>JAODKC010000130.1:14040087-14050102 GCA_026777985.1 Mormyrops attenuatus
GTCCCAGGCCCGAGTGAGAGGTGGTTCGTTCGCCGGCGACCTTTTGCGGGGGATAGGCTCTGGGGTATTGTGAGCGGGGGATAGTGAGCAGCAGATAGTGAGCAGTGCATAGTGAGCAGGGGGTAGTGAGTCGGGATAGTGAGTGGGGGATAGTGAGCAGCGCATAGTGAGCGGGGGATAGTGAGCAGCAGATAGTGAGCAGCGCATAGTGAGCAGCGCATAGTGAGCAGGGGATAGTGAGTGGGGGATAGTGAGCAGCAGATAGTGAGCAGCGCATAGTGAGAGGGGGATAGTGAGCAGCAGATAGTGAGCAGCTCATAGTGAGTGGGGGATAGTGAGTAGGGGATAGTGAGCAGCAGATAGTGAGCAGGGTATAGTGAGCAGCGCATAGTGAGTGGGGGATAGTGAGCAGTGCATAGTGAGCAGGGGATAGTGAGTGGAGGATAGTGAGTGGGGGAGAGTGAGTAGGGGAGAGTGAGCAGCAGATAGTGAGCAGGGTATAGTGAGCAGCGCATAGTGATCGGGGGGATAGTGAGCGGGGGATAGTGACTAGGGGATAGTGAGTGGGGGATAGTGAGCAGGGTATAGTGAGCAGCGCATAGTGAGTGGGGGATAGCAGGGGATAGAGCTAAGCTCTCCTTAAAGCTTTCATATGCAGTCTTGGAGAAAACCACAGTACCACTGCCAGATCTAGCAGTGGGCGGGGTGGGCAATGCCCACCCAAATTTCTGCTCTGCCCACCCAATTGGTCAACTTTAGCCTGCGCCATCTGAATCTTCCAATCACGTTTATTTCATTCATCCCATCAGATATTCTTCTGCAGAGCATTTGTAGTCACCTGTGCAAGTGGAGGAGGAATGTTACATTATTCTTATTAAAGCTCCTTCTTGTTAAAATGGATCTTTTGTTTGCCATAGTTTGCTGTAATGTTGTGTTGTTTAAGGATCTTTGCTAGTAGTGGTTTAGTTAACTCTTAGATAGTTAGCTAGCTAGCTAACATTACTGTTGGCTAGGTAGCTCAGTAGAACAGTACAGTGGAACCCCAGTATCTGCTGATTTGGTAACCGTGGTCTCAGGGTAATTAATAAGTTAAACTTTATCATAGGTTTGTAAGTACACAAAAACAAGTCATTTATCGCTACTCGCTACTCTCCACGGTAGGAACGTATCCCCCGCTGATACGGGTGGAGTACTGCTAACGTTCAGTTAGCTGGCTGGACTGAGACTCTCAGTTCAAGACAAGTCTGCACGCACATGCACACACATTTACATGTATGTAAGAGTTTTATTACCTTAACAAATAACAATAATAATAAGGGCAATAAGGGTAATAAGCGGGTATGCAAACTACCCCAAAGCTTTTTATGTAGCTATTTTTAGGTTTATAATGGAATAATATAGATTTGCCGTAAGACTTCTTGCGTGAGCACCTGAAAGCGTGAGTTTTAAGTATAAGTAAAGCATGAGTTTCAGTATAAATAAAGTTACCTGGTTAGATAGATTACGTGCTATGATTCACTTAAATTAGTCATACACAACCATAAACAACATGCAATAATTTGTGGTTCCCAAATCTAAGCTTGCTACCAGCCATTCAGTCACAGCTGCTCTCAGCTTGAATAACCAAGCGTTGGGACCGGTGCCTTCGAACCAAGTGGGCAGCTACTGTGGGCAGTTCAGACAGTAATGTTACACCTTCCCTGCCCACTTCGCACGAATGCAGTGCAGGTCGCTTCCTCATTTGTCTGCAAAGTCAGCTTGTTTTTGGTTTGGTAACAATCTTTTAATGCCTTTCCTCTTTAAGGAGCATCCTTCCACTATATTACTGTTCATGTTACATGTTCTGCTCTTATGTTCTTATGTACCAGTTCATGACTTTGAGTTCCAAATTTGCCTTTAATATGCCAGTAGATAAGCTTATGTTTATGTTAAGTTTATGTTTGGTTAGCAGACACTTCTATCCAAAGCACTATTACAGGAATCAAGTAGTAATAATGATAATAATAATGGTGATAATGTCTTTCTGGATGAGAGAGATGACCATGAGAGCATAGCGTCATAAATAGTTCAAACATAAAATATGAATTATGCCCATGTGCCCCCCCCCCCCACACTTATTTCTCTGGTCACAAGCCGCCGAAAGCTTAAAGGTTCAATACTGAGAGCTGGGATTCTGACTGGATTCTAAGCCGGGGGGAGGCCTGGGAGGTTTCTTTCTTCCTGTGTGTTATGGAAAATGAGCAGAGCTCTCCACTACCTCCCACATCATAAGGAGTCAGCTGACTTTACCCGCCTTTGAAGACGCCTGCAGCCCTGACCATCCTCTTTTACAGTCCTTTTGCTTTGCACATCTTTTGTATACTTTTATATTAAGTTTATATTGATATTATATAAAGCCAAAGATAATATACAATTGCTAGGATAAGGGATAAAACAAAAAAATTACAATAAGTGATAAAAATACAATAACACCTAAGGCCATGTCTTTAGTAATTTATAAACACATTCATAATGCGTTATAATGCATTCATGAAGCATTATTAATATAGATATAAATATTTATTAAAACGCATAACACAGTACAGCGATGTTTGTTATGCATTATGACTGCCTTATGATGCTCTCATCTATAATACACTGTAGATACCTTTATAATACAGTACAAAGCATGCTTAATGCTTATACTGACCATTATAAAGCCTTTTGATAAATATTTATAGCCATGTTTATAATGCTTTATAAATACATTATTTGCAATGAATGTCTTTGGAAATTACTAAAAACGTGGCCTTAAGTAAAGTGTTACCAAAAATACAACCAGCTTCCCCCTGATGTTGCTCTCATGAAGCAATCTCAGAGGATAAAAAGTAGTGTTTTCATGCTTCATTTTATTTTAATCCACGCTAGAACAGTGTATCTCAGCCTCTCCAACCAAGCAGCCCACACATTCAGGACCTGACTTGCCACAATACATGTAGCAATGTTCCCGCATCTCTTCTGGATCTGGCCTGATGATCCAGAAGACTTGTCCAGGAAAACCCATTTGATCTACTGCACAATAAACCCAGTGCATGGGGTGATTGTTAGTGGCAGTGGATCAGCATAACAAACGGCTCTGTCACTTAGCTAACGATCAATAATCTGTAATCACTTTCTAATTGGTGTTGTTAAATTTTGCAGGAAATTCAAATGGTAGTTATAATCACCTTCATTTAATACAATAAAATATTTAGTGACTGGTGTTAAAAAACAAGCAAACTGGAACGTATGTAATGAGGAATATCGGCTGCTGTTTTAGGCCCGTATGAGCGCATGCATCCTGCAGACACTGGGCCAGACTAGTGGGCAAGATGCCAGTCCTGTAACCAGAGGGTCTCATTTTCAAACCAGACAATGAATGTTTCTCAAAACATTTCACATACATACAAGAAGAAGGTGAGGTAACAAATGTGAAACACAGACACAATTCTTACATGAAACAGCCTGCCGAAATAGCTGGGATTCAGGATGCTGTGGGATTGGTCAGTACAGGGTTTGTCTACTGCTGGACTGCGGACTTCAGGCAAACACAGCTTTGCCCATGATGGTGCCACAGGAACACGAATCCGATCGCCGGCCAAGAAAATTCTCCAGTCGGCAAAATTTACATACGGGATAGGGCTGGCCGATATAAACGACATACCATTAATGAGAAAATGATAAACTTTGAGAAACTGTCAACAAAGAACAATGCTTGATCTCATCTCAGAAACTAATGCAATTCCAGCCAACATGCAACAGTTAATTTTTGTATGAATTATTAATTCATACAAATTTAGGAAAAGTAAAAAAAAAGGAAAAAATTATGAGGTGAATAATAAGAAGGCCCCCACAGGTAAATTTACTGAGGCCCCGCCCCCTCCAGTCGGAATAATGAACAGAGGGCCCCGGGCCGCCACACGATAACTTCACTGAGGCTCCGCCCCCCTAGGGTTGGAATGATGTACACATGGCCCCGGGCCACCACACAATAAATTCACTGAGGCTCCGCCCCCTCCGGTCAGAATGATATACAGAGGACCCTGGGCTGCCATATGTTAAATTCACTGAGACCCCGCCTCCTCCAGTCGGAATGATGTACAGAGGGCCTTGGGCCGCCACATGATAAATTCACGGAGACCCCGCCTCCTTCGGTCGGAATGATGTACAGAGGGCCCTGGGCCGCCACACGATAAATTCACCGAGGCCCCGCCCCCTCCGGTCGGAATGAAGTACAGTGGGCCCCGGGCTGCCACATGGTAAATGCTGAATGGGGGCCACAGGGATAGAAAGCTTGAGAAATCCTGTGTTAGAATACCATGGAATGTGGCTTTTTGTGAAGAAAACAGCATCAATACCCCATTTCATATCAGCATGCCATTTCAGGTTTGAAAGCCTGTAACCACCTGCACATCTCACCCCAAGGCCTGGGCCCCCTCCACCTGCCTAGTGTAGAGCAGCCCATAATACTGAGCATGTCAGCAACGGTAGGATTGTGTTCAAAGACCTCGGCCCGTTACAGAAACGGTGTCCCCTTTCAGCCTAACGGAACTTCCATCATTTAAATTCCAGGCGCCGTGACTCAGAGGCTACGTGAACGTGTCCCAGCACAGACTGCTATTTCCCCATGGAGTACAACGCCCAACCCAAGCTCTTCCATTAAAATAGCCCAGAGTATAATGATGTAAGACACCTTGGATAAAAACCTCAGCTAAACAGCTAAACCTAGCTTCAGCTGAGCAGCTACAGTAGTCAGAGCTCAGTCTCCAAGGCTTGCCATGAAGTATGCTTGGACCACCCTCCAAATGTTTCTTCTACTGGGTTTTGAAGTCTCAAAAAGCTTTAAATATTTCATCGACCAGGGCTAAAGCTGAAAGGCGACGTGACCTTTACACTCAACTGCATTCAGACCGCAGGAGAATGAAACCCTGAGTTTTCTGTCAATGACAGTGTTAGTGTAACTCTCTACAGAATTTTGCCCCCCACGCACCCACCCTTAAACATCACAATTTTAGCCAGCCAACCAAAAACAAACCATTGCTTGAACGATCAAAGCAGGATACAGAACAATAATAAGACCATTTTGAGCCAAAATTTGCTTAAATCAGTTTTCCATGTGCTCTAAAACGGTTCTTTTTAAAATGATGCCTCCCAAGTCACTTGTCATCATCATGGCAGCTTTTCTGTCTCAATGCATAGAATATGTTCCATATTTACTCAATGCATAGAATATGTTCCATATTTACTCAGTGCATACAAGATGTTTCCTATTTACTTACAACCGTAAATGCATACAATATGTTCCATCTTTACTTCCAACACTACAAGACTAAACCAAATACTTTTAAATTTACGCCACATGATTTGCCTCCGATCCTAAGACAGGAGTGAAAGGAAGACAAACTGCCAAACGCTTTTCCGTGCTACACTAACTAGGAAACATCATTTCAATAAAAAAGCACAAAAATGTGCATATAACTAGCTCTCTGTTTGAACTTTTTTACTGAAGTGCTCGTTAAGGACAGAGTCTCTCATAAAGGGGCACGTGAGAGGGGACCGAAGCAGCTGGCCCTCCCTGAACCCCCCCCCCCCCCCAACATGGCCGAAACACAGGGAATGCAGCCAAAGGGCTAAAGAGCGGCTTGGGCCTCCCTCCTCTTCCAGCAGGACGGTGAGGCCAGAAGTGCAGTTGCAAGAACATTAATAGATAAATGTAATCAATGTGGCCATTGCAGGTGCAGCCTGTGCAGTCGGAGATGTGCCATATGGCCAGCACACAACAGAGCGTCCAGTGAGATTACACAGCAAAAACACAGCATGTCCCTGCAACCCTGTGCCTGTTAGACACAGCATTAGGCCTAACAAATGGATCCGAGCCACTTATACCTGGATCTCATACAGACATACAGAGGCCATTTTATGTCATCTGCCAAGAAAAGTGGTTAGAGGATGGATGGATGGATGGATGGATGGATGGATGGATGGATGGGTGGATGAATGAATCTACTGTCTGGTACTCCCTAACTGACAAATCATTAATCACTGCATTTCCACCTCTAATTTATAGCATAATAAAACACTAAATGTGATGGCTGATGGCAGCCATTTGGCAAGCATAGCGCCCCCTACACACACACAGCGCCCCCTACACGCACGCAGCGCCCCCTACACGCACGCAGCGCAGGGCCATTGCCTGTGAGCGTTAGAATGGCTTCTCAGCAGGAAAAGGCACCTGAGTGCCACGCCTCCCTTTCATTGCGGGCCATGTACAGTAGGGGGCCTGCACCCAGCAAGAGTGACAGACAGTGCTCACCCATCACAGGGAGCGCCCAGACCTCTGCGTTGTGACACCCTTCCATTTAAATGCAAATGAATGTGATGCCAGGGCCTAAAAGCCTGGAGGCAGGTGAACGAGGCGGCCCCAGATTCCGAAAGGGCCTCGTCTCCACTTGGCATTCCTCCTGCGCCTCCCCCGAAACGACTTGCCTGAAAGACGCTGCTTATTATGCAGAGCACGGTCCCGACGCCCTTCTTCAATGAAGGGAATCAAATCGCCTATTCAGCCAGCTTTTAACTCCAAAACAAAGAATAAACAGAAGTGAACGTAAAAGGGTTCCAAACTGACAACATGGCCCTTATTTAGAGACATGAAAGTAAATGGCGCTGTCAGCCGGACGCACCACCCTCCAGTGGCCGCAACAATATTCTTCGCATTATTATTCATAGTGTCCACAAAGAACACAGACAGTTCAGACGGCTTCATTTACGAATCTCCATGGTCCATGTAAAATAGCAGCTTGGAGCTGAGTGATATCTATGTCCAAAGAATGACTGTGGTCCAAAAAAACACTGTAATTTTTACCATATAATGAAGTCACATCACTACATACTGTAGCTCTGCACACAGTAAAATCTGCTGTACTTTATATATTATATCGTACAGCTGAAAAATGAGGGCGAAAAAGAGAAAACTGCAAAATCCATTTCACAGTCATACAATTAGCTACACGTTAAACTCCGTACTTCTTCATAATTTATGTTTTTTGCACTTCTTTCAATTAAGGGAACTAATGATTTCCACTCTCAGCACTATTCATTGACTCTAATTAGAAGCTACCAGAGAAGCAGGACTAGTTTACCTCAGACGATGTCACCATGTGAGGCACAGCCACTGGAATGGAGCAAAGGCCTCTGGCCCAACGACAGGAGCAGTTTCTGTGTCTCCCCAACATTCCAACATCATGACGTATGTCCGCACTCAGGGATGTGCTCCCAAAATGCCACCCTACACTTACCGCAGGAGCCAGAGAAAACACTGGTCACAGATGTTTCCTAATTGTCTGCTAATTTGAATCTGCCGGACTGTTGAAAAGATCCCTCAACAACAAGCAGAAAAATACTGAGAATGGCAATAAGTCTGGTATTTCCAGTTAATGTCACTCTTGAAAAGAATTACTTAGCTGTTCAGGTTTCTTGTTTCAAAATCTAACTGTAGTAGAATCTCCCAAGATGATTAAGTTACCACAGTGAGTAGGCTGAAACTGATTACCTTATATTAGTATACAGATTACGCCTTCAGAAAATAGACTGTACCACCTCTATGTCACACCAGTTTCAAACACTCCTTTGAAACACTGTTGGCATTATACTGCTGAAATGCACCAGAGATAATTGTGTAGTCAGTAAAGGCTGTATCAGGATGTATATGTAATTTGGGTCGCAGGGGGTCCAGAGCCGATCCTGGAGGCTATGGGTACGAGGCAGGGAACAACCCATCAGAGGGCACAGTCACACACCATTCATTCACACATGCACACCTGTGGACAATTTGGTAACTCCAGTCAACCTTAGCCTGTTTTTGGACTGGGCCACGGAGGAACCAGTATACCTGGAGGAAACCCTATAATGACATGGGGAGAACATGCAAACTCCACACAAATGGAGCCATGGAGGAGTCTCAAACTCTGGTCCCAGTGGTGTGAGACAACATTGCTAACCACTGACGCTCCTGACAAAAACTAAATCACTCAAATTATCTAGACACAAGAAATCACATTATTATCACTCATTAATTCATGTAGCTAAATGTTTTATTAATGTCTTTAATCCTTTATAAATAATTCCAACACAAAGATTCACATTTAAAACACAGATTGCATTGACTAATAAATACTGCATTGGCCTGTGTTTTTTTCCAGAGCATTACATCTGAAAAATATTCGAGAACTGAAATTTAAAACCACTTATATGGATCAAAAAATTCCTATACAAATTCTGTTTAAATAATTTGCTTATAGTAATCAAGTAGTCTGCTTACAGTGTTCGTTTTGGGTCTTTTTATACACGCCTTGTGGTGACCCGTCTGCTTCTGGCTAGCTACCTGAGGCTAATGCTGCGTGCACAGAAAACATGACGGGAAAAAGAAAGGCATTTTCTCTCAATGACAAATATAGACTCATTGAAGCTTAGTATAAGGGGTTGGTCAGTGGATTAATCGTGCAGTTACCGGCATGCTTTGTACTGCACTGCACATATCTTTAAATGGTATATATTAAGATGCATATTTGTGTGTTTAGGTTAATTGTAAATGTCGTACCTGTGTAATGCATGTGTTTTGTTAGCGTGTAACCTTGTCGTGTAAAGGTTGGCTTCCCCGTCTGTGCTGCTGCTAGTACTAAACATATAGTGGCTATCAATCGAGTAACTTTCATTTTAAAGAGCTGTCATATTCTGTATTAAAATGACTCAACCACTTGCCACAATACATTTTTTATTTTTTTTTTGTCGGTCTGCCGCATCGAAAATATTCTGCACCGTCTAGGGTGGAGGAGTTTATACTAATTACTATCTATCCCCCCTAAATAATACATTTTGTTTATTGGAATGATTGCTGTTTAATACTTTTATTGTAATGTGATCGCCCGTGGTGATATGGTTAACTACTTATATGTTCTTGTCAAATAAAATTGTTTTTCTTCATAAACGTAAGACTCGGTATTCCGAAAAGGTTTTTCCAAAAATAGTTGCTGATAAAAGTGGAGGGTAGGGGGGTCATCTTATAATCAGCATCATCTTATATTTGGGCCAAAATGGTAATAAGGAGGTAAAAGGTGTCTCTTGCGCACCTGTTTTACATCATTCCATTGCCAGAGACCAGTTCCAATACTAAGAGCAGAAGCACAGATATGGCAAAATGTTTTATCATATTTTTTTCATATTGGCTGATATCAATAATTATCATGATATAATTCATAAATCATTATTTGCAGTAAGAATGAATTATTCCTTTATTCTGAGGCTCCATTTATGCTTAAAATTCCATTAGGATTCTCCTTAAACAGAATATGTAAATGATGACTAACTGACTAACTGAAATAATAATTTTAATACACCATATAATAATGGTATCCTTTTTTTGTAGCGTGCAACACTAGTTACGCATCATAGTTAAGGCTATTCTTCTCTGACCTCCCTCATGAAGTTTCTTCGGCAGTAGACACTTTTTGTTCATTACACCATTCTCTGGAAACTCTGGACTAGGGATGGGCAGTACATGGGTATCATAGTTATTACCGGTGTGATTGTGCGCTCTGATATAGATTTGCACTATACCATTAATACTGTGATAAGTCAACAGTCTAATTTTATTTTCTTCCAAGCTTCAGTTGTAATCTGAATATTTGTTCTTATATAGTATATGTAACCGGTTTATCTGCATTGTGTGAATTTACTGTTAAATATACTCGATGCCATATACGGATAGTACATTAACATATTCAAAAACAGATTTCATACAGATTTTGGGTAATTATACACACTAAACAATAATAACTTGGTTACATATATGTATAGTAGCAAATTAATAAGTAAAACATATTCGCTAAATCTGTATATATATGCACCGCTGCCTTCATGAACAGTGTGTGGTAAAAGGCACAACTACCCAATGAGCACTATAACCGCCGTTTCCCATGCCGATGAACACTATAACCGCCGT
>JAODKC010000130.1:14050202-14064206 GCA_026777985.1 Mormyrops attenuatus
TTCCCATGCCGATGAGCACTATAACCGCCGTTTCCCATGCCGATGAGCACTATAACCGCCGTTTCCCATGCCGATGAGCACTATAACCGCCGTTTCCCATGCCGATGAACACTATAACCGCCGTTTCCCATGCCGATGAACGTTAAACTCCTTTAACCTCCAAGCAAGATGCACTTCGGCGTATGCAGCCCAAATGTACGATTAATAGCAGCGAAGCAGTGAATCTAACAGCCTCAACCAAAAAGCCGTAATGTTCCTAACAGAGCGGATGGTCTGTCCTATAATCGTACAGCTGACAAGTTTTCAGACGCAGTATGTTTTTTTATGAAACGTTGCATAAATGGACATAGTTTATCGGTGATTTCATGTTCCTCAAAGTTTACGTTTTTTGATCAAATGTATAAATGAATGTTATTTTTATACAAATCAATGCAGGTGAAACAGTTCAAAAATGTACGTTTTCAGGATTGCCAACTCGCTTTCAGACTCATGTTCACGCAGGAAATCTTACGGCAAACCTATATTATTATATTAAAAACCTAAAATTAGTGTCTTCAAAATGCTGGGGTACTTTACAAACACTAGACACTAGAAGGTAATGAAACTTTTACATATGTGTAAATGCAAGTGCATGTGTATGCAGACTTGTCTCGAATTCAAAATTTCACTACAGCCAACTGACCAAAGTTGGCAACCCCGCATTTAATTTTAAATGAACTGTAAAACGCACTGTTTTCGGCTGAAAAAGCTTATCTTTCATTTTGCGTTGTTACTCCAACAATTATGAAATGAATATGAGAAAACATTACTTATGTCACTTTTTTATCTTTTCAAAGTAACACTACCCATACCCAACTGTAATAGTGATTAAAGTGTATGTATAAAATATAATTTTTAAATTTACATGAAGGGACATGCTACTCCTCCCAAAAAGTAATGCCACTTAACCATTCTACTGTTTAGTCAGTAACTGGCCATCTCACCCCTTGCAGGCTGTATGATTCGCCGTTTGTGGGAGCAGGCTGTTTGTGCTAACAAGCAGCTGTTCCTAATCAGCTGGCCAATGAGTGCATGATTTCAAACAGCAATAAGTAAAAAAAATGACATTGACATGGAATCTCATCATCGGTAGCCTTCACTGCTGCCCCAAGGGCATGAAAATGTCAGCGTCACCCTCCCCCGGAAAAGGGGGTGTTTCTGCAACTGAAACGGGCAAATAAACCACATTTTAATTACCATTCTCTTCTTTGTTGCAGTATGTTACATGACAGGTAGCGAACATCCAGTGATTAAGGCCGTAACAGGGCTAAGAGCGAATGGGAGAGTGCAGCAGCTGAGGGGATCCATGTACGCCCGTGATGTGTGTAACCTTCAATTCGAGCCCAAAACCTTCTAATGGACACTAATAAGTGACCCAGCTGTAAGAGGATGATCAGCAACACATACGCCTCACCATGCTCGAGTTGAACCTGTAGCCTCGTCTCACAGGTGACTCCTCGCTTTGACGTAGCTAAGCAGCTGTTCTGCCCCTGCTGTGTCCTAACATTGAGGTTCTGGGTGGCTCCAGCCGCCCATGAAAATGGACTGAGACACCTGGAGTTGCAGAGCTACACTGAGTCACACGCCGGGGTCAGCCAAAATCACTGACCGAGTCTACAGAGCTCCCTCGGTCATTAAATAAGGATTCACATGCGGCGCAGGGCTCACATTTAGCTGCCTGCTGCAACAGCGATGGCGGTGTCGCAGGAAGCAGTTGCAGGAATTATTCTTTCACTGCACTTATTGCTGGGTACCGACCTACAGCAAACTCCCATTCATCAATGTCTCCAGTTATGGCTTTCCTCTGTCATCCGCTGGGGCCTCCTCAGTTATTGATCCTGCCTTCCCTCAGTCTCCTTACTCTTTATGGTTCACACTGACTGCCTACATTACACAAGGTTCGCTTTATACCAACACTCAGGGATGTTCCTACAGAATATGGCTCGCCTCGAGAGCACAAGTGAACATAAACATACCCGTAATTTTGTGCTGGTATTAAGGGAGAGTCACTAAGCATTTACAGTTTGCCTCAGAGGTCTGTCTTAAAGGTTCATTTGTCATCACGAATCACGACGAGTCTGACAAATTGTTTCATAAAAGTATGAATAAGGAAAAAAAAGAGACACTCTCAAGTGTGTGCTTAATGCAGATTTGCAGTTTGACCACGAGATTGAATCTGACTGATTAATAAATCTCAGGAACTCCCTCTTTCACTTGCAGTGAGAGTCAGAGCAAAATGAAACACTTCTTTAAATGCCTTATTCAAGATGAAGGGTGAAGCATGGAGTGGAGGATTAAATTATCTGGGATGCCCAATCTTCTCCTGAAACAGACCAACCAACCAAATTGAGGTGCAGGCGCCCACCGCCACCTGACTTGACCTGTCAAACCCGCTACCGTCAGCAATTTCTCAGGCTCAAGACAAATCAGATGGATTGTGTATGTGAGGAAGAATGAGAGGAAAGGAGACTGAAGCCCCTTCAAGTGGGATCTGACGAAAGTCCCAGACACACAGATCCGATGGGATCCGAAAAAAGTCCCAGACACACAGGTCCAAGACAAATGAGGAATGAGGGGGTCGAGAAGTGTTTTCAAGCTTTCAGGCTTTTAACATCCTTAAGGGTCGAGGCCTGAATGGGTCAAGGCTGTTCTAGGGGCGAAGGATGTGCAAGACGATATTAAGAAGGTGTTTAACTCATTCTGTGTTTAATAGACACCACTGTGAATAAGCTGAAAGACTAATGTGGTACAGGCCCATTCTGAAGTCCTACAGCTGATCACAGAAAAGTCAAGCAAGCCACAACCTTCTCATATTATATATGTACGTTTTGAATATATGTTTAATATATTGATATAAATCCCATCATATAACGACCTGTAGCCACAGAATGTTCATTCGTGCTGCATATCCGGAGTTGAACGAGGTCCTATGTCATTGCAGGTAAGAGCTCTGTTATTTGGCAGTTGGGGTTATAGCCTGGCAGAGTGTCCCCAGCATAAATACCTCCTTCAGGCCTGTCAGGTGCCCACAAGTTCCCCACTGGCAGCAGGCAGAGATTGAACACCTCTGCCCTAAAGCACACATCCTCTGCCAGCCTCCCTTTCCTTTCAGTTTAGCATTCACAGGCCTAAAGTCAGCCCTTCATTAAAGCCTCCACACAGCCAGTCTCAGTGTCTGATGGAACTGCGCACAACACCTTTGTATTCAAAACGTCCCCAATCACCAGTCCCCCTTCACAGACATAAAACCAAAAAAATCTATTATGGCTCTGTGTGAAATTTTTTCATCCTTGTCACTCTATACTGGAGAAATTGTTGTAAAAAGATGAATAAATTGATTTATATTTAGATTTAAAAGCAATATCTTAGATTTTGTAATTCACTTTTTTTTTCATCAGCAATAATACAGCAAGACTGGGTGTTTCAAGGAATTACAGATTGTGAGTTTCTGGGAGGGGCTACTTGGGAGCTGTGAGCTGCTGAATTTGACAAATTCAAAGAATGTTAATATTCCCACAATACTGACTTCAAAGACATTATGAATCTCAAAAATGAGTGTTTACAGAGATCAGGATTCACTCACTCCAGATTAAAATGTCCGAACTTCCAGTCCCCAAAGTGACACTGGCGTGTAAACAGAGCGTCCCTTACTACCCTGTACCCTGGTCCTTGCTGACTCAGACAGCCCATTTGCAGAGGCAAACACCATGCACTAGACACACCTGCTTCTCTGTTTCCTGGCATCGAGTGGAAAATGTCAAGTGATGTTTGAAGGCCACTGCTGAAGAGAGGGGCAGCCAATAAGAGATGGGACAGCTCATAACATAAATCTACTTATGAGGCTTAACCACGACACCCCCCACCACAAATCTCCCCCTCTTCTTCACCCTCTTCAAGAGCATTCTAGATAAGGCGACTGTTTCTTTGCATAACTATCACTTTATTAGCTGTAAAAAATGCCAAAAACTACCAGAAAAGCACACAGTAATAATTAGCAGTGACCACGGTCACCAAGTGGATAGTGGCGGCATAACAATAATATCGCTGGGAAGGGGTCAGAAAGCAGTGGAGTGTCACTGCAGAAGCTGAACAGAGGTAATTATCTATTTTGCCCCCATAAATTTAGCTCTGCCCCTAATGCCCCATTCAGGTTCTCACCTGCAACCTGACTGTCACTTTCCTGCCAATGCTTTCTGTCATACACCATAAGCTCCTGGGATAACCCTAAGCCTAACCCTAAGCCTAACCCTAAGCCTAACCCTAAGCCTAACCCTAAGCCTTCCTGACCTCCTCACAATACTGGATGATGAATAGGTACAGAGTAACCGCTCAGCTTAAAACACTTACACTAATGCTTCTACCATAATTCAGCATGTAAGATGGTTTTAATGGGGGATCAGTGGCACTTACACATGCACAGCTATCATAAAAACATCTTAGTCTAATGCAGTGGGTGCATTTCAACTAACCATGATGGTCAAAGCAAACTAATGGACTAAATGTGATTTGCCCCTAGGTTCCTTTGCTCTGTGCTTGCTGCAGAGAATTTAGAAAAAAAAACACAAAGCTTAATAACATATTTAGGGAAAACCCCTTATCTATGGATTTCTGCTAGTGCAACATCATTCATTTGTTATCTGTTCTTTGTGGCTTTTTTGCAGACACACAACTCTAAGGACAGTCCATCAAGGGTCATTTCTGAGTCTTTGCATGAGTTAATTTAACCTAAATAGTTATTCTCAGACATTTTATTAGCTCTGGGATTTGCTATGTTCTACACAGCACACTATGCAGATTTACAGCATGCAACTTCAATTTGAATTGAATAATATATTAGATTCTAAATCAATTATTAATGCATTCTATCATTATATCACAACCATCTTCACAAGAAACCTTTTAACAAAGAGGGCTGGTGATACTATTTAACTACTATTTAACTTTATACTAGTTCAAGCGTATTTTGTACACATTCGCATCTTGTACGCAACTTAATAATTTATCACCATTGATAAAATATAGACCTCAAATAGATTGGCTGCTGACTGTGCCGCCTGGATGTGTGATATTAGTAATATGAATGGTTTATTCATTTTCATGGTGTCCCTTCATACATGTCCATACATGTTAGAAAGAATGAAAGATTCACACCTTTTCCTGCAAGCAGGAAACTTGTCATTACCGTGGCTCTTTCAGTTTCTGATCCACCTTTTACGTGTTTACATGCTATGCGTCACACATTGTACTGCTTAAAGTCTACAGCATGTGCATCATAAAAGACAACAGGCTGATGTCCACAAGAGGGAAGTGCGGTTTCACCTTGGAACCTGAATTACTTCAGCAAAATATTCAGATATGTAAATAATTAAACACATCAAATAATAGAGCTTCCTCATCACAGAGAGACAGGCGGACTATTTTATCTCCAGCAGGCAAAGTCATCTCAGAAATGCAGAAACGCATAAAGAGCACAGCGGTGCAAACAGAAGCACATTCATCTTGATAGCACACTAGGTGACCTGTGCCAGTAGCACAAAGACCTGATCACCATGCAAATTGTGTCCTGTTTTTGAAAGACCTTCTTCCCGAGTGCTTTAGCACTAACAAATAAAACTTGATAATTGAAATGAACAATTTAAATAATGAAGCATTTTAATAAACCTCACCTGAGAGTTGATGTGAAAATGTAGACTATTGATAGTCCCCAATGAAAGACTAAAATAAGTAAAAGCAGAGAACCGCTTCAGAAAAATAAAGACAATCATTCGAGTCACCTGACCGCAAGGCAAGATTAAATCATAGTTTTGTCTTCCAGGCTGGCATTTATGTCAGCTGAAGGCACTATAATTCAAACAAAGCTCATGAGATATTCATGCAGGGCCATCAAATGCCAGAACGAAAAGAGCGACAGTCCAGCTCTGCACAACCTCCAAGGCCCTCGGCGCACCACTGCAATCAGCTTTTAAGGGAAATAACCGGATCAATTAGTCTAAAAGAAACTACAGTATCGCCGGGGTGCATATGAATGACAAAGCTAACGATGCGAAATGCGCACAGCTGCGGTTAAACAGCGACAAAGCCGCACTTGGCAGCGTGTCTGCATGGGAGCCGCTATTACGCCGCACACGTCCCCACACAGATAACATTTTGTTCTATAATTTCCCCAAATTGCACTTTTAAAGCCTGAAATTTACGGGAAGTTCATTACAAATATTTTCCAATGGTTATTTCTTCTCAATAGGCTATATCTGGAAGCGTGAGTCCCTTTGAGTAAGCGCAAACTGCACTTTATTTATACTGTGCTAGGATTTCCCGCATCGGCTCTCGCCGAATCAGTCACCCCGTGGTACCGTAGTAGCATTTGTTCCCTTTGCTACATTTGGGTCTTTGCAGGCTAATTATTTTTTCTGAAGCACTTCCGATCTTTACCGTTTCACAGATCGCGTCGAGTCTTCCCAGTGGAAGATATCTGTCATCGGAAAACAGAAAAACAGTTTATCACAAGACCAGATATGATTCTTGCACGCACGTTTAGACCGATTTCATTTTGCATCGTTTAGAGTAACTATAAGTGGTCGCCGAGTAAAAACAAAAGCAGACAATTAAGCTGATCACCCTGCAGATCCACCCTGATGTCTGGCATCAGAGCCCCGTATCCCAAAGATCATGGCAGACAGTCAGTGATCCTGCTGAACCAAGCTTAACCTAATAAAATACACCGACAACTGTCACCACACTCGATTTCCGATAATCGATTAGGGGTACTGACTCATCACAGTAAAAACGACTTGTTTACAGATCAGATTTATAGAGACAGCACAAATGCATCCGTATGTTTGACTATTGCAGAAAGTACCTTGACACTAAACAATGCATCCAAGCCTTCGTGTTGCGTTACGATGTTACGCAATGTCAGAGTATCCATGAATAAATCAAAGCAGACGGAATATTGGCGTCTCTCTTAACACGCATTGTTCAGTTTCGGGTGTTTCTAACCCAGTGAGTGATGCAAAGACAGTCTCCCTCAATCGGTGGGATTTAACACTAATGTACCTGAGAAGACAAAACAGGGAGTGTGTGTGTGTGTGTGTGTGTGTGTGTGTGTACACAGGCTTGCAGGTTCAGCTCTTTCTGGATATTCAGCAGCTTTTTTCATTACGCATATAGGTCAGATTCTTTTTATACAAATATATTGCATGTAGCTTGTCACTATATCTGCCCTAAACCAAAGGGCAAAATATGAAAACGAAAGGCATGCAGGTAAAACACCCACCTTTAACTTGAGTCTCGTACTCCCCGATTATCTCCTTATCCTTCTTGAATTTAGTTTGAGATGACATGTTTCCTGAGGTAGGGATTGCAGTAAGAAGTAAGATCTCACGTTGGTGTAGATCCAAAGCTTTTTATATTTAGCTGGCGATTCAGGGATATCTTTCTTCCAAGCAAGATTGTCCCTGTGATTCCCTCCCTACATAAAACGTATTTTCTCGAAAACAATTCAAATTTCACATAAGCCAGACCCTGGTGGTTTAAAGTTAAACTTTAAAAGGCTGTTTGATGTCCACCTGCATCGAGGATTTTATTTCTCGATCCGTGCAAAGGAGTCAGAGGCTGTAGCGAGGAAAAGGGGCGATATCATGCCTCCCAAAGCTGGGCAGCGGTCGCAGAAAAGGAGAGACCGTCTTCATCCAAGGAGCGAGACGGACCACGAAACATCAGACTTCAGCTTTCCTTCCATTCCCAGCGCATTACATTTATTTGATTATTATTTTTCATATATGTCCATAAACGTGCAGCTTGATAAGGATCGTTTGAAACGCCGAGGTCTTTTCGCTGCAGGACTAGACGAAGCGCCGATCGTCACATTAGACTCCTCCCATTGTGGAGCTACCCCCCCCCCCCCCTTCTCTGTAATTACACGTTCATTGTGGGACTTGCACGGCCAAGCATCGGGAGATGAATGGGAAGCTGTTTCGAAACTGCGCAGACAAAACGGTTTCAAATGGTGTCATAGATTTTTTTTCTTTCTTTTTTTAAGAGAAAACCCCCTTATGGTTGTGTTGATGCATCTGTAAAGGAAATGTATAAAAGACACGATAATGCTCTTATTGATAGTATTTCTTGTGGTATTCATTTCTGAGCTGTTAACATAATTATTCCGGAGGTCATTTCAATGTCTGGATGAAAAATTCAGAATAGCGTTGGGCATCGTTTAGGTTCCTTATGAGGGCAGTAAAGGGACCACGTCGCCCCATCCCCCACCCCCCATCCCTAAAGGCTGAATGATGACAGATGTGCGCCCATCACGACAGGCCGCAGATGCAGACATAGTACAAAGCCAGATGGCAACAATGGTGCCCCACCTAAGTGTTAATATGTAACCGGACATATTAACCGGAGTTTGAGGCTGCCCCTGCTGTACGTGTAAGTGTATGGATGCATTTTATTTTTAAGTGTATGGATGAATTCCTGAATCTGGATTTATGATGAATGGATAGATGATGCCAAAATCTGTATCGCAAGCAGAACAATATTTCAGAAATGTTGATGTGCGCCCTGTAGTAATGTTTGGGTGAGTCTGGTTTCACAAGTTTCATGTTAACCCGTCACAGTTTATTTAGCTCAGCCTTAAAATACATAATGGCTAAGCTAACAGAAAACATAACAGGAAAGTTGCAGGCCTACAATGCACATTACCAACAATAAAAGATCACTTAAAAATAGATTGGCAGATGAATGACTGGTTATCATCAGTGTAACTTCTCCATCAGAACAGTGTATAGAGAAATTTTAATCATTATTGCTTTGCAGAACTTTTTAGCATAAAACACTTTTTGCAAGGTGCGGTTTCTCCGGTGCTGTGGGGCAGTTGGCGTCTTAAACAGTGAAAACCAAAGCAGGCTTTACTGACCTCTGGTTTCCTTTGGTAATATACCAACAAAAGCCAAAAATATTTATAGAGTTTTAAATTTTGCTCCTTCTTGAAATCCATTTTAGTACCAGAGAGTTTAATTATATTATTCTGGCATTCTTTAAATTTCACATTGTGTGTCAAAGAGCACAGGGATATTTGATACTACATTGTTATGTATATGTGGAAATTCTACGTTGGTTAATCCAGTACTCTAAAGTTACTTTCATCTACAGTAAACGTCCTTTGGTGAAATTTTTCCCTCAAACATGAACAAAGAAGTATGGAACACAGAAGTGCAAAATGAAAACAGACATGTTTTGCATATCACTACATTTCATCCACCAAACCCTACTAATACAAAAGCTGTATAAGTGATATTTAAGGCAAATCCCATCTACTGTAAACAGTATTCCCTAACTGATGCTGTCTCATGTCCGTCTGGTGAAAGGGCGACTATGAGGAGGTGAAAGAGTGACTGCTCTGCTAACCCATATAAGGAGTGTCCACATCTCTCATCTTCATGACCTGCAGAATCCTATCGCGGCCATGTTCATATTACCCATGTTCACTAATATAACAAAGAGGTTATAATGATTTATTTAGTGGCCTTTGCATCTTTAATGCTGCAAAAAGTATTTCGTTTTTTGGGTGTTGGAAAGATCACCATAGTTCAAGAATAGAACATAGTAGATAGAAGGCTGAACTTCTTCAAGATTGCAGCATGACTTGTAAATAATGTGTCTATGTGCAATACAAATGGTCGAAATTTCTATTGCACAGTTTATCGGCAAAATGTTTGTATTTTACAGTTTTAACTACTAGACAGCTTAGATTTATCTGACCAGCCGTAACCAAAGAATTATAATTAAGACATTTAAATTTGAAGTGCAACCCAATACTCAGTGCTTGTAATCCTTTATAGATAATTTTCAGTTCTGAATGGTTTGGAGCAGATTGCATTTCGGCCCGGTGTTCATGACTAGATAACACATTTTTACTTTAATCACAGAAAGATGAATTGCGTTTCTTTATGAGGCCGGCGTTCCCTTTTGTGCACAGCTCAAATGCACATCATCTAAATGCGAAATGGCAGTGTGTCACATGTGTGCAGATCAGGGCAATGCCATTAAGAGCCGCATCGGAGATGCTCATTGGCTGTGATTCCAGAGGGTTTGGGACCAAAGACTTAACCTGACGGCTCCTGTCAGCAGGATTTTTGTTAGTTTGTTTGCCTGAGGGAAACTTCATGCCAGGAGTAACACAAGCTGATCCTGTGAGCAGCCGGAGGAAAAGGTGATCTGTGACCTGACAGGAAGCGAATCCAAACGAACCGCGCACTGCCCTTTTAGACTGAAGTGTGCATGACGTCCCCTGCTTTGCACCCTGTGCTGTCTGGGCCAGGCTCCAAGCTCCAGGCACACAATGACCCAGTACTGGATAAGTGCTTCTGGAAGATGGATGCATACTGTGAGAGACATGAAATTTGTGCAGAGCCCGTTAGAGTCTCTTAGACATTAGCTGCATAAAGAGAATGGGTAATGAAGGTGTTTGTAAATCCAGTTGCTTCTTGAACGTGTGCTATAAGTAAATAGGCCTACTTCAAATATTCCAATTTTATTCCTTTATTTAGGAGATCAAAGTCTTCTGCTATTATTTCTATTATTTTCTCATTTGTAACGCATTTTAATGCATCTTTTCTCTGAATGTTTGGAATGTTTCGTGATGAGGAACTGTGTGAGGCCCTTAGTGCAGACACAAGGTGAACAAAATGATGTGGGAAAAAATCTTAGAGGTCACTTGTCATATATCTGTTGTGTAATCAAAACTGTGTTGTTAACAATAACAATGGCTGATTATTAGCAGTAATCTGGAAGAAGGCCTTCTTGTGAGTAAATTGAAATGGCTTCAACAGCTCCCTCCCAGCCTTGAGCTGTCTAAATACATTTATGGGTGATGAACCACCCCAGGAGAAGTTACATTGAGGCTTGGGGGGAAAACTAAATCGTATGGGATCTGAAATGGCTTTTGATGCTGCGAAGGTGTTTTGCTTGCGCGATTCTTAGCTCAGTGCCGGTCTGCACATGTCATGCACTGCTGCGTTAATCACTACACCCACCCCCCAACTATGTATGTCGCTCTGAATTAATTGCATATCAAAAGCCCGTCTGACCTGTCCAAGCCCAAACCTTCTTCCAAGCTTTTGTGTTTATAGGGGCTTTTAACAAAACAGATTTCCATGGAAAGGCACATGATTGCAACCCATCAGCCTCAAAGGCTTTAAAAGGAAAGCTTGTATCATTCTCTCCAGCTTTCATATAAAATATGAGCATGAGAGCCTATGCAAATTCCCCCTCCCCCATTTTTGCGACTGGGCATATCGTGGCCTACATCTTTCTGAGCACAAGTGTGCTCTCTTCACATGGACGTTTAACTACGAGGGTCACCAAAGATTTAGGAAAATCGCCTGCGTTTATTGTAACTCCACCTGTGACACCCAGCAGCTGTTCCTAGCTCCAGGAGAAGCCCTTTCGGACACTTGGAGGGATTCTTCTCCGCATTTTTGTTTACAACAAAAGTGAGAGCAGGCTGCCTCCCTCCGCTCGCCACTCATTATTAGGCGTCTCAGGGAGAAAGCCTGGGAAACTATGACTTCACTGTTTTTGAGGCACAAAGCTCCATTGTCTTGGGCCTTCACTATTTCATTCTGGAGGCCTGAGTGGGGGCTGCGTTCGCTTTGGAGCAGCCGAAAACAATGTCCGACCCTGGGATTCTGTCTGGAGTACTGTGGCAAAAGGAATTAGAATAGCACTGAAGAAGAAGAGGACTGGCTCAGTGCTGGGGGGTTTGGTATCTTAAAAATTCCCCCAATGAGGGAATGAGGTCAGACCCATGACTTTAGGGAAAAGGAATGCATAGTTCTTCCTTTTATACTTTTTATTGGTTATCATAATATGGGACTGGCTTCTTATTATCATGCTTGCTAAGTACAAGGAAAAAATATATTCATAAAATGTCTGTGAATGAAGTTTGTTTCATCTGGACCTGCTGCGTCACTGGTAGAATAGCCTTTTGTTTATATATTAAAATGCCACATCTTTTAGTTTGTTTTGTCTTTCTTTGGCAAGATAAAGACACTAATTCATAAATTAGCCTCAAAACTACACTGTCGATACTGAGAAAAAATTATGAAATGTATAGAGACGTCAAAGGGATCTGAGAGAGTGACTAAGTAAAATGACCTCTGAACTCCAGTGACCTTCCCAAAGCCATTAGAAGATTCGAGCCGTCTTTCCTTTGTTGATGTTTTAGCTGGATAGGGGCGATCCTCACAAGCGTTATGGCTTGTCAACTTTCAAATAATCCACGGAAAATCACCCAGGCCCCATAAAATGCTGAAGCTAAAGAGAATTATTTACAGGCTGGCTGTGTAGACTGCGTTTCAGTGCCATTTGCCTGACAGTTTATAGACACAGCTTGGCAAGCTGAGACATTTATCCAGCTTTTGCTGAACATGTCTGTCATACCTCGAGCACATCGCATGAGAAGTGTGGAAAAAAATAAGCGGTCTTTTTTTAAACCAGTGAATGCTTATTCTAAGATATTTAATAAGGTCTAAAACTTTCCAAATACAAAACATTACAGAGTTTTTTTTAATCTAGTTCAGCTACATTTCCTCAATGTCAAAACTGGTAGCCATGTCAAAACACTCTGGACATGTCAGACATGCACATCTGAACAAACCCTTGTAGTGGATTGCTGACCAAAGTTCAAGGATTTGGACTTCTAGGACCTGAACTGATTCAGCTTTAGAAAGCAAAACAAGAGAAACATGGGTTTAATAATTCTACTATACTGGCGAAATAATTTAACCTTATGAACAAAAAGTGTTAATATGGTTTATGTTTAAAGTGTTAGCTGTGTGAATTATTTATGCATTTAGTTTCATTATTAGCCAGAAATGAAAATGAATACAGTACATTTAGGGGTTACCACACACATACATAAAGACGCACACAGAATTGCATTATATTCACCTTGGTAGCCAAAACCACACCTACGCATTTGAAGAATCTGAGATATTTCCTGAATTGTGTGGCTGTGAGGTTCTCCTGTGGTTAACATCTGGCTCTCAGCTGGATTTGGCTATCAATCATAGTTATGAGTTATGACTCACTCACTCATTTTATATTTGCAATTTGGTCAAAGGTCAAAGTGGATTTGAAGAATGTAAGGCCATGAACAAAATCTTACGTAAATGGCATCCTTTATTGGTTAGTAATAAGTATTCTATAAAATGGTTTATCAATAACATTTTTAAGTATTGTGTGTTTTTGCTTACACAACCACGCATATTTTTTCTGAGCCATTTAGATTAAAATTAATTCAACATGTCTTACCACAGCAAATGTCGCCTTTGCCAGAATATGGCTGCATTTCATTCCAGAAACTGCTAAATAAAACAGTTTTCTTGGTCATGTGTTCACCGTAGGACAAACATGTCAAAGGAAGGCACAAAGCTCCGGAGCCGCTCAGTCTATAAATGTGTGACTTTTATTTGGAGAGGAATATAGACAGCTGAGAAATGAATGGAGAATAGGGCCCATGTGCTTCCATTGTTTCCTTGTAGTCACATGCCTTTACTTTTGGTAGGGGCCGGTAATTATACAAAAAGTAACACTTTCTCCAGTTTGTAACTGAAATCAAAGATCAAAGCTAGCAGCAGAACCCGTGTTTAGTTCGGCCTTGATTGGGCAGATGTTTATTAATGAGCTTCTTCTGAATCCCATCGAACATCATTATTAATAATGAAATAGGCTTTGAAATAGAGTAAATCCCTATTGACCGATTCATTTTTCACATACGATGCTCACTTTGCAAACCTGTGGATGAGGTCACGTTGAAGACACTACCTGTGAACCTCATGGGCTGCAGTGATCACAGCGGAGATGGGTAGGGAGGGAGATGCTGAGGCCTTAAAGCACAGGTGTCAGACTCCAGTCCTGGGGGGCCAGAGCCCTGCACATTTTTGGGTTTCCCCTCGTTTAACACAC
>JAODKC010000130.1:14073712-14092774 GCA_026777985.1 Mormyrops attenuatus
ATCCCGTCCAGGGTGTACCCCAGCCCCGTGCCCTGTGATGGACTGGCATCCCGTCCAGGGTGTACCCCAGCCCCGTGCCGTGTGATGGACTGGCATACCATCCAGGGTGTACCCCAGCCCCGTGCCCTGTGATGGACTGGCATCCCGTCCAAGGTGTACCCCAGCCCTGTGCCTTGTGATGGACTGACATCCCGTCCAGGGTGTACCCCAGCCCTGTGCCCTGTGGTGGACTGGCATCGGTAGCCCTCTCCCCCCCCCCCCGACACGCACACACCCACATACACATAGCGTGCAATGGTCGCTTGCACTTAAAAATGCTTTAAGAGACATGAACGTGGTTTGCCTATAGGGGGAACTAAAGGACAACAAGAGAATACAGTGGAATTAAAGCGATAGCAAAGACTTAAGTCACTCTTATGAAATGTGCCATTGGTACTATATCTTTCAAATTCTTATTTTTTTATTTAAATGTAATGTATAAATATCCAAAATGTAATTATTTGGTCGTTTACGAAAGCACTTAAAATATAATGCAACAATTAGCTGTGAACACGGTGTGGTGTACAACCTTTCATTATTTACAAGGGATTCAATATTAAGCAACATTTTTCAATGCAAATTTTTAACAAAAATATTTAACACTTTTGGAGTGTTCTTTGATTCTACGTTAGTTAATTGAATTATGCTTAGTCATTGATTTTTTACATAAGTCCAATTTGTCGCTCATGCTCAAGAAGAGCGGCCAACTTGCACCCCCTGGCGGTCGAACGGTAGGCCCATTTCACAATATTGTGTTTGTACCGTGTATTATCGATATTAGCGCATAAAATAATATATTGGATTCTGTTTACTAATACTGCTTTTATTAAAGCTTAACAGCAGTTTAATATATCATGAAACGGATCTAATATTAATGACAGTGTTCACTGTAGATATAAGAATATTAGGCGATATAAGAATATATGAATTTTAGCGAGTCATTTAGTATTTCGTAACGATTTTCACCACAGCAGAACAACAGTAGTAATACTTTATATTTTAGTTAAATGCCAATAGACAGATTACTATAATAATTTTAATTATCATCCAGTATTATTTAACTGGGTCTGCGTGCATCCTACAACCCGGAAGTAGATATCCCTCCATGTGCTTAGTCGTAGGTGCACAGTAATATCATACATCAGCTGGATTGCAGCGTAAAACGACTTAAATTTTAAGGTAGGGACGTATTGGCCATATTTATAATAACTAATCTCTTTTATGAGTCGATATGAGTTACACATTTCCCGGGCTCTGGGTATTGTGATAGCCTTACATTTCCTGGTGTTTTATGATAGCATACGCTTAGCTGTGAAATCTAATGAGATTGTTATGTAGACATGGAAAAGAGGTTTCAGTGCAATAATAGCAAAGCATGTGCCAGCTTTAGCATAAGTGCACGTGGTTTGCTAGCAAGTTGTTTAATTAATATAAAGCCAACAAAATGTACCCTTATTTGAACACACCGACATTTCCTAAAACGGCAATAACAAATATGTGTTTATTTCAAAGGCTTAAATATGACCCTATCCATTCCCTTGCTAGAAATCAGTTTGGTCGATCGGCAGTAGATGCTGTTAAACCCTAACTGTGAATAGTTTTCAGCAATGTCAGAAGATCAAGATCAGCAGGAGGACGGAATGGACACGCCGAGCGACGCCGTTAGTGTCACCCTTGGGGCGACAGTCCCCACAGGGTTTGAGTATACGGCTGCAGAAGAAGTGAAGGAGAAAACGGGTGCAGATGTTAAAATTAGCAAGGATCGTGGTAGAATATACTTCAGAATAACCACACAACACCTACACTTGGTGAGAACCCACTCCGCACTTGAGCAATGCAGTCACACAACTATTTCCGTATTTTATTGATAAATTCTCTGTCATTTATTACACTTTGGTTATACCTACATCTTTTGTATTTCTGTATTAATAGTTTTTTGTAGTATTACAGTTACAATGTAGCATTCCGCCTAATCCCATCACAGGAGATTTAAGTCCCTCTCTCCATGTGAGTCATAAATTGAACCTGGTCCAACTCTGGGGAGGGGGAGGGGGTGTTTCACTGTAAGAGATTGGGCGACCCACCCTATCTACCTTATAGTTACCTTTTTGGGTGTGTTTTGACTAACCTTTCCTCTTACGAAATAAAGCTCCGGTTTAAAGCAGAGAAATTCACGTTGCTTTTTAACTTGATGAAAGTAAGTTGTGACAGGAATTTTAACTGGAGATCGACCAGAAATGAAGGTGTAGGTTTCAGACCAAGTACAGGATAGAACAAGTTGTTGGGGAACAGCCCACTTTTTTTGTATGTAAATTTATTATTATGGATATTTACTGTCTGCCAGGAACCAGAAGCAGGTTGTGTTTCGCTTGTTATGGTGTCTAAGTGGTAGATAGTCAGGCATTGGACTGAATCTAATAATGTAGCTATTAAACGGGAAAAGAAACCTGAAAAGCATCACTAATTTCCACATTTGTTTAGTGTGTTTGGAATTCAGACCAGGAATATGCTGTGCTGGTAACATCTGCTAACTGCTTAATCCTGGTCATAGTCATGGGAGGTCTGGGGCCATCATAGTAATGGGACTGACACTAATGATGTTATCTGTATAGTCTCAGTGGTTTTGCCACAATTATTCAGTGCTTCATGAATCACTATCACGATGAATAAACTACTTTGTTAATAGTATACTAAGGTGCTCTGTTCACTTGCTTAGCAATCTGTTAGCCAATACCTGTTAGACTTATACCTGTTCAAGGATTTTTGGAGTAGCTTTGGTTAAGTACGAGGGTCCCTACAGGAAGTTGGCCCAGGAGCTCTGGCAGTCCGTGGCATTTACCAGTGCAGTACCTTTTTAGTTTGAGGTTTGTATGCGTTATTTTATGAAACTTAATAACGACTGCTGCTGTAACTATGTGTTTTTCTGTAGGTGCACAAGTTGAGGTCAGTTGACAACTTATTTGTTGTAGTAGCAGAATTTGTGGACTACGAGTTTAAAGACACGAAGGTGAGTGCCAGTGATTGAAACTCATTCAGCAATACAGCTGTTGATAATTTATAATAGTTTTTTTTTTCAGATTATTATATATAAAAATAATTAGTTTGTTTTTAACAAAGAGGTTGGTATAAATATCTGTAACAGCTCTGACTAGGTGCTGTAAATTACATTTATATATCAGCTTTCCCAGTAGGGCTGCACAATATATCGTTACAGCATCGTCATCACAATGTGCACATGTGCAATAATCATATCGCATTTGTCGGCACTGCCTTGTGTCTGTTGGTACAACTTGCAGCAACGGACTTACCGGTAGATGATAACAAGTGCTGTTTGGCTTTAGTTTATTTTGGGTAATTTCATCTCCTTCTTTGTTTTATAAATTTTGCAATATTACTTGTGGAAGTTTCACCTATTGCAAGACAATATCATGATGTGACATTTCCCAGACAGGACATAGCATGAAGCAGTTGTGCTCCCTGGATGAGGTGCCAGTGAGTCTCAGTTCGCATACATAAAATCGTATTCTCTGGCCAGTTTATAGACACCAGTGAGCGTAACTGGGGTGTGATCTGAGCCCCCAACACTGGAGGTGTGAGGCACTGGTGTCACTCCCTAAGCCAGTGTGTCTGCCTAAGAAACTACTCAATATGCCATATGTCATAGAACCATCATCATGTAGCTTGTGATTTCAAATTTACATTGATATTTATTTTGATTGTTTTTAGTATTCATGCATCAGTCAGATTTTTTTTTATTTATGTGACTGTAATGTGCGGTTCATACGGCTTTTATTATTGTCTATTTTCATTTAATGTTTAAAGTTTAAATTTTTTATTTATTTTTGCTGTTAATAGATCAGTCCAATAGAATTATCGTAGCTGCATTCGTTAAACATACACCAAAGATATGACAGTGGACTCCGTGACAATGATCTGGACAGTACTTTTACTATGCTATACTCTTATATTACTCTTTTTAATCCTTTCGAATCGCAAAAGGTGAGTACAGTCACTGGGATTTCTTTTTCCAGTGATATGTTGATAATCTAATTTAACTGGAAGTAGGTTTGTAGTAGGATGATGTTTTTTTTCTGAACAATACTGCTTTTTATGATAAATACCCAAAAGTGAGAAGCAATATGACAAGTTTAGTTGATACACTCGGTCTAGTGGCATTTTGTGGTATTCAAAGCCGAGGATGTGCTAATCCATATATTGTTGATTTGACACATGTAATTCATTATTTGCCATTTCATACCAGACTATGCGATGGGTTCATGTATAATTCTTTTGGTGAAACACAGGAGGAAACATTGAATGACTTCCAGAAGCTAGCCTCTAAACTACCATGGACAGATCCACTGGAAGTATGGAAAATAAACAATTCCTTAAAGAAGAAGAAATGGCGACGAAAAGGAACACACCTTTCCAAGGCATATACCAGCAGTCAAGCTGGGAAAGAGGGTGACTTTGGTGAGTTGACCATGAATGCTGGGAAACTCAAACTGGAGTCCGAAATTCCTGGAGGAGGCCTGGAGGAGAACGGATCCCCAGTACAATCTGACAGCTTGGCCAATCAGGATTCAGAAGAGGTGGCAGATGAGAGTTCAACGGAAGTGCTCAAGTTTCGAGTGACGTGCAACAGAGCTGGCGAGAAGCACAACTTCACCTCCAATGAGGCTGCCAGGGACTTCGGAGGTGCCATCCAAGATTTCTTTCAGTGGAAACCAGATATGACCGGGTTTGACATAGAGGTAATGGCAATCACTCTTCAGGGAGACAGTTTCCCACGGTTATGGATATGTTGAGTCTTGCTCAATATTTCAATGGTTATTAGTCACCAGATTTGTGTCTGTTCAGGTCCTCCTGAATATTCACAACAGCGAGGTCGTGGTTGGCATCGCACTGACAGAGGAGAGCCTTCATCGGAGGAACATCACTCACTTTGGGCCCACAACCTTGCGTTCCACGCTAGCCTATGGCATGCTAAGGTCAACCGTGAAGCTTCTCTGCTTTATCCCAATGAGAGCTAGAAAGAGCTAAACTGCAAGTCTGCTAACTTTTGAAGGCATTTCACCCTGTAGATCTTAAGAAAAAACACTAACGCTTGTAGTATCAGGAGCAAGTATGCTGTAAGAGCTGCAAAAAACATTGTTTGGTATGCAGTGTATAAAGATAATTTGGTTTCTTTTCATTATAGACTTTGCAAGCCTCAAATATCTGATGTTATAATCGACCCAATGTGTGGAACAGGAGCTATACCCCTTGAAGTATGTGGGTTACAGACATTTTCCTCCAGTAATGTTTTTCAGTAGCATAACACACTGAAATTGCATATGTACTGTGTATAATAACCATTGCGGTTTAGAAGACCCCCCTGTAGCATTCTACTCTTTGAAAGGATCTTATTCATTTTTAAATTGAGGTTAATGCTGAGGTGTATTGATCTCTCAGGGAGCCATTGAGTGGAAGAACTCCTACTACTTAGCGGGAGACAACAGTGACCAGGCAGTGAAACGTACACTTAACAACATTAATCACATCCACAGGAAGAGGCAGGAAAACAGCGGGTGAGTCTGACTCTCTCCGGCTGCTCAGATAAACCCAATAGAATACTTTGCCATTGACATTCTACTTTTAACTAAACTGGGCACTGCTGCCTTCTTATGTTTGAGTGCAGTGCACCGTGGGGTCTGCCTGTGGACACCCTGCAGTGGGACTTGTGTCACCTACCCTTGAGAACAGCATCGGTGGACATAATCATCACGGACATGCCCTTTGGGAAGAGGTGAGCTACATATCTTCCAAGAAACACAGCTGTACTGTGTCAGATTGGTGATTAACTGTCCCAAACAGCAAAATAACACTTGAATACATTTCTAGCACATTAATACTATAGAGTGCAAAATATTAAATTAATGACACAACCCTAGAGTCACTGAGAAAACGAAAGCCATTTAACAAAACATAATTTAAAAACCTCAAATGTTTGTCGGATGGTGGTATTAATTCAATAACAGTAATATGCTCCATATTATTCTAAACAATTTACATACAAAGCAGCTCTCGGAATTCTTAAATTCATAAAAATAACTTAGAATAGCTGTGAATTTAAAAAAACTGACATTTTCTTTTATTCAGTTGAAGAATGTAATGATATGAATGACATTTTGTGTGTTTTCTGGAATCTGCGTGTCCATCTACAAAGAATGGGTTCAAAGAAGAAAAACTGGGATTTGTATCCATCATGTTTGAGGGAAATGGCCAGAGTTTGCCGACCAGGAACAGGAAAGGCGGCGCTTCTGACCCAGGATAAAAAGTGCTTTGCCAAGGTAGAGCTTGTTTTCTCTGTCCTCCGTTTTTGTCTACCAGCCTAGCATTAAGACATAATGTAGAGAACTGGCAGCAAAACTTGCTAATCCTCTTAACTACTTGATGAAATCTCAGCTTATTATTCCTTACTTGACCTGAGGTGTAGGCTGAGTAATAAAAGAATGGAACCTTTGTGTTTCCTGACAGGAAGCTGAAAGTCTCTTCCTGAAGTCAATGGCTTACTTTAGATAGTATCTAATTGAATGAATGATTCAGGATTTGCCTTGTATATCTTTAGGTTTGTACACATGTAAATGAATTACATTTTCATATTGGGGAAGGAAAGTCTCCTGTCTGCTTACTCTCCCTGTACCTGAGAATAACAGAGATAGTCATGGTTGGCTGTCGTGTTAGGGGAGAAATACCTTTCCCTCAATTTATTTCCTGGTCGAGGTGGATTTGGTGTTGTAGCTTAATTGTATATTTCTGTTTACCCGAACAAAGCAATATTTGTAAGTAACGGAAGGCAAATTACCGGTTCTTCATCTTGTGTTTGTTTGAAGAATGATGGTACTAGTTTTGTACTTGTAATATTATTAGTCTCGGTAAGTAAAAATGTGTTTAAAATTAATTTCAGGCTTTGTCAAGGATGGGGGGACTTTGGCGTAAGTCTCACACGGTATGGGTGAACATTGGAGGGCTCCATGCTGGCGTGTTTCTCCTCAAACGGGTAGCATCAGTTTTTGGGGAGACTCCTGAAGACCTTGGTGAGAGGGCAGGCCCAGGAGGAAGCGCTGCGAGATCTCACAAGCAAAACGAAGGGGACTGACGCACTGTTTGGCTTGCTTTCTGTGCTCTGGGTTAGTGTGTGCACAGGTAAACGCAAAGGCAGGGCAGTTAACGCCTTAAAGAAATTATTTACATTTAGTTTAAAAATGTTTAAAAAATAAATTCTTCCATTAAAGTCATTGTGCCAAGTCTTTATTTTGTCTATGGTTCTTAACGTCTACTTGTGAAAAACAGACGTATCAAAATATTAAGCATTACAATCAAGTCTAAGTTTATTGCTTAATAGTTTAATATTCTCTTATATTCTATTAAATATATTATTATACACACGTAGTTTAATACACGTTTTCCTGGACGATTTCGGCGTTGTTTATATCTCAAGAAGTCACCCTGTGAAATATAAGTTTTGAACCAGCCAGCAGTTTTACGTGGGTAAAGTTTCTGTTAAACTAGTAACACCTTTGAGTTGGCTTTTTTTTTTTACCGAATGGAGGACTAAAATGTTGATTTTTTCCAAATTTATTCACAAAAGCTAAGCATTATACTTATTTATGGATTGTAAAACATGATCATAAACAGATTCCCTCCATTACTGTCACGTATTGCCTCGTACAGTATAACGTACCAATGTGTTTCCGCACGTAATCATCTACGAAATACATGATTAATTCGACGCAAACAGCGTAACTATGGTGTATGCCATAAATAAACAAACGTCGGGATCGCTATTTACGTAGTCTCTTAAGTTAGTGGGGCGGGAGCTTTTCCATGGCTGATGGATTTGATAATAGGTTGAATGCATTGCATTTTGAAGCCAACATTTTCCCAGCCCACAAGTAAAGTCGTCTAAGTTAAACATTAAACGTAATGGCTGGAGATCAACACCCCTTTTACGCCCCTTAACAACGTGGTTTGGAGTTATAAAAACATGGCGACAGGTAATACCCTCGCCATCCAGGGCAGGCAAGCAGCGGACACCGTAACAATGATCCTGACAGTACTTCTACTATGCTATACTCTTATATTACTGCTTATAATCCTTTCGAATCGCAAAAGGTGAGTACAGTCACTTGGATTTCTTTTTCCTGTGATATGTTGATAATCTAATTTAACTGGAAGTATGTCTGTAGTAGGATGCTGTTTTCTATACTGTACTGTTTTATATGATGATATGTTTTTAAAAAGATATATTTCATTTCACGTTTTCGGTTGCTGATTGATACTTTGTGTCCCTATAACGTGATTCGTCGTGACTAGTGTTCATTTACTCTTTGCGGCGTTAAACAGTGAAAGCGTGTAACGCCTGTAACGTGCGTAGCCATTTATATTGTAATCATATTGCAGGCACCTTTACCCAAAGCGACGTTCAAGTAGGGCAATTAAATGGCACATTACAAATATACATGGTGCCATTGGTCAGCTAAGCAGAATGAGCTACGCAGCATCTCCTAGCAAAGCAGGAACCCAATAAGACTATTCAGTGACCAGAAATACAGCATATGAACATTCAGGGAACGGTAGAAACTTTTATATAACATTTTGTAGTGTTATACCGAGAATGAAGGATTTATGAAAATCTAAGTAATTTATAAGTTATAAAAGATATATAAGTATATATAAATGAATATGCACTTTTAAAACAGTATCTAAGTATATATAAGTTTACGGCAAAGTATGTAATCAGTCGTATGTGTGACGCAATTTAGTGACAGTTACACTGTTCGCATCTTCAACGCTTTTGTATTCAATATATAAGCCTGTATGCAAGGAAAAAGCGTTCATAATATTCATATTTAAAATGGTTTCTATTATCCACCCGAAGCACGGATCACGGATCGACTGTAGGTGAAAGGAGTTTTGCTGATGAACCTCTTACTTATATCTGTATGAGTTAAATATAGATTGAATAAGATATGAACAGGGCTGTAGCAGAAAGTCAGCGGTTATATCTCAAAATCTGTACAGGTACGTCGTCATCGGGATAGATTTACGGTTTTTTCTAAAAGCAACAGGAAACTATACTGCCAGGTCACCATTGTTTTTCTGACAAAACATTGTAACTGAAATGCAGTGTTTGGGAAGCTACTTTTAAACGGTAGCTTTTCAAGGCACAAGCTATTTATGACTAAAAGGAGCTAAGCTTGAGCCAGGCTTAACTACCGAGAAAAAGTAGCTGACTACACTGAAGCTATTTCATCGAGTAATACTTACATTTTGTGCTGTACTCTTAAAGCAAATTAATTAAAAATGTGACATGATGATAAAAGTAATTTGAAAATCTATTTTTTAACAATGTAATGTCAGATCACAATAAGGTTTCAAAAGAGTTCGTTGTAAACCAAGCGTACATCACAAATTAGAAGGGATACAACAAAAACGAGATTTTTATAAGGAGCCCAAGAACCAAAGAGCTCCTGTGCATTTTAATGAAAGTGTCTTAAATATTGTTTTGCCGTGAAGTTATTTTTCAGCCCATTAACATCCATCCCCAAAGTATTCAAGCAACACCAGTCAGAAAATGCCCGTCTTTGTAAAGAGAGAAAAATAAAACAGGTCGATACTTAAGTATTAATCACAAGTACATTATTATTATCGACTTATTATCTACTTACAAGCGCGATCTATTTCAACCTGCCGGTCGTAAGTCGGCCTTTTATTTTCCATGCAAAAAGTAGCATGGGTATGATAAAATTGTCACACTGTTTGGCGTTTGTACTGCACTGTGAGCGCTGCCAACAGCAGCCTGAGCGCGAGAATGAATGAGCATCTCGCGGGGATGCGCGTGCCGCTGGCAGTCGGGGCGAGGACGTCACACATTCACGCGGGACAGCGCTCGCGCTGCCAGACGGTCTCGGGACGGCCGTAAAGTCCATCAGTCATAATTAAGTCACAAGGGTCGTAAGTCGACGACGACCTGTAGTATTTCACGCTACGTCGCTATTTGTACAAAGAAATAGTCACTGGAAAAGCTCCAGCGTTTTAAAATTAGATTCGCTAGTAATAACCGACTGAAAAAATACTTGTCACTTGTGTCTGTAATTGTAGATAGCTGCTCCCCAACACTGCTGAAATGATAAAGGCAGTAATCCAGATTAAACTATCATGTGTAACTAATTACAATTTAATAACATTGAGTTCTTGTACTAAAGAACAATGTCCATAAGTAATAGCTGCATGAGCAGAGTGCATATACAAGCAGGCATTTTGATTTGAGAGTCTGTTAATCTAATTTATACTAGTGGCTGTGCTGTAGCTGCAAGGTGTATAACATGAAATCATCTTAAATTAGGGATTGGATGAATCAGGGACTACCTAGAAATTATGGGGCCCGTAACAAAATGTCACCTTGGCCTCACCCTGCCCAGTTTTACGTGTCATTTTACATATTCAGTGTCCCCTGTGAAGTGCTAGTCCCTCTGAATATGCCAGGGTATCTATGCCCCCCCAGCCCCCCTGGAAAGAATATAGTATGCTTCTGAAGAGGTGGTGGCCTTATAAAATGGGCCCCATGATTACGGATACAAATTAACAGAAAGTCTTCATTTAGTTGTGATGACTGTAGAAGGTGGCTGTTCTTATTAGTCTGGTTTACTCTTTTTTAGTACATACATTTAAAATGGTTGTGTGCCCTTCTTTTGTGGCACTCGGTGTGCTTCAATGGCAGTTAAACCTAAGAAACTCAACTGGATGAGTGAAACAAACTGCCAGATGTTTCACTTGCGAAATGCAAGCTTCCCTTTCTGAAACCATTTTGATAAAAATATTTGTGAAGATAAATTAAAAATGAACTTGTCTTTTAAACATAGAACCAAGAGAGAACCACCTTTGGACAAAGGCGTTATTCCGTGGCTTGGACATGCCCTCGAGTTTGGAAAGGATGCGGCAAAGTTTTTAGCTCAAATGAAAGAGAAACATGGAGACATTTTCACTGTAAGAGTTCTTTTGTTACACTTATAGGGTTTAAACAACTTTTAAACATCTGTCATATGGTTGTGAAATGGTGTAAAAATTTTCATACATTGATGCTCATGTTTAATCAAATAATAAAAAAAATAGCTAATGTTGTAATTAACCAATTGGTTTTGTTACATATAGTTATGCATAATACATTCCACTTAATGTATTTCAGTTTCATAGAAGAGAAGGGTTCCGGAACGTTCTCAAAAGTAGAAATGAGTGTCATTGCCTAAAGTAAAATAGATTCGGAGACTAATGGGTCATTATCCACAGGTGCGTGTAGCAGGGCGCTACGTGACTGTGCTACTGGATCCAAACTCTTATGACGCCGTCCTGCAGAACTCAGCATCACTGGACTTCAGCCGTTACGCCAAAGTTCTGATGGAGAGGATTTTCCTCTTGCGTCTGCCCCAGTACGATCCTGTTACTGAGAGGGCTGCTATGAATCAGTAAGTGACTTGGTATACTTCAACCTGCTTCAGGACTCAGAGAATCCAATGAGAATGCATTAACTATGAAAAAAAATATGTTGCTTTTATATCCTGAACGATTGACATTAGAAAATTTGCAAAGTTTTGTTGTCATGTGTTCTGTTCAGAGACATTTCTTTCTTTGTACGCGACTCCGTTTTTTTGTTGTTGTAATGTTTTCACTTTCATCCTGCATCTTGTCATGTGCCCAAACATTTTAATGAAGTTGCTAATCCCTCAGACGCAAAGATAGACTGTTGGTCAATATCTTTGGTCATTTAAAGTAGATTTTGTCAGCAAGATGGTGCTGGGTAAAAATCAACTAAACAAATGAATCAGCAGCTTGAATAATGACGTTGAACTCAAATGCCTAATGGTTGACCTATGACCTCATCACCATCTGCCACAGGCACTTCCACGGAGAGAAGCTGACATACTTAAATGCCACCATGCGCAGGAACCTCCAGACCCTTCTGACATCAGACATTCTTCAAAACCGGATGGACTGGAAACAAGATGGGCTGTTTCGCTTCTGCTACAGCCTGCTATTCAGGTCTGTCTCCGGTGACTTTCGCCCTAGATAAACAATTTACAAAGTCGTTTACGTCGGGCCCCATATTTGTAAGCAAAAGAACGCGTGTAATGTGAACCTACACGTAGTTTGTGGTCCGAAGAAGAAAATATTACTGTATCCTTATTAAACCACCCACACTGACCTCTTTGGTCCATGGAAAAGAACAGGCAATAAACAGTTTATTAACATCATAACATTGTAATTCATTGTAATTAACACAATTAAACCTTCCTATTTTTGTTTTTTAGGGCTGGGTACCTTACACTCTTTGGTGCAGGACAAAACAGCAGTCCGGACACTGTCTATGATGAGTTCAGGCGATTTGACGCACTCTTGACGAAAATGGCCCGGACCACTCTGAAGCCAGGTACTGAGTGCAGGAATGCAGGAAGCAGAACAATATTATTACTATCCAGCTAATATTAAAACGTGTCAATTCTGAAGGACTTCTCTATGTGTCTCCTACACACCTGCAGTTTCCCTCTTAACTTCCCCTGGAAGCTTATCTGCAGATTTGCGTTCTTTTTTTGGGGTCACAGTTTCTTAGCAGTGCCATTTCACTACATTTCATTGTCATCATCCTTGATCATCCCTCCGCCTCGCCAGACCCCTCACGCCTGTGTCACCTCAATCCCTTTGCCTCATACCTGGATTTTTGCTACCCCTTCCAGTCTTATCTGACCTATCAATCCTCAGCCTTCCCTCACGCATTCAGGGAATTCCCTGCTATTTATCTTCGTATCTTACTAACCCTACCCTTGGCCCTTTGTCGGCTACAGAGGAGAAACGTGAAGCCCAACTGGCACGTGAACGGCTATGGAACTTTCTCACATTCATGGGGCAAGACCAGAGGGAGGACCCTAGTCCCTGGCTGCAAAGCTACCTGAAACGTCTGCAGGAAGAGGGTGCGGACTGGGACACACAGAGGCGGGCCTTGCTGATGCAGCTTTGGGCCACTCAGGTGAGCCGTGAAGTTTCGTACTGCTAGAGAATGTGCCACCAGCGGTACGCAGAGTGCCAGATCAGTATGAGCTACCCCCGGAGGCTTTCATTGCATCAGTGGATTGCTTTCTTTGATTACCCGCGCTGGAACTTAAAATTTAATTTGCAAGCCCCACAGCAAAACTTGGCCACAGCGGTCCCAACATTAGTTATGGGTCATGTATTGTGACGTCGACTCTGTTCCTGTCGCTCACCCACTGACCCTGTGCAGACAGTGCATTTAGTAAGCTGAGGTGGCAGGAGCTTATAAGTATTGGCCTGTTTGTTGCTGTGCCTATTGGTCTCCTACTCAATGCACCAGCCTCTACAGCAGGTGACACTCTGCTGTATTCTCAGAGGAAATCTAGCTGCATCCCTTGTGGCAAAAAAAACACACACACAGCATAACTTGAGTGCAATACCTCAACTTGCCACCTGAGTACAATGTTGGCTTGTGAGTTCACTTGGTAATTGTTATTTTAATGTGGACTCACTAAGACATGATAAAAAATCAGTTTTTTGAAGGAAAGGAAGTCTTTATAGACTACAAATGCAAGGTGGGGTTTTGTATTTGTTCTTCCTCCAGTGAATTTGAAAATCACCTGTTTGCAGCCTGTAATGACAGTTTCTACTCAGCTTCCCCTCAGCTTATGTGGTGGACAGTGGGATATTGTGCTACAATCCACCCATTTGAACTCCTGTCCTAATCCATTAAAGGTTTATTGAAGTATCCAGGACAAGTGGGAATGTAAATAATCTAAAGATGTACTTCAGAAATTGAAAATGGCTTCTACCTTGGTCATCTTCCAGTGCATTCCCCTACCAATGAATACCACAGGGAATGGTCATGAAGACTGTATAACATATGGATTATATTTCACTGCAAACATACTGAGTTGCACACAGTGAGGTACACACAATTACAATGTACAGTTACAGCTCATGGTCTTACGGTGTGCATCTGGGTCTCTCTCTGTCACCAGGGCAATACAGGTCCGGCTACATTCTGGCTCCTTGGATACCTGCTGACCTCTCCGGAGGCCATGGAGGCTGTGAAGAGAGAGTTTGAGGGCCTCACGCCTGCAGCAGGGGCATCTGAGGAGCCCCCCTTTGAAAATCTGCAGAACACACCTGTGTTTGGTGAGCCTCACTCACACACCATTAGTAATTACGGGCTCCTACAGGATCCGGCAGCATTACATCTGAAAAAAGATGCGCCTTGGCATTTAAAAGCAATGCTTCTGTTCTGGATCAGGATCATTAGTCCCCTTGAATTTAGAATGAAACCATTGCTGATTCTTTTTGTCCTAAACTGTTGATTTACTACAGCTTTTTTCTTCTTATAAAGTGTAACTTATGAGGAAAAAGGGTTTAGGTAGCTCCTTGAGTGTATCCTTTAAATTATTTACATTCACTCAGCCCTGGATATTTCAATTCATAAAATCTATTAATCATCCATCTTCTTCTGAAACTGCTTAATCCGAACTGAGGTCGCGGGGTGGGGGGGGGGCGGGGGGCGGGAACCAACCCTGGGCAATGGCCAACACACCTCAGGGTGCACACTCTCAAACGGCCAATTTAGACTCGCCAATCAACCTATCCTGCATGCTTTTGGACTGTGGGAGGAAACCGAAGCCCCCGGCGAAAACCCACGCGAACATGGGGAGAGCGTGCAAACTCCACACAGAAAGGACCCGGGACCGGACCCGTGAACAGAAAATAAATTAATCAATAACTTAAATTAGTCAATAACCTAAGATTATTTACATTCCCTCGGGTCCTACTTTTTTATCTTTCCAACATGCAATACCTTCTTTTCTTCAGTTATAAATATACAGTATATATATAACTATATAAATATGCAATATAAATAATCACCTCCAGGTAGCACGTAGTATAATATATGGACCCATGTGTCCCAAAGGCCTGAACCTGATGAGTGGATACTAAAGAAATGTCCTGTAGACAGTAGGACCTTAGACCTCATTTACTGCCACACTCATCTCCCTTCTTCCATGTGGTTGTAGTACCACTGCCCCACCTGCTGTCAGTACCATAAAGTGTGCCTGCAGTAACTCAGAACGCACCGACATGAGCCTGTGCTCTGCATCAGACTAACTGGAACTAACTGCATGGCGATGTGCATGGAGACGCAGTGCAGCACTGCATCTTATGCACCTTTGTTTTTTAATGTTCTCAGACAGCGCCCTCAGCGAGGCCCTCAGGCTCACCGCGGCTCCTTTCATCACCCGAGAAGTTCTGGTGAACACCACGCTTCAGATGGCAGACGGGCAAGAGTACGACCTCAGGCAGGGAGACAGAGTCTGCCTCTTCCCTTACCTGAGTCCTCAGATGGACCCTGAGATCCACCAGGAACCAGAGGTACAACTGACCCTTAGCTCACACTGCCTAAAGCCTGCAGTCACCTTTAGCTCTGATGTCAGCCCCTGCTTACTGCATCTCAGTGTAATTTCAGTCTGTCCACTTCACTATGAAAGCAGATTTTGTGCTTACATAATAAAGCAATTAAGAGGTGTTTCACAGATTAGACTCCGCCATAGTAGAAACACAGGTTAGAGGTATGTCATGGGTGCTTTTATCAGCCTAACTTTCAGAGCTGTGTATGGCCAGGAAAGCCCTACAATTACTGCTGCCGGTGACACAGTAGTGATGACTTTATCCATCTGAGAGCATGGGTCCTACTCCATATGTAATGAAGCTGGGGGCATCATTGATCACTTTTCACTATCCTCATCTAATTGTCATCCCTAACGTGACTCTGTGTCTTTCTGTTCTTCTTCCTCTTTTGGTTTCTTCCCTGTTTTCTGGGTAGAAATTCAAGTATGACAGGTTTCTGAACACAGATGGCACGGAGAGGAAGGACTTTTTCAAGGGTGGACGAAAGATGAAGTACTACACGATGCCGTGGGGAGCGGGAAAGAATGTGTGTGTGGGCAGACACTTCGCCATCAGCGGCATGAAGCAGTGAGTGTCCTTGTAAGGGGGGGAGACCTCTGGTCACCTAGCTGGTCTTTAGTCATTGATTAGCTCGGGGGGGAGGATCCGTCCAGAGTACTGGAGAAATCCGTTCATCAATGGCATACAGAGGCCAATGCTGATTCCTAATGTATTATCCACAACTGAATGTTACCTTGGTGCCACATCATGGTCTTACCAACAGCTACGGATCTGTGTTGTTGTATTAATAGTAATAATGATGATGATAATGATCATAATAACGTAGAGTATGTTTTTGCCTGATAAATAGTTGCTAAATCAAGTCATAACCTACTTCAAATGCCAGCTTGTTTGGATGATGCGTTAAAGACATAAACCCACACATGAGCTTGTGACCTAACTAGCTTTCCCTCGGATGGGATAGGTTTTTGTTCATGGTACTCACTCGCTTGGACCTGGAGCTGTGTGATCCAGACTCGGAAATGCCAGCGGCCGATGCCAGTCGTTATGGGTTTGGCATGCTGCAGCCGGCAGGAGACCTGCAGATCCGGTACAGGCTCAAAGACCCGTCATAGGATACAGGAAGAAGGAGGCTGACAGAGTGCCATTTCAGCTTGGTCTTTAAAACCTGGTACAGTGTTAGAATGTTTCTTTCATTAAGTGTTACATTTTTATTTGCCATGTAATTATTATTATTATATTTCTCAGCTTATTTTAAGTTATAACATGAAACATTTTTACGTGTCTCAAAGTTTTATAACTGGTTTATAATTCTTATTACTATTACTATTATTGTTGTTGTTGTTAATAAAGGGGGTAATGAATGTTTACAAAGTGTCACAATATTGTACTATATAACCAAAACCTCTCAATGTACATACAAATGAAGATTATACTTTTATTGACTGCATCTGTGTCTGGATTATTATTATTAGTAGTAGTAGTAGTAGTCGCAGCAGCAACAGAAGCAGTAGCAGTATTAATTCGCATTTTCTTTAGGAATAGCATTAATTCAACTACTTTAGCAGTATAGTAATATCCACTAGATTCTCCAGCTTTCATGCTAAATTACAGTTTTGCATTTGTGTTTGAGGCAGGGACTTTTAAATAATGAGGCGGCTGCCGGTAGTTTAAACATTTACTGACTGCTCATTAATTATGCTGACCCGATGTTTTCGGCGACTGTTAAACAATCTCCCCTCCTGTTCAGCCCTTGGGGAACATGACTGGAAAGTTTAGATTGATGCCCAGTTACGCAAAAACGTAAAGCTGTTTAGACGTCGAGCGTTTACTTTTAAGATTTAAAATTAAAGATGTCTTCCTTTGAAGAAACCAACTTCTTTGCCATCAAAACTTGTGCGCGCTTATTTGTCCTCTTGTGGCAGATAGCGATGATTTTGCTTTGGATTTGAGAAACGGGTTGTGGGCGTGCTTGCGGTAAGTGGGATTTCACCTTTGTCAGTCAATTGTGTACTGTAATAAAAATATCCCTACCATTTTATAATATAATTTATTAAATTTCTTTGGAGTCTTTGCAAGATCTTTGCTTGGAGTCTTAAACGCCACTTACAATAGCAAACGCGATTGGAACTGCAGTTATTCTTTTATACGAAGACAACAAATTAAAATGCTGGAAAGATAAACGCTGTTAGATAAGAAACTATTGAAATGAATCACTCGTTCTGTTGTATATGCGTATTCTTTAGTAGTATCGCGGTAAAGACATTGCAGGGCTCGGCGGACGAGATCTATGCAGCCACGACATGACGCCCTGTCGTTTTATGTGTTACCAGCGTCCTGTGCAGTCGGCACATACTCAGATGGTCCAGCAACTTTACATATCCTGCAGAGTAACGGATAAGACGGCACATGTAAAACAAACATTTATTAACAAGCTGATAATTTAGCTGACAATATTTATACATATTTCTAGCATTTCTCATCTGTTCACCCCCTGCCACCTGAATTCTCTTCGTATTAACAAACTGCTATCTAAATTAGGGCGCTACTTCCTCCCCTTCTTGTAGCCAAAGTAAATAGAGTCTCCTGGAAGAAACAGTTCCGAAGAAACAGCCCGTTACAATATTAATCTTGAAAGAAAAACGTTGCAATCGGCCAAATGCTCCTAGAATGTAGAACGGTTCCATGTTTTAGGCCTATATACTGTACTATATACACGATATATCACACCTTTTTCAAATTTCCTTCTCAACATTTATTCTTGTCGCGATAAATCATCCCTTTAACTCTCAGCCTGCATAGTCTGAATGTAATAGGCCTACATTACCAAAGTGTTGCATTACCTAAGGCATGGTATGTTACTACGACGAATATGTACAGTTATGAAATGCTACACGCCTGTCATTACTACACCCAAGTATGCGTGACGTAATAAGTGACGTAAAAGACGAGCGTTAGCCACGTCATGTTTTCATGATGTGTTTGTCACCGTGAATGTTACTGTATACAATGCACTGTGCTTTATTGTCATGATGTGAAATTCTGATGGCCTACAGTTATTACATTATTCTTATATATATGTCTACATACAATTTCACCGTTTCATCGGCCTGTATAATTTCTTCACTTAATTAGGTCATAACTATGCTCTTTTTGTAGCCTATATTGTGCTTCGTTTTCGGGTCGTTGTTTATTGGTTATTGGATAGTCTAGGACAAGTATCAAACATGTGGCTTTTCTCTAGCGCACACAAGGGCTGTGCTGATTTAGAAGCAGGGGGATATGCCGGGATTTGCTTAATTAGCCAAACCGGAGGGTGTAGATCCGCGCGGCCCCGCACTTACGAACCGCAAGGGTTAAATACGCCGGTGGTGCTGGAGCCCGTCGGCGGCACCACGAGTCTCGCCTCTTCTGCGCTCCCCCCGCCCCCCCCCCCCCCCCCCCGAGAGGTAGGGTAATATATTTTTATGTACCTGCCATGTATTTTAAGATCAGGTGATTACATTCCAGTATCCATTTTTA
>JAODKC010000130.1:14150255-14175260 GCA_026777985.1 Mormyrops attenuatus
AATACGAAAACACATATAAAGAAAATCAAATGACATACAAACATCTCAGCCAATACACCCTCAGTCTGGATGCATAATGGGAACAACTCACAATGGGATTTGATAGTGCTAAAATGACACTGTTTGTAGATTTATCCAAACGTTGCATAAATGTGAACATCAAGCTTCTCAATAGTGCTTTAAAAGGGCTGAGTCCTGCACTGACAAACATCTGACTGGCACTCCCTCCTCTGGGACTCTTAAGAAGGATTCTCATCGCATCATTATATGCAACTTGTAACTTCTGCATGCTAGATTTTATGTAAGATGACCACAATTGGGCAGTGTAGAGTGATGTGCAGTATGCTTTAAACAATGGCACTCTAACTTTGGTGGAACAAAATCCAAACTTACGTGCAATGGTGTTTGCCTGTGCATATAACTTACAACATTGTCTGTATATGTCATCATCATCACTCATGTCATATGTAATGAAGTGACCAAGATATTTAATCTTTTTACAGACCTCAAGACTATTATTAGACAGTTTAAACCCAGGAAAATTGAGCCATTTGTCCTGCTTGGTTCTACATATTAAAACAACAGTCTTGCCAGCATTATACTTTATATCATATTGCAGGTCATATTCAGTACAAACAGTAAGAAGCTGCTGCAGCCCAGCACTACTCAGACTAAAGATCACAAGGTCGTCTGCATACATAAGATGATTTACCAATACCCCACCAATCATACAAGCAGTGCTGCAGGCTTGCAGTCTGATAAACAGCTCATTAAAACATATACATTAAATAAAAGAGGGGACAAAATTCCTCCCTGCCTAACACCATTGGACACTGTAAAGGCGGCAGATATACTACCCTCCCATTTAATGTGCATCTTCTGGTGGGCATACCAATAGGCAAGCCTCACAATATACCCAGGCACTCCACCTTGCTTTAACTTAATAAAGAGTTGTTTATGATTTACTCTATCAAATGCTTTAGAAGCATCAATAAAACACATAAGAACAGATGATTTTTTGGCCCTGTAAAGATTCACTATTTCCTTAAGTGCATACATGTCTGTGTCATGCTTTGGTTTAAAACCAAACTGATTATCAAGGGAAGTAATGTAGTCAATCTATCAAGCAAAATTCTTTCCAGTATTTATTAGTAATTGCATTGTGTCCATCCAACCACCTGTGTCTAAGAGCGAAAGTTATTTAATGTTAAGTGAGCATGCGAACATTCAAATATTATTACAATTCGCCCGTAAAGTATTTTTACCTGCAATTTCAAAACATAATTATGGACTACGTTTCCCATGATGCAGTTCCTCTGAAATACATGCGCAGAAATCTGCACTAACCATATAAATCGTGGTCGCCTGCGCTCGCTCTTTCTTTTCTCTTCGTCAGTCGTAGTGTGCTCCGTTCGGCATGGTGAGTTTTTGTTGTATTTAATAAACATATCCCGTTTTTAGTTACCTAAAGTCTAGCATTTTCCTTAGTTATATTTTAAGAGGATTTAGTTTTAACTTGGAGATGTAAAAATGGAAATCGTTGCTTTTTGCCTCAAACGAGGAGGCTGACCACGTGTTGGATTCATGCGACCCCCCCCCCCCAAAATGTGCTTTTTCACGGAACGTTTTTATCTGGTTTTAGAGAAGGTCTTTCGTTTGCGTTGAATACTGTTTTATTCCTTCCCTGCATGGTATTTTCTACATGCAAATTATATGGATGCCTATGTGAATGTAACGTGATGCTCCGAATTTCTCTGTGCTAGGGGTGCTTAAAGACTGGCGTTATTAAAAGTACATCATGGACCATGGGAGCTGAAGATTTTTTTTGTTGAATTTTTAAGGTAGGTCTGCGATATCATCAGAAATATTACGATTTATTGCTATCTGTGATGACTGAATTTTTTTCCCCGTCAGATCGTCCCTGGTGACTAATTATGAATTAAGCCAGTTTTGTCTGATAAGATGGCAAAACTTGAACGAGAACTGTTAACATATCTTGAATGTCTGGCTAAGACTGCTGTGCTGTTTCACAGAAATGACGGGTGGATGACATACCGGAGAGTTTGGCATTAAGTCTGACAGATTACTGCAAGAGTGCAATGGCTTTGCAGGTAAGTGTAACCCCAGGAAATAAGAGAACCACGTGACTAACTGGTGTTCATGATGACTGACTTTTTCCCCGGCAGATCGACCCTGTTGACTGCCTGTTTTTTTTTTAAGCCAAACTTCTCTGATTCACCAGCTTAAATTACAAATGGTGTCTCCTAGTAGATTGCAGAAATAAGTAGTATGTCCTTCTACAGGGCTGGTGCATAGCTTGGCCAAAGCAGATGGGTGACCCATGAATGCAGGGAGATAAGTAAGTATGGAAAGAATGTTCTCAGAACTGTTGCTGGTGGGTGGGAATTCTAAATGAATGTGGACTGCAGACTTGAAAATCGAATTCAAACCTGTCCGTGGGAATGTTTCATACTTTAAAATAGTGTCGCTTTGTTCCCTGTGGCGCACCACGACGCAGGAGGGTGCCAAACGGTGTCTATGCAACAGACCCACTTGGAGCACAAACGTATTGGTCAGTGCACGAGTCATTTTTTAATAAAGGACATGACAGATCTTAAAACGGAAGTCGCTTTTTCCGCGTATTGGTGGTCTAATACTAGCAGCAGCATGGACAGGGAAAGCAGCAGTTCACACTGCACTTCCGGCTCTTCCCACTGGCGCACGGGAGCCAGGCTGTGCCAAACCCATACTGGCTTAAGGCTGCTTTATACTTCTGCATCAAATTGGTGCTATAGGCAGGGTGTTTCCATGTGTGCCGTAGCCCAGGGCTCCTCAATTCTGGTGATATCGTGATGTTTTTTTTTTTTTTTTGGTGATAAACATTGTGGTATTTATACAGCAAGAGTTGAATGTAAATTTCTCAGTTCTCCATTTATCAAATTCCACGGCGTCTTAATGTCAGCCGATCGTGGACAAGGGTGGGATCAGAACAAAAGTTCTCTTCTGTGCCAGAACAGTGGTCACTGCTTATATGATGCACTGTTGCTAAAATAACACAAATTCTGTCAGTTCTATTTGAAATATGTGGCCACCTTCAGTGTGGTGGTTGACTTATTTCATTTAAGCTGTCTTGTAGTTGTATGAAGGAAGGGTTTATACTTAAGTGTTGTACAAACCCACCAGGCTGGCAACCTCTTCTGCTCTTGAGGGCATTTGAGACGACAGTATTTGGGATAAGTTTTCCAGTTCCTGTACTTCATGTTTTGGTGTTGATGATGACTGACTTTTTTCCCCAGCAGATCGACCCTGTTGACTGCCAGTATTTTTAAGCCAAATCTGTCTGATTCACCAAAAGTGGAATTGAATGCCCCCCCCCCCCCTTATTTCTTGAAAGACTAATACACATTATGTTGTAGGGAGCTGTTATGCTGATCTAAGGAGAGCGGAGTGCATGAGACCACATGTGAGTACTGAACTGAGTGTTTGGGGGTTGGCTGGGTATAGTGTGCATGTGTTAGTTCTGTGTATAGAACCTTAGTAAGTGCTTACTCCAAGCCCTCGCTAAACATGGCACTTAATAAAAGTTTACAGCAATTCATACCAAATGCAATGTTTTCACCTACCATAGAAAGACTTGGGTGCTGTCCCCAGGTGATATTGCAGAGTACCTAAAAGCTGATTGCACACCAGGCACACTGGAATAACCACATGTCACGGGAACAGAGTTCTTGATGCCAAAATTCTGAACCCATGATGGTGCTGGTTTTCCTACAGTACTGGGGATGCCGTCCTCCCAGACCAGATGCACGCAGCATTTAGCAAAGCACCTCCACCATCCAGACCTATTCAAGGACGTCGAGGTGAGGTGCCCCCCCCCAAAAGCCCATTAGTACAAGCCAGCGTTCAGTATTTGTCTTAATATACAGGTTTTTTTTAAATAGTCAAACCAATGGTCTTATCAGGTCAGTAAGATTAAGCTGCTGCTTGCAGTGTTACTGGGGCGTGTGGGTGTGGGGGGTGGGTGGGTCGGTGTTTCATTGTGCTGTATGCAGCCTTAGTCATTGAGCCCCCCCCCCCAAATAGTACTGACCAGGGGATGTTATCCAGTCAGCTAGTACACAGGCAGCTATATTAGAATCATATATGACCTGCAGTATTTGTAATGTTCACATGTTTAATAAAGGAGTTTATTTTGAAGTACATGGCATTTGTGTGTTTTTTAACGATGTTGTTGGATTTGGTTTTGAATAATGGAATTTCTCTGGAATTGGTACTAACTACTGAATTTCTGTTGATATCCCTACCGGTAACTACTAGGCAGCATATCAGAACGAATGTAAAAAACGAAGGCGAGAAATTGTCAAATCATTCTGTGCTTTACGTTTTCATATTTTCGAACCCCTTCCCCCAGTTGTGGATCTTGTATGCCTGCCGCATGTTCCATCTCCTGGTATTGTGGTGGCACACTATTCTTCAGTCGACATGGATGAGATGAGATGTCCTTTTATCTGTGGCTATGAAAGCATGAGTGCATCATTCTGACACGCCTCCCATGTGATTGGCTTGGTAGGCAAATTTACATTGGTCAGTCAGTCTAGTGAGGATACAGTCAGCACTCCAGCAAGCCCTACAACATGCCTTACAGCACCTTGAATCCTCATTCGTGCATTTTGTTTATAGATGCTAGTTCTACCTCTATCAATCCACTAAAACGTTACAATACTCCTGGGTGTGACTTCTGACCCATCTGTATGCCGCAGTATTCGCTGCTTCCTCTGGAATAATGCTATGTTCCATTTATCGCACAGTTCGAAACTCAGAACTTGGAATGGAGTCACACGAGTTAAGTGCTCCAGTACGGCAAGTACGAAAGCCATTTAACAATTCCCGGGACCAGTTTCAAAAACCAAGATTTCTTGCTTCGTTAAACGCAAAAATGATTGGTGTGCATCTCTGCCTGTGGATGTCAAAAGGCTGTGATTGAAAAATGCTTAGCTTGCTTGTTGAAAGATTACAGCAGAAAGACTGAATTGCAAATATACAGCTAACTTTACTGCAGTCACAATATTCTATTTGGGGGAAAGCCTTTTTGTTACATCAAGTAACATACCACTTTTTGTTTTTGATTGGTCCGTGCACTTTGAGATCTGTGTTCCTGAAAGGTAACATCTGGAGCAGTATCCTAAAAAAAGAACCAGTCTCATGATATGGAAAAGGCAGAGTTACTGCTACTTTACCCTCAAAACATCCGGCTAATTAAGGAATCAGGCTTTCTAATGTTGCCCCCTGGGGTGGCTACTCTTATCCAGAAAGGGCTATGAAGGGAGTAGCACACAGCATTGTATGAGATCTTCAGTTTCCTGGCAATTTCTTGCATGCCTTCAATGTAAATAGCCTTCATTTCTCAGAGCAGGAATAGACTGATGAGTTTCAGAAGAAAATTCTTTGACAATTTGAGCTTGTAATCAAACCCGCAACTGCTGATGCTTCAGATACTCTACTAGTCCAAAGGCGGCCAGTTTCATCGCTTCATTAATCAGCACAACAATTTTCATCTGTTCACATAATTGCAAAAGGGTTTTCTAATCAGTTACAGTTTTAAAATCATGAACAACATCCCACTGGAACACAAGGCTAATTGTTGCTGATAATGGGCCTCTGTACACTTTTGTAGGAATTCCGTTGAAAACCGCCGTTTCCATCTATGATAGTCATTTACAACATTGACAATGTCTACATGGTATTTCTGATCAATCTGATGTTATTTTAATGGACAAAAAAGGAAATTTCTACGTTACCCCAAACTACTAAACGGTAGTGTATGCAGTAAAACATTTATGTGAAGCAATGAGAAATGCTGTTCTGCTGTGCAGAAGTGACATTATGGTATGGGGGTTACACTAGCTGTTGTACAAATGTTAATTGTCATTCGAGATTTAAAAAAAGAATAATAGTGTGGTCTCTCTTTTCCCAGCTGTATGCCAATGTGATGTTTGCGTTTTATTTTTAATAAATTTGAAAAAATGTCTAAATTCTTGTTTTTGCTTTGTCATTATTGACTGCTTCAGCCATACATGATTCTCCGGTGATGGAAATCGGCAGACATGCACTGGGAAATCTTCTCCATCCCATTCACAGTCTGCCAGGGGTGGCTTTGCCATGGGGGGGGATGTCCCACAGGGAGGGTGTTCCCAGGGAGGATGTAATATATTGAGGCCAGGCCCAGTTTGATAACATGATGCAAAGTAGATCTATTTTAGTATTTGGTCTACTAGATGTATTTTTTCCCCCTATAATTCCTTACTGTACAGTATTTGTGGAGAAAAAAGACCCATTTGAATAAACGGAGACCCTTTGTATGTTTGTACTATGTTCACTCTACTTCCAGTTTACGTTTGCTTATGCAGTTACCAATTCATACTGGCTAGAGCTGCATCTTCTCCAAAAGTAGAACTGGGAAGGAGAATAGTGCCTATCTGAGTAGGCTGCAGTGATCAGTTTAAGGATAAAGGCCTTAGACTGTTCACCAGTGAGGTTTAAATGACACATTTAGATCTAGCCATTTGCTGAACTTTATGGAGGTTCCTACATGTTCTCCCATTTCTCCTGGGTCCTCCATGTCCCTGCCAGCACAGACTGGTGCTCTGACTGCCCACCCACAATTCCTGGCCAGTGTGCAGTCTTGTCTTTAGAATTTGGATTGGGCTGAACCAGTCATCAAGGAAGTGTGGCTGCATGTCAGAAAGACAGAACAAGATGAGCAGGGTGTTTGCATCTGTGCCTGTAACTGATAAATTGGTGGTATGAAGGCTGAGATGAGGTTGCCGGTGATCATGGAAACAAGAGTGCAAACACACAACGCGGCAAAACATAGTCTAGAACGTAAATTTATTGTCAAAATGTTCGCACCAGTCAAACAACGAAACATTCCCACAAAGGAAAATATACAAACAAGACTTAGTAACTCAGGTCACAAACATTCATTAATATGACTGCATTTGAGCATTTGCTCTCTCGAGGGTGAACACGCATGTAGCTTATTAAACGTTCTGTGGATTCTGTGCCTGTCGGATGTTCAGTGTGTCTCTCAGCATCAGGTCTCGGAGTCGCCAGAGAGCATCCGCCATGGTGGTGTGGGCACCCTTGCTCTTCAGCCAATGGGACGGCAGTCGGCTCTCCTGCTCTTTGGTCAGACGGACGTCCTTCCTGCGCGCTAGAGAGACATCCATAAACGGCAGGCGGTTTACGAACAGTCTTGGAAAGAAGCTACTCCAAAGATGATGACAGTTTTCAAAATTCAACTGTACAAAACAGCTAAAAAGCATATAGAAAAAATGAAGGCAGACCAAAGTAATAGTGTTTGTATCTTCTCCCATACTCTGCACAAAACAACTCTGATTCCTTGGCACCGCAAAATAAATAGTGCAACTGGCTATTTAACTCATTTAATGCCAGAAGGTCTCACCTGACAGAGCCTGGTCCCACCTGCTGACAGAGGGTGACTCTGCATGAAGACCCTCAATATACTTCAGGTAGGCGTCGGAATGCAGGAGGCACTGGGACCTGAGAGGTGGACTCACAAACATGGGCGTGGAAGGCTGCAGCAGGGCAGGCTGGTACATCTGACCCTGTGTCGGATAAGGGGGGGGGGGCTGTTGAGCCTGCCCGAGGACGCTCATCTGGGAAGATAAGCAGATATCACAATCATTCATTATGCACTTTCTTCAAGTGTTAACAAGTTATAAACACCTTTGTATAATGTATAATGGTCTGCCTAACATCCAGGACAAACAAGTAGATACCTTAAGAAAGCCAGATCCATCCACAAGGACCCCGGCCATCCCACCCACAAACTGTTTTCATTGCTGCCTTCAGGGAAACAGTATCAGAGCATTGGCTCACGGACAAACAGGCACTAAGGTCACTCACAGGCACTAAGGTCACTCTCAGGCACTAAGGTCACTCACAGGCACTAAGGTCACTCTCAGGCACTAAGGTCACTCTCAGGCACTAAGGCTACACAAGAGCTGATCAGGCAATTAGTATGGACACTGCACATTTTTCACATTTCTTTTTTTTTTATAACTTTATATTTTATTCTTCCTTAACCTTATTTAATACTGATTTCATTGCCTGTATCTACTGTTGTGTGGTGTACTGTTGCATTTGATTAATAAACTTTGATTTTTTTGGCTTCAGAACTACCTTAATTCTTTGTGACACAGATACTTGAAACATTCAACAACAGCTCCATGCTGACATGACAGCATCACGCAGTTGCTGCAGATTTGTCGGTTGCATTTCCTGATGCAAATTCCTGTTCCATCACATCCTATAGGTGCTTTATTAGACTGCGATCTGGTGACTGCACATGCCATTTGGAGTACAGTGTACCCATTGTCATGTTCAAGAATCCAGTCTGAGATGGACTGAGAGTTGTGACATGGTGCGTTATCCTGCTGGAAGTAGCCATTAGAATCTGGGTACACTGTGGTCAGAAAGGGATGGACCTAGTCTGCAGCAATACTCAGGTAGGCTGTGGCATAAAAATCCTCAACTGATACTAAGGGGCCCAAAGTGTACCATGAAAATATCCCACACACCACTACATCACCAGCAGCAGCCTGTTTTGTTCATAGAAGGCAGGTTGGATACATGCTTTCATAATATTTATGCCAAATTCTGACACTATCATCTCAACGTCTCAGCTAAAAACGAGACTCATTTGAACTGGCAACGTTTTTCCAATTTTGTATTGTCCAATTTTGGTGAGCCTATGCCCACTGTAGCCCCTGTTTCCTGTTCTTAGCGGACAGGAGTGATACCTGGTGTGGTCTTATGCTGCTATAGCCCATCTGTTTCAAGGTTTTATGTGGTGTGCATTCAGACATTCTCTTCTGCATACCTTGGTTGTAACAAATGGTTATTTGAGTTATTGTTACCTTTCTGTCAGCTTGAACTAGTCTGGACTTACTAATACCTGCGTCCCAGACACCCTGTCTGACTGCACTCTTCGGAGTAACACCCTCACACCCCCCCTACGTGACACCTCCCCAAGGAACATCACCGCTACACAGGTTGAAAGGCAGTTGAAGAGGCTTCATGCAGGCAAGTCTGCAGGCCCTGATGGTGTGAGCCCCAGGATCCTGAAGACTTGTGCCCTCCAGCTTAGTGGAGTACTTCAATATATCTTCAACATGAGCCTCAGCCTCATATTGCACTAACACTAGGTAATCCATGCCGTAACTGAACATCTTTGACCCCCAAAGTCTAGGTCGTTTGACTAATGTGATCACTCTATACCTGCTTGAGCTGGGACACGGTTCAGATGGACTTGGGCATGGTATGCATGCAGTGTGATCACTCTATACCTGCTTGAAGGGGCTGAGCCTGGGCACAGTTCAGATGGACTTGGGCATGGTATGCATGTAGTGTGATCACTCTATACCTGCTTGAAGGGGCTGAGCCTGGGCACGGTTCAGATAGACTTGGGCATGGTATGCATGTAGTGTGATCACTCTATACCTGCTTGAAGGGGCCGAGCCTGGGCACGGTTCAGATGGACTTGGGCATGGGATGCATGCAGTGTGATCGCTAACCAAGCCCAAGCACGGAACACAGACATGATGTCAAATGATGTTACTGGCACACACATGCGCATATACAGACTACAGATGAACTGGACCTAGAAGGAATGGATCGGGAAGGCTGTACAGGTCAGGTAGGGACAAATATTGAACAAATGTGGCAAAAAAGTGATTGCTTTGGTCTACGGCAGAGGTGCAATGTTTGCTGAAAACTTGGGTTGGCGAGAGTATCCAGGAACAACAGGATGCAACATACAAGAAGTCAGAGATACCTGGTAAAATGCAGAACTGTATTCTTATATATGCAGCATGATTAAATAAAAATCAGTGTGTTGCACACTCAATAAATCTATGAGTGTTGTGTGTCATCGTACCCAAAACAACTCCAAATAAGCCACAAAATAAGGACATTAATCATGAATTTCATTTTGCTGTGCGATAGCACTTTTCTTCCTATGTTTTCTTAAACACAAAAGATGCCGAAATCATGCTCAAGGCCCAGAATGTTAAATGCAATGTGAGCGCAGACCAGCGAGGAAGTGGTGAGGGGGCAATCATGCTTGGGCACGGTACAGGACAACCGGGCCAAGTGCAAGTATGCCCCAAGGCATTTCTGCTCAGAGAACCACTACTCACTGGATGTTTGATTCTAATGTTTGATGCAAACATTAACTGAAGCTCCTGACCTGTATCTGCATGATTTTGTACAATGTCCTGCTGACACATGATTATATAGCTGATTATATATTTGCTTCAACTAGCAATTGAACAGGTGTACCTAATAAAGTGGCCAGTGAGTGTATTTCACAATGAAATCACTGACGCATCCCACAACCCTAAAAGGGAAAACTGAAAATAGATTTTTAAGATAAAATAATAATAGAAAACACCTAAATAAAACCTATATAACATCTGACCAAAACTCATTCAGGGCTTGCAGTCATGTGAAAAACTTAGGACACCACATTCAATATTTAGTTCTTTATTAAGAAATATCAACATATCAATATTAAATCTGCTTTCAAATCATATTTGTAGATAAAGGTGATGTAATTAACCACCTATGCAAAACAAGAAACAAATTCACTTATTTAACAGAAGAAATTAATTATGATGCCAATTTCCACTGAGGGAAAGTTAGGACACCCTCACATCCATTACTATTTAAGATCCCTAGAATGAGATTCTGGTGGCACCACATCAGGTGAAAATGATTAGAACATCGTTACAGAGCTTTTTGGTGGAGCCTGTCTTGTTTAAACCCCAGACATTTAGCTTGGTTTGCTCTTGATTGTTGAAATGAGTGGTATCACCATGGTGAGATCCAAAGAGCTCTCTGAGGCCTTCAGAAAGAAGCTTGTAGATGTAAATTTCCCAGACTCATATGCAAGTGGAGAACATTTAAAACAATTGCCAACATGGCCAGGTCAGGCCATCCTAGCAAGTTCAGCCCAAGAGCAGACTGCAAGATGCTTAAAGAAGTCTCGAAAAATCCTAAAATTTCATCACAGGACATACAGGAAGCTTTTGCCAGGGCAAGCTCTTCAGGGCAAGACCAGAGACCACCTACACAAAGACCAGGACATTTGGAACAATGTGCTTTGGACAGATCAATCTAAAATTGAATTATTCGGGCACAGTAACAGAGGACATGTTTGGCGTAAACCAAAGACAGCTTTTGAGCAAAAGGACCTCATACCAACTGTGAAGCATGGGGGTGGAAATGTCATGGTTTGGGGCTGCTTTGCTGCAGCAAGACCTGACCAGCTCACCATCATATAATCCACTGGATTTTTCATTGTATCAGAGGGCGCTTGAGAACAATGTGAGATCATCTGACCAGAAGGTGGAGCTTTCTACCAGCGATTTCAGAGATTGATGTATGGTTTCAGAAATGTCTTATTGAGGTTATTTCAGCCAAGGGGGGGACATACTAGCTATTAGGGCACAGGGTGTCCTAACTTTTTCCTCAGTAGGAACTGGCATCTTAGTTAATTTCTTTTGTTTAAATAAGTGAATTTGTTTCCTGTTTTTGCATAGGTGATGCAATCACATCGTTTTTTATCTACAAATATAGTTTAAAACAAGATTTAATATTGATGTTGATATTTACTAAATATTTAACGGGTGTCCTAATATTTTCACATGACTGTATATAAGTATATCAAGAATACAGAGTTTGGCCACTTCAAGTCCCACAAAGTCCCTGAAAGGAAAGGGCTGCCTCGCACAGAGGCTGCCCTGAAATGAACCACCAGTCATACCTGAGTTCCGTAAGCACTCCCAGCACCCGGAGCTCCCGCTAGGGTGGTCACACCCTGCCCCATAGCACCTAGGAAAAGGATATTAGCAGTTCACAGACGCATAGGCCAACTGTGCTTCTACAAGGGCACTCTAAAATTAAACTCATCCCCGTGAGTTCAATCTCCACGGTCACAGCTGGCTGAAAACCAAGCATGACATTTCATGACAAAGTTCATCATTGGAATTAGCTGAATTTTACAAAAGTGAAGATCAAACAACAGTGATGATAAAAACAACAGCTGACGATAATCTCATTTGTCATTATGCAAAAATGATGAGTATCTTCTTTAACAACCACAGTGTGAACGTTACTGAAAGGAAGTCCTTCTGGTGCTTACTGGTCATTGCTCACTGAATCCTGAACAGTGGAAACCGGTTATTGTGTGCTAGTACTGTTAGGTAAGAATACATTCCCATGCGATTCAGATCAGAATCTGGATTGCTGGTCAGAGGGTTTGGCCGAATGAACTGCTGGGTTAGCTGGCAAAGTGGCTCCACAATGTCCTTAGCGAGCACCTCAGCCTGTCGTACAGGTAGCCCCTCCACGGGAAGCGACTGCACGAGTATGAGACACGGTGGCTGCAGAGGTGCGCTTACCCAGGTACGGCATGCCAGGGAAGGCCAGCATGCGTGATGGACAGTGCTGGGCTACAGCAGGCAACCCCGTGTGATGTGTCCACATGCTGCCCATTCCATCAGCAGGGCCCTCAAAGGGCAGCATATGCAGACCACATGTACCAAGCATGTCTTAGAGGGGTGGGAGGAAGTGACAACAGAACAGATGCATGCATCAATCTCATGCAACTAGTCATGCACTAGCGTTCAATATCAACAGTACGACTGCTTAGATGAAGGTGAGGACTAAAGATGGAGATGGTGACTGTTAGTGGTCAAAGCTACGTAAGATGACATCATGCTTATGCAGTCAGTGATTTAACTGAAGTACTATGTCTCACATGCTTAACAAAACAAAAATATTCAAAACATGCCAACTACGTATGAATCATGTCTGGAATCTTCTTTGTAAAGTGAACTTTACAATTCATGGGGTGGAAATCCCAAAGACTTAATCGATTAAATGCGTAAGAAAGAATAATAATGACGGGGCGAGTTGAAAGACATGAATCGTTGAGCAGTTCTGCTTCCTATTCCCGCACCACTGTCACCCGCAAAGTGCCGCTGTGTCCGTGAGGGGTTACCTGACGCAGGCATCATGTGTTGGTTAAGCACCCCCATTGGGGTCGGGGGGGGCACCACTCCCACGAGGGCCCCTACTGGAGTACCTGCTCTCGGGGCAGTGCCCTGCTGCTGTTGCTGGATCAGCCGCTCCTGTTGCTCCACCACTTTGGCCGCCCGCTCTGAGGGGAACAGCGAGAGAGGCACCACCGTGTGACTGGGCTGTAATCGGCATCTGATTGACCTGAAACGGCGAGCAGAGCAGCCTCCCGCATAAACTCTACAGTGTACAAATTAAGAGTCAAGAGCGGCCGACACCGAGTTAAAATGTCGGATGTGAGCTGCCTTCCATTTCCTGACAAGTGTACTCATGGCGGTTTCACATTCATTAGATCTGAACTTTAGCTATACTACTACAAGAGTTGGAATATAGTATCATTTACTGTAGCTGGAATCATTTGGTAGATCCAACTGAGGATTTCACGCTGATATTAGCCCATAGGCTCAGGAGATACCCTGTATTTTTTACTGAAATATGCAGATACATGTAAATCTGAGCAGTCTCTTAATGAATGAAATTAACATTTTCTGGTGGAATAGATAAGTAGAAATCAGCCTGAAAGTCACTCCACTGTCAACCACTAACATTAAAGTAGTCTTTCACAAGTGTAAGATTTAGCTAATGGGTCTTTTCCTTGCCTTCATACTCTGCTTTCTTGTTAGCCTCCAAGTTCCTCCACTCAGTGCCCACGAGACGGCTGAGCTCCCCGAAGGAGAAGTCAGGGTGCCGGGCCTTGATGACGGCTCGCATCTCGCTGCTGAACAGGATGTAACCACTCATGTTGATCTTCCTCTTTGAGCCCTCTTTTTTGCACAGGCCTTTCATCAGTTTTGGCGTTGACTGTGGGTGAGGTACATGGGGAGGATTATACTCACTTATCATGTAGCATTATGGGTCTACTTTGCATCACTTAGGTTCGCTTGCCTGTGTAGGTGTGTAAGGCATCATATCCAGGTCGCCTGCTAGAGACGTCTGTAGCTGTGGCATCACTTGAGCGTCGACCAGCTCTCCATCCTCATCTCCAAGGTCATCCAGCTCCTCGTCGGTCATGTCAGCAAACTTGGCCTCGAGCTCCTGGATCTTCCGGTCCAACAGTGGAGATGGTTCCTTCTGGGGCACAATCAGCTTCCTGACAGGAAAGGAAAATGCAAAAAATAGAATCAAATGCAACACTTGTTGAACTGCAGTTACCATGGGCAGCCTGGAGTTTGTTTCAGCAGCTTTTACATCCTGCATGTCACATGTCACATGTACATGTACTAGTTACTGGCTTATTTTGAAACCCGCTGATGGACACAGAAAAATCAAACAGTGTTGTTTAACAAGGGTAACAAGCCAATGACAACTAATGATTAGCAAAAATGGACATAAATATCTTAACTGTCTTGACAATGTTGTTTCTCCTCTTAACTCAGGACAGTTGTAAGTAACTGGTGCTGATATTATGAAAAATTACCGCCATTTACTTCCATTTCATTTTGTGCAATATTTTTTTTGACAAGACTTAAAATGAGCATTTACTCCTTATTCTCCAGTCATAGGACTAGTTTGACTAACAAGTAGAAATCACAAGCTTCTCTTGACCTGAAGTAGTAGATCTCATCATCAACCACTTTGGCTGAGAGAGAGAAGCGCTTCAGGCCCTTAAATTTCTTCATCTGCTTCTCGCTCTCAATATAGCGACTCTCACAGAGCAGCACGTCGTCCTCGGGGACCTCCGTCGGTCGACAAGAGAGATACTCCTTGAAAGAGGACACTGCGCACTTCCCTGTGGGCAGACCGTGTCAGATATAGTGGGGATACATCATCACTGAAGACCTTTCTGATATGACACCCTGGTATGATCATTTCAAATCTGGTCAGTATCAGAAGATAAGAGGACAGAATGATACTTTTAGTCATTTCATATCGGTTTAATTCTGGAATACAAACAGTGATATTAGATCCACTATGAAAAAATAAATGCAAAGATTCCCTCTAAGGCTGAAAACATCTGATCAACGGTAACATCTGTATTATTGTTACGGAGTGGAGACAGAAAAGTCCCACTCATAAGTATGTAGGGTTGACTACCTATAATGCAGGTCATGGGACAGGACTCTTCCATGTTGCTCAGGAACACCTCCCTCTTGTAGAACATCTTTGTGGGCTCATGTTCGGTCTCCTCTGGGTAAATGAAGATCGGCCCATAGAAATATGCAGAGCCATCACGCACCCACATCTTCTCGATCCTGCCAGGAGCAAGATTCATGACTAAATGCTTCAGCAAGCCAACACAACTGCGCCATAACATAGCTGAATGCTTAAAGTATTTTAAGAAATGAATCATATATTGAGTTAATTAGCATGAGGCTTCATACGAATAGTTTGCCACAAATCTAAACAAAACACAACTTTTCATATTGCAATATTTTAATTGAAATTCTGTTTTTAGAAGAGGATTATTTATGCACAACGTACCGGCCTACTCTGTGCCGCACAAGGCCATGTGATCGTATATAGACATAGTCGCCTATTTTCAGCCAAACATCATTGTAGCGGAGCTGTTCGTAGTACTGACAGCCTGGCTCTCCATTGCTCACGTCCAACGGCACATCCTCTCTGTCCTGGAAACCACAATGCAAGAATTTAAAGTATATTTTCTTCCTGACTTAGAGCATGCATATTATGGTCTTCCAAATGGAAGGACTGATAATGACCCTTCCCCGTCAGTTTTGGGCCGAAAGATTGTCTGTATTCTCACCTTATCAATAACGGCACTGACAGCTGCTCCTCTGGCTTCATCGGCCATCTCTGCGGATTTCTCCTGGTCATTGTTCCGGGCGTTTACAAACATGGATGCCACTCTCACCACAGGCAACGGCACGTCACGTGGAGCCAACCTGACAGAGCTTGGTGGCATTGTCCACATCTTAATCTTCTTGAAGGACTTTGTCTTGGCTGAGTAACGTGACTCACAAACGAAGACATCGTCCGCCTTGAAGCCCTCCGGATGAAGCTTGAAGTATTCCTGCAGATAGCCCCACTCCCATTACTGACCAAATTCAGCTACAGATCACCCATAAACCCAAAGCGGAACCTCCTGTGAAGCTGTAACTGATACAGTTCACCTACCCCAAACAAAGAAGCACACACATCCATCCTTCCACTGAATCTAACCAACACTAGGAGACACTGCCGGGCTTTACCTTCACAAACATGACCACACATTTGCCCAGAATTTTGCTGACAGGAACTTTACTGTAGTAATCACTCTTGAACACTTCCTTCTCCAGGAACTTGCGCGTGGCTAAATGGAAGGTTTCATTTGGCCTGTAGAACCAGCAGCCATAGAGCCACTTTTCACCTGTAATAAGTAGAAAATACCTACAATTCAGCACACTGAGTAAGACTTCCTGGATGAGAAGCATATTTACTAATGTCAAGAGGAAAACCAGTTCTAAAGGTGAGAACTCAAGTGTGTGACTGCAGCCAGAACATTTTCAGAATGTTTCAGTGACCGACTGCAGGCAGCACTTACCAGCATCATCCTGCCAGAGGCGCTCGATGCAGACGATGTGTGGCTGCAGGTTGGGCTCCGCTGGCTGCACGTAGACGTGGTCCCCTACGCGGTAAGTGCTGTCCTCAAAGCTGCAGTCCTGGCTGAAGGTGCGCCGGAGCCCTGGGGTCAAGTCTTCGCCTTTCTCAGCCTCTGTGGGTTACCGTTAATCATGTTACATTAACGCGGGCTATCTGTTCAACACGGAGCTAACTTAAGTTCTGTGATGGGATGAACCTCTTTTCTCCTCCTCTCTCTTCAGTTTATCTTCCTCGATCTCTTTGGGCAGTTTCTCCTTCTTCTCCCTCTCCACCTCGCCATGGAGGTGCTTTGCGGTATAGCTGAGTGCTGGTGAGAGCATGATCTCCCCGTTCTTGCAGAGCTTGTCCCGCATGTGGATGAAGAAGCTCTGCAGCTCCACAGCATCCTCAAAGATCTCAGAGTCCGTCCTTCAGAGGAATGACCACAGCGTGTTTCATGAATGTTCGGTTAGACCAGTCTAATTCCTATGCCATTTTTAGCTTATCGTCTACGTACACCTCAAGCAACATCTAAAAATGGCACGGACCTTTTAGTAACTATTAACAGAATCTCCTAGGAACAAATCTAAAGCCTGAAAGAAAAAAGAGCCTTACAATTTCCTTTGATTGAAGAAGGGTTAGGGTTAGGGTTAGGGTTAAGGTTAGGTTAGCATCTAACCTGTGCAGTCGCCTTGCTTTCTCTAGCATCTCAAACATGTGTTCTTGGAAGATGTCTAGTCTCTTATATCTCCCGTGGTCCATGTTGTTCCTAATGATCTCAAAGCTGAGAGGTGGCTTGTTGGGATCGGTTGGATCTCTAGTGGGTATCTCTGCCAAAGAATCACTATAGCAGCGACCTTCATCATCCTGGTGACCCAGGACAGAGACAAAGAGGGTGCGGATGAGCTCCTGGATCAGTAGCGAAACGTTAGGGACGTGGGCATCTTCTCCACCCTCCAAGGCCTGCCGGGCCTCCAGTATGACCTTGTGCAGAACCAGGGCATCCTTGTAGATAAGCGACTCAGGCTCGTTATAGGTGCAGGCATTGTTGAACATGAGCACAAAGTCCTCGACCAGGGAGTCCACGTCCAGGTACTTGTTAGCCATTACATGGTTCCAGAGTTTCTCCATATCCATGGGCTTCTTGATGGTGATATAGTAGTCGGGGAGTTCGGTGCGAGATGGTAGGCGCTGGAAGATGGCGCTGAGACGACGACCTCGTTTGTCTGTGTAGTTCTTCACAGTTTCGTAGAGCTCATTCAGTTTCTGCTGCAGAGGCGTCAGGTACTTAGATTTCTTTGGAGAGATACCACTCTTCCCTGGAAGCACAGAATTGAACATGACTACCATTGCTTGGAATAAAACGAGATCATTCTTGTAGCACTTGTACCTTGTTTTGGCAGCTTTGGTTTGGGTAATAATTTACATTTTTATACATTTTCTTCTAAATGTTCCAACATCCCTTGCATAGACAGCAGCTAAAGAGGCTTTTATTGATGGGCACATACTTATTTTCAGTTTGGGGGAGGCCATGTCGTCATCATCAGGCATAGGGCCCAGCTCCTTCCTCTTGTCCTTCATTATCTTCTCCAGAATGTTGGCATCATTGTAAACCTAGCGAGCAATAATGAATGTTCTTTTAATCAAAAACGATTAGCAGACATTAGACCTTTTGTTTTACTCAGGGTCTGAAACAGGTTTTCTGAATAAGGCTGCTTTAGTAAATCATACTTCTTCATATTCACATAACACCACTACAACCACTACATTTATTCATTTGTTGATTGTATGTTATTTAGGCAGCTTTTGCTTTCATACATTTGCTACACATATTAGTCTACTGTTCCCTTATTAGCAAACAAGTCTTGGGATCTTTTGGCTCGTAAAAAGACACTTTGGTAATGGGAATATTCATCTGACATGGCAGGTGCACAATGTATCAAGGCTGACGTCTTTGCCCTGAGACCCACCTGAGAACCTTCTTCATTGTAGTGACGTGCATTACGAAACATAAGCCTCATGTCTTCCACAAGCGACTCCTCACTTAAGTACTTGTCAGAGCGGATGTTGTGCTCGATGGTCCTGAGGTCCATGGGCTCCAGGATGATCTTATAGTAGTCGGGGTAGTCCTTCTTGGAGGGCTTGACCATGAAGAGACTGCAGAGCCGACGGCCCGTGCCCTGCTCGCGGGTGTCTGTCACTGCGCGGTACATAGCCTTCATCCAGCTCTTCTTCGTGTTCTTCTTGTGGCTGTTTGTCACAGGAGTCAAGGTGGTGGGGGTGGGACTTAAATACTGCTAACCCTAACCCTAACTCATTCATACCACAACCACCTGAGAAGACTATACCAGTAATGGCTAAAAAGACATTCTGACAGCAGCTGAAAGTCACAGATCTTCCTTGGGTCTCCATCTTATATTAATCTTGCGGATGTCAGTTTTTGTCAGTTGGCTAACAACACAACAATTGCAAGCATGCAAATATATGCACATGCACACATGCGTACATACGAACACACATGCACGCACATATGCACATACGCATGTGTACACACACAGGCGCGCACACATATACACATACGCATGTGTACACGCACACACGCGCACACATACACACACACACGCGCACGCACACACACACGCGCACACACGCACACACACGCGCACACACGCACACACACACGCACACGCATACACACACACATGCACGCACGCACATGCACACACGCACACACACGCGCACGCACGCACGCGCACGCACACGCACGCACACACACACACACACGCGCACACACACACACGCGCACACACGCACGCACGCGCGCGCACACGCACACGCACGCACGCACGCACACACGCATTATGCTGGAGTGAGTACCTCTTCCTCTTGCCACTGCCAGTGTCTGACATGGAGGATGCCACACAGTCTTGGTCTTCCTCTTCTCTTTTCAACAGTTCCTTCCTCTTCAGCTAGAAGACATTAAGACCAAGATACACACACACTGATATCCATAATAAATAAGGCTCTCTCGCCTTCTCTAGCTCACATGTAACCAAGGGAAGAAAAGCAAATGTCCATTAAAAAGTGTTGACATCTCACATATGTCAGTTAAATCAGTCCTTCTTGAAAGAAAAAGACTCATGTAGGGCACAGAAACACACAATGAAACACAAAAATAGCACATAAATATTAATCAGCTTCACACAATAGATGCCCTCTCTGCTACACAGAGGTAGATAGATAGGTTGGTCCATCGGTTGTGTTGTCGGTTGGTCCGTCCATCCGTCCATCTGTCGGTCGGTCCGTCTGTCAGTCGGTCCGTCTGTCGGTCCTTTGGTCTGTCTGTGTCGGTCCAACCATTGGTCCGTCAGTCGGTCAGTGCATCCGTCTGTCCTCTAACCGCTCATCCTGGTCAGGGTTGCGGGGGGACCTGCAGCCTATATCAGGGACCACAGGGCATCCTAGACAGGATACCATTACAGAGAGCTATAGCAAATTAATATTTAAGAGGTTGAAGACAGAAGCAGTACCTTACATTAGCAATCAGGAAGACCACGCTTGAGCAATAGCACTTCCACTATTAGCATTCAGCAATTAGACACTCTTAATTATATTTCCAATCTTAAAGACATTAAAGGGGAAATTTAAATGCATGGCTCCAATAAACTGTATAGTCTGTTAACAAATTACATATAATGACTGTCCATATGGACCTTGAAAACAGAGGAAAAAACATCAACCACCTCATATATCCATAAACTACAGAAGTACACAGAGAGACACAAATACCTCCTGCAAAGGTCAGCACATACAGGATGAGTGAGTGTCTCCCAGTGACTGGAGAACCATGTCATCAGTGTTTAAGTGTTAAGCAGACCCTTGAACATCTTCTAAAAGTTAGACCCACGCTGGAAATTATATAAGCATAAACAAACAAAACAAAAAATACTCCCGTGAGAGATTGACAAAGATTAGGAGGCATCACACTTGGGCTTCAGGCCCAACTTTACCAAGAATCTCGTCCAGAAACCAACCTGAAGGATCTGCTGCAGCTTTAAGACCCGCTTGTAAATGGGTGAATGTGGCAGGTTGTACTGCTTGGCATTCTCAAACATCAGAGTGAGGTCTGCACCTATCTGCTCCATGTTCTCATACTCGTTGTTCATCATCTTGGTCCTGCAGATGACATCAGAAGAGAAGTTCACTGTCACATTCACACTTATGAGGGTGCTTATAAATAAAATACTTAAACTCTCAGGGGGATAACAACAGGGTCCTGCCTTACTAAGGCAAAACCCCGTAACTGCATATTTAAACAAAACTGAGTTATGACTGAAATCAGGGTCCTTAGGCTCAGTTTTGACAAAATATCTTAGTTCAACTGTGTGCAGATATGAAGGAAACAGAGTGTGAAAATGACGGTAACTTCCACAGCTATGCTAAAACAAAGACAAGACGCCCTTTTTCTCAGCTTTGGAGTCAGTGTAGAGATCACAGTGTTTGCCTTTGTAGGGCAGTATACAGGAACATTGCTACCACCTGCAGAATCATTTCATCTTGGATACTCCACACTAGGACACCTCAGTTTCACTTATGGCCAATAACCGCAAATTTAATGGTTGATTTTTGCTCAAGGTGACCTACCGGATCTGCTGGAGGGAGATGGGTTGCTTGATTTGGTGGAAGTAGTCAGGGTAGTCTTTCCGAGAGGGTAACTGCAGGAAGGGCTCAGCGATCAGCTGGCCCTGGCTGTTCCTGCCAGTGCGCACGGCCTCATACAGCTGGAAGATGGGGCTGCTCACATCCAGACTGGAGCTCATGCTCTCTGCCTCAGACTCCCCCTCATCATAGCGAACAGCCCCTGGAGAAGTCACACATCAAAAGGCGAACCATCTACCCTCTGCACCCTGGTCCTCACCCGTATGTTCCATGGAGAAGTCACACATCAAAAGACGAACCATCTACCCTCTGCACCCTGGTCCTCACCCGTATGTTCCATGGAGAAGTCACGCATCAAAAGGCGAACCATCTACCCTCTGCACCCTGGTCCTCACCCGTATGTTCCATGGTTTTCTTTACTGGCGCACACAGGCCAATGGACTCAGCACTGGCAAAAAAACACATGGCAAGGACATACCGGCAAGCAGGGCATCCTCATCGCTCTCGGAGCCGTACTGCAAGGCCATGGTGATGGCAGACAGACGGTCACCCTGGACAGACCTCCGATTCCTCATGCACAGAAACCCCACCGTCACCCATGTGAGACATTTTAAACTGAAATCTCCACATAGCCATAGCGCACATTTCAGATTAACAGGTTAAGCTGTAAGTCCCCGTACCTGATACGGAGACTGGATTTAGTGGGCTCAGCATGGTCGATTTCCATTTTTCGCTGTGTGAAAATCTTCTTGATGGTGTTTGCATCCTTTAAATTAATTCAACAATTTCTTTATAAGTTTTAAAACTGCTGAACAAATAAAAATAAATCGATATCAATGAAACAGAGGTGACGTGTGCCTAAACCGTAAAGCTGTAGTACCTTAAAAACCTGCGATCCTGGCTCGTTGTAGGTCTTGGCATTTTTCACTAGCAGATCTATGTCCTTTGCCATAGAACTGACACCTTTGTAGTAGCCCATCTAGGTCAAAAGGATAAAAAATGAAGGCCACTAATTTATGTGCTTTACTTATAATAGAAATAAAATTGTAATACATGTAAAAAAATGCAATAGATCAGATAAAATATACTTTATTAATCCTGAGGGGAAATCCATTAATCCTATAACAATGTGAATCATAAACAATTAATTTAAAGTCAGCATGACGTTACATACCTGTATCCTCTGCCCAATGGTTCTCAGATCGATTGGCTCCTTAATTACAGAATAATAGTCTGGGTATTGCTGAAACGAAAAGATTCAGAATCTGACCACTGCTGACTCTAAATCTTACTGAACAAGCAAGACAGGCATGCTGCATTTCAGTTTACCACTTTTGAGGGAAGTTTCTGGAAGAGCTCGCTGACCAGGTGCCCTGAGGGTTCGGCAAAGGTCATCACTGCCTCCAAAAGCTGTTCAAGGACTTCCTTCAGGCAGCTGGTTGGAGTCTGATTTGGATATACACAGGCAAAGAGGCCCTCCTCTCTCTTAGACAGAACTTTCCAGAAGACTTCATTACAAGCAACATGCAGCAGGTCACACTGCATTTCCTTCTACAATCACGTTATGGTACTAACTTGTAATCAATCACACATTAAGAAAATAAGGATAAAATACTTCTTGATATCATCTAGATTTTCAAAGGTCTCAAAGGGATTCGCCTGTGGATAACAGCTCTTCCGTAAAGAGCTCTCCTGTAAATGTTTCACATAAAGAATTGTCACTAAAGCACCTGACCTCTTCTTCAGTAGAGGTCCCAGCATTTTCCTGGATATCCTCCCCTTCCTCATCATCATCCTCATAACCACCTCGCTGCACAAACTCATTCTTTGTGCGCAAGTACAAGTTCCACAGCTTGTAGGCAGCCTTGAGTTCTGGGCTATCAGCCTACAGAGAAAAGGACACAGATAATACCACGTGTGACCTCCCTATTTGGTCAAAGTACAACAATGGCTTTGCTGTGACCATTCAAGTGATCGTGTGAAACATGCCTTGTAATAAAGCTTGGCGTTGTTGAATAACAGCTGAAAATCAGTGGTGAGCTGTTCGACGTCTTCATACTCCTCCATCTTCAGCTTCTGCTGTATCTTCATCATGTCTATAGGCTGAGTCACAACCTCATAGTAGTCTGGCTGGTTCCTTTGCACAAAAAAGCAGTGGAATATAATTCTTGCAAATTTATAAATACATTCTCTAGGCATGCATATTTATACAGCTGATGTTTCAAATACAGGCAAATGCAGAATTCCTACCTTCTCTTAGGCACTCTGATGAAGAGCTCGCACAGCAATCTCCCATGGTCATCCTTGTAATCCCGGACGGTGTTATACAGCTCGTGACACACTGCAATCTGGGAACACGGATGTGCTACATCAGCCAGATAACAACAGGTAACGAGTAAGATAAGTGAACATGACTGAAGCTCCCATGAGAGTTTTTTTGTTTTCTGCAGCCTGCTCCTTTTTCAATCACAGCAAGCATGAGGATACAACAGGAAAAAAATGACTGAAACAGACATGATTCAGGCAGGGAGTCTGCTGAAACCACCAACATAAAACAGAGCTTTCAGGTTTCATGCTCTAAGTTAAACGCACAAGGAAGTGTGGGCGGCTTCATCTCCAGATGGTGTACTACAGTTTATATACAGCATAAGAGTCTTAAACTTTGTTAGTACAATGCATTATATATATATATATATATATATATATATATAAATAAACACACACACACACACACACACACACACATATATACATATAAGCATCAAAGGAATATGAGAATCAGTAAAAAGTCAGGACACGCACATTTTTAAACATCTCAATTTTAGCTATGTTGCCTTGTAGTAAAAAGCTTTGAGGCAATAAAGTAATACATATCAAATACTGCAATAGTAAGGAGGGGTGTTCAACATTTCAAAATTTTCTTATATTTTAGACTCTTCAAAACAGCCCCCTTTTGCGTCAATGACAGCATTGCAGACTCTTAGAATTAGAATTTGGTCATCAGTGTTCGTTCTTGACACACCACAGCGCATAGTGCAAAGCAATGAAATGTGTCCTCTGGATTTAACCAATATGTGACATCGTGACATAGCAGGGGGCAGCTAATTCAGCCTCCAGGTAGCAGTGCTTGGGGGCGGTACCTCGCTCAGGGTACCTCAGTGGTGCCTTACTGGTCGGGGATTCAAACCAGCAATCTTTCAATTACAAGTGCGCTTCCCTAACCATTAAGACACCACTGCCCCAATAAGACACCACTGCTGTTAACATGCTTTGAACCAGCTTCCAGATGTAACCACCTGGAATGCTTCTCCAACAGTCCTGAAGGAGTTTCCACAAGTGCTGAGCACAAGTTAGCTACCTTGCTCTTACTCTTCGATCCAACTCATCCCAAACCAGGTATATATGGTTTAGGTGGGGGATTGTGGGGGCCAGCTCATCTGTTGCAGCACGCCATGTCTTTCCCTGTTCACAAGATAGTACTTACTATATAGCCTCAAAGTTCTCTTAGGGTCATTATATTATCTATACTATGTTGTTGAAAAACAATTTTCAGTAAGTGCATCCACACTTTTGACTGGTACTGTATATACACTCACCTAAAGGATTATTAGGAACACCATACTAATACGGTGTTTGACCCCCTTTCGCCTTCAGAACTGC
>JAODKC010000130.1:14181589-14192841 GCA_026777985.1 Mormyrops attenuatus
CTATTAGTTAGGTTCTCCCCAAACGAGCTTGATGGGCCGAATGGCCTCCTCTCGTTTGTAAATTTATGTTCTTATGTATGTTTTGATGACTGCAAAAAGGGTCACTTAAATAATTCTGTGTAAACATGCTGAGCATGTACACGAGACAGCCCGAAAATGTTTGTCTGTATAAAAAGAATTTCATGCAGCAGGTTGCAAACTTTCTACTTCAAATGCAGATTCCCTTAAGGCAGATGTAGGCTCACATTCTCTTACTTTCAGCTTATACTGGTACTTGATGTCCCTGAAGAATCTCCCAAGAAACAAGACTGCATGAGGACATTGAGCTACTTCTCTAAGGTTTTTCACTAAAGATGTTAAATCTCTTAATTCTATAATATGTCTGTCTCTCTTTGTGTGTTTTATTTCTCTTATGCCGCTAAACTGATTTTCACTATTCTGTAATAGTGACAATAAAGATCTATCTCATCTTATCTTATCCTAACTAAACCCAGTGTGCATATCAACATTGTAAGGACCTGCCACATACTTCGAGAGTTTGATTTAAAAACTTTAATAATATTGCCAATATCATGAGTACTTGCTGCATTTTGTCCATACATACAGTAATACTCAAAGTATCAAATTGAATATTTCCCTGAAAATCCACAACACTATCGGGGGAAATTGCCCAAGTGGTAAAAAATCCTGGCATCTTAGCAGAACATAACTCTCCATCAGCAGCTACCAAAACATGATTTGAAATCCTTAAGAACAGTGAGTTAGTGTGCTAAGGATCTTCTGTGCCGTAAATGCGTGCAGAAGAATATGTGAGGTGAAGTGTAGCAAAATGGAAAAGTCACTAAGCAAAAATGACATCTTGATATGCCAGATAAATATCATAGGGGTGTGAGGAATGACAGAGGCCCAAATCAAACCACAGTGGAAACTTGTCACGCTTGTGCTTGTTGGTCGCTCTTAATACTACAACCGATGCCACGTATATAGCGGACATCATGGCCATCCTGCACAAGAACGTTCCAAAGGTTTCTTATGTACGTTTTCCTGAGACATCAAAACAGTACTAGGAGAACAGAGATACGCAGGCTTGGTCCATATAGGTGCTGCTTTACTCATCCTCCACATGCCTTCGGACGGGGTGAAATTTGCCTGTTGGATCTGGCACGTACCACTTGTCCCAGATGTCGGTGAATGACGCTCTCCCCCATGGCTTATAGTGCCCATTCCAGTGCAAGAGCTTGGCTGCTTTCACAAACTGGGGAGAATAGCGATTTGCAGCACCAGTAGATCCTGAGAAGACAACCAGATTGGAAGGTAAACAAGTGTGATGAAGGACAGATTGACTGAATGACAACTGGCTATGCAATTAGCAGACAAATCTGTCGAGATTAGGGATATACCAAGGTGTCGAACGTGCCACATGGGGTCAATACTGGAGTGGCGCTTGTAAAAGACAATCAGCAGGGGGGGGGTGGTCACACTGTCTGCCAGAGTTTTGCTGTACAGGTCCTCCCTGCAAATGGTACAAAACAAGCAACAACACACTTAAACTCACTCTTCAGGGTATTAAAATATACTTCATAAACATTAATATTCCAGATCTCCCAGACTTCCAGATCTGTTGCCTCTTCATCTGAGAAGCTCATCAGAACTGGTTCACTTAAGATGACTACGACAAGGGAACCAAACGCCAGTAGGGCAACATCCACTCACTCCAGATTCCTTTTCATCCACATTTCCAGCTGGCCTGTGATGTTCTGCAGCCTCCACTCTGTGAGGTTGGCAACAAAGACGCCAGGATTGAACGAGCATGTGTTGGCCCGCATCCCAAGCTTTCTGATTGTGTCCTTCTTGAAGTCCAGGAAGCCAATGTAATTGATCTGTGTGGAAGGGTAGAAATCAAATATAGCAAAGGCTACAAACTCTTCTCAACCATAAACTCTTGGATGCAACATCATGCTCTGTTGGACGACTGCAGTATTTCTGCACTTTGTGTAAATAGAAATGTGTCATTTATGTTACTCATTGTCATGGTATTACAGCATGCCTGTTTGCCAGTTTATCATGTACAGTTCCTTGCACTGGGTTTGGCTGAATGACTGAGTATTTCAGTGCACTTTCTGCCAATAAAACATGCTGAATCTTGAATCTACTCGATATATGGGGGGAAAAAATATCAAATCAATTTTAATTAAAAAATGTAGGTGGTGGTAGAGTTGTGTTTGTCTTAATATTTCAGAATTTATCACTAAAATCTAAGTGTTTCCGGGTAAAATTGAACTTAGAATTAATCAGTAAATGAGCCAAGAATAATGTCTAAAGAAGTATGTGTCATTCATGAGAAAATTATGTAGCTAATAATGCAGTAGTTTTCATAAAATCTTACTATTAAATACTAAAACTACAGTGGCTAAAAAGGTTTGAATATGGACGATTCTTGAGTAAAGTAGGGTTTTATTGTCACAACATCCATATTCAGTGCATAGATAAGACAGCACAAGTTTATTAAATAAGCAAGGAACAACATCCTTAACACACCATGTAAACTAAATTTCACAATTCCTAAAACCAAATCTAAAAAAACAACACTTCTAACAAAGTATCTTGGGAACCGTAATTCACCTGGGTCCCTGCCCCACGAACAATTCCTTTAGAAGAAGCGGAATCGCAGTCATCTGAGAATGCAGCTGCATGTCCTGCCCTGAGATTAGTGTCAAACAGCTCCTGTATGTCCCCTGAAGCACAGTGTTCAATGCCAAGCACTATTAGTTTCAACGGAATAAATAATCCATGGGAGAAATTTTACACAAAAGTTCTTGTGAAGTTACACTGTTACATTCCTTGTATTAATACTTGAAGGTGGAGGTTTGAGTTTTCCTTTGCATGGCATTTAACCTGAACTGGCCCAGCAGAATCACCCAGCTCTTCATATTTATAAAACCTTACACTGTCTGGAATCCAGTGTTTTAATTACAGTCCTAAATTCATGCTCATGTATTAAATACCAATGTTCACATTCCTCTTATCCTCTTGCATACCAGTACCTTGTACAATGACATCGTCGTCCAAATAGATAGCTTTTTCTGCATGAGGCAAGAACGTGGCCACATAAAAACGTGCAAAGGTCAACTGCAAAATAACAAAAGATGTCAGAATTTTTATATTTAACGTTTTTTTTTCCTTCAGTAGACTGCAGCACATGTTCTTACCGGCTTCACTGCCTCGTCGTTATGTGGATCACTGGATATTTTTCCGGGTAGGATATGTGGTTCAAATGGGATAATTCTGTACTTGATTTCATTCAGTTTGGTTTGGCTTATCCAGGTTCTGCAAATGAAAAAATATACACTGCCATAAAACAGAATAAAGGTGATTTTGTTTTAAAAACTGATTATTAATTCCCACTCACTTTAAGTGATCCACGGTGTCATTTGTTGTTACAATGTAGAAAACGACATTAGCTTTACTGTTGTGGTACACACTGTTTATAGCAGCCACCAAAGCACCAAGTCGGTCTTCAACAGCTGTAATAAGCACTGGCACCTCATCCCCGCTCCGTGCAGCTTTCTGCGGCAGCTTCAGATGTGGTAATACATCATGCACTGTGTCTTGGGAACAAAAGAGTTTTATTAGGCGTTTCTGAAGATGCACTGTCCGCATTGCATGCATTTAATCGTTCATATTGCAAAAGAGTTACCCGAGACATCGGTTCTTGCGAAGTCATTCAGATTTAGTAGATTCCGATGCACAACAATTAGAAATACAATTCCGATCAGCACCACGATGATTGCGTTTACTGCAGGAAAAAATACAATATAATGTATGCGCAGATGACAGAGGTCGATCTTACAAAACAAAGCAATACCATGCATGATTTCATGATTTCAGAACAAACGTGACCAGTGTCAGTTTAAAAAACAGTTTTTAAAGCAGACTAACCTCTTCGCGCTGACATCTCGCTACATCTGAGAAAGTAACCTGTAACATGAAACCACACATACGACACCGACTCATAAGAATTACTGCAAGAGACAAACTACTATTCAAAACAAACAAAAAAAAGACTTCAAATTAATTTCACGAAGTTTGGAATTAATATTTAAATTTATCACAATCTACCAAGAACAGCTCGATACCATCCGCAGGCAATTTTATATAGCTTAAGCTGAAAAACAGCCACGTGCATTTACAAGAACGCTCTATATTTAAATTTTTCAGAGTGTCATATTATAAAGAGAACGATTAAAACACTCACTTACTCATAATACTCCCGATAACTTGACAGCCAAAACGCCAACTCGACATACACAGCTTCTTGCCGCAAGTTAACCGTGAGGTTAAAATAGGTGTCTTAAAATCTGCCTGTTTTTTTACCATATGAAAATCCAAAATGTATAACATACTTTCAGTTGCGTATTTATAACAAACATTTTATTCAATGTTTTTGTAAAATTTGTTTCTCTATACATTTCCTATATGTTTTTCCCGTTAATTTCAACACATTAAAAAGACTACAAACGGGGCCTTTTCATATTACGTAAGTGACCGGGGCCTTTAGTCAGTAAGGTTTAGCTACGTATTCTTATTAGTCCGGAAGGTTTATTCGCTTGATCTCACGTTAAAGACCTTATGTAAACGAGTGACTTGTTTTTCTCTTTCCTTAAATTTATTAAGATGCAGTCAATCTTCAGTTCAATTCCGACGCACATGGTGAGTCTTACATGTACAATACAATAGGCGTCAGTAAGTTGAAATATACCTGTGTCCTATAACCAGCCTGTTAGCGGCCATGAAATGCTTGCAAATGTTTCATGCATACATTCAATCTGTGTTGTTTTGCTTAGTTTGTACTGCTGTCTTTATTTAGATAAGCTGGGATGTTATCGATGGCATGCAGTGTTGTCTGGCTTTGCAGATATGCCATGCTTTGCAGCAGCTTCCTATTTTGTGCTAGCCTATTTCTCATAATTGCTGTGTGTTCAGTTAAACCGACCAACTTTCCTTTTAGGATTATAAAGGACAAAAGTTAGCGGAACAGATTTTCCAAGGAATCATACTGGTGTCTGCAGTAAGTTTTTCGTTTTTTTCCCCATTCAAGTATAATAATGATGCCTGTTAGGCAATCCCCTGACATTTTATTTGGTTTCAGGTAATCGGTTTTATATATGGCCTGATCATTGAACAGTTCGGCTGGACGGTTTATATTGTACTGGGTGGTTTCGCCATTTCTTGTTTGGTGAGTGATTTTGCGTAGATAGTGCATCTAACAGATATGCAGTACAGTCTATTATTATTATTATTATTATTATTATTATTATTTTATTATTATTATTATTATTTGTATTTAATAACAAGAATGAAATATGATTGGTTGTAGCTGACTTTGCCCCCCTGGCCCATGTACCGGAGAAACCCTTTGGCCTGGCAGCCTGTGTTGGCAGAGTCGCAGGGAGACGCGCGGGAGAAACCCCAAGAAAACCCGAAGAAGCCGAGAAAGCACAAGTAGCCGGTCACTGTCTGCTTATCAGCCTTATCAATGGACATCGGTTGCCCTTTTTATTATGTTGCTGAATTTCAGATCACTGACCGTACTTTAAGTATGCTCTTGAGTTTAATAAATGTTTCTAAGAAAATTATGGCTGTTTAAGTGTCATTTGCTTTTTCAATGTTATTGAGTCTATTGGAAATAAAAACTAAATTGGGACAAGTAGATTAATTGCAGTAGCAGTATTTGGTAGTATTTTTTTCCCTTGTACTAATTGTAACACATTATATTGTATTTGAAAAGCAATTGTGGATTTTATTGTTAACAAAAATGCACATGAAGAATGTTTTAAAAACTAAATCTGTAACAATGCCATAAGCATATGCTATTGTCTTTCAGTTGCCAATCAGTTTGATCACAAAAAATAATAAGGTGGCAATTTGTTTGTTCGCACACTAAGCAGACCACACTAAGCCTTCAAAAACCTTTTAAAACCACAACTGTGAATGTCAGAACTCGATGCAAGAAGGAGGTGTGTGGTGATAAGATGTATCGGAATTGTGAATGTGTAGATATAGCACAGTAACCTTTTATTGTGACCTGTTGCATTTGCAAAATAATACCTTATGAAGGACCCTTTGCTGTGCATTGCTGCGTTAAAAACATGAGACTTCCTGTAATCTAAGGATATGTCACGACATCATGATCAGAGAGGATTAACAAACGTATACAGGGTATGGGGTCTAAAGTGGCAAACCACGGGGGAGATATTGAAAATGCCTGAACATGTTTGGAAATGGGTAGATTGTTATATTTTAAGATTTAGCCTTAGTCTGCCAACTAAGGAGTCACACTGCCACCTCAAGCAGGAATCTAGCAACTTACAAATCACAAACAACGTTCTTAGTTTTGTACTTTATGTGCACTCAAAAATGTACTTTATTTACGCTTTTCAGGCTTGACTCCCTCTTTTGGTTTGCTGCTGTTATCTAGACTCACGCAGAATGTGGGGGATCAGATAACCATTTGATAGTTCATTCTCTTTTTTTCCTGATTGCTGATACCTGAAACTTTAATTCCTTTTCACAGAAACATAGAGGTATCATCTTACCTGCTCCTTCTCACCCTTGCCAACTTATAAATATTGCTGTGCTGTGGATAATTTGTACCCTGTCTGAGAATAGCAGCATTTGCCATTTCTTTAGCAGATGCTTTATTCCAGAGTAATTTCCAAGCAAAGCCGGCAGTGGTTTGATTACCAACATACATGTTTGTTGTTCAAGTACCATTTTTAAGATTTTGGTGAAAAGCGTTAAACACCCCATGATGCCAGGGGCTGTTGACTTTTGATTTATCTTCCCTCCAGCTATTTGGTTAGACGTTTTATGATGGCTTAAATAAATTTTAACTTGAATATGCGATAATATAATAGAGTAAATTAATATGAATTGTATCGATGCTTGTAAATTCTTGTTTTGCAACAAATGGTGTTTGCAAAATGAACAAAATGATCTTGTATATAAATTACATGGGCAAAAGTATTGGGACACACCTCTCAATCATTCCATTCAGGTGTTTCATTCAGACCCATTGCCACAGGTGTATAAAATCAAGCACCAAGCCATGCAGTCAGGTGAAAGAATGGGTTGTTCTGAAGAGCTTGGTGAATTCAAGTGTGGTATTGTCATAGAATGCCACCTTTGCAATAAGTCTAGTTTGTGAAATGTCTTCCTTGCTAGATATTCTACAATAAACTGTAAATGGTATTATTGCAAAGTGGAAGCATTTAGGAACAACAGAAACTCAACCACGAAATGGCAGACCACGTAGAATAAAAGAATGGGGTTGTCAAGTGCTGATGTGCATAGTTGCATAGTGCGTAAAAGTCACCAACACTCTGTTGACTCAGTAACTTCACAGATCCAAACTTCCTCTGGCATTAAAGAAAAACTCTGAGCAGCTGCGTGCAAACCTCACATCACCGAGCACAATGCCAAACGTCGGATGGAGTGGTGTAGAGCACGCCATCACTGGACTCTGGAGCAGTGGAAACATGTTCTGTGGAGTGACGAATCACACTTCTCTGCCTGATCCTCTGATGAGTCTGAGTTTGGTAGGTGCCAAACTGTATGCAGAACTGTGGTCCGCCTTCCGGTACTGAGTGACATACAAAGGTCGGCGTCAGCGGACCTGCAGCAGCATACCTGTAAGTTTACATAACTGCAAGCTGCCTGTAAACCCTGCTGACTAGTCTGTACAAAAAAATTAGTCTGTGACAGATTACTGGTGATTTTATATGACTGGTATGAAAATGACATTATTGGGTATACAATGCATTGTATATGAAAAAAAAGTTAAGTTGAAATCACAGAAAAACCAGATGTGCTGGAGCAAAACTAAATGTACTAAAGATGTTTGTTTGTGAACGGTGTTTGAAAAATGTCATTCGATATTATTCACCAAATTTGATGTCAGCTAGTGTTTTTGTACAGTCAAACAGGGTGACTCAGAGATACATTTCACTGCAAGTTGTACAGTATGTGACGAATAAACCTCTTGAATCTTGCATCTTGTCGGGCTAGGCCCCTTAGTTCCAGTAAAGAGAATTGTTATTACTTCTGCATACCAAGACATTTTGGGCAATTCTATGCTTCTAACTTTGTGGGAACAGTTTGGGGAAATTTATTTTCCTGTTCACTGATTACACACTCCAAGGTCCATAAAGATATGGTTGGGTGACACTTTCGGGTTGAACTAGAACAGAGATTGCGAACCAGGCCTTCACGTCCAACATCAGTGCCTGACCTCAGAAATGGGATGTCATAAAACTTCCTGTAGGTGAAATATATGTGGCAATACAATAAAACTTACTTTCTGTTTATAATTTTGCATCAAATATCGCATAGCATACAGTAACAAAACATGCAGTACCTACTGTGTTCAAGAAGACATATTGATCTGCATATCTACACATGTCAAATCCATCAAAGTATTGTTTAAATGTTTGTTTAAATGTATGTAAAACCATAGGATTAGTCATAGTTTATTCATACACAGACTGACATTTGTAAATAAAGGACATGCATAATTGCAGGGCTACTGTGCCACCAGATGGCGCAAATTGATAAAATAAAGATAAAATGGGGAAGGCGGAATTAGAATTATTTTTGAAAATTCAACAATAATAAGCGACATTTTCCAAATTTCGCTGTGTCATACACAAATTTAGGGGATTGGGGAAAAGGTTACATTATACTGACATCTTCAGATATGAAGTGGCAGTTGGTTATAGCGGAAGTGAAGCTGAAGACACGAAATGTTAAATGGCCTTAATATGAACCCAACAAATCATTACAGTGTCGTTATATAATATATTTTGAAAAATGCATAATGAAGCTGGTCGTTAATGCGGAGCAGGTAACTGCAGTCTATTTAATTCGTCAGTTTAAATAATCTGGCCACCGACGTCTATGTTTAAGAAATTTTGTATTTTTCTGCGATTTTAACATACTTTCTAGTCGTTTTGATCAATTTGAAACGTTACGTCCGCTATACTCTAATTGTCTATACATTCTATAGCCTTGTAAGGGATAAATAAACGCACTTCCAAGGTAGAGCGCCTACAGAAACAGGAGCCTATCACGAACCGCGCCCTGGTCACCGGAGAACAGCGAAGAGGGGGCTGATTGGTTCAGAGCGGTGTAGACCACGCCTTGGGCCCCGCCTCCGTCGCTGGTGGTGGTGACGTCAAGGGTCTGGCTGGCTTTCCTGCGATCGCGGATCCCGACGGCGGCGGTGTTTTGGTGGGAAAAGCGGCGGCTTCCAGGCTCCTGAAATCCAGGTAAAATCTGCGTCGGTGCCACATCGTCCGTGGCCATTACGTCTCTGTCCATTGTGTGAACGTGGAAATAAAGATGTATATGTAATTACAATATATGTCATTTTTATCCAGGAATATATACGTGCTAGCCGGAATTGCAGAAATATGTATGTATGTACAGTTGTGAAAAAATGTGTCTTTTTTGGTTTATATCGAAAGTGAAGATGCACAGACCAAGCAGTTTTCTTATATTATGTTAAGGCAGCCCTGCGACTAGCGAGCTAATCGACTAGCGAAACGTACAGGCGAAGATGATCAAGTTCCATGAAATGCACTTAGAGAAATACACAACATTTAATGTAAATTATAACGCCTTATATTACATTACATAGATACAAGTGACCCGGAGAATGACATTCGTTAGCGGCATGACATTTCCGAATATTTGATATCATTAAAGAGACTGTTAATTGTCAAACGATCTTTATCGCTCGTTACAGTTGTAGGTATAACGTGAAAATAAAACATGGGCTCCAAGTTGATTTAGAGTCGTGTGAAATTTGCGAAGGGCACATGGAGTATTTGATACTCTTATTGGAGCCTTGCAAAGAAAATACTAGATGGCAAAATCTGAATTTTGACGCCTTGAATGAATGAAAGCCACGAATCAGATACATTTTACGGTCCTTTGACTTTACACGCCCTTCCTACCAGACCGCGTTTAATCAGTAATCCGGCATTATGCCGGCACATACGTGTGGATGTCAGATTTAAAAAGACATTAAAGTCCAATAAAAAGGTGTGAGCTATGCACTGCTTTGGTAAATACAATATCGACGTCTAAACCATGGATGGAAAGAGGGACGGAGTGAAGTGGTACATGCTGCTGTGCTGAAATTAACGTTACTGATCAATTAATAAAAACGGGTTTTGCTTAATGTCACCGGCAACTGGGCGGGTGGTTTAGCTCAAGCTTTTTATCATATCGCCAATTCAGCTGCTGCTGGACAGATATGGTGGGTCTTCATGTAGGGGAAGCCGAGGAAGCCAATATCACAGCGCAGTTAGGCATACCCAGAAACAGAGTATATGGAAGCCCTGTAAATGTGTTTGTATGTTTTATTATTTATTTATTTATTTGCTAACTAATATACTAACACAGTTTCACCTAATAGGGATTACAGGACTCCAAATGACTGCAGGTACCGTCACTGTGACGTTTTTCATAGGTGCATAGTTGTACATATTGCTGTTTCTTTTTCATAATGACAGTTGTTGATGGAAATTATAATGGCCAGTGAGATTTATAATTTCCTTGATGAACCTTGAATTAAAAATATTACTTGATTCATTTTGAGAAACAAATGGATGGTCCTCCTGGTATGTGATTTATCTTAATGCAGTTTTTCTTAATCTATTGTATTTGTATCGGGTTAATTCAGGAATTCAGTTCTGGCCAAGTCCCAACACAGAATAAGTTGATAAGAGGATGCATGGATCCTACGCACTTGTGTTGGATGGATGCTGGTTTTTATTGTTAGAATTTTTTTGTCTATGAACTAGTTTGTCAAAAACCAGAAGCTGGCTTTGGAGGTGTTGCAATGGGCCACTGATCCCTAGGCTATCTGCAGTGTGCAGTGTGCAGTGTGCTGGCCTCTTGTGTGACGTGCCCCACAGCGCCTCCATCCTGCACTGTAGGAGAACCTCGCTGGTTATGACATTTCATATACATGTCCAGCACATGTCTAACAGGATGTCGAGACGGAAGGTGTCCCTGTAAGGTCCATCTGAAACATCGGTGCACTGACATCTTGGTTCGTGTTTTATTACTTGTACATAGGATGGGACCTGCCCCCATATTGACGGCCTGTTTACAGAGGTACTTTGACCACCAGTCCAGCATGGTCTCGTCCACCTCTTCCTCCTCCTCTTCTATCTCCTCCCCCT
>JAODKC010000130.1:14196956-14209344 GCA_026777985.1 Mormyrops attenuatus
GGCGCCTGTGTGGAGTCCTGAGGCACCTCTGTGATGGTCCTGAGGCGCCTTTTTGGGGTCCTGAGGCGCCTGTGTGGGGTCCTGAGGCGCCTGTGTGGGGTTCTGAGGCACCTATTTGGGGTCCTGAGGCACCTGTGTGGAGTCCTGAGGCGCCAATTTGGGGTCCTGAGGCGCCTGTGTGGGGTCCTGAGGCGCCAATTTGGGGTCCTGAGGCACCTGTGTGGGGTTCTGAGGTGCCTGTGTGGGTTTCCTGAGGCACCTCTGTGATGGTCCTGAGGCGCCAATTTGGGGTCCTGAGGCGCCTGTGTGGGTTTCCTGAGGCACCTCTGTGATGGTCCTGAGGCGCCAATTTGGGGTCCTGAGGTGCCTGTGTGGGGTTCTGAGGCGCCTGTGTGGGGTCCTGTGGCGCCTATTTGGGGTCCTGAGGCACCTGTGTGGGGTCCTGAGGCGCCTATTTGGGGTTCTGAGGTGCCCGTTTTGGGTCCTGAGGTGCCCATGTGGGGTCCTGAGGTGCCCATGTGGGGTCCTGAGGCACCTCTGTGATGGTCCTAAGGTGCCCATATGTGGTCCTGAGGCATCTTTGTGGGGTCCTGAGGCACCTCTGTGATGGTCCTAAGGTGCCCATATGTGGTCCTGAGGCATCTGTGTGGAGTCCTGAGGCATCTGTGTGGAGTCCTGAGGCACCTCTGTGATGGCCCTGAGGCGCCAATTTGGGGTCCTGAGGCACCTGTGTGGGGTTCTGAGGCGCCTGTGTGGGGTCCTGAGGTGTGGTGGTGGTGGTCTAGTGGTTAGGACGCTCTAGACCAAGACATCACGGGTTTGAGTCCCACCTCTGGCACTACCATCTTTGGGTCCCTGAGCAAGACCCTTAACCCCACCTTGCTCCAGGGGGACTGTCCCTGAATATAGAAAAAAAATATAAGTCGCTCTGGATAAGAACGTCCGCTAAATGCTGTAAATGTCTGTGTGGGGTCCTGAGGTGCCCGTGCGGGGACAGTGATGCAGTAATGACTGGGGAGAGTAAAACTTCACATTTTTAGACAAGCTTGATTTATTATTTTTTTATATGAACTAAATACCACATTGGCTGCTGGTGTGATAACATAGTTTTCTGTGGTGTAGCACATTTAAGAGTTTTTTAAAAATCCTCTTATGAGATTTGTAATAGTTTGAACATCTATATATGATGTATCATTCATTTTCTGACCCAAGCTGTAGTTGAAACTTGGATGACAGAAAATAAAAACATTGATACAGACCTTCCATCGAAGACAAAGCTTATGTATCCAACTTGTCAGGATTTCATAAATAACAACATCACAATGTCATGAGGTTCTCTATGTTCAGGTTTTATTGGCTAATCTGCTCTGGAATAGTCAGGGTAATGAAACTACTAGTGGTTTTATTGTCCAGTGGCATCGATCAATGGGAGTATTTCAGGGTCAATATGCTACTTGCCTTTTCTTGAAACATACTCTACACTGTAAATGCAGTGACCCACACGTCAATGTATGATGTGTTTCAGGACGGTGTTAATACCTAAATTAGCTGTATTGTCCTCCCCGACAGTAAATGGATTTCTGGCCTAGTTGTTGTTTTTTTAATCCCACATAGACAATTTGCTAGTCCCTCCTAAGCATTTACACTGGCACACTGGACTCTGTAGGCTCCGCCTCCTTGAGTCGGGACTGACATATGGCCCTTGCTCTGTGTGTGTGCAGTTCATTCCTAAAAATGTATGGCATCTATGATGTGTCAACAAGGGTTTCAGCTGATGTAGGTTGAAGATAATTATTACAAGCCTACTTTTAAGGGATCCTGTGAAATGTTGATACCCTGAAGTGGGGCCCTCGTTTTGTGCTGCGTACTGATAGGTATTACTGCTCCATTTGCTTTGCTACCAGCCTGGTAAACGAACAAAGAGTAACTTAGCAAATGCAACCAAGCTTAAAATCACTTTCTAAACTTTCAGTCCATCTTCCACCCTTTCCTAAAAAAAGGTGAAAAATGTGTGTTTTAAAATCCAAATTACATGACGTGAAATTGGACACATTCGAATGTAAAAGTCTTTTTCGGTTGGTGTCCCATCCAGCCCTGTGATTCTGATCAGGATATGTGGTTACAAGATGGGTGGATGGATGGATGGATGGATGGACAGCCTTTGTTTTAAGCATGTAAAAGACTTTAAAGGCATACCACAATTCAAGTTTTATTTATATACCTAAATAATACTTAAAATGGTATTATATAGCTTTTACTATTTTTGCAGGTGAAATTTTCTCTGCTCGCTAAACATAGAGAATTTACCCAAAGTATGTATGTGTATTTCCAATGAATCTTTTCAATAATTTAATGAATGAATTGGTGAGATACAGTGGACACACAAGGAACAAATATGTGTATATACTGGGAATGTCTCTTATGTTCCATGTTTGCTGCATTTAATTGCTAAGTGCATAAAGGGCAGATTAAGCTAGTGTTAGGCTTACTGTGAGTAAACACTTCGGTTGACCCTTTGACTGGTCACACTCTCCCTACAGGATTAGTGCTTTTGTTCTATTCCTTTGCTTCCTTGTTGGAACTATCTGCTAGTCTTGTGCCAGGAGAAAATCCCAGTCCCCTTTCTCTGCAGTTGAGCCCTTTATCAGAGGTAAGTTTGCTCTCTTCACTCAGTTCTCTCCTTTTTATCACATAGCTGCGTAATTTGCTGCCTCAAATTTCCTGGTGGGAAATTGATTCTGTTTGGGATTTCAGGAGTCCTTGCTAAGGGAAGGTGGAAGTGACTGCATGCATGAGTCGGGCTATATGGAGGATACGACTAAGCGTGATCAGATACCGCTTTGGGCCAGGCGAACAGGGAGATGTCTGCAAAGGAGATGGAAATGAAAGTATGCTGACTCTCTTGGGTCAGAGCAGCATCGCCAAGCTCAGTCATTGTGCTCGTGTATGCATTGTGTACTACAGAGAGTGACACCTCCCCTCCCTGTTGTGTGTGTGCGTGTATGTATGTATATTTCACATATTTCATGCGTAATATACACATCTCACTCACACAAACACACACACAGAAACTTGATAAACTCTGATGGAAATTTTCAGTGTTGATGACAGCCAAGAGGCCATGTGATCTCCAGCGTCCAATCATAGATCAGTCATCTTCAGTCAGTGTTGAACTGCTCTTTGGGTGCAGGATGCTGATGTGGCCTGTCAAGCTTTTAGCAGCACATTTAAGCATTGCCCTCCTTAGGAACTCCATGGTTGTGAAATTATGTGACCATATAACACTAATGCCTCACCTTTATCTCCCTGCAGCTAAGAAATGCTTTAGTGGTTATTTTGGACTGCCAGATTAAGCGAGGTCGTTTGGAGCAGCATGCTTTTCAAAGCCTTTGAGGTCGCTGAGTTGTCTCAAATTCTTCTTCCCAGCTTGCCCGTGTCCGACCGTAGCGACAGCAAGATGCCTTTGGGTGACGACGGCAACACCTGGAAAAAGAAAACTTCAGATATTAAGGAAAATTATGACTTCAAAGAAGTTCTGGGCACGTAAGTATTTTCAGCACTTTCGGGTTTTGAAGTACAAAATGTAATTTAAGAATAAGCTTTGTGTCTGGGCTCAGCCTCTTGTTAGAAAAAGCAGTGAATAAAATCAGAGGATTGAATGTGTTCTGTAATGAAGTTCTGTGGTCTGTTTCCATGAACGCTGTTGTATTCTTCAACTTTTAATGTGTATTTAAAAGTTGTGTACCAAACCTGTATGGCGCTGGTACCTGTTGACTACCTGTGCAGCTAAGGATTAGGGCTTTTCCATCTCCGCTGGCCTGGAGGGATCCATCTGGGTGTCATTACTGGTGTGTAGGGACCATCTCTGCTCTCTGTCATTATCGGGCTTTGGCGATGGTGGCCCCACACCTGTTTGTAGGAGTGAAGAAAAGCAAATGGCTGATGCTGGCTGATAACGGCGGAGCGGGTGACGCGTTTGCATCTCGCCGGCACGTAGCTTCATCTCTGACGTAACCCTGGGCGGCTGGTTTAGATGTGGAATTTATTTAGAAAGAAGGTCATGTTTTTACTTTACCATCTTTTAAAAATGAGCAAAAGGGGAAAAGTTCTGTTTTTTTCCATCTAAATTTTTCAATTATATAAAGTTCAGGGTTGATGAGTGTTATTGGAAGGTTGTTCCCGGAATATTACAGAGATGTACTTATTTACAGTAAATGGTGGTCGCTGGGGAGAGCCGGACTTGTTTGGCATTATCGCTAAGCTGTGGGTGTGCACACGGCCCCAGAAATAGTGAGTGCTGAGTGGATGAGGCAGTTTTCCCACAAACCAGGCACTCTGTGATACCACAGAGTCACGGAGGCCAGCCGGAGGAGGCAGGCTGTTCTGGTGGCAGGAAGGCAGGAGGGACATTCCGGGCCATGGGCACAGCCGCGTGACCAGGCAGAGTGGCTTGGCGGCGAATTGACTCAGCTCATCCTGTCAACACAGCGGGCTGGAAAAGCACAGGTTTATCCCAGCGATGGGCTGTCCACGGGCGGAATCGCGCTGCAGGTTCGCCTCCCGTGTTGGGAGACAAATAATCTTGGCTGAGATACCCAGGACCAGAATAGCAGAAAGCATCCCTTTGAGAAAAAGGATAGGGCAATTTTAAGAAACAACAGCAAAAAAAAGATTTATCATTTAAAATGGATGTTTAACGCTCAGCTGAGGGAACAGAGGAATGCGACAGAAGCTTGCCGGAGGAGGACACCCAAGCAAATGTTCCGGAAAGTTCCCGGCAGCTCTCTTTGGCTTGCTTCCTTTGAGATGCTCGTGTCTTGGCTGGCCTGACGGTTACCTAGGTACTTGCAGTGCGGGCTTCATTCTATGAGCCCGGCGCTTGCAGTGCGGGCTTTATGCTGTGAGCCCGGCGCTTGCAGTGCGGGCTTCATGCTGTGAGTCCGGCGCTTGCAGTGCGGGCTTCATGCTGTGAGCCCTGTGCTTGCAGTGCGGGCTTCATGCTGTGAGCCTGGTGCTGGACCAACCACAGGATGCACACGCTCAGGGCTTTGTACGTGTGCTTATGAAGGTAATACATGACATTTGAGCCCAGGCACTGAGACAGTGTAGAGTGATTAAGCAAATGTTGCGTATAACTAAAAATTGGCGGAGTGTGGCTCTGTGGGTCATCAGAAGGTCGCCAGTTCAAATGCCATAACTGGCAGAATGATGTCACTGTTAGGCCCATGAGTGAGACTCTTAACCCGAATTGCTCCAGAGACCCTTTCTGACCTGTTCTGCTGATTCTCTCTTGTATGACACTCTACCGAGAGCATTTGCTAAATAAATAAATGCAAATGAAAAGAAGAATAATATAGCCTTTGACATCAGATTGGAATTCATGTTGGATTGAATTGTTTTTGAGACATTCTCATCTGGTTGTGTGCATCTCAGTTTCAGTTTGCCATACATCATTTTCAGTTACATATTTTGAGGTTATTTATACTCCTTTAAATCAGGTAGAACATTTTGTTTCTGTCTGTTTTTTGTAGAATAGGTGTGTAGGTGGTGCTTGTGTGTGAAATCTAATTACAGACGTAGCTGCTGCAGTTTAATCACGTTACATTTTCCAGGTAGAAAATTTTACTTCCCCTGGGAAAACTAGGGTTGGCGTCATCATATCACATTAAACAATTTGATCTAAATATTCATGTAATGGATGTAATGGAACTGGTTTATTTTGTTCACCAGCTGTTTACACACAGGTTTTGATACTCGACCCATTTTAAATTTAATTTATTTTAAAGAGCTGATTCTCAGAAGTGGCTTCTATCCAGTATAAACACGCTGCTTGCTTTAAGGTTATAGCAATGCCCTTTCCAAAGGAATAACGACGCCTCTTCTTCTCCCTGCCGCATGCTAGTAGCCCTGCGCCTGAGGGGACGGCAGTGGAATGCTCCACTTGATCGCCACTTATCGTCTTTGGAATCTGGACTGCTCTGGTCCGCCCGTTTCCACCACAGGGTTAAACCCACGACATTTTATCTTACTGCTTAGCCTGTGAGTCGCACATCTCCTACATGCTGGAAGCTCTGCAAGACCTGTTAGAATCCATGGCAGTCGGTTTGTTGAGTAAGATGTCTTGTGATGTCATATCACCATTAGGAATGTGTGTATCACAGATGATGCTTCCGTCTGTCGTGGACTTGTTGTTAATGGAGTCTTTATGAACAAATTAATGCCCATAGGCATCTAAATAGCTTACATGTAACAGTCCTGTTATGAAGAGTATGGCACAGAACATCCCACAACAGGATATTCAGGCGTAATTAGTTTTCCTTGTGAGCCCCTGTTATCATAGTACCCTGTGGGCATCTGCATGAAAGGCTTCCTCTAGCTTAGATGGGTTGGCTCATGTTGTTTCTGTGCATGGATTTGTGTTTGCCGTAAAAGAAAAAAACTAAAAGAAAAGCGTAAGCCTGTTTTGTGGCGGCTACGCGGGCTGGCAGAATGCGAGGGGCGCGCCGGTACATTCCGATTTGCCATATGCCACGAGTGCTGGCTAGCTTGCCAAGGTCTAGGTTTACAGGGCACTGAGGTAACGGGTACGATTTCCCGTGTGGTTCCTGTACACATGTCAACGCTAAATACGGACAAGGCCAATCTGGCAGGGTGCCAGTGGTTGTGGTTCATGCAGTTTCACTCTCGTTTTCATGCTCAGTTCGCCAGTGAGTCACCCCAATACTCAGCTGGCCAAGTGGACATGGCAAACGTCCCTTACACGGCTAACGTCGCTGACACGGCTAACGTCGCTGACACGGCTAACGTCGCTGACACGGCTAACGTCACTGACTGCCTTTGCTCTATGGTTTCCGGCCCCTGAGCACACCTTTGTGTGCAGTTACTTCTTTGCCACCGTGTCTTTGTGTCTGTTTTCTCTCACTCCAGCACAAAAGTCCTTCTTTGGCTCTGTGATTATGGGGTCTTGTCGAGAGATGCATTGGGCCCCCTGTATAGCTCCTGAACCTCTCTTGGGGTTTCCCTCTGTTTTGAGTACTCACTGGCTAATAAAAACACAGAGAGGTGATGTTCTCCGATTTTCAGTTCTCTGTGGAAAGACCCTCAGCATATGTACCATTACCCGAAGGACCTCTTACAACAGTGAGCAGCCATGTTAGTTTTCCTGCACGTGGAAGTGCCTTTGGTCACTGTTTTTTTTTCTAGTTATGGTAAAGGATATTTCACCGCAAATGTATTTGTACAAACCTGGATGTACAATTCCTCCTAGTAACATTATGGTATGGAAAGTGGACGTTATCATAGATCCAGGTAAAAAGCTTTGGTATGAGAGATTTTGTACTTAAAGGTTTATCTTTGCTGAAATATGTGTATTTTTTTGATGATGTACATGTAAGCATTCCGTTTTCTTCATAAATACTGTGTGTGTTTGTATCTGCTGAGTATTCATTTTGTCAAATGTTGTTGTGAAGACAGTAAATTTAAAGAGAATAGTGTATAATGGTGACATTCAGGGGACATTCACAGCAGTCGTAATAGTCTGTGTGTTGTATTATTCTTATTATCAAATATCTCCATTGCGTAGCTCACTCCATAGACCACTCTTATCTCGGAATATGTAATTGACACTTCTGTTTATTTTCATTCGATTCAGTCGTTCAAGCTTGTTTATGGAAAGATCAACGGCTTGAACGTTGTTCAGCTGTGTGTCTGTAGCAGGTTAGTTGTCTAGGCAACTGGAGGAGACTCTTTCCTTATGGACTGTATCTGTTGCTACGGAAACAAAGTTTTTATTTCTATATTAATAAATCTAGTTTTTGAATGTGGAGAAGCTTGTACGACACTGGAGTCCACTGCATTTCCAGAGATCGTCTGGAGGTTTCGTATTTAAATTCCAAGACAAACTGTGCCTTCTCTTAACCAAGGAGGAAGTTGCCATGGCAAAGAGCGCCCCCACCTTCTGCCTCGGTCACGTAACCTTTTATATATCTACCTCAGCCTTCCTGTCTTACAGTGAGCTTCTCCTGCAGCTCGGCCCTGCTGGCTGCTTGCTGCTAATCTCCCTCAGATTATACAATCACACAAGGCTGGTGCCATATTGATCAAATGGGACATAGAAATAGTAAAGACATAGAAAGAGAATGTTAAGGTAATGCTTGTGCCAGTGGGCTGTGCCTGGCCTAGTAAATGCCCGCCTACCATCTTCAAACAGGGCCTCACAGAACAGGAAACCGCAAACCGACAAAATGGTCAAGCCTTGGTGTTTTCTGCACCTGTATTTTTTTCGCTTTGCAGCCTTCAGTGGTGCCGGCAGGTCACGTCACTGAATACTGAATATAGTGCCAAATCTCTTACTAGAGCTGTCATGTGTGTGACTTTTGTCTGGGGCAGGATGCCTCACATTTTGTAATGTAACGTGAGATAAGGGGCCTCTTTTGGGAGCTGTGTGAGGTTCAGCCATTGAGATAAATGATAACACCCTGCCAGCGCCCAGCTCTCTGCTTAGTGTCCTGAGTTTAGTACTGAGAATTAGTAGCTCCAAGCTTAACAGGATATCCACAAACACACGTGCGGATAACGAGGGCAGAAGGGGCCACGTTTCACATGTCAGGGCTGACAAACGTGGCGCTAACGACGACACATTTCACAGCCCTCGGCTGCATCTGTTTGCCAACGATGTAATGAGTCAATAAAGTAAATATTTGCACGGCACGCTACCGTTTAAACTCCGGCATGTTGATCACACTTCCTGAGTGAGCAACTGGAACAGTGTCGTCGTAGAACGCCGCTGTTTAGGTCCTCAGATACCTCTCAGTTTGTTTATGGGAATCGTAACCAAGCCGTCTTCCATGGAAGTAGCCCTGCTAAGCTGCTGCCTCGGCTTCTGCTGTGTATTGGCTGAGGGACCAGTAGATATTTGTACAGATAATTAGGATGGTTAACCACGGTGTGGCTGTGAATTTGGCTGCAGTTAAAATGGAATATATAAGAAGCATAAAACAGGTGCCTGCATGAGAAGGAGAAGCGCCAGAGTGACTAGGTCCCGTTATAAACTGAAAAATTCATTATGGCGATACTTGCTTACCTCTTTGTTCGGAGCTACTTGGAGAAACATTATTGGCCTGTTTGACATTTTTATGCATCTTAGTATTGACTGAACAAAACATTAATTCTTCATGTTTTTTCTAGGTCATAATAGCGGCCTGCTCCTGGTTTGTCTGTCTGTCTGTCTGTTTAATGTTTATTTTGCTATTATTTTAGGTGTCTTTTTCAAAGAAATGGTATTCCTTTGCCTGTCTGGTTCTGTACGCCTTCTTGCGAGTGCCTTCGCTAAAGCAGGAAACTGAAAATCACCTATTGCTCTGCCTCTGATCTGCTGTACTATGGTGTCAAAAAGTAAGGTAGACAGCCAGTGATCACACAAGCGATGTAACTTGACACCATGATATTCCAGACGGTCACCAGTTTGTAAACTGGGTATTGCTTTCACATTAGATCCCACGTCGGAGCGGTATTCTGGTAACGTCTCTCCTGATTACTGATGGAGTCTCCAGAGCTACTTTGTTTCATTTCAGCTTTGTTAGTGTACCGGTAAAATGGGCGATTTTTGTAGTCATTTTTAACATTGTATTAATAGGAGTAATAAATCGCACAAGCATCCATATATGTGCTGGCCTGCCTTTCTGTGAAATGGAAAAGATTTGAAATGGTGGGGGGTGCATGTGGTGGAAACAAGAGTGGTGTTTTGGTAAATTAAAGCGTGCAAGTTCAAAGTCCTCATGCCCTTTGTCCTGTTCACGGTCTTAAAAACCAGAGCTTCCCTGGCAAATATCAAGGTGTGAATAATGTGAAGAAGCCCCTTATTCAGCACAATAAAGGCTGACCTTTGTGATGCCTCTGAAATGGGGGTGTCTAATCTGAGTGCAGTGCTAGTGGCTCTCAGCTGGCTCTCTCCCACCCTGTCAGCCTTGTTTCTGTGGGGGCTTTATGCTCTGTAGGCCCCCTAATCTGGTGCCGGCCTTTGCCTGAAGCGTGCTTTCCTTGACGACTCCCGAGGCATGACAGCTGGCGGGTGTCTCTTCCCTGCGGGACACCTCTAATTATGCACAAGTTACTGTCTTGGACTTCATGCTTAGCATATATCAGAGTAGGAAAGGAAGGACAGGCCTGCGATATGTTACAAATACGACTTTTCCTTTGCCTTCGCAGGAATGCTGAAAGTCAAACCGCTGACTGTGTTGGTGATAGAAGCTGAAGTCAGCTTCTTGGAGGGAGGGGGAATCTCAAATTAATGGACATTATAGATGACCCTGTCTGCTGCTCCTGCTTGGCACGGAGATTGCCGTGACTGATGGCAGATGAGCTCAGAGGAAGGAAAAAGAAATTTCCATGATGTTTAATATCTGCTCAGCTCAGCAAACATGCCTTTGTGACATGTGACATGTGCCATCGCTGGCTCAGTCTGCAGATCAGTGACTTCAGTGCATTGTCAACATGCTTGCTGTGTATTAAATAGGGTTCCCAGGTCTCGATATTAAACACTGAGGGGCCTCCAGATGGGGCATCTCTCATGGATGTAACGTTAGACTTCACAGTAATGTGGACATGACATTTTTATCAATCAGTCTGTGAAGAACATCTGGGTGCTGGGATTTTCAAACTCTACAGTAAATGTTCCCCTCGACGTTCCCTTGTAATATTGAACATTTTCTCCTCGTTGCTGCCTTTCTAACATGGAGCCAGCAGTGCGTGTTGGATGGGGCTCCACCAAGAGGCAGCATGCTCTGCGGCTGTTCCCGTGAGTATGACCACATTCCAGGGGGTGAGAAGGTTTGTGGGAGGCCCAGCCTGCAGAGGGTGGGCCACTGTGAGCGAGCGGGGTTACAGCGACCCCCCCCGGGCGTCAGGTGACCCGAACATGTGCAGCCCCATGCTATACAGACACATACCTGAAGTATAATAGGTCAGTCAGGCAGTGTAGACTCCTAAGCCAGTTGTTGTAGGTTCAAGTTCTGGGGAGGGTCCTGTTGAAGAAACTTTGAGCAAAGAACCTAACCTCGATTACCCCAGTAAAAATATCCAGCTGTATAAATGAGCTGGAATTGCTACTTTGGAAAAGAGCGTGAAATAGGAGTATATGCTTGGTGTTGGAGTTATGGGCAGTTACTGCATGTTAGATCAAGCCATGTAAACGTGCCCTAATGTGGTGTGTTTAATTTTAACTTTCTTTTATTAATTGTGATAAAATGGCAACAATCCTCAAAGCTGCATGATTTTTTTATTTAAAAAATGGTTCCATTTTGGGTTCAACGTAATTAAAACGTTGAATTTGAGTTGATTTTTGGAGGTGTGTGTAACTTGCCGCTCTTCCTTTTCCCAGATAAAGTCCATTTCCATTTTTTTATTTATTTCTGAAACATTTTTATCCAAAGTGTCGTACATTTGAGACGGCAGGGTCAGCCAGGCCCTAGAGTGACTGGGGTTAAGGGTCTCGTTCAAGGTGCCAACAGGGAAATCACTCTGCTGACCATGGGATTTGAACCGCAGACCTTCTGATCACAGGCACACCTTCCTTCAAACCCAGTGTCCTATAAATGCCATTTAGAAAATTCCACAGGAATTAATTGCCAGTATTAATTGGCAGAAATGTTTGAGACAGTTCCTGGTGTAAATGGGCTTCTCCACAGAATGTAAAGTCACACTGTTCAGGACTTGGCCTGTTATCATCAGCAGGGTTTCTGCATGGCTTCGCTCTTCAGTGATCTATCGGATGCTGTGCTGTGTGCAGAGAGTAGCGATAACTTACCCTTAATAACCAAGGACGCACTTCCAAGGTCCTGCTCCTAAAGCCCGATTTTTATGGAGGGGGGTGCTTTGTGAGCGGCTGTCCCCCTTGGCGGGCATCTCTCCCCATCAATGACTCAGCTTCCGCTTCCCTCATTCAGCAGGCCGCATGGACCCGGCCATTAAGGACCAAACTCGCATATCGTTTCCTTCCCTTTGAGCGTCGACTCGGTTTTGATGGGCAGATGAAGCTGAGCGTCTTGGAATGAGGTTTCAGGGGAGGGACCAGACTCTGTGCTCTTCAGTGGTCACTTTTTAAGTATAATACATAATATACTCTGCGCTGCCAAAAACAAAAAGTCCCCATTTGAATTTTTCGCTGGACCTTTAGCTTGGATTATGGCTCACATCTGTCATGACATTGTTTCCACAGGCTTATGCATCATCTCACCCTTTATTTTCATCCAGATTTGCATTCATTTCTCGCCGAGATCCTGTATTGACAAGTGAGTTGAACCTCCATAAAACCACCTTCAGCACATCCCAAAGACCTTCAATGAGGTTAAGGTCACATCTCTGTGGTGACCAAGTCATGCGTGAACATGAT
>JAODKC010000130.1:14275190-14285684 GCA_026777985.1 Mormyrops attenuatus
TTAGGTTCTCCCCAAACGAGCTTGATGGGCCGAATGGCCTCCTCTCGTTTGTAAATTTCTTATGTTCTTATGTTCTTCCCTAACACATTCATCAGCATTCATTAAATTCTCTAGTGTATTCTGTAGGACGGTGTTTCTCAACCTAGTCTTCAGGGACCCAGGGAGTCCAAATTTAGGCTCCCTCGATGCTCCTAGCACAACCGAACTGAACAATTTACAAGACTGAATACCTGGTACAGGTGCGAGCGAGAAGGGAGCAAAAGTGTGGACTGTCTGGGGTCCCCAAGGACTGGATGGAGAAACACTGGAGTGGGAGAATGTTCTATGTTATCTACAGGCAGGAAACCCATGGTTATTCTTAGGCTGCCCTTTGCACCATCCTGCTCCATGCCTAGATATTTCCTGAGCACCCTCAGAAAATTTAAGAGGGATTAAAGACATCTATGAGGAATTAAAGACAGATATGTGCTTTGCCTCACCCTTCAGACCTCCTTGTCAGGGCAGACATACAGAATCCAGTCTGTAACAACATGCGTCCAGTGAAACAGGACACCTCACAAACAGTTACGGGACAGACATCTGCCCACTGCTACAGAATGCTCCCCTGACAGTCTGTACATACAGACATTATTGCTCTTGGCTCTAGGGCACCTTGTCAAGTTCTGTGAGGAAATGAATATTAATGATGAAGAACAATGCCTGTGAAAGGCCAACATGAAACCAGGCATTTATATTTGCATTGTGAAATCGGGTATTAGAAAATCTACTTTCTCGAACACAGTACTCTGCATTCAGGATTTTAAAAGGAGCTCATTAGTTATTGAGCAGCAGATGCTGCCTGTTACTGCCCTCCAAGCTCAAAGGACTGGGTGTTCCCACTGATGGAGCCATTGGCACACTGATCTAACACTGAATTCCTACCCTGAAGTTTTCCCTTTGTCAAGCTAAATAGCTTTTTTTTGTATGTTTGTGTTTGCATCGCCCTGCTGCAAATCATGCGTGATTATAAAGAAAGATCTAGAGGTGTAAACCTGTCTTTTGAAACATTCCTCAATGCATGCAGCGTCTGCAGAAACAGACTTTTCATGTTCTACTAACATGTCACACCACTACATATTAGCCCCTATAGAGGTTGCTGCACAAACTCTTAGTAGCAGTTAGTCTGTCCAGATGTTACTTTAATATTAGCAGTACAAAGGGAATCTAATCTTCTGAAGCCTTTGCTTTAAAAGCTGCTCCAATTTTGTACTAAGCTCAGTAACAGCATCTGGTATAACGGACTGCATAACTTTCCAAAATTACATCTACTTTAAAACTGAGGCAGGATATCACTCTTTATTACCTAAGTACTCCATTTGAAAGCATGTGCATAAACCACAGGTAACATGTAAAATATGGTATTACACTTTAATTTGTAGCTTCAATGGCGAATTAAGAGTGCGGGGTGTAGAGTAGCTAAGAGGGGCCGGTCGTGGCCTATTCGAGTCCTTTTTGACAATAGTGAATTACTGATGCAGATAATTAAGCTATGCATGAATTCCAAAGCTGAATTAAACGGAACAGGGCCAAGCCCTTAATATCTGCTAAATAATTTAATCTGATGCTTCGTAAGGTGACTAAAATATCATTCTAAATCTTCAAGACAAATCCGTTTTGGTTACATCTGACCTTTTCTGTACACTTCTGGTTCCAGAAAAAAAGATGGACATTGTATTTGACTAAATAAGTCCAGCTGGTTATACAGGTGAAATAAAAGTGATATTAGTCACAAACATTCAATGTGTCATCCTCAATCGCCCAGTATTAAACTGCACTTCTGCGCCTCGGATAATTGCTGAGTCTGCTAAAATACACGTTGGCGAGGCAGTGGGGGAGGGAAGAGCCGAAACACTGGGCACCCTGGAAACATGAGCCATTTACCCCCCGATCCCGTCCAGATAGCCCCACTTTGCGGACACACGTCCCACCTGAAGAAGGACGCACATCCACTCACAGCAGGACTTATAAACAGCTTAAGAAATCTAATATATATATATATAAATTAATGAATGAATTAATCTATACATAAATAAACACAGAAGAAATGACGAACTGTAATGAATCGCTCAAGTATTCCTCTGTCCACAGGGATCGTACTAACGGTATATATTGTACCAACTACAGAAATCAATATGAGCGTTGCCGAACGGCCGATGCCGGTCCCCGGGGTCCGCTGTACTGCTAATCACATACAACCACGTAATATCTACTGGAGGCTGAAGCGTCCTTCACTGACAACATTACAAAACTTAACTTTTTAAAGAGATTCTTTGAAGGAAAGATAAATCAATGCGACAGAATATTAAGATATAACGGCAAATTCTATCAATATAAATAAATATACTGCGCCGCACAGAAGGTTCAGCCGCACCTTAAGAAGAAATAGTAGGCATTGTTTTCCGTGACGCTGTATGAATGGCAGGGGAAGTATCCGAGTCCGGTGACATTGAACCTGGATCCAGCGGGGACTTCCAGCATGCTGCCCCAGGCTTGGTCGCACAGAAGCTCGATCTCGGCGGAGAAGAACAGCTCCGTGTCGTACTGCCAGGGCAAGTAGTTATAAAGGCTGTATGAGTCCCTGTGCAGTGCGAGGACCCGGGCGAAGACGATGATCTCCGCCAGCTCTGCGCGGCATGCTTCAGTCTGGGGTCTCCAGTCATGGGGAAGCTGGCACCCGAAAATGCCCCCCGCACAGGTGATCAATAGCAATGTAAAGGTGCCGCGCATCGCCAGCAAAAAAATATATAAATATATATATACACTGGTATATATATATATATATATATATATATATATAAAGAAAATGTGGGTCTTGAGTGGGACTTAGTGATGCCTTCCTGATACTGGGTCAATTGAACAAAATTTTCTTAAAGCATTTTCGAAGAATGCGCAAACTTAAGTTATAACTAGTCGACACAAAATTCGCCGTGAGTTCCCTTTGTTCAGTCTGCAGATCAGATAATGATGGGTTACTAGTCCCACAGTCGTCGACTATGTGCGCATTCAGTTTGCTGTGTCTGGCTGTTTCCACCCGACCCTCATCCCCCTCCTCGCTCCGTTCGGCTTCTCAGTCGGAGGGTACTGTGATCTTCCTTGTACAGAAAACGGTCATAACTTTTCACAACAACAGGATTGAAGTTGCGCCGCATTTTATTTAAAATTTTGCAACCTACTACTTTGCATCCATCCATAAAAAGATTAGTCTTGACTTTGAAATAATAAAATTAATACATTTTGAAGAGTGTTGTACTTATCGATGAAGCTTGTCCATCTCATACAGAAGGCAAATGTCTGATTGCCATATTGCAGCTGTTCAGCATATAGCCGTTAGATTAAAAAGCTTTTTTTAATCGATATAATCTAAACGCTTTAGTTCCTGCCTAATGAAAGTGCTTGCCTGAACTATTTTACTTCACAGCTACAATCATGGGAAAAAAGAAAGTATACTCTCCTTATAATGCGTAACTGCTTGTCCAATTCAGGGTAGCAGGGAGTCTGGAGTCTATGGGTACAAGGCAGGGAACACAGGATGGGGCGCCAACCCATCGTAGGGCACAAAATTCACTCACACATGCTGGGGATATGGGTACTCCAATCAAACCAGAGCACCCAGAGGACACCCCACAATAACACGGGGAGAACATGCATACTCCACACGCATGGAGCCATGGCGGAGACTCCAGAGGTGTGAGGCAAGAGTGCTAACTACTGTGCCAATGTGCTACCATGTGTGGTCTTCACCAACTTAATGAACAAATCAGATGGGCTCCTTCCTGCTCTTGTGTCACTCCCTCTGTCTGTTTGATCCCTCGTTAGCCTTGTATAGCCTCGTTAGCCCCAGTCCTGTCATTAATGTTGCCACTCCTGGATGCCCCTGTGCTCCTCCCTGCTTTTGATCCCTTGTGATCTAGTTGTTTTCCAATCTGTTCCCTTTTTTTTTAATAAAACCCGTTTTGTTTGCCCTGACTCCTGTGTCCTTCGTCCTGCATAGTGTAACAGAATGACAGGACTCCCAAACATTCTCTGCAGCTTACACCTCCACTCTGGCTTCCGTGTATCCCTGCACCCAGCTGAGTGAATATGCCTCTGACTCCGTGAAGCTCTCCGCTAGTTCCCGCTGCAGGAGGCGGATACTGAAGCGGTGGACTGAACCCACGCCTGATACCATTCTTGTCGCAGCTGTGGCCGGCCCAGGAGAGGCTGTTGCCACCCCCAGCCCAGGAGAGGCTGCTGCCACCCCCAGCCCTGGAGAGGCTGCTGCCACCCCCAGCCCAGGAGAGGCTGCTGCCACCCTCAGCCCTGGAGAGGCTGCTGCCACCCCCAGCCCAGGAGAGGCTGCTTTGCCTGCGTTCCAGGCTCTCGGCTCAGAGAGGCCCACTTTGACAGTCCTTCAGGGATCCCAGCTCAGCCATATCTGCCTCCAGGCATCCCAGTTTGTCCCACTCACCACCAGCTGTCCCGGCTTTGCCCTGCTTGCCTCCAGGTATTCCTTCAGATCCAGCCACCTTCCCTGATTCCTTCAGATCCAGCCTCCTTCCCTGATGTCTCGCTGGATCCGGCCCCATTGTGCCCACCTTGTTGTTTCCCTAACTTCAGGCAACACTCGCCTTGCTGTTCCCCGACATCTAGCCCGTCCCCTGATGTCCCGTCAGTGCCCACCTCGTCTTCTGTTGATGTCCCATTGGTGCCCCCTTCACTGTCCATGAGGTTTCATCGGTGCTCGCCTAGTCGCCTGACTCCCTGGCTGACGCCTGCTTGGGTTGGGTTGACCCTAATGATGCCTGGTTGGATAATTTGTGTTTGTGGAACCCTCTGGGCTTTGTCCTATGTCTTGCTCCATAGGCCCCCACCTCAGCCACACTTGCACACCAACCTGGTCTCATGTCTTGGTGCAGTCCCCAGGGCGAACAAGAGCCCAGAAGAGGAGCAGATACCCACACGCAGGTCCCTTGAGGCCCTCCCGTTCCTGTCTCTGCCTTTGTTCTTTAGGTCTCTTGTCACCCTCTTGCTCCAGTCCTGCACTCCCCTTATCATCCTCCTGCTCCAGTCCTGTGTTCCATTCAGTGCAACCCAGCCCTGCTGTCCCCTTGGTGACCTCCAGTCCCAGCCCTGCTGTCCCCTTGGTGACCTCCAGTCCCAGCCCTGCTGTCCCCTTGGCGCCCCTGGTTCCAGCTCTGCTGTCCCCTTGGCACTATCTAGTCCTACTAGCCCTCCGAAGCCCAGATGAACCCTGTTTCTATCTGTTGTGTCCCAGTTCTGGTCCACTTGCCCTGTCTCATCTTTATTTGTCCCCGGCCTGTGCCCCCTGTCCACCCCGCTTGTGTCTCTGTTTCTGTTATTATAGTCCCTCTGCCTGTCCACCCTGTCATGCCCTTCCCATCCCGCCCTTCTGTCTCCTCCTTAGTGTGGCTTAATGAGCCATGCATGTTCTGAATTTGATTTACCTCTCATTCCTGCCCTTGTATTACTCACTCCAGCTGCCTCTTGTTTGATCCCTTGTTAACCTTGTATAAATGTGCTTCTCAGTCCTGTGTTCCCCAGTCCTGTCATTAACATTGCCCATGTGTTCTTCCTTGCTTATGATCCTTTATGATCCAGTTTTTCCAGTCTGTTCCCTTTTTTGTAATAAAACTTGTTTTTTTTTTGCCCCGACTCCTGCATCCTTCGTCCTGCATAGCGTAACATGTTGTCATTTTTTTTTAAGAAAAAGTAAGTCTACATTTGGAAACCATGTGGGAAAACACAATTATACTTTGCAATTCAGTAACATGTAAAACCATCTTTAGCGACAATAACTAGAAATTAACATTTTCTGTAGGAGGTTATCAGTCTGTCCCATTGTTTTGGAGAAAGTTTAGCCTCCCCTCTTTACAACATTTCTTCAGTTTATTTTGGTTTGAGGGCATTCATTCATGCATGGCTGTCTCAAGGTCTCGCCACAGCATCTCAATGGGGTTGAGGTCTGGATTTTGACTTGGTGATTCCAACACCTTGATTGTTTTCTTCTTTAGCCATTCAGATGTTAATTGCTGGTAAGCTTGGCATCATTGTCTTGTTACATGATCCAGTTTCAGCCTAGCTTAAGCTGTTGGACAGATGGCCTCACAGATTTCTGAAGAATATTTTGCTATAAAGTGGAATTCATGGTTATCTCAATGACTATAGTGAGACTCGTCAGTGAAACCAGAGTCCTGGAACCACCCCCTCCATCCCTTAGGTCTGGCCACTCCTCAGCGACTCATCTCAGTGACTCATGTCAGCAACAGACTTCTTACAGGATGGACCACTGATCCCAAGGACTCCCAGTTCTCCAGAATGCCTGTCCTTCAAAACCCCTACACTTACCCTCTACTGGGAGATTCCAGACTCTCCATCCCCTCTGCTGGCTCTCTTGGACGATGGGCGTTTATTTCTCAAACTTATGGTCATAATCTACCTCATCATCATTAGGATCATTAAGTCTTTCCTCCTAGGATAGAGTCAACTCCACCAGGGCTAACTGCTTTGTTGCTCTTGACCACAGAAAAAGATCAGGCTGGGAACTTGTGCTGGTGATCTCTTCTGGGATTTTTATTGGCCTACCAAGGTCACCCCTCATTTCCCAGTTGTTTACATGAGCCAGGATCCCTGTAGCTCCAGCTTCCTTGCTTGCCTTCTCCCCTTCCCTGAGGAAGTGGATGAATTTGGGGCCTCTGGCCTGGGGCTTGGTGGGAATTTGCCTTTTCATCTTCTCCAGACTCTCAGTCAGCTGGGCCAGTACCAGGTTATGACACCATCTAAGCTTGCCATCCACCAGGCTTGCTTCCCATGGTGACAAAATGGACTCCAGGTTAGCTGGTCTTTCACGACACATACAGCAGCAGTTTTCTGCCAGTCTTTTACTTGTCATTCAGCTCAGCATTATATACCACCTCCCCAGACTCAGGACAGCTTTCTATCTGACAGCTGGAATGGTCTCATCTTCTATTCTAAACTGGCAGCAGTCCTGGATGTGGGCTCCTGTCAGAAAAAGGCTTCTGGATTTAGCTGGATTTAGCTAGTAGAGATCACCAAACAGCAATAAATTCCTTCATTGCTGTTTTGTGATCTCTACTAGATCTTCTAAAATGCATCTGCCTCCTGGGATTAACCTTGCTGTTATTGTCAGGTCATCCATGATTGGAGCCAAAACTGACTTGACTAGAAGGTTTATTGCTGTTGCATTGGATCACAATGATGGTACAACTGGTAACAATACAAATAACAATATCTCCAGTCATTGCCAGTTGGCGGTGAAGATGCCAGATGTTAAGTACATCTTGACATGACTTGAGCAGCTGTCTGAATTTCCCAGGGACATTTAAGGTATTAGCCTGCAACAGAATAAAACTATTGCAAATGATGATATTTTTAACAATGTATTAAAATGAACCTCATAGCAATGATTGCCTGCCTTTCCCCTCCATCAGTCACCCTGTGAGACGCCGCTATCGGAATGGTTTGATGTTAACTGTGGATTCTGGGAGTCTGTGCGAAGTCGCACCCGGAGCTCTCACACTGTTTACAACCAGGAAGGAATACTATTGGTTTATATTAAGAATCTTTCATAAAGTCCTCATTTTAAAACACAATAACAGAATATTGATATAAATGATATTGTGTTATTGTCTTGTTCTGAAAATATATCGATGTACAATAAAAAATCGATAGAGACTACCACCCAGCACTGGCTCTAGCAACGCCGTAATACTTTCTACGCTTCTCAAATAAATTGCGTGGCCTCCCTCAGTCCATGCTAACGCCCCCTATTGGGATGCAGCCCCCAGTTGAGAACCAGTACGGTACAGAATGTATGCTCAGATGGATGTAAAGTGCCAAGTGCAGTGTGCTGGGTGACCATGTCAGAGGTGGGGTACGGGTTGAGGTGGGAGAGGGTGGCAGTTGACATTCCTTCTGCTGGCCTGGGGGTATAGACTGTTCCGGAGCCTGGATGCTCTGGTATTAACAGTCCTGTACCTCCTGAAAGACTTCATGAGAGTGAAGATTTGGTAGGCGGGGTGAGTGTGATCACTGATGACACTGCTGGCCCATCTGCAGATTCTCCTGTCACAGATGTCCTGTAGTGAACAGAGATCTGTCCCTCCGATTTTCTGGGCTACCCTGATCACACCATATGACCTGGTCTGACCCTTCCCCCCTTTAGCCTGTCTCATTGTTGCTGGTGATCAGGCCAATTACTATTATGTCCTCTGTGAACTTGATGATGTTATCTGGTTTGGCAGAGACAGAGTAGTGGGAGCAGGGTGTACAGCATCAGGCTGAGTACACATCTTGAGGAGTGTATGTATTCATTTAGTGGGTGCTGGAAGAGTACCTGCTGAGGCAAACAGACTAGGGTCTACCAGTAATGAAGGCTAGTACCCACTTGCACAGTACAGGAGTCCTGCGAAGACTATGCAGCTTGGCGGTGAGTCTGGAGAGGATGACTGTATTGAAAGCAGAACTATGATCAATGAAAAGTATTGCTGGGATGATACTCAGGATACGACTTTTGACCAGGCTGCCAGAGCACTTCATGAGCACTGGAGTGAGAACTACTGGTTTGTAGTCAAGATTTCTTCAGAGCAGGGATCACTGTAGTGGTTATGAAGCAGGATGGAACTGTAGCCAGGGTCAGGGAAGGGTTAGAGATGTCTGGACGTTATTCGACAGCTCTGAAGCACACAACCTAAGCCTGCATGGAATGTTACCTGGTCCTGCCTCCTTGCACGTCTTCACTTTGCTTTGCACCGTCTACCCCTGTATGGGAGACAGTACGGCTGCCTGTTCTTCCTCACCAGGTGCCACTTCTATTTTTTCCATGACTCGTTGTTCAGGGCTTCAAAACGTGCATGAAGGACATTCAGCCCATCCCATAAAGATGTAGAGCAGCTACCTTCTTAGTCCCCGGCTTTTGTATTCTCTGATTTGTGCAAGACTTTGCCACATTTTTCCTGGAGTCATGTGTGGTGTAGTGATCTCATTTTCTCATGACTGTACTTTTAACCAAAAGGGGCTGCACAGTATACACATCTATAAATCTTACATGCAAACTCCTGACACACAATTGAGGGGGGGTGTAAACAAAGCCCCGTGTTACACAGCCCAGGAATCCCAGGAATGTAGCCTTTATTAGCTTGGCAAACAGCCAGCCCCACTGCTGCCCAGACATGTTATTAGATCGCTACGCTAAAACTGTCACGAAATCTATAGCTGCCATCTACTGAGTTGCTCTCTCAGGTTGCATGTCTACTTAAATAGTCCTGCAACATGGACTACTGCCTCCGCAACATGGACTACTGCCTCCGCAACATGGACTACTGCCTCCGCAACTGATTGCAAATAACTGGTAAAAACAAGACACGTTAGCAAATCACAATGTGCCGGCCCTCCCCAAGACGTCCTGAAATGAATGTTTTCAGGATGATGGCACCTTGTTCATAGTTTGACTGAGCTTCCTATAGCCATCCTATGCTTTGTTTAGACTGCAGTGACTTCTAGTGTAACACATAAGGAGTGTCCCTGGGGGTTCCAGTTACAATGTACAACTGCATTTAATAGTGGTGTCACGGTACTGGAAGACAGAATCCACAGCCCCCCCCCGCTGCTGTAGGTGCAGCCTGTTAAGCTATCAATTATTAAATTTTACATATTACATCTGTTTTGTTGTCTTCAACCTGAGTGTGTCACGTGAATATCTTGGTCCAATTGTGATGGAGTGGTCATGCCCCCAGTACCAGGCATCTCCAAGTCAGCAGTGTGGGAACAGTTTGGTTTTCCAGTACAGTTTGGTATTTTATTTTTAAATTTATTTTAAGTGACTATTTTATAGGGGCAGCATGGTGGTGCAGTGGTTAGCAGTGTTGCCTCATGCCACCAGGTTGGAGTCTTTGCTGTGGGTGGGTGGGGTTGGCATGTTCTCTTGGTGTCATCGTGGGGTCTCCTCCTGATACTCTGGTTTCCCTCCACAATCCAAAAACAGGCTGAGGTGAATTAGAGTTACTAAATTGTTCATAGTGAGTGTGCCCTGTGATGAGTTGGTGCCCCATTCTGGTTCGTTCCCTGCCTTGTGCCCTGTGATGGGTTGGTGCCCCATCCTGGGTTGTTCCCCGCCTTGTCCCCTGTGATGGGTTGGTGCCCCATCCTGGGTCGTTCCCTGTCTTGTGCCCTGCGATGGGTTGGCGCCCCGTCCTGGATTTTTCCCTGCCTTGTGCCCTGTGATGGGTTGGCGCCCCGTTCTGGGTCGTTCCCCACCTTGTGCCCTGCGATGGGTTGGTGCCCCGTTCTGGGTCGTTCCCCACCTTGTGCGCTGTGATTGTGCCCTGTGATGGGTTGGTGCCCTGTTCTGGGTCGTTCCCCGCCTTGTGCCCTGCGATGGGTTGGTGCCCCGTTCTGGGTCGTTCCCCACCTTGTGCGCTGTGATTGTGCCCTGTGATG
>JAODKC010000130.1:14298280-14316046 GCA_026777985.1 Mormyrops attenuatus
CCCCCTCCCCCCACAGATATCACGGGCTTTAGGCCTACCCACATCCACACACACCTTCTGGCCTGCTTTTCAGATCATACAGATCAAACGTGCACATGCCAGATTCACTTGCTCTCATTAGAGATGCTGACTGTGTCCGACTGCTGTGTCTCCTTTGCAGTCCAATTGCTCGTATCCATTTTTAGTAAAGGAGAGACTAGGGCTTTCATGGCTTCAGAACATCTGCTGTGTGATGAGAAGGGGCTTGTGTCCAGTCAGACGGGCCCATCGGGGAGGCCGCCCCCCCTCCCATCCCCGAGGACTCCAAGGGTTCCTTCTCACACCTCCTTTTCACCTGTGTTCATTATGCTCGTCCTTCTCAAGTTCTCCTTCACCTTTATGAACTCTGGTGCTTTCTCCGCACCTTCCTCCTGCTTCTCCTGTTCCCTCTCCAGCTGGAACAAAGGTAGAATCATCATAATGGCTGTTGTTAAACTGACATGGATCCTTCCTTCATTGCTGGCTCAGGTCATCCCTTCTGAGGTTTGATCAGCCTGTCTGAGGGCTGCACTCAGCCTGTCCTCAGCTCCATGCTCTCTGTGTACATGGGGTTACGTACCTCTTCCAGCTTCTTGTGCCTCTTGAGGAGCTCCTGTTCCAGTGGGGATATCTTCCTCCTGGCCTCCTCTTCTGCCTTCCTCTGCTTGATCATCTGCTCCCTCTTCCTCTGTTCCAGCACACGCTGGAGCTCTGGCTTGCTCTCCGCTCCCACGCTCCTGGTGCCGGGTGCAGAGATACAGGTGGAGGAAGAGGCTCAGCCATGCAGCACCGATCTCAAAGAAGGAGCCCCCCCCAGGGGCCCCAAGCCCAGGGAGTTAAACCGAGCACTTAAGTGCTCAGACGGAACAAAGACACCCACAGAATTCAGCCCTCTGGGGCCGTGAATGGGGACGTCTGCTACAGCCCTGGAAAACAAGTGCACCTCACTGAACATTGAGTGCACGGAAAAGCATGAATGTTATTTCCATATTAGACATCAGAAAACTGTAGTTTTTAAACATGCAAAACAGGTAAATTCATGTGCCCAGTAGAGGGCACTCTTGCCATGCTTATAATTCAACAGATTTTACCAGCTACAGACAAAAATGTGTCTAAAAACACAACTGTGAATAATTCAATATCTGACAGCCGATAATATTATGTAAGAAATATACTGGAATATATTAATCATAAGATATAAGTGCTAATTATAAGATATAAGTACTATATTCACAGAAAAACAAAACATTTTTAACAATGACATTTCAAAACCTGGACCTGCTAAAAAGGGGTTTTATCAGCTTGAATCCATTTTGTGTCTTTGTATATGTATTCGTGACATAATTAAAATATGTACTGATTTAAATGCCGTTTTATGTTGACCTACATGTGCATATAGACGTATGACTATGATAAATCGGTGAATGATTAATTTTTAGTTTGAATGTTATATGTGGTCATTGTCCTATTTAAAAACTGTTGCAGAATCTTGGATCAAAGTATAATTTTGCAACATTTTACTTCCTACTGATGTCTTAGATAGTGATGGATTTTTCATTAACCTGATTTCGTGAAGACTGTTTTTTCTCCTCTGTTTTCCTGTGACAAGTGCCGATGGGAAAAGGCCAGAGCAGAATGCGGTTCAGGAGTGTGGAGCAGGATTACTGAGGCTGACACGATTCTCCGGCAGATTATTAAATTAGCATGGTGCCCGTTTCTCCTGGGGCTGCCGAAGTCACAAGTCTGTAAGGTGTGAAACAAAGAGTGCTCAGGGAACACTAGCTTGGCAGTATTTGTGTTCATTTTGCCCATGTTGATAAGGACGAAAACAGAAACACAGTGATAATTAAACCGCATAGGCAATCATGAGGGAAACAGGCCAGTACCCATACACCCATACAGGTGTCGATAGGGGGGGCGGGGGGCACTGGAATCACATTAATAGAAACAGCTGACAGTGAGTCTTGGCTTGGAGATTACCACTGACTGCAGTTTGGGTTTCCCGTGTATTTAGACGAAGACAATAGCAGTCAAATGAAGGACATTTGAAGCCAGGGTGTGTTTCTGTCTTATTTTCTCCCTGTCTTTAAAAATCCAGTCTTATCAAGAATAGGGCAGCAAATGGAAAGAAACGTCATCCTGGGCTGTGACCTCTGTTACTGTGCCGGTGACTCGCTGGTCACTCCCTCTGCGAGCTGCTCCCAAAGTGAAGTTGACCCTGGGTCGACAGCCCCCTGTGCACCGATGCTTTGCACCTCCTCAGGACACTCGGTATGTCCAGGCGGTAACTTGTCTGATTATTAGCAGAAAAGGCAGCTGGCCTAGGAGAGCAGCGTTGGCAGAATGAATGATACGAATGACGGATAAATATAAGATAAGGGGTTCTTTTGTCCCTCTTTCAAATCAACACCTGAATGTAAGGGAATGCCGGCATTAGTCAAACGAGGTGAAGGAAAGGGTGTGTTTTCTTTTGAGCTCAGGCCAGAAACTGTGCTTAAAGGCACTGCACACCCCCCAACCCTCCCCCCCAGCCCGAGAATCTCCCAGCCAAGAATGACCCAAGGACTGCCTGATATGTGTCGAATTATGGCTTAAGACATGGGAAAGTGACCTGTTTCTTTACACATGCTTTATGTGCTGAAGATGTTTTAGACTGATCGCTTGGGGCTGTTGTACCCATGGAAACCGCCTCCTGATATCAATGGTGCATTAGCGATTGTAGGACATCAGTCATTTTGCGTTGCTTTGGGCTTTGGGAATAAGCACTTCCTAACTTACGATTGGAAGATTAATGTGGCAGGAGTCTTTGGCATTACTCCGTCTATGATGGGGGGCTTCTAGCTCATTTCAAAGATCAGGGGGCTGAATATTCAGCATCCATGTTGAGCATATTGATTACTGATCCTTTTTAATTCTAAGCTTTGGCTCACTGGCTATGAGAGCTGCCACACCCAGGTCTGAGGTTAGGCCTTTGAGTCCTGCCTCACTTTGTCTATACGGGCTGCCACACCCAGGTCTGAGGTTAGGCCTTTGAGTCCTGCCTCACTTTGTCTATACGGGTCAGTCTTTGTAAGCGCCCCCACCGCTATTTGGTTTCTCCTGCAATACAAAGACATGTCATTACGTTAATTGTTACCTAAATTGCCTAAGGCATGTGTACACTGTAATGTACCTGCATCACACTCAGGGTCTTCCTAAAGTGCCTGGGACAGGATTCAGTCAAAGTCAAGTCAAAGTCAAAGTGAACAGTCCACGTGTGACTTGTAAATTAATTTATTTTCTGAAATAATTGTGCTATGTAGATGTAACGTATACTTAATGTGTTGCACTATAGTGTTGTAGGACAGGGATTTTCAACCTTTTTAAAATCATATATGCATAAACATACAGAACAACAAAGTTGGAGAGGAGCAGGGCCGCTTTGATACTCCTCATGTAACGATCACCTCAGCTGGCCACCGTTCAGAAATACACCCACCAGTGTGTGCATTGGCCATGAAAAGTCACTCACCCTACAGTAATGCACACAGGACTTAGAGAGATCTTTGAAATAAAAAGTACAAAATGTTACAAATGTCCACTTCATGAAGGATAAAATAAATTGTGCATGAAAGACTGAAGTCAAGTACTTGGTACAGTCGTGGTTTCGCCTTGTCTACTCTGATTTTCAGTTAGTGGACATTTCACTTAATCTGGTTGAACTCAGCTGCTGAATGAGGAGGGGGTGTGCTTCTTATAGCCCCCGCCCCGGCCACCCCCAATTTCTCAGGTAGTCCTGTGCTCAGAAGAGTTCGTAAAAAGAGCAGGGGGTTTTTAAATCTTATTTTAGGGATGTAACCGAGGACACACGCACCCAGCTCCAAAGAGGCTTTTTGTGAGTGTGGGTATGAGCCACCCCCCACCCCGTCAGACAGCTGAAAGTTATCTCCCTCATTTTAGGTTTCAGCTAATCAGTATCATAATATCAGCGAAATTCTGAGTTGACCAGCTTGAGGGACCTTTCTTGCTGAACCTTTTAATTGACCTACTGTGTGCCACGATCTGAGGTGTGTTGGTTCAGCCAATAGGATGTCCATGGAAGAAAATGGAGAAGATTGTCTTGGCAGTTTCAGCTTTTTCTGAAATGTTTAATCTATTTTGCTGGTCCTGCAGGGATATTGAAGAAAGCCATGGCACAGAAATGCTGTTTGGAACAAGATGGATTTCCAGGTGTGTTTAGATGTGAATAAATGCAGTACCTTAATTAAAGAATGTGTATCATTAGGTCATTACTTTCCTTATCGTTATCATATCACATATCATTAGTTTTGTGTACTCACACTTTTTTGCTGCTACTCTTCTTAAAAATATGAGAGCTAGGACTCTCTTTGCGGAAGGGGAGACATCGGATACTTCAAGATGCCGGATGTTTTTCCTTTTGGTGCCTATTCTGCCTTGCGGATATGTGCTGCACCGCAGTGCGCGCAGATATTGTGAATTTTGGTATTTTCTACTTTTGTTTATGTTTATATGTTATACAGCCCTTTCCAAAATCATCTATGGCTCACTTGAAATAGGAGACTATTTTAAAGTTAATCACAGAACATTATCTGGATATTGATGTATTTATTGAGTATCTGCCATCTGAAGGCCTACATCAGCATCATTACAGAAGAGCAAATATACATTTTATCTTAGGATAGGGTACTTGCATATTACCCTTTCAGGAACTGCCCCTGTTTTACATCAGGTACTGGCATCTAACTGAGATTAATTCAAACAAAATAAGAATCGCATCTTTCAGTTATTGGGTTTTCAGATGTGCCTTGCAACCCCTGCCTCCCCAACCATATAAATTTAGGGTCTGTTAGAAGAGCACTTTGGGGTGGGAGCCATACCTTTTGTGATTCATCAGAAGCTCCCTGTGGAGATCCTGGTGGCTTTTAGAGGCTTTCACTGGATTAGGGAGCTTTTTAGGCTTGATCAGATCATTGTCCTCTTCCATGTAATCTGGATGGGGCACGTAGCCGGCGGCTGTGAGCAGCTCGGTGTCTCTGTGCTGACATTGCCGTGGCTCCCTCTGCTCCTCCCGCTGCAGGTCAGCGTAGGCCGAGGCTGGGGGAGGAGGGGGGAGCACCAGGGGCAGAATGGTGATCCACAGGGTCGGCCAGATCCCACAAAGATGTGTAGAAGGTAGTGGGAGTGTTGGTTGGGTCTCAGTTGTTATGCATCTATTTGCATTAGAATGCTCTAAAGTGCATCTTGTATGATCCAGTAGCTTGGACTCTGTGTCACAGAGATGCACCTTAATGTTCATTTCAAGGTTTTTCTCAAGGGTGCAGCAGAGAGAGAGGGAGGGAGAGGGAGTGCCGGTTACAGACTCCTTACAGACTGCTGACACTTAATCCGCAGGAGGGACAAAATCAATGGACAGTTCGCAGAGCTTTTAGGAGAATCTCACTGAGCGCAGAGAGTTTCAGCCCTTATTTAACTGCCTGAGCTTCTGGATAAAGAATGACTGAATGACACAGGCTACCAATATGGGTACAGCTTTGCTTTAAACTATGAATACAGGATTTAGCTAATATTCAAGCGTTTCACACTCTGCTTTAAATATCAAATGTAAATACTTTTAGGGGGGTTATATGGTGATGTGCTGCCATGCAGTTGGCCTTTCCATGATTAAGAGATGAAGAGGCCGCCTGGAAGTAGAAGCTGTGAGAAAATGATAAATGCAGAGACTGCATCATTAGCAAGTTGGGTGAGCAGACCATGGGGAGATCTTAGATTCTTTCTGAGCTGAATGTGGGAACCTTGAGATTTATACCATCTGCTTCACTGGAGGCAGCTCTGCCCCTGGTCTCCTGTAGGGGGAAACACTTTTCATGTCTTAACAAGCCTATTGCTAGCAAGTGATTCAATTTTTTATGTCCTTACAAAGGTGATTCCTTGCCCAACTTATCTGCCATGGTTGCTTGACCTCCTTTTTCATGTCACTCTCTTGAACAGTCCCCACTGTAGGCTCTGCTACGCCCCTTGGGCAACAACAGGTGCTATAAAGGTTGGACTGGTGACCCAAAGGTGATGGGTTGTTGAATTTCTGGGCCAGATAATTAACTCTGGTAAATGTCCAGCTGTGCAAACCAGTGAAGTGTGTAATGTGATGTAGGTGGACGTCTGTATGAAGTGTGTAATGTGAAGTAGGTGGACGTCTGTATGAAGTGTGGTACATCTGGCAACTCCCAGAGCTGCATCTCTCTGAACAGGCCAATCAGACGGGACCTGATGAAACAGCCATTCCGGGGTGGGGGGGCGGGGGTCAGGTTTCATACTCGACAAGGCGAACCATCATTTCTCAAGTGGAACCGGACCCCTCTATGCTATTTAATATTTCAGAATTGTCCTTCTTGGCCTCAGCCCTTCTTCATATTGGGCTGGGTAAGAAGACTCTGATGGATCAGGGCTGGGATGGAAGAGATGGCTATTGATCATAAAATGACTGCCAAAGGTTTAAGGACTCCAACTGAATCCTCTGTTCACTGCTGCAATCAAGTTGGATGCCATTTTTGATCATCTGTAGATTGTCAGGAGCCCAATGCAAGCCATGCTTCCTTGTTTTCTCTATTTGTGTATGGATTTCAGACCCCCAGTCTCCTCCACCCGCTTGTTCTCCTGTCACACAGATGCTATTTCTATTATGGCCTAGAATTGCTTCCTTATTTTCCTGGGCCGCGAATGATCCACCCAATGGATCCTTTGCAGCTGTGTTGATTTTGTGATAAAAATATGGCCCGATGAAGTGGGTATTGCTTGATGTAAGTAAAACAGAAATGTGAATGAAATATGTGTTACTGGCGATTATGAAATGAAACGCACTGTTCGCCTGACAAATAAAAATAAAAGCCAGATTTTGTGACAACTGCATCATTCTCTGATACAAATGTAGAATTATTATTATTATTATTATTATTATTAAAATGATATTTACAGTTTTGACAGAATGATCACAATGATCATTTTCATCATGTTTTTTCCCACTAAAATAATTACAATATGACTAAAATGTGCTTTAGTCATTTGACTAAGTCTAACACTAAATAAAACATGGATGTCAAAATGAACACTGCTTTGCAGCCCAACCTGTTCCAAGATTCATTGCGTGGGTTTTTAGAAAAATGCGATCTACAAAAGATCAGCCCCTGAATGGGGATGGAGATCTCTCATGGTGGTCCTGATAGAAGAGCCAAGGCTTATTGAATTCAATGCATAATTCTGGAAAATGTAATTACGGTGTTCAGTTCAAGTGGACACATGGGGTGATGTTCTCAAGTAGCTTCTAGCTCTCTTGAACCTGAAATATGTTCCTGCACAATCCTTCACACTATTACACAAATTGTATTTATGTGAATGTGTGTGTGTGTGTGTGTGTGTAAAGTGTATTATTTGTGTTCTACATATTTCTATGATTTTCATATGTATGTTTGTTTGTGTGCAGTGTGGCTGCATTTTTAGGAGCAGCTCAGCAGTGTTTGAGAAGCACCTAAGGCCCCCGAAACACATGGAGTTCAGTCTCTTAGGACAGCTATGAGCTAACGTGCTGCTTTTCAGACACCACATATCCTCAGATGAATATCGCCCCATCTCACATTCAGCTGAAAATAATAAAACAAAGCAAATCTGGACAGAAGACATTATATTATAATTATAGTCTTATGTAAGGATGCCCTGGCTCCACTAGTTTAGTTCAGCCCTCATGATTAGCAAGCAGAAGACCCACCCTGGCGCTATGCCCTTCGCTGTCCGCAGTGGCCTTCACTGTCCGCAGTGCCCTTCACTGTCCGCAGTGCCCTTTCAGTCGATGAATGACATTAGCAAGGAAATGTGCCCATTTCCATGCTGTCTTGTGGGCCTGCATTTCTCAGGTCTTTGGGGGGTGAGAGAATCTGTTCTCAGCCCAGATTGTATACAAACAGAACAGTGCTGGTCTCCATGGAAACGCCAGCTTAAGCAAGAGGATGCCCAGAAATGCCAGTCTCCCATGGAGCGGGGGGTGGTCCGTTCTCACAGCCAGAACATCAATGTCTCCACTCCTACTCACCATGAAACTAATGGTGAAACTTTAGCAAACAATCATCATACAAAAAGCCAGCCAGCCGACCTCAGAAGGAACAACGTGCAAATATGGGGATGAGTAATGAGTCAAGCCAAATGAAGCCATTTAAGGTCCCATGTTTAATCTGTGCAAAGAAAACTTTCTGGAAGTTCTTCTTCAAAAACAATGTATGGTTAATAAAATATTATTCAAGAGCTTCTGAGTATTTCTATAAGGATTTTATAAGGATTCTTTGAGCATTAGAAAACATTGTCATTTTTTCTGGACACATATCATAAAGAACCGCAGTATGGTTAAAAAATCTACTGATGAAGTAAACCCAAGTGCCCCGGTAGTGAAACATTCAGGTAATACTGTGATGAAAGGACATTAAGAGGCTTGAGGAATCCATTCCAAAGAGTGGCAAAGTACAAGGATGTACATAAACCAGTTTAAGTAGGAAATACTCCTGAAGTGATTTCCTATTGCAATATAAAAGCCTGAAATTTCATCTTCTTTAAAAGAGCATTTACAGGTGCTGCATGAGAGACTACTAACTTTGTGTCTGCATGCCTTCAGATGTGATTTGCACCCTGTTTTGAAGGTAAACAGATCTGCTAACATTGCCGTGGGGGTAGCAGGAGTAAATTTGGAGAAAAAGCTTCAGAAACTTCAGAAACTGGTACCTCCTGAGATGTCTGATAGCATGCTGCAAAATAATTCCCCGGGTGACACCAGGCTTGGAATTCCAGATACAGACTGCCGGCCACATCCTGTGGGGGTGTGCGGCTTGGGGGCGAGGGCACAGCGGCCAGGATGTTGCCATATGCACCACACTTACCCAAAAGCGCCTGATACACCCACACACCCCCCAAGCTCCTGTTTGCATGCTGTACAGCACCTTATCCCACCTCAGTGGGCCATCCCAGTCCCAAAAACAGAAACTCTCTGGCTTCACTCGTGGAAAAAATGCTGCCGGACTTTGACACAGTATCAGTTTGCAGGTGTTCTGCCTCTATTAGCATGCTCTAAAATGCGACCGCAGTATGAACATGCAGCGTGGGCACCAGCAACTGTCACCGAAAGGCAATGTTCATGTCAAGCCGTTTTTTCTCAAATTGCAGGAAAAATTACAGCTTGACAACAATTGGCAACAAATTCCTGTTCAATTTTTGGCAATATTACATTCTGTTGCAGTGCAAGAATATGGCATGAAGGTAAACAAGGCTACAAGAATGTATCTGTCAGTGTGCGGAGGGCACTGGGGAGCATGCCTCATGCCGGTGACGAGGAAGCCTGCCTCCTACCTGACTTGACCATGCCGTCCCTGCGCCTCTCTGACTCCCTGGCCGAGAAGACGCCGTGTGTGACTCTCTGTGTCATAGTGAGCCTGCCCAGCTGTGCATCCGTTGTGTCCCCAGGCTGCAAGGGGGACCACTGGCCACTGAGCCGCCGGGTCGCACTGAGCCGCCGGACTCCTTTAAAGCATGCTCTTCTGGCTGAGCTCGAGTAAACAGTCACATGACCTGGACTTTCCACAGCTCCGCCCCCTCCTGCTTCGGGCTGGCTTGGTGATCCGCAGGAGACCTGCCTCTCTCTCCATTAGTGGCGTTTTTAAGCTCCCTGGCTCATTTTAACTGTAAGTCTCCCAGACAATTTCACAGTCAGCTGTGTGTGCATCTGACAGCCTTTAAGGCCTCTGTGAAACAAGGGACAATCGTGTTTGTATCCTCGTCACCACACTTGGGTGGTTGGCGATTGTCTACTTCATTTAATTTTCTTGGCTGAAACTGAATATTAATTGTAGCATAAATACAAAATATTATTTCTTCTTACCAGACTAATGCCACCTTTTCTTTAACTCTAAGCATTTCTGACTTCATTCAGGTCAGAGCTGACAGTTTCTCCAAAATCAGATGCATGGTTTGCATTTACTGAGCTGCAGTCGGTGGTCACTGAAATTGAGAGTCTTGGTCAGTAACAGTTTTTGCATCTCTCTCGGCCTGGATTAGAAACCTGCAAGTCGCTGCTTGGAAACATGCTTCTAACAACAGCTTTTTTTATTCCTGTTCTGTGACTTACAAATGACAGTACGGTTTGTTTTAGAAAGCAAATGGTTTCAGATTGCCGATTCTGGAAAAACACAATCAATCACCACTTTTTAATTAATGCTAACACCTAATTTTATTTAAATTTTGAACATGTACAATCTGCAGACACACAGGCCGGCTATAACGTCATTTTAAAAGCTCTCCTGCTCTTTAAAACATTTACTAAGCCTGGGTGAACAAGGCAGTTGCAGACATTCCCAGACGCTGGTCAATCAGGACTTAAATTACAGCTTTCATCTGAAACTTTTTCTTGTCTCATACCATGAGTTCATGTTTGCGCCTATATTTACTGCCTGTGTCAATCATGTAAGTATGAACATTATGTAATTGTGTTCAGATTCGTGATGCACGTAGAGTAGTGCATCTACAGCAGAGCCACCCTGTGTATGCTGAAAGGAGTGGCAGGTGTGTGTAGGGTGATAATACAATTTGGGATAATGCAATAGATACAGTCCCTCCACACAGGTGCGGGGGGGGGAGGACTCACCTCTGCCGTTGAGCTGTTTCCCATTTCTTGTGCAAGGCTGTTTAAAGTCACGTGCCTTCTGTGGAGACAGAAAAGGAGAACGTCAACACCTGAAACAGCAGCAAACAAAACTCTGCCCCCCCGAGGGGATCCCAATGTCGGCCGCCGTCAGGTTAGACTGGGGGGGGGGGGTTCCTCTGCAGCCCCTTGTTCTGCATTCTGGGTCTTTCTGTTCCAACTTCCCATTGCAGCACAGTTGCCCCTCACAAGATGTTCTCCAAGAAAGCACTGGGCTTGTTTGGGAATCTTCAAGAGCCTGTGAAGGAATATTGTGTTACCGTGAGCCGTTGCTAGGAGAAGCCCACTCGGCCTCTTTACTGCCCACAGGGTCTTCAGGAGATCAATGAACCACTGAATGGGGGAGGGCTAGTGGCGGTGGGGGCTAGCGTGGGTGGGGAAGCCCCTTTGTACCCTGAGGAGTCGTGAGGGGATGTGGCACAGGTTTGCTGTGGAGTTGGAGGGTGACAAGCATAAGGAAGTCTCCTGATTCATGGCATACATATTCATTTTACATCATGAATATTCACAGGTGTTACAGCTGGATTACAGTGACATCTAAGACTAAATGTTCTAGTTATTCCAAACTATGATTCATAATTAATAAAAAAGTTCATTTTCTTCAGCAGAAAACTGAAATATTTCCAGTTCTCATTCAGCATCTTGGAATACATAAAATACATATATAAAATATGTACAAATTATATTTTTTTCTGGAATGTAACCTATATAGACATGTCCTTGTTGTAATTGAATATTTTAAGCTTCTGGGATTTGTGTGCTTGGTGAGTGTGTGAAACGCTATCCAGATCAGAGGTAGAATCAGTCTGAGCAGCGTTACAATCAACAAAGGCTTTAGAAAGATGGCAAAAAAGGGAAGCCTGCTGTAATAATGCGGGAACAAGCTTCTAAATGGGCTTTGGTGCAATAAGAGTCCATCTGCTTTTATATACACACAGAACACAAGGGCTATCATTGGCTAATCCCGTCACAGCCCACCATACCAGCTATAACCGGAGATTTACAATGATTTTTAAAGTATTCAATATGATTGAAAACAGGACACCAGGACAGAACATGCCTATTGATCATACTCCAAGCTTACTATTGTTTCGAGGTAATGAAGCCTAATTTTAAATAACTATGGACTCTATGGACTATGGAGCTGTAATCATTTGGGTCAATTCAGATCGGATTTCTGGGTTACTTTTAGAAATGGAGACACATATTTGATAACTCTTCAAGCATCAGTTCCAGAAAGTGCTGGAAACAACAATCTGCTGGCTCTAAGGAGATGGGGGGTTTAGGGGTGACTTTATGACCTGGTGCCAATGGAGGGGGGCACAACATACCATATTATTTGTCAAGGTAAAGCAGAAGCCTCAGCTCGCCTTGGGTCCAGTTACTGCCGGTGGTCATGTGACCTTTCCAGGCTGAACCCAGACGATTTCCCTCATATTTTATTAACCCCGCTGCAGCAGTTATTTCTGCGTGTCCAGTCCGACGATGATGTTACACCCCTCATATGTTGCGAACACAAAGGTTTTTTATAGATTTCAGCTGTGGTCCTGCGCTCTCGTTACATGCAGGGGTTTCGTGTTTCTCAGATGACACACACGATTAGCAAAGGCCAAGGAGGAGCACAGAGCACTGCTAATTACCCACACACCTTGCGCACGGATATTTTATTCTTCCTTTGTGTTTCATCATAAACAGGAAAATATGGAGAAAGGCATGTTCCCTGTCAGTGTGCATACTGTTTTCCATGCTGGGGGGCAGTACGCTTATATTTCCTTTTTATGGGGTGCCTTTCACTGCCCTTTACATTTTATAACCTCTAAAGTCTTATTCTGCTTCTGAAATCCTGGCTTTATTTGCACTCCCTCTTGCCATTCTGACCAGGAAAGTGCTTGGAAGACGCACAGGTGTATCAATGGACTGACTGTGGTTGTCTTTAAGGATCTTTTCTTTTATCTTTCTTTCTTGGCTGTTGTGCCCCCCCACCGGGACTCCTGCTGGAGTGGGATTGCAGATGCCCTCCGTGTCCGAAGCACCGGGCTGCAGGTTGCTGTGCTCAGGGAGCGGTGTGGAGTTTGCCCTGTCGCTTAGCAGCCAAAAGCCCAGGTCACCGTGCCTCTTTGGGGATGTGGTGCATGAGGGGCTTTTCCAGCGTCTAGAAAGGCAGCTATGACTGCTGCATGTCATATTTGACAAATACATGTGAATGTAGCTGTTACACACGCCTCTCTCATAAACTACAGAGGGCACTATTTCCACAGCTTTCTGTGTCTGGTGGCTTGTTACTGGCCAGTGGGCACTGCAGCTGACTCTCTGCCAAGATGCTGGGTATTAGTACATTACAAGTATGTACTTTTAATGTAGCACATCAGTGATGTATGGATTGTTTTAGAAAGCAAATGGTTTTATATTTAGACTGATTTTGGACAAACAGTCAATTTTAAGTAATGCTAAGATCTAATGTTGGTTAAATTTTGAAAATGTACAATGTCTGTTTAGTGATACAGTTACGACTATGATAATATATTTATTTTGTTTAAATTTAGTGAACAAATGACTGTAAATAGTGAAGCAATTTCTAAATACATGTAAGAAGACTGAACCTCTCATACAAGGTATTTGGGTTTGAAATGGCTTAGTTGCTAGAATAACAGCACCACCCAGTGGAACATTAGTGGTATCACATTAAACAAGGCAGTGTACACTCTAGGTACATTTTGAAAATGTTTGATTCCTTGATTAACTAGTTTCTGTATATAGAGAACGAAAAAATAGCCCAAATAACGTTTCTCTTTGAAGAGCATTTGTACAATCATGCTAATCCCTTTGTTTACAGACCATTTAAAATGGAAAATCACTTATAAAATCATTTACCATATTGATAAAATAAGATACAAAATGTTTATATATCCCAGAGTAACCCAAGAGTTGAATGACTTCCCTGTGAAACAGATGGCATTTCAAACATCATTCAGCGTATTAAATTTACTGAAGAAATTCAGTTATTGCTCAATGAGGTAAAACGATGATTGTTGATCAAGGGAGGGAGGAGGGCAGGTGTCTAGGGCTGACAGCCATCTTTTGACGACATTATGGATTATAGTTAATTATTCTATAACCGCACTAAATATCAGAATTATATGTGGTCAACTCATCGAAACTTGATCATGGATGTACGTTACGCATTTATTTCATCTTAGTTATTTATATCACAGCTGTTGCTTAATGGCACCATATGGAACAGTCTGTGTTTCACTAAATGACGCAGAAATAATGGCCATGTCTGTCACGTGGCAACACCCGTCATCACACCCGGAAGATGAAGGGACCGAGATACGCGTCCCGCCTGACAGTCCCCGCTAACTCCGCTTCCTGGAGCCCGAGTGACGGAGTTTCAGGAATTTTAACAAGGATGTTTCCGCGAATGCAAAGTAAACAGCATCTGCTTGCATGCGCCACGCACCATCTGCGGCAGGGCGGGCGTGCTCCTCTGATGTCAGGTGTTCTCGGCACCCCCCCACACTGCTCTCACAAGCGGGGACGCATCAGGGCACATCAGCTGAACTCACGGCTGTCTCATCTTGTTACCTTCACAGAGTGGAATACACTGGCTGTCTGGGAAATATGCCAGTCCCTCCTCAACGCCTTCTCAAAAATCCCCCGTAAACAAATTAATGGGAAAGGCTAAAGGAGTCCATTTAAAGCACGTCAAAGTGCCGGTTCCCAGTGATTTAGGAAAAATGTCATTCTGCCTCTTTTTGGAAAGGTGAATAAATTCTTTCCCTTCAAAGCAGCTTAGGGTTGTGGGTATGACTCCTGCTTGTCTGAATTTGCAGAGTATGCATGTCCAACTGGTACTTCTGTAGGTCTCCTCTGGGTTCTCCTGTTTCGTCCTGCTGACCCAGAGCATGCAGCAGGGCAAATGAGGGTCTCCAAATTGTGTGTCCGACGGCCTTGGATCCTGTCACCCAAGAAGGTGCCTTGCGCTTGTGCTCCCAGTAAAAAGCTCCAAGCTGCTTTAAATATGCAGCTGTGGAAAAGGGGTAAGATCTCGGGTGAAAGGCTTTAGTGGCACTGCCTCTCCTGGAATTTGATCTAGCAACTGTCATGTTCATTTCACTAGCACACTGCCTGCTAACCAGGAAAAAAGACACTAAGTACTTTCACTGAAACTCAGCTTTTGTGACTTTTAATGCATTTATTGTGGGTCTTTGAGGTAGAACATTTCATAAGAAGCTCACCAGCCATGACTTGTTGCATACCTAACCCTCTGTACAAAAGAGTATTGTGTGTTCAGCAGACACAGAATTCCTATTATGGTGCTGTGCTTTCCTCGAATACAGAGGCCTCAGTGTCCAAAACTGCTGAGTTAACGCTGACTAGGTGAATATAATTAAGCTAATTTAGTTTTGGTTTTGTAATCTTCAGAGTATGGGCAAATTTATATTAATGATTATTAAACCACTATGCATAAGATTACAACATCTGCCTGAATAATATAGTAATTATTATCATATAGTCATCATCATTTATTATTATTATTATTGTTATTGTTAGTAGTAGTAGTAGTAGTAGTAGTAGTAGTATATCCTCATCCTAACCCTAACCCTATTTACTGTACCAAATGCCACGGAGTATCCAGCTGAAACTGAACAGAACACAGGTCCTTGTTGGATTTAAATTGCTAACCTTTTGTATGAAAGTGTTGGTCAATAATCTTTGTGCCTGCTGCTGTTTGAGGCCATATTAGGAGAATTTTGTGGTTATTAAACATTTTTGCATTGATGGAGTCTTTCCAATCCCTCTAAAAAGCAATTCTGAATATTTGGTGGTGTCAGGGAACAAAATGACACAAGGCTGTTACTTCAGGGAAAGGTCTGTGTTAGTGTTAAAAGGCCTTTTGCATTCAAACAGCAACTTAATGTCATTGTGTTTGTAAAGACTTAGAGTTGGTATTTCTGCTGTTCTTATGTAACTTCATCTCCTGGCGAGAAACACAGCTCATTGCTTTGCTTGTTTGACAGTGTAGGCATTACCCAAGTGCTCTTCCCCATGTCCAGCTAACAGCAGAAAGAACTCACTCCTGTCCCCTGGGGATCTCCACAGGAAATGCAGTCAATGGTCAAATAAACAGCTGGTTTGCATTCTAGGTCAAGGTTGGGCAGGTTTTTGACAGTTTCCTGTGGACATCCTGGGCACTCACCTGTTCCTTGTTCCCAGAGATTACATAAGACTGGGTTTCGTTTTCTGCAACCCCTGTAAAGACCCTATGTACGCTATGTCCCCGGTAAAGACCCTATACGCCCTGTATACGGTCCTGTGTCTGAGCTCACTTCAGTATGCTTCCTGTGTTCTTGCCAAGCTACCCTAATTTGCTTAGACCCATCTTCACTGTCGCCCCTAAACAAAGATCCTGTTCTTTCTTCTCCACCTCCACCTCATGTGGTTCTCTTTTCTGTCCTTCCTGGCACTTCCTGTAATGCTAGGCGGTTTGCTAATGACTGTTTACTTCTGCATAAATGCATTGTCTTACCTCCTTTTGTTTTGTATGAAGGAACATGCCCCTTGGCATATTAACTTCACACTTACCCTAGCAATGTGAGCTAAGAAGTGAGCTAGCATGCTGCGGTGCTGCATCGAAGCATGTGGACATCGCATTTCCCATAATGCTGCATGTGTCATTAGAGACTCATGGCCATGGGCTGCGTTGACACTGGAGACCTGAGACTTTGAGGCGTCTCTCAAAAAATACGTAAAAAAGACCAGGTTTGTTTTTCAGTCGACCAGGACGGGACAGACATGCTTGTTTGGCCCTGGCTGTGATTTAAAGTACAGGACCCCCCCTCCCCCAAAAGTAGCCATGAAAAGAAGCATTGTGCTGTGGCTTTTATTTGCTTGTTATGTAACACCCACCCCCTCACCCACCCTTTTGCTTGTCTGTTCTCCGCACCCGGTCTGTTGAGAATGATGGCAATAATGTGTTTTATTGCTCAGTCAACTGGGAGGAAGGCTAGGGGTAAGACAGGGTTTCTGTTTATCACTGAAACAGCCGCCCCCACCTACTGATAATCAAATAGGACAGAGTGAACCAGTAAGTGGCAGCGTCCTAATTACAGATACCTGCCATCTTGGTTTCACAGACACCAAACAAGTGTGTGAGGCTTCTTTGCTGTCACAGCCAATCAGATTGGCCTAAAGGGTTTTGAGGCAGCCATCCCCCAAACACACACACACACACACACACACACACACACACACACACACACACACACACACACACACACACGTTAGTTAGTTAAAGTCACTTGGTCAAAGTACATTTTTTGTGAAAAACACACACACAGTCATATAATCATATCTTTTTGGGGACCGCTCATTCATTTCTATGGGGAAAATCCTAATGCTAACTATGACAACTTTAACCCCTACCCAGCCCTAAAAAAAAAACAGGTATTCATAATGTTGTGGGGACATTGTGTCCCCATAAGGTAAGGTATACCCACTGACACACACACACACACACACACACACACACACACACACACACACGCACACACACACACACACACGTTCAGGTATTCAGGCAGAACATTTCCGCAACTGGATGTCCCTGTTCACCCTTTCTATAAACATGTATTTGACAAATACACTCAGGGTAAGTTTAATGTGTGAATTTCTACGACTGGTAGATGAAGTCAACTGCAATTCCCCTTGTGACTATCTTCTCTTTTGTATTTCTCGGGAAAGCTAAACATTTTCTTCTTATAGTAGAAAAACTAAAAGTCATGCCATAGAAAATAAGAGTAAATGCCCAGTGTCTGCTTGTACATCCTCCTAAACAAGCCCTTCTCATTACAAGCCATTAGCTATACACTAGGGATATCTTCACTGCTGAAATGCTCTACAAAGGTTGTTTATGAACCTATTACGCTTGTTTCTTGAGCAGTCGTGCTTTTTGGGGTGGGGTGGGGTGGGGTGGGGTGGGGGGGGGTCGCATTTAAGGAAAACTACCAAGAAAAAATATT
>JAODKC010000130.1:14338507-14349989 GCA_026777985.1 Mormyrops attenuatus
CTGGCTGAGCCACACCCTGCCACTGCAGCCTTTCCATGATGGGCAGAGAGCCCACACTGGCTGAGCCACACCCTGCCACTGCAGCCTTTCCATGATGGGCAGAGAGCCCACACTGGCTGAGCCACACCCTGCCACTGCAGCCTTTCCATGATGGGCAGAGAGCCCACACTGGCTGAGCCACACCCTGCCACTGCAGCCTTTCCATGATGGGCAGAGAGCCCACACTGGCTGAGCCACACCCTGCCCCTGCAGACTGAAACACATAAATCTGAACCTTTATCAACAAGCTACAGTTGGCTTCCATTTGAGGAAACTTCACAATGTATGTCTTTTTCATACTTCATACTCAGAGGTACAGAAATGACTGTAAGTTTAAGGTGAAAATGTGTCCTCCTGTACAGAGATATACAGCCACTGGCTGAGAGGGCTGTCAGGTACAGGGCACTGCAAGGCTGGGCAAAATGAAACATCTCTGTTATCTAATAGCCTGAGGTCTACAGCACTTCTGCTTCTAACTTATTGATGATTCGGTAATAAAAATCCTTCTTATATGATGCTGTAAGTCCTGTATAGCAGCGCTTCTCATACTGTGGGCCACAACCCTCTGGGGGTCATGAAATAAGTGGGTGGGGTGGTGTGATGGGGTCCTGAAAGTTAAAAAAAAATGACCCCCAACAATTTATTGTTAACACTTTGTTGCCAAATTTTATCATTGGTTACTAAATGCCCCCCCCCCATAGCTTAGCAAATTTTATAATATCGAAAGGGGCATCTCCACAGAAAAGGTTTGAAAAGCACTGCTCTAGAGTACAGAGAACCTGAACGGGATTATCACAAAAAAAAAACTAAATTGATCAAAACAGCAGAATGGGAGGGATGGGTCAGGCACTGCGTTTGTTTTCTGCTGATTCTCCTGCACTCTCCTATACTCCTGCACTAATCCGAAACCATGAACAGAAATATGACATTGTTTCTGAAAACCTGCTAGATTTATTTCAGTTGACGTCGAGATTTCTATAGCTGCGGAATGGGCACCGCACCTTAACTCCACCCCAGCCCCACAAGTTTTCCTGCATTTGCCTTTGCTGTTCGTGATACTAGAAAGTACCTCACTTCAACATAACTAATAATATAATAGACAGTATGATGTATAATGTAATATAATGAGAGATCAGATTGCTCCTTCATCGGCACAAAATTTGTACCTGTTTTTATTGGGAGGAGCAAATATGTGGAACATATTTGAAAACAGCACATTGGCACTGAAAGTGTCGCATATTTAAGTTCAGAGAAAAGGCCTTATGCCACAAAAAAGTGCGAAGTGTAAAGTCAGACACAACAATAAGCAGAGAAGAACAGCGGACTGCTTCATCTTCCTTTTGCATTGTTATTAAAAAGAGTGATGGGAAGATGAAGACTTTTGGTCTTCACCTGAAATGTGCTTAAAAGGGAAATGGAACTTGACTGGGATGAAAAGAAATCAATCACAGGGATCCCAATCACAGGGATCTCAATCACAGGACTGTGGGATGCACACTGAGCCAGTGTTGTGTGGTCGGCGAGAGCAAACTCTGATTTCTCTGACAAAGAGCACTCTTTAGTTACATCTCAGGGAGCAGTAAGTCATTACAGAGAAAACCACACAGTTCAAAACTGATTTAAAATGCCGAATGATGACAGATAGAGAAATTTCCTCACCTTAGTGCTTTGTAGACCTCAGTATCTAGATTTTTTGTTGTGTAAGAATAAAATGTACCCATGCAGAAAAAAACATTAAATAATTCTCTCAGTTCCATTATTCATATATATTATTTTAAACCAGTAACTATAGAGAAAAAAGATAGTAAAAGATAACATTTCATCAGATAACTTTCATTCCTGAACCATCCGCTGCAGAAGAGAATAATAGAAAAACATACCTGTGAGAAAATGGAAAGTGTAGGTTATTAAGACAGGGAAGTCTGATAGGGCAGGATTGATCCTTTTAAATGTGCTCAGAGTGTTAATCCAACAAACAAAGCCACAGTGTTGTTGGGGACACTGGGAATAAGATAGCCGCCATATTTGTGTGGGCAGGACAGAGGCCAGCCAAAAGACCACTGGCAACAGATACTGAAGGACACAAAACGAAGATGACTTTAAAGGAACCGATCTACATCTCTGTCTCATTCCCTCTGTAATGCCAGCTTGCCCTTGTTAAAATAATGTACATGTTGCATTTCAATTGTCCTTCCTGCTGACCCTCATGTGATTGGCTTATTCATTCATTTGGCATATATATCTACGATTAACAGTTCCAATTCACATGAGATTCTACTGATGCATGTTACAAGATTATGAATAAAACCATGGATGTTGATTGGCCAGTGCAGTGTGTCAGTGAATAATGGCCAGGCAGACAGCCACATAGTTCCCTCTACTGTAGGTCATTATTCTTAAAAGATGTTTATTCAATTAGCAGTCTTTGTAGCTATGCAATGGGTTTCGCGTGCCGTCAGAAATCCCAGCTAGGAGGATACGTTAACATTTTGCTCCCCCAATCAGAGAAGGACTTCAAAGTAGAATTTTTATCCGTATGACTGACATTAATCCTTGTAATTGCGGCAAGTAACTAGGAGGGGAGTAGGAACGATAACAGGCACATGAAACAGCAGCCCTAAGCCCTGGACAGTGCAGTCAATGCTGAGATAATGACAGCCTGGTAACTTGAATTAGGCCTCTGTATTTTCCAGGGTGGTCGCCAGTTTGCGGAAGATTAATCAAAAGTGACAGCAGCGGCTAATGAGACAGGTGAAGACGCCACTGCGCCTGCGACCGGATGGGAGGGTGGGCGTGCTGATGTAATGGCATGCTCACGCACGGTCTGCGCATGAGGCGCAAGGAAGCTGTCAGCCACCTTAATGCAATGCGATAAATAATGGCTTGATAAAACATTGAACTTCACGACCCAGGTGGGCTCACTAAAGATACCCCTAAAGCAAACAATCCAGGGGCTTCCATGAAAGTTTGTACTTTGTGCCTCGAATTACAAGATGCTTAGTGTGGCTGTTCCTCAGAGGAGAATATACTGTCTTAGATGCACTTGAATAGAGGAAATAAGATACAAAGGCGCACAGCGTAGCAGATCACCGAGAAGTGATTAGTCTGCATTAGTCATGGCTCTTTAAGAATAATTAATTAAGAGCTCAGCATAAACTAAAGCAGCCTACCTTCTAGAACGTGTCTCAGGGGGTTGCCCATCTCTGACCTACATTACCTGGCCTCACCGGTTCTCGCAGGACATAATGGACGGCGAGTGACTCGCTGTGCCTTTGGTCAGCAGAAGGATGGCACCACTGGGCCCTGTAGCGTGGCTCTTAAATCCCGTCGCTGCAGGGACCGCTGAACCTGCTTTCTTAATTACATGCTACTTTGGATAAAAGCTTTTTCCAAATAAATAAAAATCTAAGTGTAAAATAATGCATGAGCAACGTTCTTCAGAAATACAACAACAGTCAAAGAGGACGACCTGTATCTCTGGTGCTGTGTTGGTCGGTTTGTCATCAGCATCGTGCATGACGGCCTGCTCTTCATACTAACTGCGGAAGGCTGCACATCCAGCTTGCTTTATCCATCGAGTCTCCCCGAGCTGCGGATGTGCTCACATGGTGCCGCTGCTCTGCATTCCTTTGCTCATCTGCAGTTTCCATTCATGGTGGCTAATCTTAATCTCACTGCCCTGCTGACAACATGTTTTCCTCACAAAATATGAAACATTTATAAATTTATAGATTCACATTATTATTATTTAAATGAAGTGTTCTTTGCTCTGCGTGTTGGCTGAGTAACTAAGCATCCCAGTGCTCTTGCGTTGTCTCCATTATTTTGCCCAGGCGCAATACAATGTACAAAAATCTCACATCGTAAAAACAATAAACAAAAAAACACATAATGTTTCTTAACAAACCAGTATTTTTTTAAAACAAGAAAAAACATCAGTACACTCATCGATGAACAGGAAGCACCGGGACATTATGTGTTCCAGAGGTTTTCAGTCTCACGTCTGTAACTTTAGATGTTTTGGACGGTGGTAAGTCTGAGCCGGCAGTCCGCAGTTATTCAATAAGACAAGAAAATCAAATATTTTAAACTTGTTTGTGACAGTACTGATGCTACAGAACGTCCACATTTATTTCCAAAACAGCTGCCATACTTTATGTAGGCTCTAAATAATGGATCAATGAATGGTTGTTTTCATCCCAGGAACACAAACATACATAGATCAGCCATGTTTCTTACTACTTAACTGTTTAAATCAGAGTAATAATGAATAAAATAATCACTGCAAGGGTACCTCCATAAGACACTCTCACACATTTTTACTGGACTTAGATCAATATTCAGTCAAGTCAGTTCAATGTTTTTGTGGAGATCAAAATGGACTTGAAAAGGCTTTACTGTAGATATGTATAACCATTTCCCTTACAGCAAACAGGTCAGGAGGAAGCGTCAGTCCTAAGAAGTAGCGAGCTCACATAAAACAACCATGGATCACTGTCAGCGGCACGTTCCACAGGAGAAGCAGGGGGAGGTTGACCTGGGGCTTGCTGTAAAATGCAGAAGCCGTTTAGAAAGTGAAAAACACTTTCCTTGCTCTCTGAACAGAAAACTAGTATGGAAGGAGGATATGTACTTTTCACCTCATGCAGTATTTCACTGCCCTACTCTGTGCTTCAGTTGTGTCTCAGGTGAGTCTCTGACATCATTCTGCATTTCAGTGCAGCTATTAGGATTCGGCAATGCCTTTGGCCAGTGGTAGATCCTAATCCACCTCTGCACAGCACGCTGTCTTCCTGACCCCCATTTGTTTCGGAACAAAGTGCTCCCGGTTTTCGGGTAATGTACCCTGCCATGTTGTTTACTGCCTGGTAACCTATGAACCCTGAAACTTTGGGGAGTGAGCTTTTGGGAAGGACAGGGAGCTTCCATCTGACGCTCACGTACCATTCTAAGATTAGTACACACTGGTATTTTTTTTTTTCCAGTAACCAGGAGGACAGACTCAGTGCTCACCAAAGACATTAGATGATTTTTTTGTCCTTCAGGCACCCATCCAAGGTTTTTAAAATTGTATTTAATTTTTCCATCTGCTGAATATTAGTATAGCACTCCTTCTTCTGCCTACCTTGCATTGTGCAGTATTGTGCAGAATCGCAGCCACTCAGAACAGCATTAAAGGCAGTGTTGTCTTAATCCCGGGGGGAACAGCATGTGTAAATCAATTTTAATCAAACACAAACACCAGCGAAGCACCTACAGTTGGTGCACTTATGCAAACAGGAAAACAATGACAGGAGTCTGTCTTAAATTGTTTAAAATTTAATTGCTGCAATACTGCTTTAATTATTGGTGAAGCTACGCTAAAATACATACCCTGCAGAAGTAATCTTCCTACTCAATATTACAAAATAATTGATCTGGGATGAAATGCAACGGTTTCAGTGCACATCTGATCACTGCACATGTGTTTTGAATTTTAAATATTCATGGCCAGCAACTAAATATAATTACTGTCATGGATCATCTCATATCTTCACTATATATAATAATAAAGACACTTTATTTATAATGTTAAATATCAGCACTATTACATACAAAAATCACAGAAAGGATAAGTGCAGAATTTAAAATTTTATTTTGTTGATCAGCAGAGGATCTCTATCAATCCCAGGCTAATTTACACAGATGGTCTCTAAAGCAAAATCCCGTGTGAAGAGGCACCAAATGAGGATTCCAGTAGCTAACCTCACTTCACACGCTATACACTATTGCAGACTTTCATTTTCCATCTTCTAGTTACTAATATTGCTTTCATTATTTTATTTTGCTGTTTAATTTTATCATTTTTATTGCTATTTTAATCTTATTTGTTCTTTTTATATTATGTATTACATATTTCATTTCAAGTACAATCCTGGAAGTAGGTGGAAACCAGCTTTTCACTACAAAGATCTAAGGGAAGGAAGGACGCTGTAAGGGTCATAAATATTTTTATAAAAAAAACACACCGGTGCCATTATGCAGGAGGAATCTCACCTAATATCACAGAATGGTCATAAATTATAGCTGCCTCGCAGGCCGTAATTAAAGAAGCTGGGAGATTTCCTGTTTTAAGGCTGTGCCTGGCGTGTATCGGGAATTTAAAAGCGCCCTGTGCTGTTCTTTTATGTGCCTTCTGTGCAGCAGCAGAAGAGCAGAGAAACAACAAAAAAAGTCTATTGGTCTCCCTGCTTCCTTTGTACTACCTCCCTGTGCAAATTTCCCCCGTGAACAGCCCAAGCATCGCGTCTCCTGCGAATAACCTGAGCCTTTCCTCCCCACGCAGGGCTGTGCACCTCTGGCAGCATCTCGGCCTGCTTGGGAGGAGGCCGACCTGCGCAGCCTGTGGCGGAGGAAAAAGATTCTTTCGTTAAAATTAGTCGCTGTGTGCAGCTGGGACCCGAGGCTATGAACCGGCTCCCCAGTGCTTCCGCCTACGGTCTCTAAAGCACCGCCGATGATAAATCGCAGAGTTATTCCCATCCACGTCCCGCACACAAACTGCATCTGAAGATATTCTCTAACTTTAAGCAGAGGTCACCTTCCAGCCTTTTCCGTGGTGCAGTATCTGCAGCAGTGACGTGTGCGACACCGGGAATCGGCCCCATGATGCGATCCGACCCTATATGGCTCCCTGCAGCTGCATGTGGGATATATAGGGGTAATCATTTTCAGCCCGCCATTGGAGGACAGTGTGCCGCACAACCCTGCCGCTGTGATGTAATCATGCCACGCCGGCAGATTGCCAGCAAATTACTGAAACAGGAAACCTGCGTGGCTGTACGTGTAGCAACATCATGACTGGTTGCTACTCATGGTGTCTCCACTGAAAAAATGTTGCATCAAGAGATAGAGCAGCAGTAGTGACACTCAGATCTAAGACGAATACTCAGGGAATGTTAATTAAGGGCATAATGGCATAAGGGCATTAAGGCATAATGATCCGAGGCTAGGACAGTTCTTGGGCCTTTACTGATAGCATGAACAGCTACAGCTACACATTTACTGGAGCAAAATCATATTCCAAACACCAGCTAACAATCCTATTATGTGCATGTGATTCTTCTACCAATGACAATACAACATCCTAAGGCAATGCCCTTATTTCCTGTCAATGAGAATAATATATATATAGGCAGTATTAAATATATATGCAAAATGTTATAAGTAAATAAATGTACACAATAAATGCATAAATATGCATTAGCTAACACCAATTTTAAACTAAAGCATGAATGTGATTAAAGCAAAATATACAGAATATTGAATATTTAAATGTCATAACAGCATCATCCTTGAAATATTATGATTTGAGGTGAAATACCGCTACAGATCACCTTTTTCTAGTAACTGATCGAGAGGAAAACATGATATTTTTTATTTTGTATATGTATGAACATAACTATCCACTACATTTTTTGTGCTACTAAAAACTGGTCTAATCTAATGGTGGCACTGTTGCTGCATTTTGAAGCTGGAGTCTGGGAGAGGCTCCCAGTACACGTTTGACCGTGCGGTGCAGTTTCTGCTGGAGAGTGCGACACGGAACGCGAGCCGCTCACTGGCAAGCGAGCCGCTCACTGGCACACACTGAAGGCTATGAGTTCATCAGACAGAAGAGCGGACAGTGATGGGAAAACAAAACATGTGGACTTAAATGAGGTATAACAGCAGCGGCAGCAACAACAAAACACATTATGGGTTTATGGCATTTTGCTGTATCCTCAGTATGACTACATTTCCTCTGGATTGTTTATACCGAATGTATAATGAACTCCGTGATTGTTTGATCTGTGGCATATTCCAGCATTAGCTGAAATACCCTTTTTGTTGTGTGTAGGAACAATTTAGAGGCTCTGTGGATCCTGGCATTAAATTCTGAGCTGAGTTCCCTGCTTTAGAAGGTCTGTGCCAGACGCCGGGAATTGCAGAGCAAATCCGAAGCGTCGTACATAAAAGGCACTTCAAACGAGTGGCTCGGAGAAGGTGTCTTATAAAAAAGAAAGACGAAGAGAAATGTTCATGCAAGTTTCTAGTCATATTTACGATCTGAAAATACATCATGCTAAACACTTATCACCTGTGCTGTCAATTGGCAGAAAACAACAATAGGCAAATGATTTTTAATCTAAACTGAGGATAGGGCACCCAACTGTGTTGACTGATTTCGACTAAACTGTGAGAACTGAACTTTACATCAAACAACGCGGGAGTGACTGGAGTGCGTTTATCTTACAGAAGGTGACTGGATTAGAGCAATCCACACAAGGAGGTGACGGAGGAGTAGTCGGCGGTTTTCCCGGCCCCTGCTCTCCTCACATCCCTAAACCTGATGTCCCTGGGGATGAGACATAAAAGCTATCTGCGGATTCCATCAGACCCATTTCATCTGGCTTGATGAGATTATTGCTGCCCACATCCAGACGCTCATGACCACTGCAGTCACCTTTGGGGGAGGGAGAGTGTTACTACACCCATAAGTCTGTGCTATCACGCCCTTAAACAATATATGGAGAATTATGGTCATTCTTCCTATTAAAACATGGTAGATTTGGGGACTATATGCTAGTAATCTACAAAAAAAAGCAGATAAAAAATGGAATCTGACATGGTTTGACTTGCAGTATTCGATTCATGCATCCATCCATTCCAGCCTGCAGTATTCCATCCATCCATCCTTCCATCCCTTCAACTGTTTATCCAACCCAGGATCATGGCAATCCTCAAGCCAATCCAAAGAATCACTGGGCATAAGGCAGGAGACTGAAATGGGTCCTGGCCAGTTCCTGTATTCCCATGGTGTTCATGCTTTTCAAAGACCGGGGAACAATTCCTGTGGTGGGAACAGATCCCATCCCTGTGTTCATATAAACATAAACACAGATGATCAAAGCAATGGTTGAGTGGTTTTAAATCTAATGAAATGAAATGGTTAACACTGTACAGTGTTTCACCACAACTCAACACTTTTATACTGATACGAATAGGGAAGAAAATCATAGCTCTTAGAAAGTGTTTTTAAGAGCCTGGAGACACACGATATTTTAACACTGAATGTATGATTAAAGGCACGTTTATTAGCTGGCACACTCAAAGGGAAAAAAACATAGAGTCACCACTGAGTATCCAGCTCTTCAAACAGAAATGAGTTATATTTAAAAGAGCAGTAGACGGGACCTCAGGGGAAAAGAGTACGGCCTCAGACAGCTTGGAGCCAGGACCCACACATCTATATTCCAGGCAAGTGTTAGTTAAGAAAGAAAGCTGGGCCTGTTTGATTTGTCTGATGGGACTGGGCTGGCTTGGGAAATGTAATCAATGACACGGACACAAAAGTCAGCTTTTGACACTTCTTACTGCAAAGTCCTTGATTATAGACATTATATTTTCAATGATAACTATAGGATCTAAATGCAATGATTAATTTCACTGTCCAGAGTAAGTTATAGGATATTAAAAATAATAATAACCTCAATCCAGGTCTTTGGAACACTGTGATCTTTCACATTGTCTCAGATGATGTGTCACAGCGTTCACAGAAACATTGCTTTTCATGTAACCTCTTTATTCTTTGCCCTGCACCTTTTCTTCCTGGACCCTGCACCTTTAACCACAGAAAGGAGAACTAAAATAGGCTGGTTTTCACCCAAAAGCAAATGAACTATAAAACATTTAAGAGAATCCCTTTCTGAGATATTTAGAGGCATCTTAGATTAGTTTTAGAAGTGACCTCGCTATACTATAGCCTTCACTTGCTTCACTTCACTTCACAGACTTAATTATTGTCAGATTTGCTCTTTGTCAAGGACACCTTTCCCGGCTTACTTCCCGTTCCATAAGAAGTCATTTCAGATGTTTTCAGATCAGATGTTAATGACTTTATCAGCTCTGTTTGTGAGGTCAGTGGGGAATCTCTCCTCCCAGGCGACAGAGGACCATTGTGCCTATATAACTATTCAGAGTAGCCCTTTGTTTTTGCCTTATACTGCATTACTTGTTGTTCCCTCACACAATGCATTCTTTTACATTTGCTTGATAAAGTGGCAACATGCACTCTCCATGGTGAGATCAGTGACACATATATTGTTTCCCGATTACAAATATCTTTGGTGCTTGACGCTAAATCCAAGGTAAAGTTTGGCTTTCATCCCTCGTCAGGAAATGCAATATAGATCCCCAAGAAATTACAGTTCTCAGGATGTCAACTTTGGAGCCTCTGCCTTTGACCTGTCAGGATGTTTTCCTTGTAAAAGTGAAAGGACCAGATGCTTTAAGTGTTATAAAAGCGAGATAAACAGAGAAAAACATTTTATCTACCTTAACTGATGTGTGGTTAGGGTTACGCAAACCTCCACAAAGCCACATAATAAGCAATGTATTTGGTGATAAGCCTTGTTCTAGAGGCAGTCCTGCATTGGTGAAAAATAAAATAATTGATTAGTCACAGCATGACGTATGATATTGTAAAATGCTTTTGAGTAAAGCTGGCACCGTGACATTAGATTGTAGTGCGGCTTCTGTTAACGGTGGATCACTCAAAGCTACAAAAAGATGATGAATGAGCAAGACGGCATCTGAACAAAGGCTTTTTACTGTTATCTCCTGAAGTACAGCAGTAATCATTATTCCCGCAGCAGCTGCATGACTCAGTAAAGTTTGTTGGATATTTATAAATTTGGTGGTAAACAGAATCACAACAAAACTTGTATTACAAAGAATTACAAACAGATATCTTACAATGAAAACATGGGATATCTTTACGATTTGTAGGCAACAAACTTTGGGACCAAGGATAGTAAGGTTAAGTACAACCAAAGTACTATAAATGTACTGTACAACAAAAGCTTCAACTCTCATAATGACCACGCAAAAATTGCGAGTCTATGTTTTCCTTTTGAAATGCAATTTCACGCATCGTGCTAATAGTTTTCTAAAGTAGGTAAACAGCTTCATTTTTATGTATAAATTTCACTGACCATGAGAGACCAAACCTCTTCAAACATGCATTTGTAAGTTTTTGCATATGCATCAATCATAGTATAATGTCAGAATATAATGACCAGAAAACTTTTTGAACGCAAGCAATCTTATATCAGCCATTATATATATGATTATTTATTACTAATTACAATATCTGTTATTGTAGTTAATACTTGTTTCATTTCAGAATCAGAATCAGAGAAAAACTTTATTGCACTTCGTCCAGCTCCTCCAGGGGAATCCCGAGACGTTCCCAGACCAGCCAAGAGACATAGTCCCCAGGGCCTCCTCCTAGTGGGACATACCCGAAACACCTCACCAGGGAGGCGTCCAGGAGGCATTCTAAGCAGATGCCTGAGCCACCTCATCTGGCTCCTCTCGATGCGGAGGAGCAGCGGCTCTACTCTGAGTCTCTCCCGAATGA
>JAODKC010000130.1:14357433-14375681 GCA_026777985.1 Mormyrops attenuatus
CCCCCCCAACACCCCACAACCCACACCACACAAACACCCCCCCCCCCCCCCCCCCCCCCCCCCCCCCCACATTTTGCCCCCCCCCCCCCCCCCCCCGATACATTCAGCTCAAGTTCCACATGATTTGATAGGGTATGGCTACCAATTGAAGCAGATTCAGAGAAAATGAACAGAGGAGAAGAGATGGGGAGTGGTGCCATCTGTGTTTTAAAAAAGGAGGAAATCAAAACTCAACAACATGGCAACACCACAACAGGTGCTCGCTAGCGCCCCCTAGCCGACATCAGAGAACTGCAGGCCACAGATCTCAGCCACTTCTGTGGTGTTCCTAGATCTAGATCTAGGATGTGACCATGCAGTTCAACCCTAGAAGACTGATTAGTGAGCAAATCTCGCTATTTAAGTAGACAGAATGTAGAGTTACAGACCCGCTATTCCTTCCACACATTGTCGCACAGTACAGAAACACAGACACACACACATGGGGACTCTCCATTCATTTCTACGGGCAAAACCCTAATCCCAACAATGACAACCTTAACTAGCCCTAACCTTAACCATAAGAAACCAAACAAAATACAAGACTTTTGGCATTTTTAGTTGTTTTCATGGCATTCACAGATTTTTATAAAATTTGGCCCCCAAAAAATGGTCCCCACTACGTCAAAATAACAGATGTGTATCCCCACAAAGGGGGCACAGGAGGGCCACATGTAGAGTAATATATACATGGGCACACATACAGACAGGCACACAGACACAGACACAGAGCAGTGACTGTATTGGAGGGATTGAGGAAGTCTGTCACCGTGACCTGGGGACGGGGTGCCTCCCAGACTGTCCCGCTGCATGCGCAGCAAGTGCACGAAACATGTCAAGGGAACGCAGACGCCAGCACGGACATGACAGCGAATCAAAACGGTCCGATCCCGCAAGTGGCGGGACAGGCAGTGGCCGGCAGGGGGAGCATGGGCCGGTTCCTCAGGTCAGCATGTCCAAGAGGCGCCCCTTTCAGAGTGGATGGTTTCTGAGTGAATCGGGATCAGCTGAAGCCGGTAAGGATGGCAGAAAGACAATGAAATGGGCCACGGAGGGCTAACCCTCCCCCTTTTTTCTCTCTCCGTCTCCCTCCCTCCATTCCTCTCTGCAGCTTTTCCCCGACTCGTGCCAAGCGGGCTGTGAACGTTGTAATGACCCCGGGGCCGAGCGGAAACGGGCCGGAAATGCCTCCCTGACCTTCTGGCTGACGTTCGGCGGGTTGGCTGTGTTTCAGCCCTCGCTGAGATTTGGCCGGGCCTGTGTATGTGCGATCCCGGGGTCATCGGCCAGGGGCCCAGAGTCCGCGCTGTTAGCTGACTTCCTGCGTCATTGTGTCCGCGCAGGAAGTCCTGGCTGGCGCTGATAGCGATTCCCCCCCCACCTGCCAGTAGACTGGAGACCCCACGTAAGCACTGCAGGGGAGGGGGAGGCGAGAAATTTTTTCACTTCCTAATCAAAAGACAAAAAAAAACATGCTGAAAAAATAAATATATGGGGCGGTGGAAGCCATCCTGTGCCCCCACTGCACTGTTCTGCGATGCCGAGCGGGCTACTCTCCTGCTCCTGTACGTCGCCGCCCTGGAGGACGGGAGGAGAAGTTACAAATGAAAAGCAAAAATGAAAATGAAGCTGTCCGAGACCAGAGCCACGTGCAAACAGACCCAGGCCACACGCAAAATAATGGGAATAGCAGTGAGTTACTGGAGGTGGGGAACCGCCATGTGATGAAAGAGATCACAGCCGTCCCGGGCACACAGAGCCGCCACCCGGCGACAGGAAGTACCTGTGGTGTGACCTTTCTCTCTCGTCCAATGGCGGATGAGGTAGGGCACGTGGCTTTGTTGGGGGGGGTGCAGGGGACGGGGTCACGAGGCCGCCGCTTCCGCAGAGTGTGGGCAGTCAGTCAGAGCAAGGCGCACACACGCACAGACACACAGATTTATGTTACTGATTCTCGGCAGCAGGAAGCTGTCAGTGAGCCCAGGTGAGAGGCAGCAGGGCGGTGAGGAAGAGCCCCACCCAAGATGAAGATGGAGACAGGAAATGGGGGGCGGGGAGGGGTCCTATGTGGGTTACCCTAGATGCACTCTGGCTGCGAATATCTTTGTACATGCGGGGCTGTGCTGAACCTCACACAGTTACAGACACATTCCCCCAAGCTGCCTCAGACCAGCTCGCCTGTGACCTGTGACCCCACCCAACTGCCTGAGTCCCACCCTTTCTGGCTTTCTGGCCCCCCTGTTCAGCAGACTTCATCTACCCACTCCTTCAGCTCACGGCCTCAGTACATCCACCCCTGGCAGCACACCCCATGCCAAAAGTGCGGCGTACACAGAGGTAATAAATCACTGAATAAAGCATTCATCCATTCATCCAGATTCAGTTTTGTTTCCATAACTCCCTCTTCAGCCAGGTGCCGATTTAACAGCAGGTGACTCAGGATCCCACTGACACGGAGGCTACATGCGAGAGCGATGAACCCCGATAACGTCAGGGGCGACAGCAGCCGGCCGAGTTCAGCTGAAGTACGAAGGAGATTAAAAACAAAACAGCCAGTAAAGGCGCCACCGCTATAATGTGGTAAAGATGCAGCTTGAAACGGACCGTTTTTTGGGTGTGAAGAGTGGCAGAGTGCGTGGGAGACATGGAGAGAGAGAGAGAGAGAGAGAGAGAGAGAGACCCAGTGAACCAGGAGGGGCTGTTGCAGAATGTGGCCGTAACTACAGAAAGTCAGTAGTGGCAAAATTTCCCTCCACTTTTGCATCAGCGCGGCCTGAGAGTGACAACAGGAAGTGACATCACAGGTCACTGCCAACTCTATGTGCACAGAGGCCCCGGAGAAGTGTAACGGCTCGGAGACAAAGATAAGGAGATGGACAGAACCCTGATGAAAGCGAGGCAAAGCCTGGCGTGATTTCACAGATTTTTCCGCTACTATTGCAGGAATGACAGCGGTAAAAACACTTGGGAGGCTATTTATGTGTAAAGTACCTCCTGCCTAAGGTTATGTGAAGGAAAAGTCACACGTTATCATGAATCGGACGGCATGTGAATTTTGTGCTTTTATTAAGTTTACTTTAACTAGCCTTTTTTTTTTATAAACCATCATTTTAAATTAAACTTACATCTGAATGATCAATACATAAGCTCACCGCCAGTGTGGTGACAGACGGCATTAAGGAGTTTTTAGAGGAGGTACGACTTCTGGCAGGTGCAGGCCCCGCCCATCCAGCACAAGGCCACGCCCACAGGGCGGAAGAGGGCGGGGGGGCGCACGTGTGGGCTCTAACAGGTCACAGTCCATTGAGAAAAACAGCGAGTTCCAGTAAGAAGTTGTTCGAGGTGCCGCTGTTAAGGCAACGGCCGTGGGGGGGGGCAAAACGGGCAGAACACCCAGCTGGTTCGGGAGTAAACACAGCCCCCGGCGGGGAGAGGGGGCACAGGAGGGCCACATGTAGAACCTGTAAACAAATGAGGGGCGGGGGCTGTCATTGTAGAATCCCCCCCCCCCCCCACCAGAGGTGCAGTGCCAACACAGGGTAACCACGGAAACACCGAAGGTCACACACTTTGCGACACTAGGTGTGGAGGCCGCAATCAAACGGCCTGCAGCCATCAGCGCCGACCCCGCCGCCATCACAACCGCGCTCCCGGGCCCCGCCAGGTGACAGGAAGCGGCGTCGCCATCGAGGACGTGGAAGTTTCTAGGCTGATATCCCAGCTGGGATGGCGCAGGAGGAGCTGAACTGGTGCCATAAAACCCAGAAAAACAGTTGACAAGAATTGTGACCGCCTTCCCCCCCAGGCTGCACGGTGCCCTCCACAGCCAGCCTGGGTGAACACGCCGACCGGTCACACACGGTGGCGTTTCCCCTGGCACGCCAGAGGGTAAACGTAATGCCCATGCCGGAGGGAATCCCACTCCTTCTGCCCAGAGCCGAGACAGAAAGCGGCATGGCACTCCGCTCCGGGATCTCGGGCAGACGCCGAGCTGCCAGGCGGCACATTCCTGCGGCGTGACTCCCCCCCCCCCCCCCCCCCCATTGTAAATGTGTGGGGGGGCGGGTGATACCCCCCCCCCCCCCCCCCCCAGGGGGGTATAATTCACAAGCAAGATAATGAATGTTGTTGTGCAACCTTCAAAGTAAAAATTTTGCCAGCATTTTAGCTTGATAAGTTTTTTAAAACTTGACATTAGAGGCTGCATGACAGAGAACATCTTCTTACAGAACTTCAAAAAGAAAAAAATTGTTATTAAACCCTTTGTACTCAGACATACAATTTTCGACATTAAGCTGAAAGTCGACTTTGGTGTCAATGCAGGTGAAATCAAAAACATCGGTGCTGAAGACCTAGCAAACGCTCACATTAGACACACATCTAAAGTGTCTTTCTTCATCTGTGGAATATTGACAAGGTCAGGAAATGCTGCTTTCTTGGAGGACAAGAACAAGCTGCTTCAGATTATTTAAACACCCCGCTACCTTCATCCACACTGGTAAAAAGGAGACACACTAAAATGCATCGATATACTGGACGTGTGCTTGCCTTCCAGCACAAGCCGCCTGACGGATAAAAGACGATGCGGATTTCTCATACAGCTTGTAAAGTAATCAACTTGTTTTGCAGTAATGACAATATACATGAACTGCATGGGGTCGCTGGTCATTATGGGGCTCAATAAAATATTCCACAAAATATTCAGCAGAATTTATGAGCTTGAGTCTCCTTTTGTGAATATTGGCTCATATTCTACTGTGATTCTGTGAGAACTTGCCGTCAAACCAGTTTTATAAATGCTGTTAACTTAAAATGTTTCATTTTGCTGTTAAAGTGCATAAACATGAAGATACACAGTGGGTGGAGAAAATAATGTAGAATAAAAAAGGAAAAAGACTTCAAATAACAAAATGACAAATGTAGCTGGAAGGTGAGTCATATCAGGTTAGATAGCAATGAGTAGCATGTGTCACGGACGCCGTGCGTCAGCTGTAGAAGATGGCATGTAGAAGGTAACAACCACATCTAAACATCACTGGATCTTTCCAGGAGATTCTGGAGCTCAGACTATGATGCAGCTTTACATCTCCTTCATCCCTCAAACAGCTGGAGGGCTTTCTTCCTGAAGAATGATCCAATATCCCACTACACACAGCTCATGACTTCTACGACAGCGTTCCAGGAAAGACGGACGCTGCTTTGAAGGCTGAACAGGTGGCCCTGTTCCTCATATATAGTCATATATATTCATATATACCTCTAACTCATAATGCATTTTCAGCATTTTCTCAATATTTTTGGGTTTATCCAGCCTTTGCAATATCAAAACCGTGATCCAGCATGTCTACATTTATTTGTAAAGGTGATTTTGAAGAAATTGGAATTTAAAAAAATATGCTCATGTGACTATTAAATCGAACGAATTACTCTATAAAAATATTTACAGAACATCACTACAGTCACTCAAATACCAAGGTCATTTGATCAGGAAGTTGTAAGTTTTAATCTCAAGTGAGACTGTACTGTTGTGGCCTTGAGCGATGTGCTTACCTGAAATGCTTCAGTGAATATCCAGCTATATAAATAGGTGTAAATATAAGCCTTTTATGTCGCCTGGCAGAGCCTGTGTAGAAGAAATCAATAAAAATACTTTTGTTCCATGAATCTGTATAGGAGATGAACCTGTTTGTATAAAATGCTCCTGGGTCTGCGTTTCTTAGAAGAGGCGCTTTCATAACCTCATGTTAGGAAATTCAGTTCAATAACTTGAATATGTTTTATGCTGTCAAAGATTATATTTAAATGCAGACCACTTAGACTTGTTTGATTTCACCTAGGATATTAATTACTTTTACAACTGAGTGCAGTTTCACCCAAGTATATACAGCACTAGTGGCAGGGGTTAGAGAGTTATGGATAAAAGAAGGTCAGTGCATTGCAGAGGTCTTTCCGAGTCAGAATCGCAAGCAGAACCACCTGATAGGGAATTAGATGGGAGGTTCTTACCGTAAGGGGCGGGACAGGGCTGGGTTCAGTGCCGTACAAAAGCAAACATAAAAATAAACGGTGTTACTGTCAGGGTCAGCACCCTTCTGTCCGAGTCTTTTGTGTCTCCTCCTTGTTTGGCCAGCAGGTGTCGCTGCCCATCCTGTCCTCCCTGTTAAGGTCTTTAGTGTGTTTCCCCTGCTCCCCAAACAGCCGCATGGTTCAATGAGTTGAGCATCTGGTCTCCAAACCCTGTGGTCTTGTGTTCATATCTTGCTTCCTCTGTTTTTGTATTTTGTAGATTTGCTTCCATAGTATTTCATTTGTATCAGTTTTTCCTAGTTCCTGTGTTTTGTGATTTGTATTCGGTTTTGGTTCTTTGCTTTGTGCCCGTGGTTGTGTTTTACCTGTCTGTTATTCCCCTAGTGTTAGATTCTGTGTCCTAGTTTGTTTCATGTTTTAGTTTATTGGTTTCAACTGTTGCCCGTTTACCAGCCCTTGTTAATTGTTCCCACCTGTCCTGCATTACTCTTGTTATCCCTCTGTATTTAAGTTCCTGCCTTAGTTTAGTTCCCTGGTTGGTCATTGAAGTAGTTACAGTTGCTGATGGCTATTGTTGACTGTGTTTGACTTTTGATTTCCTGCCTGTTCCTGAGTGTAACCAGTTCCCTTGTAGGTCCTTTTTGTTTTATTAGTTTACTTAATACCCCTTTTTAGTTTTGACCCCCCGTGGCCCATTTTCTTTTGTTGTGTTCCCTGTGTTTTCTGTTCAGTTAATAAAGTCCTGTGTTCCCTGTGTTTTCTGTTCAGTTAACAAAGCTCCGTGTTCCCTGTGTTTTCTGTTCCGTTAATAGAGCCCCATGTTCCCTGAGCCGAAAATGGATCGTCCACCTCCTGTCCCTGCCTGCACTATGCCACACCCCTGTGCCAGAACCACCCGAGTCCGTGACAGTTTCAGCAAAAAGGAAGACAAAAGCATGGCTATCTGAGGGCATTAATGCAGTGATACCTGGCTAGACTTGGAAGTTTGGTGCTGCTAAATTAAAATGAAACCAAACACAATAATCTTTTTGGAAATATGGAGTGGGTGGAACTAATGTGAAGCGAAGGGACAGCTAACTAATCAATCCTCCTTCGAGGACCCGCCCCTCACTTCCTGTAGCGTAACCAATCAACGCCACTAAAACGCTGACTGTTATTAAATCATTCCAATCAGATTGAAGTATTTCTGCTTAACACCAAACGTGAAAAACATAGTGACTAGGCACAGGTGAGAAACTGGTAGCGGGCTACACACAGAGAACCTGTAGCACTGATGCAAGACAGTGCAACTATTAATGTGGACTGAAAACCTGTAAAGTCTGTCATATTATATTGAATTAGGTGAGACTTTGAGGCATTGAATGGAGGTGAACCAAGCAAAGCTATTTAGTTGGTTGGAATTTTCATGTTCATTATGCTCCGTATTCATTACCAAATGCAGCATAAGACTTTAGGATAAATATGTACTGAAGTGCATACTAATAAAGACATGAAAATAAATATCCTTGAAGCAAGCTTAACAGGGCTTCTCTGATCCAGCCCTAGATTGTTTACTTACATAGCTATCATTTCTCGCTCTTTTTTTTAAAACCACGCCTGCTTATTTTATTGTGTGCCTGAATTTCACAGGGCAGAGGCACTATCAGTGGCTACGACCCCCCATGGCTGCAGGAGAGACTGACGAAATAAAACGAACCGATGCCCTTGACTCTAGAGCAATGTCCAATTCAGAAGGCAATCTCTTCCCGGAATAGAGCCAATCTGGGCCGCTTGAACAAAAGGTTACAGCATTGAAATGTGGTTAAATGTGAAGCCCCCTCAAGCCGCTGCTCTGATGACCTAGACCAGGAAGATTTTATATTATTTTTTTTGCCTGTTTGGTCTTGGCATGATTCCCAAGAGGGCGGCGAATACTGTGACATTTCAGCCACAGAGTATTGGGGTCAGTGCAATAGGGGAGATTTAACTCTTCACCTTATGTTCATTTCAGGTACTCAATTACATTGTCTAAACATGATGAATAACCAAAAGTAATAATGAATAAAGCCATTAGAAACCATTTAGCTGGGTACACTGTAAACCGCCCCGGGATAGGGAATGCTTATCACTGAATTGTGTTGTAACTTTCTGAGCTGTTTTAGATGTAAATAGATCACACTACTGATCTGTTGGTGGTATTTTGCTTAATTACGGGTGCACTCTGTGTGACACAGCCTTGGGGTACACAATTCAAGGACCATTTAAATAGACAAACAACTACAGCAACATTTACGCTCAAAAGGAAAGCGTAGAGGTGACCAGATGAGTGCAGTGATGGCGATAAGGAAGCTGGCGCTGGTCTGCGCTTGAGATGGCTCAGACCGCCATGCCGGTAACATGAAGACAAGGTCTGGCTCACTGAAGCTGTTATTGACTGAGACAAGCTATAGTGAAACAGCAGGCACCCTCAGTGAGCGCCAGGAACGTAAAAATCATTAAAAAAAAAACATAAAGAATGAGACTGGAAGGAATCAGGTGTGTAGGAAATTCTACAGGAACAAATCTATAGTTAGTAGAAGTCAATTATTCGAACTCATTTTTCTGTACCTTCCAGAGAAATAAAAATTATAAAGAGATATATCAATAAGTGGCAAACACAGCCTCGCTGAATAAATGAATAAGCAAACAAGCACGCAAATAAATTTAAAAATTTTACATAAGTATTCTTGATTTAAATTCATCTTGTTCCCATCTTATGAAAAGATACTTGTTCATTAGTAGAATGTCAAGTCCCACTTGAAAATAGCTTTTGCCTAATGGATGCTTTTGGTCAGCAGCTGTATGCTTGGTCCTGAAGTGAAGCATGCTGGGAACAGTGCTATTGCAGAGGGCTTCCCCTCATTGCTTATCCTCCCAAATAACATGCTGATTCCTGAATTATATCTAAGTGTCACTTGCATGACGAACTGCACCATGCCAGCTAATTTACTGTGCTTGTTTCACAGTCGGGGGACTGGCCTCCTGCTAATGTTGTAGTTCGATGAGACAGAGGATGTAAGTAATGTACTTCACCTCTGTCCCCAGCAGAAAGCCCACTATATGTAAGACCTGCTTCATTAACTCAGTAGTAAAGCTGTTTAAGGTAATAGAAATGGTTATATGACTTCCTATAAATTAAAACATTGCCTAAATAAATCATGGGAAAATATCAATATCTTCCAACATACCAGAGGACTCTGGAAATTCCTTACTGTTCTCTGGAGGCTAAAGGACACCTCCGTAAACTGCTAAATGCATTACTGGGCTTTATGCTACTTAATTTTAAATAATAATTAAGAATTCCTTTAGACATGGTGAAAACATCACTGGCCTTTTCTATATTCTGTTGCAAATATGCATTGTTTTTTTGGGAGGTAAAGCCACACCAGGACTCACTCGCTAGTTAATGGGTTGGGGTTTTGGTTAAGACTAACTAGCACCATTCTTTGCATCGTCTCCTTAAACACTAATAACAAGGTTTCGCTTTTAATAACCTGTGATTTTTCTCACCATATTCCATTAGACCAGTAAAACTGAACCTAGAATTTTCTGGATCTCACTGACTGGGATGCCAGTTTCTAACTCTCTTTCTTTTGCTTGGGGGAAAGATAAGAAATATCTAAGATATTTGACACTCCGGAGGGAAGAATTAACCTCTGCAGAAATGTCTGCAATCGATGTCTTCAGAATGTGCAGGGAGCTCGGTGGTGGCCGTTCTCCTCCGGAGAGCTCGGTGGTGGCCGTTCTCCTCCTGGGAGGTCGGTGGTGGCCGTTCTCCTCCGGGGAGTTTGGTGGTGGCCATTCTCCTCCTGGGAGCTCGGTGGTGGCCGTTCTCCTCCTGAGAGCTCGGTGTTGGCCGTTCTCCTCCTGAGAGCTCGGTGTTGGCCGTTCTCCTCCTGAGAGCTCGGTGGTGGCTGTTCTCCTCCGGGGAGCTCGGTGGTGGCCGTTCTCCTCCCGCTTCCAGTTGTTATGGAGAGTTGGTCTGGAGCGTTGCCCTTCAGCTTTGCTCTTTGTGGCCCCATTCTCTTCACGAGGCTGTCTGGCTCCCGCCACTGGGACAGCAGCCGGGAAGCACAGTGGTGTTTCCTGAACGGGCTCTAAGGATCGCGTGCGCGGAAAGGAGCTCTCTTTGCTCTTCTTTATGATCGCTTCTCTGAAGCCTCCTCTGTGTTTGACTAGGCCACTAACCTGTAATCAGTCTCCCCCTGCCCTAGGACATGGCTGCATTATCTTCCCTGGCCTACAAGGATGTCCTTGGAATTTGTGCCCTGATTCCTAATTATTTTCTCAGGGATGCCGAGCTGTTATAAGATAGCGATGAGAGAACGGTTCTCAGCTGCTTTAACACATCAGATATTTTATTTTTTTGGACCATAACTTCCTGATGTCAGAACTTATTTGTTCTGTCTGATAGAGAGGACTGTTCCCCAACTTTTCTAAGCACCTGATACCTCAAATAAAGCAGGTCTTTTGAGTACTTTAAATTTATTTATCTAGCAGGCACAGACATACAGCTGTCAAAGTCCCAGCTTCAGATCAGCTAGGCTGAGCATACAGCTGTCAAGGAGCCAGCTTCAGATCAGCTAGGCCGAGGATAGGGCTGTCAAGGGGCCAGCTTCAGATCAGCTAGGCTGAGCATACAGCTGTCAAGGAGCCAGCTTCAGATCAGCTAGGCCGAGGATACAGTTGTCAAGGAGCCAGCTTCAGATCAGCTAGGCTGAGCATACGGCTGTCAAGGGGCCAGCTTCAGATCAGCTAGGCTGAGCATACAGCTGTCAAAGGTCCAGCTTCAGATCAGCTAGGCTGAGGATACAGTTGTCAAGGGGCCAGCTTCAGATCAGCTAGGCTGAGCATACAGCTGTCAAAGGTCCAGCTTCAGATCAGCTAGGCTGAGCATACAGCTGTCAAAGGCCCAGCTTCAGATCAGCTAGGCTGAGCATACAGCTGTTAAAGGCCCAGCTTCAGATCAGCTAGACTGAGCATACAGCTGTCAAGGAGCCAGCTTCAAATCAGCTATGCCGAGGATACAGTTGTCAAGGGGCCAGCTTCAGATCAGCTAGGCTGAGCATACAGCTGTAAAGGAGCCAGCTTCAGATCAGCTAGGCTGAGCATACAGCTGTCAAAGGCCCAGCTTCAGATCAGCTAGGCTGAGCATACAGCTGTCAAAGGCCCAGCTTCAGATCAGCTAGGCCAAGGATACGGCTGTCAAGGAGCCAGCTTCAGATCAGCTAGGCCGAGGATACGGCTGTCAAGGGGCCAGCTTCAGATCAGCTAGGCTGAGCATACGGCTGTCAAAGGTCCAGCTTCAGATCAGCTAGGCTGAGCATACAGCTGTCAAAGGCCCAGCTTCAGATCAGCTAGGCCGAGGATACAGCTTTCAAGGGGCCAGCTTCATATCAGCCAGACTGAGCATACAGCTGTCAAGGAGCCAGCTTCAGATCAGCTAGGCTGAGCATACAGCTGTCAAAGGCCCAGCTTCAGATCAGCTAGGCCGAGGATACAGCTTTCAAGGGGCCAGCTTCATATCAGCCAGACTGAGCATACAGCTGTCAAGGAGCCAGCTTCAGATCAGCTAGGCTGAGCATACAGCTGTCAAAGGCCCAGCTTCAGATCAGCTAGGCTGAGCATACAGCTGTCAAGGGGTCAGCTTCAGATCAGCTAGGCTGAGCATACAGCTGTCAAAGGCCCAGCTTCAGATCAGCTAGGCCGAGAATACAGCTGTCAAGGGGCCAGCTTCAGATCAGCCAGACTGAGCATACAGTTCTTCTGGGTGGTTGTCTAATGAAGAAGATAAACTTGTTAGCAGCAATAGGAGGAGTGTTTTATCGACTATAGTGGAAAAAGGATAATGAAATTACACATGGGAAACTATTTACAACAGCTTTACTATAAATTTTATAAAAGTGTAATTGAGAAGGCAGTTACATGTGTATAAGGCTGCATTTGTTTATCTGGTTAGAAATCATTTTCGATTTCAATCTTAGTCTATTAAAATTAAACATAGATCATCGACTGGAAAGGGAAATCACTATGGAATCTAATTTAGAAAGAACACATAAGAGACCTCAGAGGGTAGTGGAGTGAGGTCTTCCTGCAGAAAACGGAAGAGTGGAATGCAGACCTCAATCAAAGTGGCCTAATTAATTATAGCAGAACATATGTATCCTGCAGATGATAGAGATTTCCCAAAGGAGCCTATATCGAAAGGACCAAATTATGTTTCGTTACAAAAGATGCAAATTTAATTACTGTTAAAACAATACTGTAGTGAGAGTGAATCCTGCTGCTTTGGGTTGTGTTCTACTGATGGTCTGGATGGAAGAATCGCTGTGAAGTTTAACGTGAGGATGAAGAGCTTCTCCACTTCTCCACATCTCCACTTCAGAAAACTCACACAGACTGCAGATGTTTCCCGATTTGCTCTGCAGCACATTTTTTTTCTGTTGAAGTACTTCGTCTGACGCTGAACTCATTATGTTTGGAAAGACTTAAGAATAAGTCACATAATTATGTAACAGCGTAAAAAAAGGAGGTTTTTAGAGGAGCACCAACGCCCAAAATTTCATTCCGACATTCAATTAAATTCAGTTCAATGCATTCTTTGTATTTTTGTACCTCGCACACAGGACCACACAAAGACCGGGCCCCTCACAAATTTCACTGAATGCCCAGCCCCCCAAACAAAAGGTTCGATTACCTACCGTTACAAATTCACCCCGCCTCCCTGCCCCCCAGTGTTTAGGGCCCTGAAAGTCTTCACCTTTTCGCCTGGATGGCCCTGCTTCCACGTCAGGTACTTAACTTTACTGGTATCCACATTGTAAATGACCTAAGCACAACATCAGAGAACCTGTCTGCCCCCTCCCCACTTCAGTTCAGGGTGTTGTAACGCCACGCGATTTGTACTGTGCCCGAGGATGTTTGAAGAGGTCGGCTGGAGCACGGTTCAGTTCAGATTGGGTACGGTATGCATCCAGTGTGATCTTTAACTGTGTCCAAGCACAGAACACAAACATGATGCCAATGACGTGAGTGACACATGCATGCACACATGTACACTACACATGAACCGACCCAGAAGGAACAGATCGGGCAGGCTATACAGATCAGATAGCCACAATTATTTCACAAACTTAGCAAAAAAGGGATCATTTTGATCTATGGCAGAGGTGCCGTGTTTGCTGGTAATTTAGACTGATGAGCGTATCCAGGAACAACTGGATGCAAGTCTGCAATATTTGAAAAAATGTGGGACTATTTTCTTATGCATGCAGCACGATTAAATGAATATCATTGCGTCGCATTCTCGACAAATTTATAAGGATGCTGTGTCTCATTGGTCTCAAAACAACTCCAAATACACTACAAAATAAGGACTTTACTAATTACAAATTTGGATAGAACGAAAATCAACTCACTCGGTGTTGCTATAAGAAAGACTGAGATTTGATTGGCTCATTTCTCATGTCATTCTGCATTGGGATTCCTACATGTCAAGCTGTCTTCACCGTCCCCGGCGTGCCGTTACGCCTCCCAGCACACTGTGACGGATCCCTGAGTAGAAGCCTTCTGGCAGAGCCCTCGAGAAAGGGGCACATGGGCAAGGCTGTCCTCTCCAGTGCCTTTGAGAAATAATGGCAGATTAATTGGGTTGATTGGAACAGCTGGTAGGACCCAGGGCTTATCAGGGCACCTTGTCAGTCTCATTGATGCCAGCCTGTGTGTGTGTGCCGGCCTGAAACAAGGTGACATTGTGTGGCACAGAAAAGGGAGAAGCCAAACTCAATTCATTGTGCGGAAATGCCCTCATATCCCTTCTGGATACACACTGCAACCTTAGTGATCGGCTAAGCGATGACCGAGTGTTGATAGTGCATAAAAACAGAAGAGCCAAAAAATATTCAGTCAGCAAACAGATAAAAACCCACCAACAGAGAGGAGAGTCCTTTAGGGCAGGGGGGAAGAAAAGAAAAAAATACAATACCAGACAGTTCCTTAAGTCAGGAGACTGAATTGAGTTTAACACTATTCAGTGTGGCAGAGGGATAATTATGCAGTGAGAAAAAAATTAAACTGCTAATTACTACAATTCACATTCTTGCAAAAATATACACTCACTGGCCACTTTATTAGGTACAAATATATAATCAGCCAATCATATTTCAGCAACAATATTTACCAAATCATGCAATTACAAGTCAGAAGCTTTAGTTAATGTTCACATCAAATGCCAGAATACGGAAGTAAGGTGATTTAAGTGACTTTGAACGTGGCATGGTTATTAGTGCTAGATGGGCTGGTATTTCATAAACTGCTGATCTACTGGGATTTTCACACACAACCATGTCTAGGGTTTCCAGAGAATGGGCCAAAAAAGAAAAATGATCCATGGCAGAAGGTCAGAGATGAATGGCCAAACTGGTTCATGCTGACAGAAAAACAAAAGTAACTCAATAACCACTCGGTACAACCAAGGTATGCAGAAGAGCATCTCTGAATGCACGACATGTCGAACCCTGAAGCAGATGGGCTATAGCAGCAGAAGATCACACTGTGTGCCATTCCTGTGCACTAAGAACAGGAAACAGGGGCTACAGTGGGCACAGGCTCACCAAAATTGGACAATGGAAGATTGGAAAATGTTGCCTGTTCAAATGAGTCTCGTTTTTAGCTGAGACGTTGAGATAATAGGGTCAGAATTTGGCGTAAATAATATGAAAGCATGTATCCAACCTGCCTTCTATGAATAAAACAGGCTGCTGCTGGTGGTGTAGTGGTGTGCGGGATATTTTCATGGTACACTTTGGGCCCCTTAGTACCAACCGAGCATCGTTTAATTGTCACAGCTGATCTGAGTGTTGTTGCTGACCATGCCCATCCCTTTCTGAGCACAGGGTACCTGAGTACTGTTGCTGAACATGCCCATCCCTTTCTGAGCACAGGGTACCTGAGTACTGTTGCTGACCATGCCCATCCCTTTCTGACCACAGGGTACCCAGCTTCTATCTACAGAAAATGTGCGATGCTATCATGTCAATATGGACCAAAGTCTGAGGAATGTTTTAAGCACCTTCTGAATCTATGTCACCCAGAATTAATGCAGTTCAGATGGCAAAAGCCAAACATTAGCAATGTGTACCTAATAAAGTGGCCAGTGTGTGTATATTACTTAGTAAAGCAAGGCGGTACTAGAAATGGATTTCACTTTTGTAGCTAATTATTCCTGTGAGTCAGATATTGGCTTTATTTTAGAACCTGATTGATCAATGTAAGATGTATATTCCTAAATGATGCTGTCAAAGAGCCGGCATCACTGTGTTTGGAATGAAGAACTGTATAAAAACGCACTCTGTGCAGCTGAATGGCACCACCCCCTTACGGATGTGTGTCTGTATCTCCCCGCACGCTTTTCCGACTTCCTGAACTCCATAAATAAGGGTGTGGGCACCCTCTCTTCCAAGAAACGTATGCATTGTATTGATTTATTTTTACAATTTTCAATTTCAAACAAACTCAAACTCTTATATTTCTGTCTTAAATAAAATTCAGATAAAAACTATTGATTTGTTGTGAAATCATCTAAAAATGCTAATTATAGAACAGTCCATATACATTTTGAGAGAAAGTCAAAGTTTCAGTGAAACTAAAAATCCATCTATTCTGTAAAAGCCTATATCTGCTCTGATATAAACAAACTATATAAGCTGTAAGGATTAATCCCCCGTAAAAGCCAGGAGACATTCTACAGCTTTAATCTTACAGCTAGAGAAAATCATTATGCCACACACAATATACTGCTCTTAAGAGATTATTCAGGACTTGACGGAAAGTACGATACAATGTATAGCAACACACAAAATGCATTAAAATATGCAGAAGAAAATGTAACAGTCCAACGATTTTAAGGCTGACTGATTTCTTTTTTAACCAGACTAATGAAAGTCTTAAATCTGAATAATTTATTCAGTGGTTAAAATTAGTACAAGTTGCGACAATCTGTCTCTATAGTTTATTTTAATTAATCTACAAGGCTTGAAAGTCTTTCTGATCATAAATTTGATATACTTTTATTTAGCACATTTTAATAAATTCTTAATAAGTCTTTAATATTTTTTTTCTTAAAGGAGTCGATCTGGCTGCTAATGGATTTCTAAGCTTGAACATGACGATGTTTAAACTAATGGAATAATCTTACGATTAATATCAAACAAAGGAGTTTATTTAGTGTTATTTATTCATTTTAAAATGCGTTCTTGTGCAGGAACAGTGATGAAGGACTTAATTGATTGCAAAAGAATCTAAGACGAGCGGGGAAAGTAGCATAAATAATACTGCAGGACTAGAGGCTGCTGTAATTAAGGAACTTGTTTAAAGTTTAATGATGAAAAGACTTCAGTAGCAGGAGTAGCAGAAATGCTGTTGTACACCATAACGAGGTAGTTAACCTGAGCTGCTAAAGCAAATGGCCCGCATTATAAATCATTACAGGTAAAATTAAAACCGCTGCTATACTAAAATAATAACACAATCAATCATGTTTACATAAAGCAAATGAAAAACAGAGACAAAAAAAGCTGTACTGGAGGCCAGACCATGCATAACAGAACGTCGTGCATCGTCGCCTCTGTTTGACTGAATGTCTTATCTGGTCTTTTGTGTTTCGCCCACGGACCAGCGAAATGTTGGACCTTGTCCCGTAGTTTCACATGATCTCATCTGTCGCTGCCCCCTCCTGCCCAGTCAGCTTCTACGTAACTGGGGACTTGAGAACCCCACTCCATCACTGCCGGCCTGTCCACATCACAGGCACCTCGGAAAGTGTAAATCCTTCTCAGATATTTGCCTGAACATTTGTCGTGGTTTGGCCTCAGAGGCTTTAATTTTGCTGACACTTTGGTTGTTTTACACAGGCGTCCTCCTCAACACCCAAACATCTGCACTGCGGCCTCTGACAGACACTATTTTCCTACCCAAAATATCAATTGTGTAAATAAATCTGGGGACTGCAATTAAGCATATATTTAAGAAGGAAGTCCAATGCTTCAGAAGGTAAGGGGTGTGGGGCTGAATTTATCCCCTTTTCTGTACGTGTGGAGTCTCTTCATTTTCCCATGAACGGGCCACACTTTTCTGTGCTGTACAGTGGGAGAGCATGGTGATCGGTTTCTGAGACAACCTTCAAGAGTTAGATCCATAATGAGAAATGGAGTGTCACTGGCATGCATGAGCATCCCCAAATTAGAAACAAACGAACAAAAAATCCCACATTTTTACAACTATAACTAATCTGTCTCTTGTGTGTGACATGAGTGTTCATGGACACATGTGTCTTCATTTAGTATTTCCAGTCGAGAGGCTATCGATGCTGACGTTCCTCAAGCCCGCAATCTTGTGAAGTATCGACGCAGTGCATCATGGGAAGAAAATGAGAAAAAACGATTCACGGAGCTTCTCAAAAGCAAGTCAGGTCTATTAATGGCCCCTAAATACCAGTGTAATTGGAAATGCATAATGGCAAAAGAGGTGATATAATACAAGTAAAATAATTTCCTAGAGAGCAAAGCAAATAAATGGAGATATTTTTCTCCTCTGTCTGTGCATTTGTTATCATGGCCTGTGTTCGTTATTCCTAATTATTGTGTATTCTTTCGGATCATGGGAAATAACAGGGCAATTCAATTTCACATTTCATTATAAAATACACTTTGTGAATAGGCACATGGACTGTCCTTGGCCTGCTTCTGAGTGCTAATGCCTTATATAAACACACTATTTAAGGTTATTTGAAAAAATCATCGATGTCATATGAAACAAACAGCCGGATGGCAGTTGCTTAAATCAAACACCTCTTACTAAATTTCCCCCCCGGCATATCGTATAAATACATCCTGAAAATACATATTCTGTTTATTAACGTATTGAACATTTATTTAAAACCTCGTTTTTTTTAGTGCCATTCCCACTGTCTCATTTCATATGTCCATTCATTTCCTGTACCTGCTTCTCTTATTCAGAGTCCAGAGGCTACAGGTGCAAGGCGGGGAACGACCCAGAATGGGGCACCAACCCATCACAGGGCACAAGGCGGGGAACAACCCAGGATGGGGCACCAACCCATCACAGGGCACAAGGCAGGGAACAACCCAGGATGGGGCACCAACCCA
>JAODKC010000130.1:14426465-14437010 GCA_026777985.1 Mormyrops attenuatus
TGGAAGACTCTGTGAGCAGCACAACGCTGGGAATGGGGGGCTCACATCTCCACACCTACTGCTGCTTGTTACAGGTTCCTGGGATGTGGAAGACTCTGTGAGCAGCACAACGCTGGGAATGGGGGGCTCACATCTCCACACCTACTGCTGCTTGTTACAGGTTTCTGGCTTCACTTTAAAATTCTCATTCACGGCTCAAGAAACTCACTCCCTGGAGCTGTACTTTGCTTTTTGCCATTTTTAGTTTTACAGAGCATTTAGTGTATTCTGTACCTATATAATCTTTAAAATATAAATAATATTCTTTTATTACTTTGCATGCCAGATAATTCACTGTTAAATTCACTATGATAAGACACTTTCAGCCAATAATCCAGCCATCTAGCGCAAATGCTTATCTAGTGCAGGGTTGTGGTGAGCTGGAGCTCAGGGCAGAGAGCAGGGGTCTCCTTGGATGGGCTGCCAGTCCACCTCACTGCACAAAATCACATACTGAGGGCCGGTCTGTGAACATTCGCAGAACATGGAGACTCTGCAGGCACAGAGTCGGTGGCAAAAAACCACAGGATGTATGTATTGGTGGCTTGATGGTTAGGGAAGCACACTTATAATTGAAAGATTACAGGTTTGAATCCCTGACCAGCCAAACTCCTCCAAGGTACCCTGAGCAGGGTACCGCCCCCAAGCACTGCTCCCCGGGCGCTGAATTAGCTGCACCCTGCTATGTCACGTTTGAGTTAAATGCAGAGAACACATTTCCCTGTGGTGTGTCAACAATGACCACTGATCACTAAAAAATTCCATTTCCTCTTTTATTTTAGACATGATTAACAACCGGTAGCGTGACTTAAGCTGGTGTAATTGATGATTCCAAAGTTAAATTTAAGGTTAAGCTAAAATCTAAGGTTAAATTTTAAAAGTTTTAAAATGTGAAATATCCATATAATTGGATGCAAGACATCATCCTTAATCAATGTCTCCAGAAAAAGTGTTCAACCTTTTGCTACGGGCTCAGTTCATTTCTAATATCGGTCAAGGCTTTTTGTACTTTTTACTTGCATAGAACAAGGATTGAGTGGTTATGCCATTAGAATTGGTAATCAAATTTAACCAGTAAGGCACAAAACCATTAGTAACCAACAGTGTATTGTTATATAATCCTAGAAGAATCCCACTGTAATCCTACAAGCCTTGTAAAGGCCCTTGGCTTGTTGGTTTTCTGAAAAGCAGGATTAGACTCTACAGGTAGGAGGCAATGCTAGTTGTATGCTTCCCTTTGTAACCCTTTGGTTAGAACAGCAGTATGATCGCCAGTGAAGGCGCGGCAGCTTCGTACAGCAGGGGGCAGTAGCAAGCTTAAAAGGCTGTTAGATATTGAAGTTATGGAGCGGGCTGAACCCAGGAGAGTTTCTGCAATATGCTTAGCGATACACTGTAGTAGTGTGCTGGTTGGAGCAAGTCTTAAGAATCATACACTGTTGAGACAGTTTTCCATAAGAATATTCTTAAGTTCAGTGTGATGAGGGATTTGAACTTTAAATATATTGACAATAAAAGCCCTAAAAATGCTTTAAGATTCATGCCTTCTTAACGTCAATGGACATTATCAAAATGGATCTTAATATTCAATATAATATTAGACTACTGCCATTGTCACCAAATGTATTATTCTATCTGTTGTAAAACTTCCAAAAACTAATTTTTGGTTTTAAATGACTTTGTCTTTATAGAATTAAAGAATAACCTGTTTGAGGGACAAAAAAAATTAGACTAGTTAAAATTACTTCCTGCCCGGACTTTAATAGCAGTTATCTAAGAGTTCATTCAACTGGACCAGCGGTGCAAAATGTTAATAGAATGTCATTCCTGTCTATCAGCATCGAATGAACTGCAGTGAAACACAAATACTCCTGAAAATCAGAAATTAATGCGATGTTTACAAAAGATAGTGATAAATTAATTATAATGTTGATTATTATGTATGTACAACGTACACATGTACAGCTCTATTACTCACTGGCATGCACACACAATATTGTTTGTGTGTGTGCATGCGTGTGTGCGCGTGTGCATGCACGTGCGTGTGTGCCTGCATGTGTGTGTATGTGTGCATGCGTATGTGTGCGTGTGAGTGTGTGTGTGCGTATGTGCGTGCATGTCTGTGTGAGTGTGCGTGTATAAACTAGGAGAGTGATCTATTTCACGGCTGGCTGATTGGCACAAATTCCTCATCAAGGGCTACATGCAGCTTGCTCCCAGATGGACAGCTTGGATGAGTTACAGCAGCACACATGCACCTTCCTGAAGGAAGGTAGGCTGGGTGGGGGGGAGGGCACTGCTCATCAATACTGCTATTGTAAGAGCTGACGTGGTCTCATTCCAAACACACATCTGTTATCCAAACTCCTGTCCCAGGTGCCCCTCCTGTAAATTACTGCTGGGCTCTGCCAGCACCACCACTTAGAGATGTTACGCTTGCGTTTCGAGAGCCAAACAGATTTTAAAACTCCAAACAGGTGGGCCTGATATATCCTTCCTAAATGCTGAAGAAATCCTGTCACGGAAAAACCTCTTCCAGCCCTTGTAAAGCTTGACTTATTGTGCCTTATTGTGGCTTTACAGCTAACCGTAAACGTGCAGGACGATAAAACAACAATATGCCACAGGCCCTCGCAGTCCACATATACGGCTGATTTACACAATTATGTCCTTAGAGATGTACTGCATGGGCTGCATTTAACAGGGCCTTTTCTCGCTTGGTAATCCCTGAAGGCTTATTACTGTCTTTGGTGCCGAGTCATAAAAATGACTCATCGACTTACGTAAGAGCAGATTTATTCCAAATTTAGGAGAACCTAATATGATCCGAGGTCTAGGAGGAACTGCCCCATCATCATCACCGTCATCATCATTATTGAAAGAAATGTAGACACCTACACCCCATCTGCTTTAGCGCTTATGCTTTTTTTATTTCAAATGAAGCAGATTGCCCCCCCCCACAAATGATCACCAAAGCAAGACAAACTGTCGTACATGCCCTTCATCTAGGAAAAACTCCATCCTGCAGAAATAGTTCCGTATCTCTGTTTATTACGCTTTCTGTGGTGGGAAACCGAGAGTAATAAGCTTCCACACAAGTAATGCACATCCGCATCAGACTCCCTGTCTGTGTCATGCTATTTAATGATTATTGATGGATCACTGCATCTATTTACATGTGTATTGACCTATAATAGCGCAGCTCACTGGCAGGAGGGCTAGTGAAATGCTGAAGCGAGATCGCAGGCTTCACCTCCCCAGGATATGACATGTCATTGTCCCGTATCAATAATGTAGCTGGGGTCTCGTCGGGCAGAATGAGCCTGCACACCCCCTCTGAAAACTGGATACCACACTATTTTCCAAACAATCAAACTGCCTGAGGATGGATCAGATTACACCACAAGGCATTTAATATCCTCATTAACTTTTAATATTTCATTCTCCTGCCCTATCATTGCACATCATAAGGGAGCATAATTCCATGCAATTTGTTTAATATAGTATCAGGAGTTATGGTAAATGTTCACTTGATGTGTTTTCAGCACAGTGGTGTAATAATTCACATCTGTTTCCATTTAATTTAAAAGGTTTTTTTAAAATGAAATATCAAGCTATCAGTGCAGCCCATTGGAAGTCGTAAAAATGAACTTATACACGGAGATGAAGTTGCTGTCTGGTAAGTTTCTTTATTATTAACAACTTAACAACTTGGTCTCAGGCCAGTACAACTTCTCTTATGTCCATCTACTCGTTATATAAACAAACCCTCAAAGTTCTTGACAAAAAACCTAGACATCATCAGTACTGTCTCATTTTAACTAAATATAAACTTCTGAGTCGGGAAAACCTTGTGAAAAACACAAACTTATGTCTAACATGTAAGATTATCAATGGACATGCTCCTTCAGTTTTAAGACAATCCATAAAAACAGGTTCATCTACAAATATATCTACAAGAAGTGCAATTAGAGGTGACTGTATAATTCAGATGAGAAAAAGCAGTTTTGGCCAATCTGCATTTTCCATTAGAGCTGCACCTGAGTGGAACATGATACCATCCCACATCAGACACATAAAAACATATCATACATTCAAACACAATTAAAAAAAATGGTTAATTAGCCTTCAAACATGTCAACACTAAATAACATCTCACTGCCCAGCACCTATACTGGTTAGATGTATCTGGGCACTGCTTTATTTATACCACTACTGCTATCAGCTGTGTTCTGTCTTTCTTTTTTTATGTATTTATTATTATTCTTTTTCCTTATATTTATTGACTCTTCTTTTTTTGCATGTTCTATGTGTCTTTTTATTTACTTCTTTTATTATGATCTATGTATATTTTATGTTTTTTTTGTTTTTTTTAATATGTATTGAACCTGTTACCATCGGTCGATGGACAACAGATGTAAAATGGCCATTTTGCCTAATTCTGGTACATTTACATTCTATGTTTATTAATGGGCACTGTCCATGTCAAATAAACTATAATAATAAAGTCAGTACCGAGTACAGACTGACACTGAGAACAGGTGAAATTGATAGATTTACACCATACAGTTTAGCACCACAAGGCAAACAAAGGAAATGGCAGATTTTTGGAGGAAGGGATGGGTAGTGCTTAATGGCACCTTCATGGAGAAATGGTTCAGCAAATACAAGAAAGACAGAAAGTTAGCTCTCCAACTGAAATGAGCACCAGGTAAACCCCAGAGAGCCTGGGCATTGTGCGCACACACACACACACAGACACAGACACACACACACACACAGACACACACACACAGACACACACACAGACACACACACACACATAGACACACACAGACACACACACACACACACACACAGACACACACAGACAGACACACACAGAGACACACACACACACAGACACACAGACACACACACACACAGACACACACAGACAGACAGACACACACACACACAGACAGTCACACACACAGACACACAGACAGACAGACACACACACGCACACACACAGACAGACACACACAGACACACGCACACACAGACACACAGACACACACACAGACACACACACACACACAGAACCAGCTTACAGTACTTACCATAAATAAAATACCCACCAACAGGGTGGTGTCTCAGCCACCCACATCAACATTACTCAGGTATTTCTTCTGCCAAATTTATCAGTAAAATTTTAGGGGTTCATCAGAACAGGGACAACTCTAAGGGTGCAAGACGGGAACAACCCAGGATGGGGTGCCAACCCATTGCAGGGCACATTCACACACCATTCAGTCACACATGCAGGCAATTTGGTAATTCCAATTAGCCTCAACATGTTTTTGGACTGTGGAAAGAAACTCAAGTATCCAGAGGAAACCTCACGATGACACAGCAAAAACATGCAAACTCTACACACATAGAGCAATGACAGAGACTCGAACCAGGAGGCATGAAGCAACAGTACTAACCACTGCACCACCATGCCACCCCGAGAGATTTTTTCATGAAATGTGCTCCACAGTACTAAGGGACAAATCCAATAGCTGATGTGAGCAGCACAGGGGTTAAGGGGTTCAGGCTGGAAGCAGAAGATCAAAGAGGAGACCTTCAGTGAACCTCAGCTCTGAGCCACGCTTAATGGTCAGATAACTACAGCACCGTCCTCTGAAGCTGTGTGCTCCATGCAGGTAAGAGCTCTGGCACTCAGGGAAAAAGCAGGAAAGCATAAAAAGCAGAGAGCGCTTTGGCGTCTGATAGAAGGGCTTTATACCACAGAACAATAAAAACAAAGGCATGCCCTGCTAACAGTGAGGCGCATCTGCTATTCTGACACTGTAGGCTGTGACAGAAGGTCATGATGACTGCAGACTAATGATCCATGTCAGTGGAGTGGAGAGATGGGACAAACAGCGGCTTGTTATTGCAATAGCCGCACCCTGGGCCCTCTGTCAGCACCACACAATAAGCCTGACGCCCAGCATGCTTTGTAGCCTTAGTAACCGGGCCAGAGAGAGGGAGGCTCATCCCCTGGTTTCCCCCGGCCTTCCAGTAACATCCATCCATGGTCATTCCTCCTCTCGCTATCCCATCTGTACAAAAAAATTATTTCATTTTAGTTTCACTGCCGCCATAACACTGTATTTGATAAGTAGTTATGGAAAACTGATGGGTGGATAAATACTGGATGGATGGATGGATGGATGGTAAAATAATGCAGTTTGGAAAATGCAGGAATCGGGCGCCTTGAACCAGCTCAAGGAGACCTACGGATATTAATATAAAGCCTGACATAATCGTGACCTCTGCCAAGGTCACTCCTCTCTCAGGAGACACAGTTCCTGTGCAGGAAAGATCACTCCGTCTCCCGTGCACCTGGAATGAGAGTGACTTACATTGCACAATCAGCAGTCAGAGTACAGGAAAGTTCACTCCGTCTCCCGCGCACCTCGATTATGAGTGACTTACACTGCACATTCAGCAGTGAGAGTATAAGAAAGATCACTCCGTCTCCCGTGCACCTCGAATGTGAGTGACTTACACTGCACATTCAGCAGTCAGAGTACAGGAAAGATCACTCCGTCTCCCGTGCACCTGGAATGAGAGTGACTTACGCTGCACAATCAGCAGTCAGAGTACAGGAAAGATCACTCCGTCTCCCGTGCACCTCGATTGTGAGTGACTTACGCTGCACATTCAGCAGTCAGAGTATAAGAAAGATCACTCCGTCTCCCGTGCACCTCGAATGTGAGTGACTTACGCTGCACATTCAGCAGTCAGAGTACATGAAAGATCACTCCGTCTCCCATGCACCTGGAATGTGAGTGACTTGCGCTGCACATTCAGCAATCAGAGTACAGGAAAGATCACTCCATCTCCCATGCACCTCGATTGTGAGTGACTTACGCTGCACATTCAGCAGTCAGAGTACAGGAAAGATCACTCCTTCTCCCGTGCACCTCGATTGTGAGTGACTTATGCTGCACATTCAGCAGTCAGAGTAAGACAGGACTGGGCCCTCCAAAGGCACCACGGTAAGATGCAAAGCAGCCAAGCTGTCAGTGAGCACAGCAGAGGTATTTAACACCCTCATAAATCATGCTGCTGTGTATTTAAGTCTTTTATCTGAGCAAAGGCAATAGTTATTTTATGAGCCACAGAAGATCAAACCCTCAGAGTACATACAAAATCACACAAGTACTCAATACACAAGTAATTGTCCCCACAGGACACCTGCTAATCTACTGACCCCCCCCCCCCCCCCCCATGGTCACTGACCCAATTCCTTCCTCCCCACTAACAAATAAACATACTGGTGCTTTAATGTGCCTTTATAAGATACATTTGGGACAGTTTTAGCTTTAATGTGTTTACATGAAATAACATGGCAGTGTTATTCATATCATCACAGCCGTTAATGTAGATTGCATTAGACATTCCCCCATCCAGGAGTTCAGTGGGGTGACTCATATCTCACACCTCATGGGCTGCTGTAACAGCCTACGTGGGGAGTCCCCTGCTACCTGGCATTTGATCCGGGATAGGCTGCTGTGACATCCTACGTGGGGAGTCCCCTGCTACCTGGCATTTGATCAGGGATAGGCTACTGTGACATCCTATGTGGGGAGTCCCCTGCTACCTGGCATTTGATCAGGGATAGGCTACTGTGACATCCTACGTGGGGAGTCCCCTGCTACCTGGCATTTGATCCAGGATAGGCTGCTGTGACATCCTATGTGGGGATGCTACCTGGCATTTGATCCGGGATAGGCTGCTGTGACATCCTACGTGGGGAGTCCCCTACTACCTGGCATTTGATCCAGGATAGGCTGCTGTGACATCCTACGTGGTGATGCTACCTGGAATTTGATCCGGGATAGGCTACTCTGACATCCTACGTGGGGAGTCCCCTGCTACCTGGCATTTGATCCGGGATAGGCTGCTGTGACATCCTACGTGGGGATGCTACCTGGCATTTGATCCAGGATAGGCTGCTGTGATGTCCTATGTGGGGAGTCCCATGCTACCTGGCATTTGATCCGGGATAGGCTGCTGTGACAACCTACGTGGGGATGCTACCTGGCATTTGATCTGGGATAGGCTACTCTGACATCCTACATGGGGAGTCCCATGCTACCTGGCATTTGATCCGGGATAGGCTGCTGTGACATCCTACGTGGGGATGCTACCTGGCATTTGATCCGGGATAGGCTGCTGTGACATCCTACGTGGGGAGTCCCATGCTACCTGGCATTTGATCCGGGATAGGCTGCTGTGACATCCTATGTGGGGAGTCCCCTGCTACCTGGCATTTGATCCGGGATAGGCTGCTGTGACATCTGACGTGGGGATGCTACCTAGCATTTGATCCGGGATAGGCCACTGTGACATCCTATGTGGGGAGTCCCCTGCTACCTGGCATTTGATCCAGGATAGGCTGCTGTGACATCCTACATGGGGATGCTACCTGGCATTTGATCTGGGATAGGCTGCTGTGACATCCTACGTGGGGAGTCCCCTGCTACCTGGCATTTGATCCGGGATAGGCTGCTGTGACACCCTACATGGGGAGTCCCCTGCTATCTGGCATTTGATCCGGGATAGGCTTCTGTGGCACCCTTCGTGGGGAGTCCCCTGCTACCTAGCATTTGATCCGGGATAGGCTGCTCTGACATCCTACGTGGGGAGTCCCCTGCTACCTGGCATTTGATCTGGGATAGGCTGTAGTAAACACCACCCTTTACTAGGCAAGCAATAAGAGGATGGATTACTTTGCGTTTCATTTTCACTCTAGAATAATGTGATCAATCGAAGTAATGTCATCCCCATTAAACTGCACACACAATCATGCAGTGCGATTTATTACTAAGCTGTGCATCCCTTCACAGCCCATGACAGCGGCTGTGAAGGGATGCAACAGTGTGATGTCTGTGTAGACTGTAGAACGTTACACTACTGTAGAAACCATGTTTCTACCATGTTTCTACCATGTTAAGCTATTAAGACCCTCGTCAGTACGGCTGTTCAATGTAATGCTACTGCAATACTGTATTTCACAGCCCATTCGTTCATACTGGGAGATGGTCATCATTATGCACAGTCAGGACGGCTTTCAGCTGTTCCACAGCCCATTCGTCCATACTGGGAGATGGTCACCATTATGCACTTAGAACTGGGGTTTGGGGTGTAAACTCAAACTACAGTCAGAGCTTGTCTGCCAATTCAAAGTCGAAAGGAAGATACCCTCTTGTTCACTGAGGTGAACTGCAACACACTGGCATGGGACAGGGGTCCCCACCCGGTCCAGCCCCTCCCCTGGAGTTTGGTTCCAGAGCTCGAGCCATGCATTGAGGCGAGGCCGACTATATCTAGGCAGTATTTCTCGATCTCCCACACCAGGCTCAGACTCAGGCTCCAGAGCCAGTTTTAGTAGCTGATGATCGGTCTGTTGAGGCCCCTGCCTTCGACTGCTGCCCGATCGACATCGCGCCCGACCCACACGCCTCCCCCTGCCGGTGGTGGGCCCGCAAGATGGTGGACCTATGTTGCTCCTTTGGGCTACACCCCTTTGTCACCAATACCCATTCCAGTATCAGACCAACATCTGGTATCGGTACCAGATCAGTCCATCCCTACTAAAAACTGGGTTCCAGTTTGGTCCCTCCGAATAGTATATATTTTGATGACAAATTGCATTCATTTCCACATGATAATTGACAGTGTTTTATGACAGATATGTGTGGCAGGCATTCTTCATAACAAAAAGACAGTCTGAGAATTTGTTTTATAAAACGTAACATATGACAGATCTTATTTTTTACTGTAACATTCCATTCAAATTTACGTAAAATGCCAAAGGATGAACATTTCATGATGGGAAGTAATGAGTATAGCTGAGCTTAAACTGCATCTGCTTGTCATTTGTCATCTCACAGTGTTTCTTTGTAACCTGTGCTTTTCATCTACTTATAACATGGAAGCCTAGAATGAAACAGCTTCTTAATAACTAGGGTGTCATCTTAGTTTTTATTAAGTGAAAAAACAGATCTAATTAAAGACTTATTTAGAAAATATTCTGTATAATTTATGACAATAAAAGTGTCAAGAGTCATTTTATAACAAAAGCTGAAAGGATATAATCTGTGACATGATGTTAATTCCAGGCTCCCTGAGTTATAGTGAATTAATAGTGCAACCAATGAAAGGTTGTTAATTGGGCAATTATCAGACTTCGAAGAAGCATGTGACAAGGTTCTAGTATACAGAACTCCAACACACTCTGTACATGTAACATTGATGGCCATTGCATGAAAGGCATAGCAATGCAATCTAACGTTAAATATAAGACATATACTCAGTGCCGCCCCTCCCTACACGCAGAACACGCGCTGTGCGTAGGGCCCCACGATCCATGGGGGCCCCATTATCGGCAAGGGGACGCATTCTCTGCAAATGCGCAAAGGATGCGCATCGCTGCCGTGAGGCGCGCGTAGAGCACCAAGTCAG
>JAODKC010000130.1:14456514-14467116 GCA_026777985.1 Mormyrops attenuatus
AAAAATGCAGTTTATGTATTACAAAGGTATACAAACGGTAGTCTACCATTTGGTGGAGCAGACCCTTAAAGGGTTAATTGGTGTTTGAAACATTGAAGATTTAATGTGACTTAAAATGAACACAGACTCAGACAAATTTAGATTACATGGTATGGCGATGCAAGCAGCAGTCGCGGCTAGAGAATCCCAAGAAAAGTCTGGAATGAGCAGTGATCTATGAATACTCCATATTTGACTGTCCACATCACTGCAACACACTGTGGAAATTATATCACCATTATTGTAAAATATCTTGACAAGTAATAGTTTTTTTTGTATTTTACATATTAAATGTGATGCTTTAAAGGATTCCTTTCCAGCCAGCAGTGTGTCCGGTGAGATGTGAACTCAAGACAGCTTGTTTGTGAATCATCACTGAAGCAGATGTGAAGTTGGGAAACTTCAGAAATAGTGAAACAATACAAAAAAGAAAAGAATCACATGGGGATCCCAAGTTAATTAACGCGGACTCCAAACATATTGGTATTCTGACGGTAAACAACTTCTAGACTTTTCCAAAGTTAAAGGTAGGCACACATAGATCAGGTGTATTTTCAAACCAACACACACACACACACTATGAATTTTCTTAAATAAAATTTTCTTGGAACTTTCTGTTCTCACTGAGTTGTTAGTGAAGAACAAAGCACTGACTTCCAAGTCATTGAGAAGCTCATCAGTTATGTGCAGAATTATTAAGTCATCACCACAGCCTCATACAGGTTGCTGTTCACCACCAGCAGTATAGATGGGCCCCAGAAGGCGAGACGTTTCCGTTGTCCAATCTGCTGTCCAAAGAGCTGCTGGCTAAAGAGGAGTTCTACAGCTGTTTGATTATGTCATTGTATGCCATCGCAATCAGAGCATTTCAGAGGCAGAGGGGAACGCTTCAGGTTGGGAGTCACTGAAATGAACTTTTCAAGCACAAAACTAAACAGGATCACAGTCTGGGTAAGAATGGCACCAATGGCAGGTTGCGAGACTTACATTCACTGGTAAGAATAAAACATACACAGGCTCTTGTGGAAAGCAGCCCTGGAGAAAAGCCAGGATGTCACCGCCGTGGCACCAAATTAAAGCATTAATGATGTCTCCCGTTTGCTGATTAGATGGATTGATTAATTACAATTAGGATTAAGTTAAAAAGCAAATGTTCTTTTGTCTCCAAGGCACTTTTAGAAATTTGTTTTTGACTTAATGGAAGCTGGCAGGCCGAGTGAGGGGACCCAAATCACATGGTTCTGACTAAAGGCCTTTGCACACCAAGTCTGAATTTTTCATGTGTTTTTTTTATCCATTGTCCAATAAAAATCGTTACGCACAGAACCCTTGCACATTCATTCTGATGCATTTTATTATTCTTGATGGACGGAAGTTTCAGAGTTGGTGTGGAAACGTAACTGATACAATGTGAGGTCATATTTATTTTGAAAGGTGCAACAAATTCTGGCGAAAATTATGGACTTGGTGTGCAGTGGCCATAAGCCTTGTGCAGTGGTCTGCAGAGTATGGCACTGCACTACTCTCACTGGGGCCTGTAGCACCCTGCTATAGCAGTACCATCACAACCCCCCCTATCATTTCTACAAGGGGCCTGGGTCCACCTCTCTCTGCCTGTTGAGTGCAAAGACTGCAGACCAAGGTCCCAGGTGAAAGTTTCTGAATGTCATAAACTAGACATACAAATCTAGAGATTGTAATGGCCCATGAAATGTAAACATACAGAAAACTAGCTAAAAAAGGACGGTAATCAAATCTGTGGGCAATTGTGTCTGTGTGTGAAACCCATCTCTGAGTTTATCCATTAAACTTTGACACCATCCATCATTATAAACTTCATTATCAAGATGTTTTCTTTCACAGACATTAATCCCAAGTAATCTGTTGAGATTGATGGGCCCGCTCTCTGATGACACCCCCGGTGGATTTCTACCATTAATCTAGCTTCTGGTGTTGTCATCTGTACCCCCCCCCCCCCCACCCCCATACCCGCTATTTTACAGGAAGTGCTTCGCTGGGCGCTGGGATCATGACAGGAACAAAGATGAATTCGGAGCCAAAACAAATGAACAAAATAACCTCACATATGAGGCAGAATTAGCCTCTTGCGCCCTACAACTTTAAGCATAAGCCAATAAAATCTGAGACTTTGCCTGGGAGCATGACTCTTTATGGTGTCTATGAGAAGCTTTAATTTAATTTCCCGCATGATAAATCAGTCTGAGGACAAATAGCCGTGATGCAGTGAACTCTATCCTGTGCCTATTTCTGGATGCGGCTTTTCACTCTGTCAGCTTCAACAGTTTGCTTTGTGTCTGTTGGAGCCAGATTCTGTGTGTGTTTTGTGGGCCTAGAATAGGATTATTCTACAACTGGCACCAATTTAACTGCTAATAATGTGTGAAGGTGCCTCCTCAGGCACATATTCACTGTTAAAGAAGCGATCCTGATTTAAAATGCAAATACGAAAGTTTACCAATTTGGAGGTGGCTTCCTTTGAGAAATTAATTAAAGCTCACTTAAACAATGCTGGCATTAACTCTAATCTCATTCTCAGCCCGCAAAAGCTTCACACTGCCACTGTCTTGGACTTGTAATTAAATTCCCCCCCCCCCCCCAAACCGCAATCCATTTTTCTTTGATGTAATAAAAATGCCCATGAACTTTTCGTCAGTAGTTTCATTTTCAGCCTGTCGACTAAATGATGAAGGTGAATTCAAGCAGCATGCTCCGCCACAGAAGCTGAGTGAAAATCCATTACGAAACATTTTTTATTTTGGAATTTTATTTTATGCAACTGTTTCTCTTTTTTCGGTCAATGGTGCTTTAAAGATTATAGAACCAAAATGTCCAGTTCTAGGTTTCAGTTTGGATTAAAATACTTCCCTGATGATTTTTCAGCTCATGTTAAAATATAATAGCTGTACTAACTATCACACGCAAATATGTTAGAATAGCATGATGACATTGTATACACCACAGAAATCATTGCTTTCCTGATATTTAATACTAGAGCAGAGGGGTAACATGGTTGAAAGATATCAGTTGTTGGTCCATAGCCTTTAATGTGGTTTAACCTCAATAAAACAAATGTTATGCACAATATCCTTTACATCTGAATGCATCGGTTTATGGTTGGCTCTGTTATAGTACCTTCATCTGATATTAAATCAGTACCTTTTCAGTAGATGCTTCTTTTGGTTTTCAAATTGGCTTGTAACTGTCCGCTTTGGTTCCCTATAGCTGAGCTAAAGTTCTGTTGTTTTCATCTCTCCCGTTTTCTGAGAAGGTTGGATTGATAACCAGTAGTTTATTTTCATGGTGTATTACTGCATTGTATTTCTGGGAAATTTAACACATACAGAGACAAACAAGCAAATTCAAAGCACACAAATGCCTACTGCGTGATTTCATAATTCACTCCAGTTGATGTATTGCAAAGACAGTGTATCTGTCATCTTTCATTAACTCCATTATAATGTTTGTCAATGATAAGTCATATAAATATCAAGATTTTTTTAGATGAGCTGTTTTTGAATCCCTTGGCTATAAGCAATCAGCACCCCACTTTATTTTCTTCCGAAAATATGAAACAACCTCTGGAATAGCCATATCGTTATGGAAAAAAGAATGCTGACATAATTAGGAGCCTGTATCTGTGTTCCATTAGTGAGCATGATATCGGAGCAATCTGTACAAACTCATCTATTGATCACAGCACATAACCTTGTAGCCCGCTGTGTGCTCCAGTTTATCTGGTGACGGTGAAGCAAATGAGCTATACTGGGACCAAGGGAGAAAACAAAACTCTGATTGGTTGCCTTCACTCCAGCCGGGCTTCATCAAACAGCCTGATGCCAATTTACTTTAAACATGGTGTACCGCCTCAAATGGAAAATCATAATCATGCTCAAAACCATGCTAATTGGATGGAGTCTTGGGGAGCACAGACTTCATTTAGCTAGAAGATCACAGGTCTTGAATTAAAAAAGGTATGTCATTTTTTGAGGATGGGTAAAATCCATGAGGCGTTCATTTCACGGAGATGAAATATTTTTTGATTATTTTGAACGTTTTAAATTCAGGCAATATATAGAGATATCACAGTGCATTTCATTAAAATTTTCATACATTCATTGATGGATGCCTTAATATGCAAAAGCCATAATTCTTGGAGACATCTAAAATGCATGACCGAAAGCACCAAACTCCAACCGAAAAGACTCCCTAAATAATTCTGGTACAGTTCTAAAGAGCCGCCATTGACAGGACTTTGTGTAGTACAGTCTCATTTTACACTGTACCTGTCTGCGATCAAATATGCAGAAGAGGTTAAGGGTTTTAGTCAACTCTCTGATAAGGACCAGCAGAACTCCAGACTAAGGAAACATCTAGAAAATCTGCATTTCAGCATTCCTAGCTTTGGTAGAGAAAATGGGTGAGATGCTGAAAAGGGAAACACCTACAGACTGGGGCGTTACGGAGGTAACTGGAAGGGCCTTCTTGAGAAGAACAGCCTTCCAGATCTAAACTTGAGTACTTAACTCCTTTGAAAGCCATGGATTGTCCATAAAGTTTAAACACAAGGATGCTAAAATGACAAGTGTAAATGTAACGGAACAATAGAGGGTCAGAGCTGTCACATGATCATCGCCTGGTGTTGAGGTGACTTTGGAGCACTGAGAGGAGGGCCAGATGGACCAGGACTCACGAGATGAGGAGTCACGATTTGCTGAGAAAGTCTGGCTCAAGCTTGAGAATAACTTCGCACACAGGATCATTGAGTATGATTGCACCGCGTTTAAGGTCTCATTTATGGCATCCAAAAGACAGGGTTATGGCAGCCACCCAAGGACCTGCTTGATGACACCAAGGAATTCCAGGACCTCAGGACCTTGTTCATGAGTGACAGTAAGAAGGAACATGAGACTGAGAAGCAGATCCGTTCCTTGGCTACAGCATTGTGGGCACTGAGCAGAACTGTGATGTGGACACAGGAGCTAAGTCATCAGATGAGGACAGTAATCAGACGAGGACAGTGGTTTACTGATCAATCAATGTCCCTCTCCTCACTGGTGGTCATGAGGTGGGTGTGATGACTGAAAGAACAAGGTCACGAGTACGAGGGGCTGAACTGGGGTTTCACCAGGGGCTTGCTAGGTTACAGAGAGCAGTGCACTATCCAGTAGGACCTGGAAATATATTTTCTGGTCTTTCATACTGAATCAGCTAACATGCTTTGGACATCTCATAAGAATGCCCCCTTGTTGGTTTCCAAAGGGACCTGTCCCCTGAGAAGAGTCCCTGGAGCAGACCCAGGACATGCTGCAGGAATTATATCCCTTATCTTCTCTAAGACCTGGGTATCCCCCAGAAAGAGCTTAGTGTGTGGCTTTACAAAGAAACGCATGGTCCTACCTGCTCAGCATGTCACTGTAACTGCCACCAAGAGAAGCCCTTTGAAGATAGATGTATAAACCTGCACAGGGTTCTGGGTACCCTGGATTCCTGGTTTGCATGACCCCGCATTGGATAAACGACTCTCAGGAAATTAAAAGAATAAGAAATTATATGGGCGCGGCAGTGGGCAAAGTCTCCTGCTAGGGCTGGGAGTCTGGATGTCACCTCCGCTCTCTGTGTGTGCAAATGTGCATTTTCTCCCCACATCACAATGAGATCCTCCTTTAGGCCAAAGAGATGGCGCTGGGCTAATCGCTATCTCAAAATGTCCCATGTATGTGAGCGATGATGGACTGGAATTCCATTCAGGGCCCCAGATTGCACTGCCAGCGATAGCCACCAGGGTCATAGCAACCCTGATCAGGATAAGCAGCCTTTGAAACACACACTGAGCAAAGGATTAGAGATGTAACCCAGGGGTAATTGCATGTGTAAATAAATGGTAAATGCAGAACATCAAGCATCAGATATCAAAGAAAAAAGTTCAGTCACAGTTTCAGGCAGCATGGAATCTCCACCTCTCAAAGAAAGCGTAACCCAACAAGTGAGTAAATGAGATTTGTATTCCTCCCTTGTCCCCTTAAATATTCAAGCAGCATGCTTGAGAATAGCCGCAAATGAAATTGTAGCTATGTAATGAAATAATATTTATAATAGTGTAATTTGTTCAAAATACATATTCTGTTGCCTTCGTGCCCATGGGAAGAAATTATGAAGAATAACACAGGCATAGCCTAACATAGGCCTTTGATATTTATATTTCCAGAATGACATAATAAATAATCTAAAAAGCCCTGAATCTGAAGAAGATTCAAATTTCAAGGTGTTAATAACTTTATGGCACTTAAGGCGAAAGCTAAGAGCCGCAGGATTAAAAATGCATTCAGCTGCTTCCCTTCAATTTCATTTTATCGGTTTCCCATACAGACACACACATTTCTCGTTTGGCTTACGAAGCATGTAGTGTCATATTATACCGCTTCTGGGGTAATAAGTTTAATAAAAGTGACCCAGATATGTCTGAAAATATTAAAGACGATTGGTTATTTAATGGGCGCCAGGCAATACAGACTCAAAACCACTTATACCTCACAATGGACTTCAAAATAATGAATTAACTGACCAATTCATTAATTTGATTGATAGACAGACAGACATATTTTGCATGTGAAACATCTCTCAAGCTGTTCAAAATTAATTAAAATTTGCAAGCAGTATGAACACAAAGGCAGCCCCGAACACCATGCCATCAATATAGCACAGTCCCACCTTTTGAAATGTGTTACATATTAAGACTCTTAACAGTCCAAATGAAAATGATTTACAATGAAATACAAACAAATTTCCCAAACTCTTCCCTTAGAGGCGACAAGCTGTCATGTAAAAGACAGTAGTTTCAGACTATCCTTGGTCGAGTTTCCCCTTTTGTAGAACAGAAGATGAAAACAGTGCATACAAACTTTGCACTACATGCTGCTGCATTAACATTTAACAACATCAAGCTCCACCCTCACAAAAAACTAGCACAGCCTTGAGATTCTAGCCTTTGCAAAAGCAAAAATCTGACACACCGTGCATTTTTCTACTCTCTCGCTCAGAAGTCTGTATTAAACCTTATGATCAGTTAATGGTCTGGGCCACGCTGCGTGTCTGCCTTCCTGCCTGGTACAAATAAAAGCATGCGACATAACATACTCACACCTCACGCGCATGTGTGTGAATCTAAGCATAACAGAGAGCACAGCCAGTGTACATACTTCATAAACAGAAGCTAAACATAGCCTGTTGGTAAGACAGATGACTTCAGACTGTTACACTTAAAACAGTTGCTTTACATGCTTCCCCCTTCAGTTTGAAAAATTAAGCTGTAGTGCTGCCCCCAGGCTCAATGAAAGTAGGTTCATTATCTACAAATATATCTGTTCATCTCTAGAATGGCTGCATTCCAATCAACATGCTATGGCACAATGGCCACTAAGCATAAACAGCCCAGCTGAGTAAGAATGGCAATTAAAGTTTCAGGCATTAGTCGGAATAGGTAAATATATGAATAGATTTGTATGAATTAGCTTTACGTGAGTATAATTAGTGTTTTTGCTTAAAAATAGATTAAAGGGCACGTCATGCTCACTCGGTCTAAAGGCGTCGGCCCGTTAACGGAATGCAGTTTATTAGTATTCAATCCAGGGAAGATGTTAATCTTTAAATACCGTGAGCTGTTCAATAATCTTAAATTAAAAATAAATCACATCATTCAAGTTCACGAGGTGTATGATTAGAAAGTGCTAGAAAATCTCTTTCAAAGCAGATTAGCGGACGTAGTGAGGAAAAGTGTGGCTGAAACACGATTGCCATGGAAACGGAAGGATCGATACCTTTCGGCTATCCAGATGGTTGACAGCAATTTCTGCTGGGTCACAGGCTGGGTGAGATGTCAGGAGATACGCTAAGAAATAAACAGGTAATTACATGAAGAAAGGCAAGGGACGGGCCAAAGTATTTTATGAAATATATTTTTATACATTTTATTAAATGTATTATGAACCTCAAGTAAACACATAAAATCAAAACACTGGAAAAGCAGAGAAAAAAATCTGAGTGATAAACAGCCAACTTGAGAAAGTTGTGCCAGAAGCAGGAAGCAGGGAGTCCGATCGGAGTCCGATCGGAGCGGGAAGAGAGCTGCCGTCTCCATCTTTATCACTCCAGGGTATCGCTGCTGTGTTTTTGGCCAGATATATTTGTGCAGATGATAGGGTTCCGACCACAGGGGCTGCTGTCACTGTGACATGACCCTGAGGTGATGGTTTCCGACCCCAGGTGTCCAAAAAAAACTGTCCTCAAAGAGAGGCAGTAGCTACCAAACATTCAAATCAATTATTCATACATTATTTACATAAATCAATCATTAATTATATTATATTATTCATAACTCTTGCTGGTTTAGTAAAAGTGCAATGAGTAACTTGATCTCCAATAGTCTTTTTAATACATCGCAGGTCATCCAAAGCTTAATCTCAGGCATGATTTAATTAATCATTAATTTGGCAATATTATTTATAGCAGGGTACACATTGGAATACGTCGGTTAAGCGTGGAGACGTATCTAACTTTCTAGAACCCATAACAGACTATGTTATGCAGCAAAATATATTGTTCTATAGCCAGCCTTACTTGGTCAAGAAAAAGATAAATTAATCAGTGTTTTGTTATGTGTTCCTCAATAAACTGGGTTATAAACCACTTAAAAGAAGTACTAAAACTGTTCAAATAATTTTTTCCAGGACCATGCTTTTCATCATAAAGTTACCACACACATACTTTGGGACACACACACAGACAGACAGACACACACACAGAAACAAAATACAAGTCACAGATTTTAATAAAATAGAGTTTTCCCAGGAAACTGGTCCCCATAAGGAAAAAAATGGGTATTCATCACGTTGTGGGGACATTTGGTCCCCACAAGGTAAGGTACACCTGGACCGCATGCACATACACACACATGCACACACACTCACGTGTTTTTATCCTTTGTGGGGACCATCCATTTATATCTATGGGCATAACCCTAATCCCAACAATGACAACCTTAACCCCTACCCAGCCCTAACATTAACCATAAGTAACCAAACAAACTTTTGGCATTTTTAGTTTTTTGATTGCATTCACAGATTTTTATAAGTTTGAGGTTGTGAGGGTCATAAAAAATGTTGCTAGAAGGAAACAAGTTACAGGTATTTATCACATTGTGGGGAAATCTGGTCCCCACAATGCAATCATTAAAAAAAGGTAACCACTCGTGTCATGAATCCTTACAGAAGAGCTAATTGATAAAATCCTGTCCATTTGATGGAAAAAACAATTCATATTCAGCACAAGATAAGGCAACAATAACTTTGTAAAACAAAAGGCTTTTTGTAAGTCACAATAAGGTATTTATGGAACGCAGTCTATGTCCTGGTGTCAAGCTTAATGGAGCTGTTGGAAGTCAACAATGTGTTATTTAAGAGAGAGGGGAATGTGGACAAAGAGAGAACAGAGAGACACAAGCCAAATAAAACAGCATTTCATTCCACCCCAACCTCTCCAGTGACCACATCTGAAAAGGCTTCCTTTCTATGACTGTAAACCCAAGCGCAGAGAGAAACTCAGCCGGACACAGGGATAAGCACCATTAACAAAGGGCAGGGAAGCATAGAGCACAGCAGCTTGCCCACAGACTGGAGGACAACAGCCAGGGGCTCAACCAAGGCGACCCTGCCAAGGCGACCCTGCCAGGGGCACACTGCCAGGGCCACCCAGCCAGGGGCACACTGCCAGGGGCACCCTGCCAAGGCCACCCTGCCAGGGCCACCCTGCCAAGGCCACACTGTCAAGGCCACACTGCCAGGGCCAGACTGCCAGGTCCACACTGTCAGGGCCACACTGCCAGGGCCACACTGCCAAGGCCACCCTGCCAGGGCCACCCTGCCAAGGCCACACTGCCAGGGCCACACTGCCAAGGCCACATTGCCAGGGCCACCCTGCCAAGGCCACACTGCCAGGGCCACACTGCCAGGGCCACCCCGCCAGGGCCATCCTGCCAGGGGCACCCGCAGATAAGGGCGCTGAGCTGGGTGGCCTGCAGGGCAGCATTGGGCTGGACCCGCTTGGCAGGCCAGACACACCCCTTGCACCCTCTGCTCCTGTCACACCCTGCCCCATCACCGGCACAGTGCACCATTAGCTAACAACACTAGCAGTCGCAGTAGTGCCGTTGCTTCGGGTGCCGCTCTGCCTCACTCGCCGCTCACGGTGCACCCCGCCCGATCTCTGGCACAGTGCAACATTAGCTAACGACACTAGCAGTCACAGGAGTGCCGTCGCCTTGGGTGCCGCTCTGCCTCACTCGCCACTCACGGTGCACCCCGCCCGATCTCTGGCACAGTGCAACATTAGCTAACGACACTAGCAATCACAGGAGTGCCGTCGCCTCGGGTGCCGCTTTGCCTCACTTGCCACTCACAGCACTCCCTGCCCGATCTCCGGCACAGTGCACCGTTAGCTAATGACACTAGCAGTCGCAGGAGTGCCGTCGCCTCGGGTGCCGCTCTGCCT
>JAODKC010000130.1:14467216-14485938 GCA_026777985.1 Mormyrops attenuatus
CCGTTAGCTAATGACACTAGCAGTCGCAGGAGTGCCGTCGCCTCGGGTGCCGCTCTGCCTCACTCGCCGCTCACGGCGCTCCCTGCCCAATCTCCGGCACAGTGCACCGTTAGCTAATGACACTAGCAGTCGCAGGAGTGCCGTCGCCTCGGGTGCCGCTCTGCCTCACTCGCCGCTCACGGCACTCCCTGCCCGATCTCTGGCACAATGCACCGTTAGCTAATGACACTAGCAGTCATGGGAGTGCTGTTGCCTCAGGCAACGATCTGCCTCATTCGCTGCTCACGCTAGACCTTGCCCAATATCTGGCACAGTGCAGCATTAGCTAATGACACTAGCGGTCGCAGGAGTGCCGTTGCCTTGGACGCTGCTCTGCCTCACTCGCCGCTCACGCCAGGCCCTGCCTGACCTCCGGCACAGTGCACCGTTAGTTAATGACACTAGCGGTTGCAGGAGTGCCGTCACCTTGGACGCCGCTCTGCCTCACTCGCCCCCACGCCAGGCCCTACCCGATCTCTGGCACAGTGCAGCATTAGCTAATGACACTAGCGGTCGCTGGGGTGCTGTTGCCTCTGGCGCCTCTCTGCCTCACTCGCCGCTCAGCCCCGCCTGTTTGCAGCTTATTGCTTTTTTGGTGGAAACATTAAGGACGGAGACCATTAGCCCAGCCCTATATCTCATAAGGGATGTTGCTTGAAACCGTGCTGAGTAAAATTCATTTGATGTGACTCCCTCCCCCCCACCAGATGCATGTGGGAAAGCAGAAAAGAATTTATGATTTTTGGGGGAAAAAATCTTCACTTCTTCTTTGGTGCAATGCATTAATAATGGTATGGAATAATAAAGTGATTTTCCAGCCGATTTTCTATGATTTTCTATTGTATGAAACTCAGGAAAGCCCAGTTTTGCAGTTTTCTGGTTAAATTATAAGTGTGATGGAAATCATAGGCCACTTGCCCTGCAGCTGACGTCACGGCCCTGGTGGCTGTCAGAGCCCCGCCGACGCGTGAATCTGCCTCCGCCGGCTGTGTGAGCAGATGCACACCGGCGATACAGGCGTGTCCCCCCAGCATCAGGCTGCAGCCACCACCGCTCATCAGGTGTCAGAGCTGCAGCTCTTAGCCCCCCAGCATCAGGCTGCAGCCACCACCGCTCATCAGGTGTCAGAGCTGCAGCTCTTAGCCCCCCCTGTCCATAACTCTGATGGCTCATGTTGGTCCCAGGAGCATTTCGGCATGGGGGAGCTGAGCCCTGACAGAAATGATACTGGCTTTTTCCCAAGGTTACGCAGTGCGTTAGCTTCCTCTCCTAGAGTTGCGCTCTTCTCGACATATGAAATCTCAGTATCAGTCTGAGCTCAGCGAGCCACATGGCTCAGCCCCCCAACACAGAAATGTACTAGCAGTCAGCGGAGCTCCCATGTCCTACACCGGTGTAACTTTCACTGCAACACGGATGATGCCTCACTGCAGAGACGTGCATGAGCATGACCGTTAGCTACTGCTGCCCTCCTTCCTTTATCTGATTTAGAGTCAGAAGCACCCCCAAAAAAAGACAATGGTGAGGTGTGGGGGCGTGGACCTGGACACACACGCTGACGATTCCTGTGTTCACTAAATGCTTGAGACCATGCTCCGCATTACTGTTTACTTACTGCGGGGGGGGGGGGCAGTGTGTGTCCAAGCTTCCATGGCGGTGGGACTGGAGGAGGGTCTGACAGTGATGGATGGAGGCGAGCCTCCGCCCCCTCATGCCGACTGCTGACTGGGCCCATGCTTAATTCATGAGATTTGGTCCAGGAAAGAGATGCCAGGAGGTTTAAGAATATATTAAAGAACTGTTTGAGATGTCAGCTGAGTTGTCAGGTGCCGTTAAGCAAAGCAGGGCAGGCTCTGCCTCCTGGGCCTGATGGAGGACTGAGGGATGAAAGGAGATTTTATTCTGCCCGGCATGTGCCAGAACAAGCTGGAAGGAATTCCTCACTGGCGGGTTATGGCATGATATCACAGCATTTTCTTATAATGATTATAGTATCTTCTCGTTAAGGACGTTTCAGAAGATGGTGGGAGAGGAGTGAGAGTCGCTTGCAAATGCCAAGTCGAGTTGATGGTGTTCAGACAGGATATGGCGAATCTTCATGGACATTTAAGAGAATCACACACAATAGCTAATGACCTGTAAATCGTAAAGTCTGTAAATGGGTGTTAATTTGTTTTAAACTGGAGCCTTTGATAGTTTACATGTGAAGATATTAATTCTGAAAACCAGTAAATCTAAAAAAAAACTGATTGTGCCCATAAGTCACAGCATTATATTCTGTCTGCGTGAACGAGAAACTCACGGAAACCATAAGAAGCCTGAAAAACTTGGCGTAGATAAGACTCAAAATATATAATCATCCCTTTTGAATTACACAAAGTAAAACATTCCAGAGATTTCACATTTTAATTAACATTTTTATACTCAAGGGCACCACACTTATTACGACACCCACCCCCCCACACCAACAGACGTGTGAGACATTCAGCCGGTATGTAGAGAAGGTTACTGTTTTACTTACAGACACACTGCATTCTTCAATCACAGTGACGCAGACATACATCTATTTAATCAATCCCACACACCTCTTGGATGCAACTACAAAGTTTATGCTGCTGAAATAATACCAGGTAGATATTTCCCGTTGAGTTATAATTGAATACGATGGGTTTTCTCTTCCGTCATTCATCCTTTATGTTTCTGAGCTGTTGCATGCAAATGATCTGCTACAGTGTTCTGTTTGTAGTTCTGTTTCCCAGCCCCCTTTGTGAGGTCTGTCGGTCGCCAGGATGCATCTGAAGCTACAAAGTGCTTGAGAGAGACAAAGTGAACTTCAAGGCTCCCTGCCTACAGCACAGTTTACCTCTGGGTTTGGCTCTGAGTCGTCTTTTCCAGCACCTTTGTCTGGCTGAATGGGTTTTTTAAAGCTCAGCGAAACAACAGAGCATCAAAAGGAGACCTCAGTGTGTAACAGGATACAGAACATGTCAGGAGAGTGTAATGTGAGGAATTTAGATGAAAAGTTGTTTTTTATGCGTCGCTGTGAGCGACACTCCTGCGCCACACCGATGCCTGAGCTTCGATCTCAAGGCACATCTCGCTTTCCTGCACCTCAGAGGTTTACGAGATCCTGACAGGAAGGAGAAGCCGTATGCGGGACCAGTGAGCAGGCCGCTAAGTGCGCCAGTGTGAGCCCAGAAGGCCTTCATGTCATTCGGGGAAGGTGGACACAGGAAAGAAGTAACGGGAGACACAGAACTTTCCAGACGGGCTTAAAGGCCTGTCGGTCACTGCTCATCTTACACCACAAGATTGACATTTAACTGATCCCTACGATGAGTCATAGCCGCGTGCTCCATCTTCCTCCCCTACAGAGTAATGCTGTAGCAGCATGACACTCGCCATGAGGTATACATGCCACTCCATTGTTCTTAACGCCATCAGCACCTCCCGCTGTCAGAACTTCCCTAAAGACAAATCAGCATTTTAAAAAAAGCGGTTGCCAGTCAGGTAGAGATGTTGTGTCAGGCATGGATATTTCACAGCATTTATGGATTCGGCTGTTGGATTGATACGTATCCTTGGTGACTTAGTGTACAGTGTTTGTACAGCTGGGCTCTGATCAGACACATTTGAGCCGCAGATATGTGGATTTGAGGGAGTTTCAGCCCAGGACTGTCTGCCCAGCACAGACGTCGCATTTTGCTGGAGAGGGTCAGTGTTGAGAATGGACACAAAGGGTATGTGCTTCAAAAAAATCTGAAGATTAAAAAAGTTAAAATGGCGCTCCATTCTGCATGAAACCAGCTATATTTCATCATGTTGTATGAAATTATTGTTTTTTTTTTATAAATATTGATCTTTTTGCTTCATTTTTTATACAGTACTGTGTAAACGTCTTAGGCTGTCAAAAATTATGTCTAAACCTGGTTATTGTGGCTGCAAGATCACATCGGCTCATAAAACACACGATTCAACATCAGAACATATACAAATAAATAGCAACATATTTCTTCTGTTCTACAGACAGTTACTGAGATCCTGTTGGATAGCTACAGTAGAAGAACGCTGCTTCACTTCCCAAACCCCTCCTCGGGGAAACCCCAGCCACTCACAACCAGCTCACTTAATTAACTTGGTCACCTTCATGGGGTGCTGATTAGCCAGTACTGTACCTGTACGTAAGTGTGAAGGACGTATCCCAGTACGCATCAATTAATGAAAGGCGGAAAAAGAAGGAAAACAAATATCCCTAGAGCAAAGCAGGGAGTCAGTGCACTGTCTGCTAAAAGCTTTATAAGTGAGAGCTTAGTGGCTGAAAGCGTTTCTGAGCCACCAGCCTCTCCATTCTGTTTCTATTTTCACGGACATGTAACTCATCACACATGCTTTACTGTATGCTCCCAGCTCAAACTGCTACCTGAAGAGCAGGCACCTCGTTCCCTCTCGGTAGGGCCTCACACACACACACACACAAACACACACACACACACACACACACACACTCTTTTAGACTTTGGAAAAGTAGGAAACTCATGGCTGTTGGCCTGAGGTGGGCTTGCCATCCATTACAGGTGACAAATAAATCAATTATTTTTAAGTGTATATTTTAAAATAATAATAAAACATAAGAATTAACAGCTGTCCTTGGTGAATGATTGTGAGTAACTCCCCGGGGGCAGCCGATGATTTCTCGCCCTCCATTTATGTATTTGTTACTTTTTTCGTGTTTGTTAGGAAATGCAGAGTACATTTTAAAAAGTCCTGGCCACACACCGCCTACATCCATCTTTAGTCATCGCTTTTCCAGTCCAGGGTCACCATTAGCCTGCAGCCCCCCCTATGAAGATCAGGGCACCAGGTAGGGGACACCCTGGCTGGGATGCCAGTCCATCGCAGGGCACACATTCTGGGCAATTCAGAGACACCATTTCACCTGACTGTGAGAGGGCACGGAAGCACCCAGAGGAAATCTATAAGGCAGCACAAACTACACTCACACAGCCGGGGGCTGAGAGGTGTGAGGTCCCAGTGTGACCCCCCTGCGCCGCCCTGCTGCTCTACGGTGTAAATTAAATTCTGAAATAATTAAAATGGACGTGCAGCAGCAGGACAATTCACCTGGTTATACTGTCTTAAATGTTGGCTGCCCATCTCTCACTCCGGAGATGTTTTCTTTCTGGGAGCATGTTAACCTTCCCCGAAAAGATGAAGGTAACGTGTTAATGTTTGCACCTTCCAGTCATTCAGCAGCACCATAGAACTCGCTCAATGGCGTTTCATTGTGATTAACCTGCCAGATGAGCCTCTGACCGCATTCCATGAGAAAATAAAGTAGCCCTGACATTAGGGATGTGGATTTTTTAGTTTTTAATTTTTGTTTATCTTTTTTTTAATGCCTTGACTAGCTAATGGAATGTGTGGGAGATGCCGTTCAGCGCCGACGCAGATCTGGAAAGCTAGCGGACTGGGCTGTGACAGAGCTCTGACTCTCTGCTCACAGCCCCACAGCTCAATTAGAAAGGGTTTATCTCAAGTGAAACTGTAAACAGCCTCATTTCAAATGCACGGCGCACCAACAGCAGCACCGTGCACAGACCGTGCAGCTGACAGCTGGAATTTTTTCAAGACAGTTTCTGAGTATTTTTTTAATTTATATTTTCAATCACGGATGATAAAATTAAATAGGATTGGTAAATAAATAAATAAATAACGGAATATATAGCATTTACACATATGCTTGTCACTCAGCCGCTCAATTTATAATTTTGAAATTGTCATATTTTGCAGTCATATTGGTAAAGAGTGGCTTGCTTTTAAAAATAACCAGGTTCTACCAGTGTTTGTTTATCTGCAGGCTTAACCTTTAAGTTTGTCTGAAAAGGATAATGGAAAATGTCCTCACATCTGACACACATCATTGCAAAACTGTTTGTTTTAATTGTTTTATCTTAGGATTTAGGCACAGTTAGTGTCTAATGTCTAATAATAAGTATCTGAATTTATGATGATTATAAAATACAATCAAAGTTTATCAAAAACAACAGTCCAACAGAATTTCTTCTGCTGCCAGTTTGAAGTAACCCAATTCAAAGATCATTATACAGAAAACTGTGTTATTTATAGCGTTATTTCCGTAGTCCGCTTTTTGGGCAGACAAGGGAATATCAACGGAGAGAAAGGGTATGAAGCCAAAGGGGACCCAGTCAGTCCCCTTCTGGGTGGGATTAGGGCAAAAAAAAAGAAAAAGAGACGATATATAGAGATACCCGGACTGGGACAGGTGGGAAAATGCATAAACAGCACCCCCATGTCTAACATGTGCCTCGACGTAAGTATGCTTGACAAACCAGTGTATAATATTGTAAAGTATGTGACAATATTACACTATTAAAAACACCCTAATAGGATGGGTGGTATGGAAGGCTTAAGCCATGGAAACGTATGCCATGTCCAGGCCCGGTAACACTGAGACTGGCCACAGATGGTAGCATTTTCATTAAAATTTATAATTTATCATTTATCATTTGAATACCTCCAAAAATATGTAAAATATTTAAAAACGCTTTGATATATCTAATTCCCAACCAACTGAGAGTATTGGTCAAGTCTAATCTGAAATATATAAACTGAGAAAAAATTATGAGAATAGACAAAACATATTAAGAATAGTAAGGCGGCCTTTGCTAATATTCAGATGAAGGGTTAAAAGGAAATAAAATGAAATTATAATAAAATAACTCTGCCTTCTCAATTTAAAACATGTATAACTGATCAGAGCAGACAGAAGTTTTATATCTCACCAGTAGATGGAGCACATAAGTTGCACTGAGATGTAATTAAAATTTACTGTAAAATTTACCGTTGACAGTGCTGCAAAAAGGAGATGGAGTTTATTTAAAACGATTATGTTTTGTCTAAATGATTATTTTCCAAAGTTGTCCGTGATGGAGGCCTTAGGCTCAGACCGTGGCGTCCTGATGCCGCTCAATGCCACTGCATTGTGTGGAGGGTAAAACAGATATGATAGCGCTTTGTGAGCTTAAGGTACCGGCTAAATAATCATGCGCGCAGACTCACACATTCCAGCTGCATTCCAGTGTCGTCCATTCAACTTCTATACAAAGTAAAAGTTCTTACCTTCTGCCAGGCCGCTGGCATTTTTTAATGTAACATTGTTCCACTGATCCCAAGGGACACTTCAGGACAGCATACTTGCTGGGGATATTTACAAATATTACAATCATTGTTGCATTTCAGGTCTGGGTCACTGATGCCCATAGACAGAACTTTCCTCTCTGAATATATTCAAAGCTTTGCAGTGTAATGCTCCATACAGGGAAGTTCTACTGCTGGTTTCTCTGTGTGCAATTTCTGAAAACAGACACCACCTTCACTCAATCTCGGCCTTTCAGTACTGTGGTGGAAGTAAAGAGAACAATGTTTATGCGGCAGTCGGCCTTGGCGTAGAGGCAGGGCACCGTTCACAGCCCAGCGCTAACAAGGCCGTGTCCATAAGCACTTCTTCCACAAAGTACAGTTTCAGTCTAGACTCCTCTTTGAAGAGAGACAATTAATGCCAAACTATTTTACCTTGTAGTGTATGGAACAATCTATATTTATTTATTGATTTGTTTTATTTTTTTCCAAGCAACTTGGGTTTTTACCCTGTTGAGTAACACCAGAGAGTTGAATATGATGAAATCACCACTCTCTGGTCCTCCCTGACTTGTGACATGGCTTTTATGGTGTGTCCCAACATGGGCTTTCATGATTTTCAACATATAGGCTAATTTCTTCTGGGCTTTAGTCTTCTGACAATAATGTTGTTTAATTATAAGTGAACTGAAAATTCCGGAGAGCACAATTCTGCATACACAAAACTTAGAAAAATGAAACAGTTTGGTTTCCAGAAGAGAAGTAAAATATTCTCCAGCAGAAGGAGATCAGGTATGTGTTGATGTAAAAGGCATATTTTGATGATGGCTTAGTCGGGGTAACACCGTGGCTTCAAACTCTGGGCTTGTGTGTTCGTTGGTGGCTGAAACTTTGATCTCCGAGACCTCCTCTGGTTTGTCTTTGAATTGCGAAGACTCTCTCTCTGTGCGGTGTACCTGATCTCTTTAATTTCTCCCAGGCTTCCTCTGGTTTGTCTCTGAATTACCCAGAGTCACTCTTTGTGTGGTTTACCTGATCTCTTTCTGATCTTACAGGCTTCCTCTGCATTGTCTCTGAATTGTCCAGACACTCTCTCTGAGAAGTTTACCTGATCTCACTCTAGTCCCCGGGCTTCCTCTGGTTTGTCTCCGAATTGCCCAGGCTCTCTCGTTCTGTACGTTTTCCCAATCTCACTCTGATCTACCAGGCTTCCTGTGGTTTCTCTTTGAATTGGCCAGGCTATCTCTCTGTGCAGTTGAATCTCGTTCTGATCTCCCAAACTTCCTCTACGTTGTCTCTGAATTGCCCATGCTTGCTCTCTGTGCACTTTACCTGATCTCGCTCTGGTCTCCCAGGCTTCCTCAGCTATGTCTCTGAATTGCCCAGAGTCTCTCTATGTGCAGTGTGATCTCACGCTGATCTCCCCAGCTTCCTCTGGTTTGACTGTGATTTGCCCAGGCTCTCTCTCTAAGTGGTTTATCTGGTTTCTCTCTGGTCTCCCAGGCTTCCTCCTGTTTGTCTCTGAACTGCCAAGCCTCTCTCTCTGTTTAGTTTACCTGTTCTCACTCTTCTCACTGACCTGTACTCACTGGTCTCACAGGTTTCCTGGGGCTTGTCTCAGAATTGCCCATAATCACTCTCTCTGTGCACTTTACCTGATCTCGTTCTGATCTTCTAGGCTTCCTCTGCATTGTCTCTGAATTGCCCAGACTCTCTCTGCGTGGCGTACCTGACCGCTCTCTGGTCTCCCAGGCTTGGGTCTGAATTTCCCAGACTCTCTCTGCGTGGCGTACCTGACCGCGCTCTGATCTCCCAGGCTTGGGTCTGAATTGCCCAGACTCTCTCTGCGTGGCGTACCTGACCACGCTCTGGTCTCCCAGGCTTGGGTCTGAATTTCCCAGACTCTCCCTCTGTGCAGTTTTATCTCATTCTAATGTTGCCGAATTCCTCTGGATTGTCTCTGAATTGCCGAGACTCGCTCTCTGTGCAGTTTACTTGATCTCACTCTGGTCTCCCAGACTGTTTCCGGTTTGTCTCAGAATTAGCCAGACTGTCTCTTTGTGTGGTTTACCCGATATTACTACTGTCTCCCAAGCATCTTCCGTTCAGTCTCTGAATTGCCCAGACTCTCTCTTTCTGTGCAGTTTGATCTCATGCTTATCTCACAGGCTTCCTCTGGTTTGTCACTGAATTGCCTTAGACTCTCTCTCTGTGGTTTGCCTGATCTCATTCTGGTCTCCCAGGCTTCCTCTCCTTTGTTTCTGAAGTGCACAGAATCCCTCTCTCTGTTGTTGACCAGATCTCGCTCTGATCTCCCACGTTTCCTCTTCTTTGTCTCTGAATTGCTCAGGCTTACTGTCTGTGCAGGCTTCCTCTGCTTTGTCTATGAATTGCCCAGACTCAGTCTCTATGCGGTTCACATGGTCTCACTCTAGTCTCCCAGGCTTCCTCTGCTTTGTCCCTGAACTTGCAAGGCTCTCTCTCTGTGCAGTTTACCTGATCTCTCTCTGTGCGGTTTACCTGATCTCTCTCTGTGCAGTTTACCTGATCTCACTCTAGTCTCCCAGGCTTCCTGCGGCTTGTCTCTGAATCGCCCAGACTCTCTTTCTTTCTGCGATTTATCTGAATTTGCTCTGGTCTCCCAGGCTTCCTCTGCTTTTTGTCTCTGAACTGGCAAGGCTCTCTCTCTGTGCAGTTTACCTGATCTCTCTCTCTGCAGTTTACCTGATCTCTCTCTGTGCGCTTTACCTGATCTCTCTCTGTGCACTTTACCTAATCTCCCTCTGTGCGCTTTACCTGATCTCTCTCTGTGCGCTTTACCAGATCTCTCTCGGTGCAATTTACCTGATCTCACTCTAGTCTCCCAGGCTTCCTCAGGCTTGTCTCTAAATTGCTCAGGCTCTGTCTTTGCGTAGTCTACTTGATTTCACGTGAATAACCCAGGCTTCCTCTGCTTTGTCTCTGAACTGCCCAGGGTCTGTCTCTGTGCAGTTTAATCAGAATCTCACAATCTTTTTATTCGCCAAGTACAGAGAAGTACAAGGAATTTCTCATTTGTCTAGTTTAATCTCATTCTAATGTCCCAGAATTCCTCTGGTTTGTCTCTGAATTGACAAGATTCCCTCTCTCTGTGCAATTTCATCTCGTTCTCATCTCCCAGGCTTCCTCTGCTTTGTCTCTGACTTACCCAGACTCTCTCTTTCTGTGTGGTATACCTAATCTTTGTCTCAATTGCCCTGGCTCTCTCTGTCTCTGTTTTACCTGATCTCACGCTGGTTTTCTTCCGAAATCCAAAGGCCTTTTCTTCAGCAGATGTTGATCTGAAATCTCACCCTGCTTATGACCTGAATACCTAGGAGGGCTACAACATGGTCTTGGATGAGAATAGCCAGGAGGGCTACAACATGGTCTTGGATGAGAATACCTAGGAGGGCTACAACATGGTCTTGGATGAGAATAGCCAGGAGGGCTACAATATGCTCTTGAATGAGAGTACCTAGGAGAGCTGCAACATGGTCTTGGATGAGAATACCTAGGAGGGCTACGACATGCTCTTGGATGAGAATACCTAAGAGGGGTACGACATGCTGTTGGATGAGAATACCTAGGAGGGCTACGACATGCTCTTGGATGAGAATACCTAGGAGGGCTATAACATGGCCTTGGATGAGAATACCCAGGAGGGCTACAACATGGTCTTGGATGAGAATAACTAGGAGGGCTACAACATGGTCTTGGATGAGAATAGCCAGGAGGGCTACAATATGCTCTTGGATGAGAGTACCTAGGAGAGCTGCAACATGGTCTTGGATGAGAATAGCCAGGAGGGCTACAATATGCTCTTGGATGAGAGTACCTAGGAGAGCTGCAACATGGTCTTGGATGAGAATACCCAGGAGGGCTACGACATGCTCTTGGATGAGAATACCAAGGAGGGCTACGACATGGTCTTGGATGAGAATACCTAGGAGGGCTACGACATGCTCTTGGATGAGAGTACCTAGGAGAGCTACGACATGGTCTTGGATGAGAATACCCAGGAGGGCTACAACATGGTCTTGGATGAGAATACACAGGAGGGCTACAACATACTGTTGGATGAGAATACCCAGGAGGGCTACAACATGCTGTTGGATGAAAATACCTAGGAGGGCTACAACATGGTCTTGGATGAGAATACCTAGGAGGGCTACAACATGGTCTTGGATGAGAATACCCAGGAGGGCTACAACATGCTCTTGGATGAGAATACCCAGGAGGGCTACAACATGGCCTTGGATGAGAATACCCAGGAGGGCTACAACATGGTCTTGGATGAGAATACCTAGGAGGGCTACAATATGGTCTTGGATGAGAATAGCCAGGAGGGCTACAATATGCTTTTGGATGAGAGTACCTAGGAGAGCTGCAACATGGTCTTGGATGAGAATAGCCAGGAGGGCTACAATATGCTCTTGGATGAGAGTACCTAGGAGAGCTGCAACATGGTCTTGGATGAGAATACCCAGGAGGGCAACGACATGCTGTTGGATGAAAATACCTAGGAGGGCTACAACATGGAGGCTTAGGCCTAGGAGGCTTTACCAGCGGGACACATCATCAGTTGTGTGCCTCAACTTCACAGGGTGTTTCGGTCATTTATCACAAGACACCCTCTGCTGAGGCAGGCCCACCGCAGAATGATCAAGCCTGGGTGTGTGTCTCGCGGTTAGCTGATCGCCTTAGCTGCCCAAGTGATATCATCCCTCTTCAGCCACAGCCAGTGACTGGTCCTCTCAGCAGTCTTGGCCAGTTCTCTGATAGCCTGTCGATGAGCCTGTCCCCTGATTCCAACCTCCCTAAGGAGCTTTGCTGTTGTACTGGCAACAAAGCCCCTATATCCCATCTCCACCGGGCGCACCTTGATCTTCCAGCCTCTGTCCTCCGCCTCAGCTGCTAAGTTGGCATACCGCAGCTTCTTACATTCAAAGGCTTCCTCGATGGCATCCTCCCACGGTACCGTCAGCCCAATGATGTAAGCAAGTTTTTGGAAGTTAGGCCAAAGGACGAGGTCTGGTTGCAGAGTAGTTGTTACGATCTCTGGGGGGAAGATGAGCCTCTGGTCCAAGTCAGCTTGCATCTGCCAATCCCTGGCTAAATTCAGCGGTCCCAGATCCGGGGATAAAGGACTTGTCCCCCTCCCGGACAAATGCTGGTGGGTGCTGGCGCACATCCTGGTTGGTGAAAGGTTGGGCGTTGATGGATGCCCTCCTGCACTCAACTTTCTCGGCTAGACACCTGAGGACCTGGTTATGTCTCCACGTGTATCTGCCTTGAGTGAGACTAGTCCTACAACCAACCAGGATGTGCTTGAGTTTTGCTGGGACTGTACACAGGGGGCAAGATGGGTCCTTTCCAAGCCATAGCTGCAGATCTGTGGGAGAAGGCAGCACATCATATGTGGCTTGGATGATAAAGCTCAGCCTATTGGACTCCATTCCCCAGAGTTCACTCCATGTGAGCTTCCTCTTTTCAACATCCTCCCATTTCATCCAGCGACCCTGCTTGGCCTGCGCTACAGCTCTGGCACATCTGGCTGCTTCCACCTGTCGAAGCACCTCCTCCATCACCATGGTTCGACGTTCAGTTGCAGATGCCTGTTGCCAGAGAGGTGTTTCTGCTCCAAGACCAAAGCCTCCTCTGCCCTGTTGGACGCGGCCCACCACGTCACGATGGAGAAGAGCAGATTTGGCCTGTAGCACAGCTGTGGCTGGGGTCCACTTCCTCCCTGTTGCTAGGGTGGGAGCAGCGCCTCTCACTACGGGATCCCAGCAGTCCGTGAGTGACATGTCCAGCCTCACCTTAACGCATTTGAACTCCTCGACCAGGCTAGAAATGGGCAGTGACAGTATTCTGTCGCTGTAGAGACCAACGCTGCTGAGGCATTTTGGACGTCCAAGCCACTTCCTCACGTAAGAGCTCACTAGCCTCTCCAGTCGATTGGCATGAGTGAGCGAGACCTTGTACATGGTCAACGGCCACAACAGTCTGGGTAGCAGCCCAAACTGGAGGCACCAGAGGTTCAATTTCCCTGGGAGTGCAGTGTTGCTTATCTGCCTGCGGCCATTAGCCGTGTCATGCCGTAGTTGTTCAAGTTGTTGCCAGGTGTAATTGAGGTCTGCATTATACCACCGCCCAAGGCTCTTGATGGGCTTCTCTAAGAATTGGTTCTCCCCGATATAGAACCGCTCAGCTGTCAATTTTCCTTTTATGATGGAGATGCTGCGAGATTTGCTTGGTTTGAACTCCATTCTTGCCCACTGGATGTTTTCCTGGAGTTTCTGTAGCAATCGCCTAGTACATGGCCTTGTTGTTGTAATGATGGTCATGTCGTCCATGTAGGCTCTAATGGGAGGAAGACAGAGGCCACTCTTGGTTTTCTCACCTCCCACTACCCAATGGGATGCCCGTATGACCATCTCCATTGCCATGGCGAATGCCAGGGGGGAAATAGTACAGCCTGCCATAATACCAATTTCCCGGTGCTTCCAGGCGGCGGTGTAGTTCTCAGCCATTACACAAAACTGTAGATCATGAAAGTAGCTCTTGACCAGCTCTAGTTATTAAAAAATAATGTTATACAGTTAATTTGCATGCTGTAACTATCTTTTGGACAATATGTATGCTGACCGATTTTTACCATGAGATTATTTAATGTCTGTTATGTTTTTTTATCTTCAGCTTATTCTGAATGAAATGTAAGAAAGTGCTAGATATCCATGACATTAAAACGCAAACATGTGGAATGTGAACATAATGAATAACTTATTTCCCTTTTGTTTTATGTGACTCTAAGGTTAGCTGTAACCATCAAAAACTCGTCAGCCTAAGAGAAACCTTGCACTTGAAATTCCTAAACTTCTATTTGTAAAAGAGATGCAGTGTAAGCAAATAAATGAAAGATTTACTACAGCTGAGGACAATTTTGTTAGCACCTGTTTTTTTAAGGGCCACATTTCATCGACATTCACTGTGATCAGTGTTGTCATTGCTGAAAAGTGATTGGCACCAAACGGAGTAGCTGTTTAGTACCCAGAGGGGCTCTGAACAGCTCAATGACATAACATGTCTTCCGCTCAGGGTTGGACCAAGGTCTGCCATAAACACCTCATTATATCACCATGCACTGCGTTGTAGGCTATCGGAATCCACGGTAATAAGGGGCAGGGTTACTGCTGGTGTCCCAGGCATCACACAGCTCCATGTGACTCCTGAAACCAAGGAGCCCCAAGGCTGATCTCCTGCACAAATGAGCAAAAGATCAGTGTCCTACTGCCGATGACCAGATTCTACGCTGGCAAAACTAGAACGGTCTCTGTGGCTTCATTTGCTACATGGACATTACTTCTACAAAAAGTCTGCAAACTGGAAACAGTGGAAACAGTGGCGACGGAGAAACCCAACAAACTCACATATCACAGCTAACAGATTCTGAGTCCATTATGTTTCCATCAATAACCACAATATTGTTCTTTGCACAGTTGCTGGTATTTCACAATAAAATATCTAGATGAGTTTGTGTGTTTGCCCGAGGAATCAATTTGGCTTACCCATCAAGAAAAATACAGCCTTTCTGAAAATTAAAAATGGTATTTTTACGGACATGGAATTTTGAAAAGAAGATCATTCAGGGTGACAGAATCTCATGTTTTGTGCTCTCTGCTTGTGGTATTTATGGAAGTTTCATCACCCGTTTGAGCACCTTAGAATCCTTCTTAAAAACCCTGCCAGCTGTTTGGGCTGATGTCCAGGGAGGTTGGTCTGTGGTCTTTAGAGGGAAGTAGATGCATATTCTGTGTAAAATACGGTTCATCATATTTTAGATAACAGTGGTTAGATTTAAAAAGTTTGGCTTCCGTTCTTAGGTGTCTTGTAATCAAACCATGATTTAACGTAATATCTTTACATTAAGCATAATACATCTCATTTATGGAAGGAAACGGGCATTATATTGTTAGTCACCATTATGTTTATTATCACAGTGTGGCATCATGGAATGGATTAACTTCCAAAATAAATGAAAATGAACAAAAGTAATGCCCACTACGAGAAGAGTTTACCTCCATCCATGCTGTAACTTCTTGTCCTGATCAGGTCGCAGGGAGTCCAGATCCTGTCGCAGAGGCTAAGGGTACCAAGCGGGGAACAACCCAGGATGGGGTGCCAACCCTTCACAGGGCACAGGCAGGGAACAACCCAGGATGGGGCACCAACCCATCATAGGGCACCGGCAGGGAACAACCCAAGATGGGGCGCCAACCCTTCACAGGGCACAGGCAGGGAACAACCCAGGATTGGGCACCAACCCATCACAGGGCACAAGGCGGGGAACGACCCAGGATGGGGCACCAACCCTTCACAGGGTACAGGCAGGGAACAACCCAGGATGGGGCACCAACCCATCACAGGGCACAGGCAGGGAACAACCCAGGATGGGGCACCAACCCATCACAGGGCACAAGGCAGGGAACCACCCAGGATGGGGTGCCAACCCTTCACAGGGCACAGGCACACCTACGGGCAATTTGGTAACACCAATTAATCTCAGCATGTTTTTGAGCTTTGGGGGGGAACCAGAGTACCCAGAGGAGACCCCACGATGACATGGGGAGGACATGCAAACTCCACAAACATGGAGCCCTGGCGGAGACTCAAACCCAGGGCCCAGAGGTGAGAGGCAACAGTGCTAATTACTGGTTATTATTATTATTATTATTATTATTATTGCTGTAATTTCTTATTAATATATATATATATATATATAAATTTAGGATTTAAGCATATCACTTTATGTCCTGACATGGACACCAGGGCTTGCAAGGCTGGTTTGACCCCATATTCTAAGAGCCTGTCACTAAATTGAGAAGGAGAATTTATTGGTGATTTGTAACCCTAGAGGGCTGAATTTTCAGGGAATGGATGTGGAATTATTCACTGTAGATAAACTTGGCATGAATCAACATTCAACATAAATACCAATGTGGGTGTTACTGTTTTTATATGCTGAGCTACCTCTTAGTATTTTACTTAAATCAAACTTTATTTCGGTTTCATCGCTTTTTTTCTCCTAGAAAACTGCCTGTCCATGTTTAGTCTACATACATACAGAGTTTCATCTTACTTTAACCAATCTAACACGAGGCTGCTGTCTCCTAAGTTTGTCATACACTAGAGTACTTTCACTCGACCTTGTTACTGTCAGCGAGTACCATCGGCAGTATCAGTAATGTGACGCTATGTTCCCACGTAGTCTAGAACGGAAGCTGCTCAGGTAAGGTACAGAAATACCCAGAGAACCCCAGCACGTACTGTCATCTAACAGGTCAAACGAGAGGCACCAACAAATGCTGGGCTTTCACACAAATAAATCTTATGATAAACCATAATCCCTGACAGACACGAGTTAAAACTGCTGCAGTGTGGAGCAGGAATCACAGAGTTACAAGTCAATCAAGTATTTCTTGAACCTTCAGCTAACTATAATCACCTATACAAAAGAGTGCAAGTATATAATATAGTATTTATTGTAAAACAGAGACTGTACAACAGATCGTAAGAACACAGAGAAGTTGACAGCAATACGTGACCTTCCCGATCGGTACTGATCCGATCCTTAATGTGCCCCCCCATCATATCCCCGAGAACAAAGGCTGACATTAATATCGCTGGGTGATCATAAGAGGCACATATGACTATTTTATGACATCCTGAATCAACCTCGGTGTGACCACACACAGCTTCGTATTACTGACCGATTCACAACACTTAATACGGCCTGGTCTGTAACTGTCCTAGGCTCCGGCTGTCAAGCAAGCGATGGTCTCTCCGGGGGAATGTCTCAGGTGGTCCTTCCTGGATCCCAAGGGACTGGTTGTCTTTTGAAGTGTTTAAGAAGTTCTGCTCACCAAGTAGCCTACAGCACAGACACAAGTGCCCAGAACATTCTTCAGAAAGTTCCTCAGACTGCATGTGTTTTAAAATAGAAAACTCATTTTGCTTTATTTCACACTAATACAACGCTCTCTTGTCTACTGTGATGTAATAAAAAATGTGCTGGTTGACTAAACAAACTCTATGTAAAGTGATGGCATCCATCATCTTCGTGACCTCTCTGCCATCTCTCACTACAGCAACACCCAGAGTCTTTGGGAATTCAGCCAGGAAGACCTTGTCTGCAGATCTGTTAAAAAAAAACAGCAATCCACACCGAATTCCCCAAGTTCTTCAGCTGGAGTCTACTTTTCTAAGCATGCCAACATATGTCTACCAAATTGCAACAAAAAACAACAAAATAGATAATAATTAAAATAATGGGATTAAGGGTAAGGAAGCTGCCATAGAAAAATTATGTGTGAATTGTGTTTATGTTGGTGTGAAAGTTTGATGTCTGTCAGTGCGTCAGCCATTTCTAAAAGTCACGCCAGTATTTTTAACATATACTCATGCATTCAGTAGCTCGACTCATTTGGCTGATCAGTACCTCATAAAGTTGATTAACTAATTAAGCTAATTAGCAAATAAATGGAATGGCCGGGGTGCCCTGAGGATAGACTTGGAAACCTGTGCTCTGTTCTTCTAGCCATCCACCAAAATATCAGCTCAGGGCTTAACTGGATAGATATCTACCCTATATGCCATGATTCCTGTTTACAACCAGACCCAGATACAATTAGGCAGGATAAGTGCTGGCGAAATGATGAGACTGTAGTTTCACACCAACATAATATAAAAAATGACCAGATCTTTTATTACACTAAGAGTCTTTTGTTTTAATGGTGACAGATATACCCAGTTACATCATAAACACAATGGTAGAAATACTGTCCTTCTCAATGTCCTGATAAATGACCTGCTTTAAAGAGTAAAGGTCACTGAGAATCGATACATGTATAAAAATATTAATAATAGATTTTGATTTGTTTAAAGAGGTTCAAATGACCTTTATACACCATCAAATTGATTATTGTTGCCTTAGTCACTGTGGCAATAAATGCCTGCCCCTAAAACTAGGCCAAATTAATAGCACTACATATAGTAATGTGACAACATATTTGGCAGCCTGTCTAATGTTCATTATTTTTACACATTATAAGATCAAATATGCTCAGGATTGCATTTCCTGATAACGATAACTTTTACATCTTATGAAGACTCTAAAGATATATCTTCCGAAAGGTATTTCTTTTCCTATGTCTGTTTCCCAAGCAATCTCTTAAGAGACTCCTTAAGGGAGAGCTTCTTAAGTGCGACCTTAATAGGCGCCGGAACCCCCGACATCGATGGCTCGAGAATTGATTATTCTCTCCATGCAGCAACTGCTTGACTGCGGCATGATAGAAAATGGTGTTCTTTATAACACTGCAGGAATCCTTCAAACTATTGCATTAATCAGAACTGGGGAGAAGCTAAAAATAAAATACAAAATTAACAAATTGAATCATCTAACCGTAAATACGATTTTCGCCGACTGGGTGCACGAACTCACC
>JAODKC010000130.1:14492023-14502805 GCA_026777985.1 Mormyrops attenuatus
CTAAAGTCATATCTTTGTCATACTCTCCACACCCTGCTAAAGTCATATCTTTGTCATACTCTCCATGCCCAGCTAAAGTCATATCTTTGTCATACTCTCCACGCCCAGCTAAAGTCATAGCTGTTGCATAGCAAGAGAAGTGGCTTTGACATTAACTCGAAAAGAGGGGAAATAGAGCAATCAAATAAACAAAAGATTCAGATGAAAGGGTCAACTGCATAAAAGAATGACTTTTTTCCATTGACTTTTGATCGAGCTACGCAGTATAGCCGCAAAGGCACTCCTTGGGCCTTTTTGGGCTGTGATAGTTAGGGCTGCTTTATAAGAAGCTTTTAGATGAACTGTCATGGCAATCAAAGGTGCTTTTTCAGAAGCCTCCAGGTCTCAGTTCTGCCTGGGGGGGAAGGTGTCAGAAGAACAATAGGAAATGAAGAGGAGCATGCTGGGGCTGACCTCCCTGGAGAATCCCGCTGAAGCTCTCACACCAGCAGCACAGCTAATGCGGAGTGTGCCGTCTCGGGAAACACACACATGTCAGCAAATTGTCTTTTTATCCTTTTCAGTTGGAATCTTGGAACTAGAACACAGAAGCCTTATAGTCACCTAAATGTATAATGGCATACAGTAACAGTAAACAAAATTGACAAAACAAAAATAAATGATCTTTTTAAATTGTGTGTTCTTCCATTCTTCCATCAGCGACCATCCCAGGGGATCTGCAGCACTACTGCAGGAAGTTATTACAGGATTGTGGTAAAGTCTTACCCCATTTCCTGTTGCTGGATTCTAAGCACTAGTGTGCAAGACCAACATCATAATGACATGCATTTCCTCAGCAAAAGAAAAAAATGTATGCAGTGGACATTTGTACTTTTCCAAATGTGTGCTTCAGAATATTTGATATTTTCATTCATCTTATTTAGATCTGAAAAATATATATGGATATTTCATTAAATCAAGATCTAAGGGGGGAAACTTTAAGAAGGATGCAGACGCAGGACTCTCTAAGCCAGGGGTGGGCAACCTAATTTGCAAAGGGCCGGTGTGTATGCAGGTTTCTGGGATGACCTTTAGGTCAGCTGTTCAAACCCAGGTGTGAGGACTCTTCAGCCAATCAGTCCTCTAATTAGTGACCTAATTAGGGAGGTGCAGCGAAAACCTGCATAGACACTGGCCCTTTGCAGATAAGATTGGTCACCCCTGCTCTAAGCAGACTGTATGTGGGTGTGTCTCACAGGTTTCTGCTTCCCCCGAGTTACTGCATACAGCAGCAGATGTCCAACGAAACACATGAAGCAATCTGTATCAGAGCAGTGCATGCTTATAAATACAGTAACAATAACGTGTTTGGAAGATGGGGAGGTGAAAAGGAAAGAGTGACAAACAGGAAAAACTTACATGTTCTGTATCCAGCTAATATACAGTAGTTTTGTCCCTCAGCCCCAAAAAAACCATGTCAGTGATCGCTGTACCTAATCTGCCTTCCATAGTGTGTGCGATTACATGGCCAGCAATGGACTGGAATCTTCTGCCCTCTTCTCTGCCCTGTGCCATTGGGAATAGGCCTGACTGCAGTCCCAGATGGGGTAAGTAGCTATAGAAATGCATCCTGATACTTAGAGAGCATATAGCATTCACTGGGCATGTTCCCAGTAATCAGGGTCAAGCTACCATTGCTTAGCAATTGCATAGTTCATTTATAATACTAATAATAATAATAATAATAAATATGCTTATTTCAATATATAACATCTATAAAAAAATAACCATGACAGCAGCAGCAACAACAATAATAATTATGATTATGAATATCGTTGTTGTTGTTGATGTCGTTGTTGTTGCTATAATATTTAAGGTACCGCCCCGAAGCACTGCTCCCTGGGCGCTGAATTAGCTGCTAACTGCTATGGTATGACGTCACATATGGGTTAAATGCGGAGGATACATTTCATTGTTGTGCACTGTGTGCTGTGGTGTGTCAACACTGATCACATATTCTATAGTCTATATTACTCTTTATTTTACATAATAATCACCCCAACCTGGTGCCTTTTGAAAGATTCCATGTACAACTCAACCCTGTACTGGATATGGTTATGCAAAATGGATGGATTCAAATGTTAAAGTTTAGCAAAATTTACTAAAAAAGTGGGAGAGACTTCTGTCTTTGACAAATGATAAGTAGCTGATAACTTCAGGTACTGTTTTGAGGAATGACCTGAAAGCCATAAAAACTGATCACAAATTCACCCCGCACCGTCCACCTCAAGCAGTTCAGTTCAAATGTAAAAAAATCTGCATTATTCTTTGGAAAATCCAATTTATTGAAATTTCAACATTAAAACATAAATATGAAGTGCATGAAAATAACATTTTAGTTTAGGAGATGCATGTACCTCAGTGGCTACCGATCCGCAGTAAGGTGGCAGTGGGGGCTTAATGGTTAGGGAAGCGCACTTGTAATTGAAAGATTGCTGGTTTGAATCCCCGACTAGCAAGGCACCACTGAGGTACCCTGAGCAAAGTACCGCCCCCAGGCACTGCTTCCCGGGCGCTGAATTAGCTGCCCCCTGCTATGTCACATTGTCACATATGGGTTAAATGCAGAGAACACATTGTGTTGTGGTGTGTCAACAATGACAATTAATCACTAAATTCTAATTCTATTTGACATTCTAGGCATCAGCAATAGCATTGTGCAGTAGTCAAACATCCTCCAAAAACACCTAAAAGGTGGTAAAAGGAGGAGGGAGTATTCAGGAACAGGAGCATTGTCACTCGCTGTAATCACGTCATTTCACTCCATGGCAACATGAGAAGATCGTCAGGTCTGAATAAGTAATAGGTAATGTTTATTCAACACTTCAGATAAAACTGGTAGCCTACTGAAATAGTCGCACAAGAAGTGTGACATTAAAGAAGCACAAAAACATGTCAATGTCTTTCAAACTATTTTTCTTATATGCTTAAGGCATCGTGAATTTTTTTTTTCGCAGTACACAACATATTTTAGAGCCGACTTAAACCTAAAGTGTTCATCAAAAATGAAATGAAGAAGTGACGTCCTTTTTTAATCCACTGGACCTGGAATAAAAGCATAGTGTGGATCCCTTTGTGTAGCAAAGTGCCGAAATCCCTTCCTGTTTGATCTCTTAATGTATTCTAATAACATGTCTGAGTGTTTGCTAAGAACCATTTAGACACTAAGAACGTGTCGCCATATTTTCTGAATATGTCAGCGTTACAATAATATGCAGTGTGCGCTGTACATTTACGTTTCATAAAACGTTAATAATACACCTGTACTGAAGGAATGAGGGCCAGCAAACTATGATAAAAGATGTCCTGTGAGTGATTAAACCGTACATGTCGAAGAATGGACACCCCTCTGCAAAGAGCAAACTGAGCTACATCAATTACAAAAGGAGAGAATTTGACAATTGCATTATCCATCTATCCCCTCAAGGTTATATTCTGTATAAATTGCTGCATGCTGGTGATGGGAGTCTTCCGCTTCCCCGGGGTGGATTCTCAGAGTCATAATGCTAAGAGCATTCCATTAACTGCTAAGCAGCCACAGAGCACTTTCACTGGGACAGACAGGCACTTACTGTATTTAAAGATGCTGATTAATGGGGTAGATTTCCCCCACCTCACACCCCGGATCCCTGTGCATCCCATCCTAAGAATGACACTGTTTATGGCTGTAATATGGAGAATAATAAGAAAGTACATTACCACTGAGGCATACTGTTTATCCTGAAGCAGACATAATGGACCGAACCTGCACCTTGTGAAACCCACTCCATGTTTTTCTCCTTGGAGCCCATTAGTAGTATTAGTGTGGGTGACATGCAAAGTCATCACCTGCTATCTCCAGAGACTCCACGCAACTGCATACACGTTCTGTCCTGTAGATGGGCGGCATGTCGAGACGCGGGGCTGGGGCGGCCTGTCATCTAACAAGCCCTGCATCCAGGGAAAACTGCTTGTCAGTTTGTGCAAAGTTGGGCAAGTTGGAGCAATGGGGAGAGATGGGGATTGAAGGAAGTGCAAGAGACAGAGCATGTGTTCACTGGAAGAAAAAGCATGTGTTCACTGGAAGAAAAAGCATGTGTTCACTGGAAGAAAAAGCACGTGTCCACTGGAAGAGAAAGCATGTGTTCACTGGAAGAGAAAGCATGTGTTCACTGGAAGAAAAAGCATGTGTTCACTGGAAGAAAAAGCACGTGTTCACTGGAAGAAAAAGCATGTGTCCACTGGAAGAGAAAAACCCCGTTGCCAAGCAGATGGATCTCAGAGGTGAGACTTGTTTCCCTGATCACTGAAACAAACTTAACACTTTCATGTTTCTGCAAAAAATGATTGCAAATGTCTGAATAATGTTTCCTCTGCTAGTTCAGCCCCCAAACGCATCCAAATCTATAGATTTCTTGTGAGAAAATCAAAAGTATAAAAACCATGCTTTTTCCCAAACAGCATTTATTGAAAATGACTGAAAACCCTTCAAAGCAAAGATCCTAAACATGTGTCTGAACACCAACACAGATTTAAAATCTCATACAGCACTAAGAAAGAGCAGTAGTGATTCTTCACATCAAAAATGCTGACAACAGCTGCCCAGAGGCGGCCAGGAGCTTCTACATAATTTACATTCATTATTTTCAGCTGCTTAGTGCACAGTTTTATCCCAAGCAATGTATCCATCTAGCTTCGTAACCCTTATTCAATAGTAGGTCACGGCGGACTTGGTGCCCATCTCAGGAAGCTCAGCACACAAGGCTCCTGGACAGGACAGAAATCCACACACAGGGTAGACACAAATCACCTAAACCGGCCTGCAATGGACTTATTTATATTTTTGGCTTGAGGGAGGACACCCCCGTGTGTGGGGGATGGAGGGAGCATGCAGACACAACACAAGTAGAGCCAGGAGAGGAGATTAGAGCCCCTCAAGGCCCTCAAGGTGCAGCATCTGTATATTTAGCTCTGCTAAATCTGGATGCCGGTTTAGTGTCTTGTCTGTGTACCGAGTCTTTGGCTTTACACATGTTAAGCAAATGGTTTTAAAGCCACTTTGAAATAAAATCATGTGTGTTGCAGTGGGTGACTTGCTCCCCGGTTGTGACTCATATTTTATGACTTAGACTGTGTGACTTTCCACTTAGCCATCTCTCCGATTTGACTTTCCCTGCCGGCCCCTGGAGAATGGGCTCCCCCTTTGAGTCTGGTCCCTGCCAAGGTTTCTTCCTTCTGGGGAGTTTTTCCTTGCCACTGTCACCCCTGACTGCTCTCTGGGGGCTTTGGCCAGGGATGCTGTTAAGCGCTTTGAGACAATGTAATGTTGTGAAAACGCGCTATACAAAAATAAATTTGTTTGTTGTTTGTGACACTGTTGCCCCCTCTCCTCTACGTTGTGGGTTTGAATCCCATCTCTACTGTGTGTGTATGTGCGGGGAGGGGGTTATGTATAACATTGTGGGCAGCAAATGTGCCAACGATGTGATAAAACCTGTTATTTTGACCTTGTGGGAACCATTTTTTCGGACCCCACAAGGAGAAGCTAGATTTTATAAAAATCTGTGATAGCAATTCAAATACTAAAAATGTTATAAGTTTTGTATTTTGTTTAGTTACTAATGGTTAAGGTTAGGGCTGGGGAATTCCAGGTGCATACAGCAGTAACGTAAAGGGTAACCGAAGCGCAACATTACCCATTTGTTTTAGTAATTTTTTACTAAAGACATTCATGCAGGGATGTAGTCAGGTTGTAGTGAAGGATGCGATATCAGGGCTCCTCAAAACGCAACTAGGCACATTCACATGTACGTTAGCAGGTTCACTCCTAGGAAATACAAGGCTGGGGAACATCCGGGACAGGATGCCAAGCACACACACAGTGGTCAACCCAGAAACTGTAATCCACCAAAATACATGTCTTTGGACTGTGGAAGGATCCCACTCAACAACTGGGATAATTCCACAGAGACAAAACGGGGTGAGGGTTCAAGCCCCCAAGCCTGCAGGTGTGAAAGCAGCCCTACCCACTAAACCACTCTGCCATCTACCTGGACAACATGCTAATTATTCACAGATACATGTGCAGTCATTTTCATTAGGAATTTGTGGAAAATACAGTAACATGTGCACTGGCTGAATGGTTGTTGGCGACATCAGTCGTTTTACTACCCCCGTCCCTGTCGGGGTGGCACGATGGCTTGGCAGGTGTGGTGGGTTCACACCCCCACGCTGACGGCTTTGAATCCAGCTGTGTTTGTGTGCAGCTTGCATGGCTGCACCCTCGCTTGTCCTCCCACTGTACAAAAACAAGCAGTTCAGGTGAATTTGTGATGCTAAATTGCCCTTAGCTTGCATTTTCGAATAACTAATTTACATAATATCCATCGATCCATCCAACCGGGTCCCCTGGTCAGTGTCACCTTGAGCTGACCCAAGGCAGCACAGGGCTGGGGTTCACCCTGGATGGGGGGCGGTGCATCACACTGCACATATTGTACACAATTACTATGAGAAACTGAGCAATAACAATAAGTCTAACAGCATGTCTTTACACTGCAAGAGGAAACCTGCATGACACGGGTGGAACATGCAAGCTGCACACAACATGGAGACATGGGGAGAACATACAAACTCCACAGAACACACAGTGAACATGCAAACTCCACACAACTGGGGGAGAACATGCAAATTCTACAGACAGGGCAGAGGTGGGGTTCAAACGCACAACACTGCAGGTCTGCGGCCACCACACCACCTCTGTTGTATAAAATACCCTAAACTTGGGTATTTCATTTGACTTAGATGATTGCTGCAATGTGTTTCATGGGACAGAGATTATCACATTTATTCCATAAATTCACTAGCGTGATACTCCAAACGTGGGATATGCTGGAGTATTCTGCATAATACTCTATCCCTCCTTTTCCTACACAAAATACAGCATTTCTCAGCTTGCGACCATGTGCAGTAACTGCTGAACCTCTAGGAGAACTCAGCACCCATGCTACGATGATGAAGAATAACACAGATCGGATCCGTGCTCATTTGAAAAAAATACCGAGTGTGATCGCTTTGAATACTGCTTAGTAAATACAAGTAGCAGCATCTGCTATCGATATATTTGTGAAAAGAAATTTAACATAAAGTCTTTATCATTTCAGCACTACATGTAAGAATAAAATCATATCAGGGTTACATTCAGGTGAGGTGAAAGATTTAATAATCATGTCCAAACACAGGTGGCTCGTGTCCTATATTACCAGTGACCCGTCCTTCATCAGCACTCTAGCGGCAAATGTCCGCGTTACACCCACGGCGGGTCACCGATAATAAGGAACATAAAACGGTGCGCACGCAATTATTCTTTATATGACGGTGTTGTGTGGTCGACGAGCCGATGGCCCAAAACATCTAAGGTATGGCGCAGTATTTTAAAATGACTTATTTTGAGCCGTAACAACATATCCATTACAGCATTCAAAGGCATGTACTGCCAAAGGTTTAAAATCTGTCTGGTCGTCAGACCGAGTGAGGCTCTGCAATCTGTGACGTATTTACCACGCACACATTCGGTATGTGTCATGTCGGTGTGTCAACACGACACTCTGAAGGGGGTGTACAGACATTGCATTGTAAATGCATTATCGTTTTTTGCTTATGATTATATTGAATCTGATATAAAAACGTTCACGGTGTTTTTCATAGAACAAAAGCTACAGGAAAAAAGAAACTAACACACCCGTCACCGGCAGAACTCTTTTTTGAAAATCGATGGGTATAGAAACCACATGCAGCTTGGCGATTTTTGGTTTAGACTTTTGGTTTTCATCAAGATGTGCAACATTTTTCAGTCTCCAGAGTAGCGCTAGAGCTGAACTGCACCCTTTCAAAAGTATTACATTAGTATAAATAAAAAAGTCATTAAATAAGATCACCTGACAGCTGAATGGATGCTTTCTGTGTTCATGAAAAACTTTTATTATTTTATTAAGCTACTCTGTAATAGTACTTTTAAAGAATATTCTCTAGCTACCAGTAAATAAACAGATTCATTATGCTGTTATAGCAATGACCATTTAACCCTCTGTAATATATATAAGTCATTAAGAGCTATAACCATGCCAGAAAAGTAATTAAACCATACATTAGTAAATAATGGCCCTTGTGAAATCTGTATAATGAAATTCGGATGTGGGTTTTTAATTGAAACTCCACTGCATATCTAATACATTTGAAATACATTGTAAATGCTTAATTATATTCATAATGCTTTTAAGATACCCATGTTTAATATCTTCTAATGATTTCATATTGCAATAATGGAAAAAAATCACACTGAAAAGACATCAGTGCTCCTGTGAAATACAGGAAGGATTATTCAGCATTATTTAGCATTGTCAGTGGAGCTAGCGGACAGTTTGCATAGGAATCTACATAATTGTGCTCGATTGTAATCTGTAATGTGAGTAAATCTAAATTTAATGGAACTGATTTTGATTGATTTCTTCCCTTTACTTTGTGAGTTGCCAGTTTCAAGGAATCTTCCTCACTTAATGTCATCGTTTAAAATTCATGAAGTTTCTACAACTTGATTAGCACAAACACAACTTAAAAGATTTTTTTACGTTTCTCTACTGCAGTTCTTGTTTGAGTGGTTATATGACTCGATTATTTAATCTTAATGTAGTTAAAAGGAAAACCGTCAGGTGATCCTGAGAAGATGAGACAGGTATGATTCGCTTTCACTGTCCACGTTTAGATCAGTGCTGCGATGTGATACCATACCTGTCATTTAGGTGGCAAACTAAATTTAATGTCAAGCCATTGCTAAAATGCTTTAACCCATACTTTAGTGTAGTTGTTAAAAATGATACGGGTGATGTATTTATTTATTTCCGTGCAAAAATGTTCAGATTAAGTGGGACCAAAAGTTTACACCAAAAATGCTCCCCTGACACAAAACTTACACTTGCAGTAAAGTAGTGAAGCTTTTTTCCTCCTAAGGTCTCATATTGTGAAGTGATATGCAGCATTCACAGATTCCGACCCACAAATGGTCCCGCTTCTCCCCAATGCGCGCTCCAATGTGATTTTTACGGATTTCTTATTTATTTTTATTTATTTATCTATTTATTAGGGGGTTAATAAGTAAGATGCCGTACAGGTATTTGATCCCTGTCAAATATCACGTTTGTTATGCGCTAACATCTTTACACGTTTTTATGCCGTTGTAGCGTTTTATGTCCGTATGCCCCGTGAACTGCAAATGACAGCAATACAATCAAATATTAGCTACATACAACTCGGTTTTATATATGAAATAGGTATATGAAATAGATTTATAGATATCGTTAAAGTTCATGGTTAGGTAAATTATACAAGTTCACACAGACTCATATAATACAGAAAATATAGACTAACATTATTAAACGTATAAATAATGGAAATCTTCTCCTGGTATTTGGTACCTAGTATAATGATAGTATGGATATAAATATACTGTATACACACACGCATGCACACACATAGCCTACATATATACACATTATACACACATAAACACACACATACATATAATGCTTTCTGTTATCTAATTCAGATATTATCCTGCCATCTCACCTTCAAAGTCGCGTATAGTACTTTTCAAAATCGCTAGATTGTACATCGTCGGCATAAAATATTACGTCTTGATGTGTTAATAATTAAATAGGTTTAAAAAGTAACCGGGTGATTTTGTTCGCCTGCATCCCGTTTCTCTCTTCGTTTGCAAACGTGCATATTGTTTTTGCCAACAGACAGCAAAATATCACCATAAATATTACGGCGAAGCGTTTCGTTTTAGTATCGGTTTCCTAAGTAGGCAAATACGCAATTTTAATTAAAAAAACGCGACATATTGACGGCACAGTAATTAGCTGTTTGTCACACGCTGCGCGCGTAAAGCTGCTATATTGATTTGTAAGACAACTAAACCATCGGCCCGATATTAAACGGTAATAATGATGAAATGAGACACCTACTGTACCGCAGCAAACTCGCCTGCATGGTCACGGCTGCACCGCTGCATGTCACGGCTGCACCGCTGCATGTCACGGCTGCATGTCTCCGCGTCCCACGGCTTCGGCCCCGGACGCCGCGCCTTTCCCAGCTGTCGCTAATTGGTATGTGGCCCCATTCTCTCCCATTGCTGCCTATAGGACTGACAGTCATCGCTCACCGCGGACTAGGCGACGAAGCGTACTTATGATTAAAAAAAATAACATTACAGCCTATACAATTAGGCCTATATAGTGCAATTTGTCAGATAATATACATCCCCTTTGCATGTTCATTTTCGCATTTAGATTAAAATGTGAGGCATGATTAAAAAACTAAAAATGCCAAAAATCTTGTATATTGTTTGGTTACTTTTGGTTAAGGTTAGCTGGGCTGGTAGAAGTTAAGGTTGACATTGCTGGGATAGGATGGTTTTTCCCATAGAAATTAATGGATGGTCCCCACAAAGATACAAATGCAATCGTGTGTGTGTGGTCCAGATATACCTTACCTTGTGGGGACCAAATGTACACAAGGGAAAATACAATTTTCGAAAAATCCGTGACTGCAAACAAAAAACTAAGGATGCAAAAACTCCTGCATTTTCTTTGATTACTTATGGCTAAGGTCTGGGCTGGGTGGGGGTTAGGGTTATGGTTAAGGTTAGGGCTGGGTAGGGGTTAAGGTTATGGTTAAGGTTAGGGCTGGGTAGGGGTTAAGGTTATG
>JAODKC010000130.1:14513643-14529619 GCA_026777985.1 Mormyrops attenuatus
ATCTGAACCAGTAACGCGGCGTATGCATGGGCAGCGCCTGAAACAGTAATGTGGCGTACATACGGGCAGCGCCTGAACCAGTAACGCGGCGTATGCATGAGCAGTGCCTGAAACAGTAATGCTGCGTACGCACGGGCTGCACCTGAAACAGTAATGCGGCGTACGCACGGGCAGCGCCTCAAACAGTAATGTGGCATATGCACGGGCAGTGCCTCAAACAGTAATGCGGTGTACGCACGGGCAGCGCCTGAAACAGTAATGCGGCGTACGCACGGGCAGCGCCTGAAACACTAATGCGGCGTACGCACGGGCAGCGCCTGAAACAGTAATGCGGCGTACGCATGGGCAGCGCCAGAAACAGTAACGTGTGTATGGCATGGCCCCTCCCTCCCAGCCCTACTCCATAGCCCTAGCGCTGCATGCTGAGTGCCCCCCTGGCGTCCCTCTTTGTGTACGGTGTGGCCCCTCCCTCCCAGCCCTACTCCATAGCCCTAGCTCTGCATGCTGAGTGCCCCTCTGGTGTCCCTCTGTGTGTACGCCATGGCCTCTTTCTCCTCCCGCTCACGTGGGCTCCACAAAGCTGCCACAGTGCCAAAGCACTCGATCTATGTGAATCGGTCTCTATAAATTGACAGGACCATTGAGGCCTGATGAGGAGCAGCATCCTGTCCAGCGTATCCTGGCCCTGGTGCCTCCTGGGAGGGGCTCCATGAATCTGTACTGCCTTAAGCAGGGACAGCGGAACAATCGCTCTGAAAAAAAGATACTTAGTATTTATCAGATGGAGGATGTTTACATCTGCAAACTTTGCCCTTACCTGTTTATCCAAATAATCAGTGTTGTACATTATTCTGTTCTTTTGGCAGCCAGGTTAACTGCATGCAGAGTTTCCTTGAGCCAGAGTAATGGCCTTCCTCCTCCATACTCTGTCACACAAACTGTCGTTTACACCAGCAATAATACACCTAGCTGGAGAACAAAGCCAGCATGTCAGCAAACAGTGCTCTCCTATCTGGCATTGCCTTTCAGGAAATCAAGTTGGTTTAAAAACGCACACACCTTCCCACATGACTGTGACATCGATTAATCCAGGTTAAGATACAATTAGCACGAGAGCTAAAATGTATGATATGGAGTATAAATCAGTTAAAATATCACACGTCTGTCTTTCACTTCTCGCGCAATAAGCACAAGGACAGCTTTAAAAGCACTGCCAAGCTTACCCGTCACATCATAATTCTGCGGATAAACAAACTACAGATTAAAATAAAAACCTTGCGGTGGTTTAATTTTTTAATAATCGTATTCCAGCACGCAGCTATTTTTAAGCACTACTGTACATAATTTTATCATTTGCATTTTTTATATATTTACTTGAGTTCCCTCATTATTCACAAGAAGTTCACAAGTGATCCTCCACAGTCAGACTGGAAGCATCACTGTATAATCTTCTGCCCTTATAAAGATGATTTGGGCCCCCATAAGTGGTCAGCGACGCACAGTCACCATCTCAACAATACATGTATGAAAGATCAAGTGTTATTTGAGCAAAACTATACATTTCCTGTTCTTGACATCCGTTTTTTTTCCTGACCTGATTCACGAAAAAATAAAAATAAAAAACAAATATGCAAACAGCATAAGTGGCAAGTACCAATATAAAACATCCAAAGACCAACCTCTCAGTTTTTCATTATCAGATTAAGAATATTTATGTCCTTGAATGAATTACGTCTTTTCATTGCACTCCATGTTTGGGCAATTTGCCTCTGCTACTGGCCAGGATGCAGCTGTGTGGTAAGGCAGCGGGATTACGTGGCGGCTGGTCTACTAGGGAGTGACAGGACATCTCTCTGGACTCAGGTTCAAGCCGGTCATCCTCACAATGTCTGGTTAACTTCTCTACCGATGACTCATTACAGAACCTAACGATTCATCTCTGGGAATGCAGTGGCGAGTCAGCGTCAGGGCTGTGGAACAAGTCAGGGAGCTGGGCCTCTAACAGGACTGGACACCAGAATGCACTGGAAGGACACCAGAGTCCTAAGTGAGCTGTGCCTGGCTCCCGGAGCACTCTTCCTAGCATGAGCAGATCACAGCAGTCTCCAGTATGCCACTATGCAGAGAAGAAGGGGGGCTTGGGAAGGCTCGGGTCTCCCTTTGGCGGCAGGCTGCACCAAGCAGCAGGCAACATTGCTGCTAAGGGTCTCCCAACTTGAGAGAGACACACTGTGCTTTTACCCTTAAAAAAACACTTAACCTGAGTTTATTTGGCACAATATTGAAACAGCAAGAAACACTGAGCAAAGGCGTTGTCAAGGAAATGGAGTAACTCAATATAACGATTATCATCAGGTTTTCAGGCCAGCCCATTTTATGCATATATACATATGTACTCAGATAAAGCTGGGAGGATTTACAGTAAACAATTCAGCTTTTATCAAACAACTACCTCATGAAAAGAAGTAAAAAGATAAAGCCACAGAGATTATAAAAAGCTATAAATCACTATTATTCTGAAATTGACCAACTTGAAGTAATGCACACTGATGAGCCAGAATATTATGAAGTGAATAATGATGACTACCTAGTAAAAACCGTGCATGTCAAGGTCTGGGACATGTTAAACATCAAGCTAATACAGTATTCTTTATTTGAAGTTGACATGTTGAATACAGAACGAATGGGCAGGGACAAAAATCTGAGTGACTAGGACAATGGCCAAATAATTATGTTCAGATAAGTGGGTCAGAGCATCTCCGAGACGATAAGCAGGGCTAAGAAATCCTATAGGCGACAGTCAATTTCACTTTGTCTCGGACAGGGGGCACCAGCGGTGAAGCTCTCCATGGGTGCCACATTGGCCAGGACCGGTACTGACAGCAAGGCTTATGTGGTGCTCATGTTCAGCCATGGTAAGTACCTATTCAGAGTGATCCAAGAATGGAAAAACCATGAACAGCTGACAGGATGTTGGGCGGCTAGGATTTGTCAATGTGGCATGTGAAGGAAGGCTAGACCGTGTCTGGTACTGCATGAAAAAAGGCAGATTATTTTGATGATTTTTATAGGAGTAATATGACATGACACACTGAGCATTGAACCCTGTTGTATATGGGATTATGTAGCCATGGCCCAGTCAGAGTGCCCATGCATGGGCATACAAGCATCAGAACTGGACCTTGAATCAATGGAAAATAGTCACCAGGTCCTATAAATCCTATATTTTGTTGCATCAAGTGGACAGTTAGGTACATGACAAGCATTTATGGGATGCATTGGACCAGCCCACAGTCAGATAGCCCCATCCACAGCAGGGCTCCATACACTGTCGTGATAGATTACTCCCACAATCATCATCAAAATTACCTGCTATTTGTGCCACAGTAGCCCTTCTGTTTGTTTGTACCACACAGGATAGCCTTCAATCACATCATGCATCAATGAGTCTAGGCTGCCTAATGGTTCATGTTCTTCCCTCCTCGGAGCACTCTCAGTAGGTACTCACAATGACCGATCATCCCGTATGCCTTTCTGTTCTTCTCTCCTCGGACCGCTCTCGGCAAGAACTCACCATGGTCGATCAACCTGTATGACTTACCGTTCTTCCCTCCTCGGACCGCTCTCGGTAAGAGCTCATCATGGCCTGTCATCCCATATGCCTTACCGTTCTTCCCTCCTCGGACCGCTCTCGGTAGGTGCTCACCATGGCCGGTCATCCCGTATGCCTTACCGTTCTTCCATCCTCGGACCGCTCTCGGTAGGTGCCCACCATGGCCGATCATCCCGCATGCCTTACCGTTCTTCCATCCTCGGACCGCTCTCGGTAGGTACCCACCATGGCCGATCATCCCGCATGCCTTACCGTTCTTCCATCCTCGGACCGCTCTCGGTAGGTACCCACCATGGCCGATCATCCCGTATGCCTTACCGTTCTTCCCTCCTCGGACCGCTCTCGGTAGGTACCCACCATGGCCGATCATCCCGTATGCCTTACCGTTCTTCTCTCCTCGGACCGCTCTCGGTAGGTACTCACCATAGCCGATCATAATAATAATAATAATAATTGCTACTTTATTAAGAGAAATTGTTTTTACGCCTCTCTCAACTTGCTCTTTGCAGAGTAAGATGTCCGCGAAAGTCTGCCACCTGTGGTGGCACCCAGGCAGCTGGGGGGTAAGGGCCTTGCTGAAGGACCCACAGACATGCTGAGGCTGGGTTTGAACCGGCAACGTTGTGATTACAAGCACACAGGCTTAGCCCACCGAGCCACACGCTACCCCTTTATCAGCCCGTATGCCTTACCATTCTTCCCTCCTCAGACCGCTCTCGGTAGGGACTCACCATGGCCGATCATCCCATGAGCCTTACTGTTTCAGAGATGCTCTGACCCAGTCATCTGAACATAATGATTTAGCCCTTGTCAAAATCTCTCAGATCTTTTATGCCAGCCCATTTCTTCTGCATTCAACATAAGTTACCATATCCCAGACCTTAACACGCACCATTTTACTCACCAGTTACTCAACATTTTTCATTCTCCACATGGGGGAGGACAGAATGTTTTAGCTCACCGATGTATTTATATATTACATTGGCAAGACCTGTGTTTATATGTGGGAAAACACAATATTAATTTTGCATACTCGTGGGAAATTGTGGGTCCTTTGCAGGGACACCAACAAGTCACACGTCATTCATACCTACAGACAATTTGACAACTGGGGGGGAGGGGGGGGGAGGATACCAGAGAAATTGAGCCAAGGCAGCAACTTTAATCCTGGTCTCCAGAGGTGTGAAGCAGCCATGCCAACCACAGCACCACTGTGCCACTCCCAAAACGCCATATGCTATATTGCAATATATTATACTAATTTATTATAAAAATCAAAAAGTTATATCTATACAAGTCTGTGATTTTAGAGAATGCTTACAGGCTTCTGAACTAAAATGCACTTGAAAATGCACTTCATAAGCACTTTGCACATCATATTTGGTCTTGAGTACCTTTTGCCCTTGTCAGTCAATGGACTCCTTCGTTCGGATTGCATTTACGAGATATTCAGTCAATCTTAACTGAAACCTATGAAGATCGGCAGTTCAGTTTGACATTAATTTTGCAATGACATGCTTGAGTAGTTGACATGACAGAAAGAGGAATAAACACCAGCTGTCCAAATAGATGACGACAACTGAGGCAAGAGCACCACTGCGGAAGTCCTGTGTTTAAGATAATCAGCTGTTCACGAGCACATTTGCTCCTGGATTACTTCTCAACCTGACAAATTTGTCTTCCTTCTAGTAGTTTCATGGAAGGGACATGGTCAATTCAGATAACAATGAGCGTACTGTGTCTGCGTAGTACCGTCACAAAACATTTTCATGCTGTGTAACTGGGAAGCTAAATTATACACAGGTGAGTAACATGTCTTTGTCACACAGTGATGCCATCTGAAATGAACTGTTGATGCACACTGAAATAATAATTACTAAATGGTATAGTCTTACACAATTGTTTCTCCTAGAATGATTTTTCAGAACCAGGAAATAAGAGTTATTTTGCAGATTGAGACCTGCATTTTTCCCACTCGAGTTTCACTTTTACAGAATTGGGTCTGCAATTTCAGCGATTCCAATCAAGATTTCCACTCCAAGCTGTTCTATGAGCTGTACTAAAAGGTCATTTTGAAATGCAAAAACACACCCCCGTACATCTATTATCCTGTTAATAGAGAGCCTTCCTCATGCATATGTATGAAACTGACATTTTTAAATTAAACATCACTATCAAATAAGTTAGTGTAGCGATTATGTGAGCAGGGGAAATACCAATACACCAAATTAACACCATATAGGACCCACGTTATTAGGTACACCAAGCTAGTACCGAGTAGGACCCATTTTATTAGGTACACCTAGCTAGTACCGGGTAGGACCCATTTTATTAGGTACACCTAGCTACTACCGGACAGACCCCACTTTATTAGGTACACCTAATTAGTACTGGGTAGGACTCACTTTATTAGGTACACCTAGCTAGTACCGGGTAGGACCCACTCTATTTGGTATACCTACGTAGTACCAGGTAGGGCCCATTTCATTAGGTACTCTGAGTTAACACCAGGGAGGATCCACTTTTGCCATCAGAACTGCTTCAAGAGATGACACGACCTGTACTCCACTGTTATACAGAGCTGTTATTTTTGTGCGGCCTGATTGCTTTAATGAGTCTGACCATTCTCATTTCACCTATCTTGTGAACAAGGTTTTTTTCTGCCACAGAAATGCCTTATCTGGATGCTTTTTTTCTTTGTACCATCCTCTGTTAACTCTAGTCACTGTTGTGTGTGAAAATCCCAGGAGGACGGCTGTCTCTGAGATGCTGAAAACAACAGGTATGGCTCCTACAATCTCACCATATTCAGCATCGCTTAGATGGGGGAGCCTGGCTGTTCTAATGCATAGCCAAACAGTACCTGAAAAACCTGACACTGCCCGTGTGATCTATGCATTAGATTGCAGACAAATGATTTATCGTTTGGAGGAGTAGAGTGTTTGGTAAACAAGCAAGTCTACCTAATAATCTGTTCCCTGAAAGTACGATAGCAAAACTGAAATGGTATCAAGCTAGAATAACTAAAATGTGTGACAGTGCTCATGCATCCACAACTAAAATGCAGTTACATTATGCGACAGCAGAGGCTAGACCACAGCTAATAGGAAAGCGAAACTTATTGGGCAGCTCCTGACTGGGCAGCTCCTGAAGTGCACAGTGTCATTTTTCAGGCGATAAAGTTGTTGTTCTCCAGGGGAGTACCCCACCTCCTCCAACTTCTAAACAAGTCACACAGCAGCACATATCAGATGGGGGGTACAGGGTCATTTTCCATTCACCGAAGTGTGCTGAATGTATTAAATATTAATATACACAAAACAGCCTCAGCATTTTAAGTAATTAAGAGTGGAGAGCAAGGAAAGCTCATAAGCAGAAACTGCATGCTCTCAGCAGACAACAAAAAAGCAGCAGACAATCCGAGAGACGTCAATGCTTTGGAGAACAACGTGAATGCACAGTATAACAGACAAACAACGTAAATGCACAGTATAACAGACAAACAACGTAAATGCACAGTATAACAGACAAACAACGGAAATGCACAGTATAACAGACAAACAACGTAAATGCACAGTATAACACACAAACAAAGCAACAAATGAAGGCTTCAAAATTAACAGCTGCCCACCAACCAACAAAGTAGCAACTATGGTGTGATCCTGTGGTATTTCACTCAGTGCGTGATATTCCTTGTAACACTGCAGAAATCAAATGATGGGAAACAAATCTGAGAAAGCTATTATGATAAAGGTGACATTGATGACAGCTGATACATTTACATTTTTTTTAGCTTTAATGGTAGTTAGTTACTGCATTATGAAGGCATTCTACGCCAGGCTGCCTTTGGCTTGTGCTGAACAGGCCTTTCGGAATTTTGCAACTAATTCCAAATCCTTTAAGGGAACTCCAGAAAAAAAGGGATAAAGGACGACAGTGGTGATTAAATTACACAGAACGATGGCTGAAAGCCGCCAAGAGGGGGAAACTCAGGTCTCACTTCAAATCAGGTTAACGCTCGCATGTTCAAATGCGCAGTCATATCGTTTTCTGTAAGGCTGTCTTATTAGCAATGCTAATGATGTTACTTACATTACATTCTTAAACCAACATCATAATCCTGACATTCAATTAGTGACTAGAATTAATCATCATTTCATTAATGGGACACTTCAGTGGTAATGCTCTTAAAACAATCACTGGCCCTGGACTATTTTTGCACTGAGATTCTTCTCCCTGCTGCTTAGTTTTAATCTTAATGTGGGTAAAAATGAAACATATCACCCCCCCACGAGAGGGAATCATTAAGCCATTTCAGCCTTACAAGCAGTGGGGGTGTTCAGTAACCCATTTGTGTGTGGGTGTTTGTCTGTGTCTTTGTTGTTCGGCATTGTGTAGTCCTCTGCTGTTTAAGCCTTTGTGGATTTTACCTACTTTCTGAAAAGCGTCACCAAACCAGCAGGAAAGAAACCGTTCTATAATAATCAAGCATAATACATGCGGAAGACATTGGGCATTGCTGATATATACCTCTACTAATACATGTATCTTCTACTGCTATTGATGTCATAGACCCAAAGTTAAATGTCGGTTCTATTATGAACCTTAAGATGTAAAATATGAACACTAAATTCAAACATGTGATATTTGATTTGTAGGCCCCCAGCAAACATGTTGGGCCATTTCCTGATCATACTTTTATATATCGTCAGAATAAACAGTAGCTCAAATAGTAAGTACTCCTATAAGAAGACACTGTGTTCTTCAAAGAAGGACAGACAACAGGACATGTATCAAACAACTTCTAATAATTATGTAGACACGCACTTGTGTTACAGCAGTTGTTTAAAACATAGGTGACACTGTGTTTAATTTACCCATAATTACATTCCCATTTTGAAGAATCCTAAACAAATGTTGAAGAACAGTCGGCTTCATTAACAATGCACAGGACACCGCATGTCCCTCTACTTTTTTGTTTTTAATTACACTTTTTAATGGATGATTAATTCTGTCATCTTGAGATAACAGCATAAGATCTGATAGTGACTAATTAGTATGCAAATTCAGTGACTTTTTTGGTAATAAGGTTTTGTCATCTTTGAGGCTGTCACCATTTCAATATATGTGCCTACTGGAATTAAACTTGCCCGTGATGGATATTTAGAACATAAATCCCATTTGTAAGAAAATCAGTTTATTGTGTCTGCTTATCGAATATTTCTTTTCAATGAACACAGTCGTTGTTTTCCTGTGCTCTCTTTGTAAGTGACAGATAAGAAGCTAATCAGACAAACACACAAACAAACAAGATTGACTTATGGAGTATCTGATATGTTGCATAGCAATGCACTTACATTTCACAAGCGATTAAATGCAATGGAAACCACAGTTACCTGCATCCTTTGTTTATTAATAAGACTAATGTCTGGATCAAGCTGCGCGGGTGGCAGCTGGGATATAGCAACCTGCCTTTGAACAGGAAGTGAAACCAGAGTATAGCTGGACATCAGGTTGGTGTTGGTAGAAGTTAATTGGCACTGGCTGGTAACCAGATGAACATCCTTGATGCTGGTGCTGGGCCCAGAGTCGGCTGGCAGATTCCATTGGATGCCACGCTGGCACTAAAGACATGTCGCTGCGGGGGTCTGGCCCAGTTTGCCTGAGCTGGGCACATGCTTGGCATGTATGTTACCAGGACAAAACCACATGTCTGCAGAGTATTCTGCTCGAAATCTGCAGCAATGCAAGCGTGGTGAAACTACCCAAAAGCGGGGTAATTCATGTCTTATAGAATCGATTTACACTACTACGTTTATGATTTTTATTATTCCCAAAATCTTGTATATTAGTATTGATAATTATTATTGATGAAATACATAAACAGCACAGGTCTTAAATGGAAGAATACTTCACAAACAAGCGAGACTGAGTATTGAGTACAATACGGAAGAATAAATTGTGTTCTTTCAAAATTACATAAACAAGCAATAACATCAACAAAACTGAAATAAAACACAATCAGTACTAACTGGAAACATACCATCCCAGTTTGGGTAAGTAGCAGGACAAATGCATGTATGCATACTGTATTCATTCATATATACATATGGCATTTAAGTGTATATATACTGTATTTCATGTATGTAAATTGTATTTATTAATGTGTATATACTGTATTTAGTGCTGCTGTGAAAATTCTAGTTACAAGAGATGTTTTCTCAAGATATCAAAATGAAAGAAAAATCTTTTTACCTTTTTAAATCATTTCTAATGTTCTAAATAACCGCAAGCATAATTCCAGAGCATAATACTAATTTGGGGCCTGCTCACATAACATTCTGCAATCTGTAATCAAGCCACAGTAAGAAATCGCTCACACCCAATGCCCCATGTCCTGCTAGATCTAACCTCTTGTTTTTCAAAAATATAAAATGAAAACAATGGGAAAATGCATCGCTATTCAAAATTTTCTAAGCTAACCATAATTGTTTGATGAAATGCTCCTCATTAAACCAAGCCTTCCGTATATTTAAGGCGATAAACAAAATGGACACAATCAGAGTGAAGCCGGCCCGTTATTTTAAACACTTGGGAGATACTGCTAGGTTGCCACAGTATAAATTAAAAAGGAGTTCAAGCCCTTGTCACCCAGGCTGCCCGTACTGACACAGGGCTGCCCTGTGATTGGAGAGCCTCTTGCTGGTCAGAGTACTGTACTAATCCCAGTTTAGACGCTGAGTGATGATAATGAACCTTCATATGCGAGCATCATTGACACTGTCTTGCAACTCTCTGTTACAGCTGCACAATAGAGACTAATAGTCATATGGCCACCATCCTAGATTTGGTGAATATTCCTAAAACTTTTGACAAATCCATCTGCTTTGCGGTTGCTTTTATGGAACATAAGGTTCATTAACCTGACTAACCTGCTTTAAGTCTGAATAGCCCAGAACCAACACTGACCCCACATGACTCAATATGTAACACCAGGTATTGAGCAACCAGCAAAAATGTCTGTAAATTAATTAACATGATAAAGCTGTCATGAAAAATTTGTTATCTTTTTAACAGCAGTCAGAATCCAAGACGATGCAATTGGTTTTGGCCACATTTTGTTAACAATACATGAAAATGCTGGCTACATTACAGTAATCAGTGTCTACATGTGACAAATGAATATAATATTTTCTTACACATCAATTCACTTTAGAAATGAGTACAAATATACTGTCATATTCATGGTAATAAGTTAAAGTAATTAAACTCAACTTATATAGTGCATTCCCAGTGTGGTTGGCATGAAGTGCTTAATATGATTAAAAAAATAATAGTAACATAAAGTAACACCACAGAATTTGATAGAAGAACAACCAGCTACTTAACCCCTGCTAGACATGCTAATGATTAAAAAGGCAGAAATTAGTCTGTTTTTTATATGGATAGAAAAAAGGATCACGCTATTAGCCTGCTCATAGTCAACAGATTATACATGTAATTCAAAAATACCGTTCTTTTAATAACAATGTAAACTATTCCCATCCTGAGAAACCCAATATGATACAGGCCGCGTGACTGAACAGGTTAAACTGCATGTTACTCTTTTAACTGCAGATCAGATTCTACCTCACGCCACTGTGGCCTAGTTTGAGGCATCTTCGGAATTGGGGGGGGAGGGGGGGATACTGTCAGCCAGTTATGATTAATACACTGAATATCGTTGAATTAAACATCACTACCACACCCAGAGAATCCTGGTCATTTTTGGGCATATATTTAGCCAAATATAAGAGCACAGTATTTTAACATGCTCCGTATATTCAGTGGACTAGTGAGGGGCAGGACAGGCGAAACCAAGACACAATACGTTAGAACAAAGTGGACAGGACAGGCCTGAAGGACAAAAGCAGCCTGGGGGAGCGACCCAGCGTGGGGGCTGTCCTATATAGACACTCTTACATGCCATTAACTTCTTGTCTGGGAGGTTAAAAGCAGCACCAGACTGGAAGAGCAAGTTAGTGCAGATAATGGAAAAAGAAAGGCTAGAGCTCCGGTCACAACTACAGGTCCACTTCTTGTGGGGGGGGTTTCTCAAAAGAGGACTAGCTTTGTTAGAGGTGCCCCTCCTTCCCAAGATTTCCTACTATTTCGTTTATTATTATTGTTATTATTATTATTTAAAATATCCACTTGTCAGAGTCAGAGTGAACGCTGGACGATGGCCCCCGGCCCTGAGCCCCGAGTTTTCACTGTGGTCACAGAATATTTTATCTTTTATTTTACAAACAGGATAAATGGAAAAGAAGCCATAGGCGTGCATGCTTAGTGCCCTGCCCCCGTCCAGCTGCATTCATTAGTGCCCTGCCCCCGTCCAGCTGCATGCTTAGTGCCCTGCCCCCGTCCAGCTGCATGCTTAGTGCCCTGTCATGACGAGACCAGTTCTGATTAATAACTGTTATAACAACAATGAGGTAGCGGACATACTGCACTCGGATTCAGGGACAAACGGGAGGGAGCGTTGCCTGATGATGACAGTTCCTCAGATCTTACGCCATTTAGGATCAGGCACATGCTGGATGTTGTGACTAAGAGAGGGGCACAATGGGAGTTTATATGCATGCGGCTGGAAGCGACCCTTCGGTAATCATTCTCATTTCCGGCAGTTAAAACCTCTTCAGCTCTGTACTTTGGACATTTAACAGTCGACTACGACGGAGGCTTCACTGCAAAAAAAGTGAATACAAGAAGTCCACATTTAGAAAGATAACAGCTGTCAGACTATTAACGGGAGATACTGATTATGGCTCTCTGCTTTAGAATTGTATCTCGGTAAAATTATTACAAGGTGCTGATGAAAGGGTTTTAACACCTTACCCTGCCTCATGAGGTTTTATTAAAAGTCACCTGAACAGAAAATCTCTTGCACTCTCTCCACCACAGTTTAAATTCTTAATCGCCTTTAATTATGCCATTTAACAGAATAAGTAACTAAGCAATTATTTGGTCTAACTTTGATGACATGGTGAATGACTAAAAATGCACTTATAGTGAGGTAAATGCAGATGCAGGCTTCACTAATCCCCCTTTTAAAGTTTGACCGAATCCGGTGACACGCTGTGCAGGACTTCACGAAGCCGCAGGTACGCAGATGACCAGCAGTGTACCTCTCAATCTCAGAATTAGGGGGCTGAGGCTCAGCGCCCTGAAGAATGGATGTCAGAAGTCGCGTTATTGAACGGTCTCTCACACTCTTCTTCATAATGACAGGTAGTCCAGGGAGTCTCTCTTATTCTGTTTCTTGTTATATACGCAGTTCACCACACTGAAACATAACCGTGAAGGTTGTGGGTTTGAATCCTTATAGAACATTTTCAATGACAAAACAAATATGCTGCTTCATCACGGTGTTTGTTTCAAATTTGAACTTGCACACTGTCTCTCACACTGATTCTGTGGCCGGCAGAGCAATCATGTCACCGGGGCCCTTAACCCCAAAAACCACTCCAAGGGCACCGGATAAACGGCTGGCCCGGCGCTCTGACCCCAGAGCGCTCTCACCTCTCTGCATCTGCCACGGCAGAGAAAGACAGGATGTGATACTAGGTAAGAATTCATGTGCCCATGTACCTGTTCCAAAATAATTAGCATTATTAGTACTATCATCATAAGAAATACACATTTAACACATTTTTATCCACCCATATGTATTTTCCATTGTGGAAGATTAAGTATTAATTTTTGTAGCTGAATGTGTTTGTTTCAGAGAGGTAATATCGCATTTCCCTACCATCCTTAAAGAGTAACTAATCCACCTAACACAGATGAGATGCTATCCAGAAAGGATCTGATATCCTTTGACAATCCAGTTTCAGCCCATGTTGTAATTCCAACTGGGACAAAGCTCTATAAAAATATACTTTCACCATCCTCCCAAATACATTTTCTGCACAGAACACCCGAAAGGGCATATTTAAAGTGTCCCAGCATGAAAACGAGAGCCAAGATTCCCAGTAGAAATTAAAGCTAAACTGGGATGTTATCATGCTCTACAGCCATGCAAACTAGTCAAATGTGGCAGGTCCCCATTGGATATAATGTATATAGTCATATTTAAAATTCACCAGTAAAAAAAAAATAGCATAACCTACTAAAAAACAGGGCAATAAAAAATTGCGAGTGATTTTCCGTTCTGGACTAAGGATTTCCAGAATCACATTACAATTTCTCAGCAGGTATTTCTGCAGGCTGCAGTTTCACGGAAGTGTCATTCTCCTCTCCCAGGCAGACGGCTCATTGAGGACAATGCTGAAGTAAATCAAAAGCGATTCCTGTAAAGGTTAGCTAGCATCGTCTGCTCTGCCTAGCTTTTAGCGCTCTGCTCGGTCTGATAAGCACACGTTCCCAACCAAAACATGCTTCCCGTAAGACTGACTCGCGCCTAATAAAGTTTTTCCAATATTGCTTTCCTCAACAAGCAAGATACTTTGGACACTTAATATACTGCATGGCTGAGCGTGCGGGTTTGTGTTGTATTTACTGTCAGATTTCATATATTTTAGTCTGTCGGTTTTTTAGCTCCATAATTAATAGCCTGCAAAGTAGCACTGCAGTTCGTAAAACCAGCCAATAGCCATCAGGATAGTTTCAAATATTTTTCCTGTCAGTTAATTTCTGTTTAGCTCAATCAGACCATGTCCCATTAATAAAAACACACAATACCATGACAGGCGCTTGATCATTGTTGTAATATTCATTAATTACTCAGGCTACATTCTCTGGGCCCTCAGTGGCGTCTACACAGTACTGATGAGCTCCAGGTATGACTGCAAAGATGGGGTGCAAAGCTAGGCGGTATTTTAGCATGTATAATCGCGGCAGACAGGCACTGTTAGCCCCTCCCGCGCTCACGTTTGGGGTGTCAGCGTGGCATGTTTAACACGCTCGCCACACACCCCAGGAAGTCACCAAGCGCCCCAACCTGACTGGATCCTGACGGGTCTGTGAGGAAAGCTGGCAGTGTTTGAGGTTTACGGCTGCAGGGAAAAACCATTTAGGTGAGTGGCAGCAGGGTGATGTCACACACACACTTCAGAATCTCCTGGACAGCGGGATTTTTTTTCCTTCAGCCATTAGGTAGCACAGCAACTGGACAAAAAATAATTATAGAGCTACTCTTGTACCTAACAGCAGAGGCATTGCAATTTGCACTATTTCTTAATGAGAGATTGAATAGGAAAGTCTGAAAAGTTGAGGTATAAAAGTAGAAAAGCACTTGGACTGCACATCACTGCATTTGGCTTATAATAGATGGGTTAAAAATGTTTCGTGCTTCATGCCAAGTAATACCAAGACACCAAGTTATTTATACTTACAACACAATAGAATAATTCCGAAAACTCGGCTGGTGAATTCAGTCTGAAAGCTCTCCCGCTGCGTAGCTCTGAGAAATCCTGACCAAAATCACACCGGTTAGTACAAGTGATACCAAAAGAAAAAAAGGGGCTTGAAAGAAGCCACGGGCGTCTTTGCACATTGAAGTCAACAAGTCTGAAAAATAGGAGCGAGTGAAATTGAAGTGTTCCGCCTTAAGGAGAGGATTCCCCAAGGAGGATGAGATCAGAGATAAACAGGAGGTTTCTCCAGATGCCAGGAAAAGAGGACTGTCCCTCCAAATGTGCGCCTCTCCTGCTCATCTGCATTGCTAATGAAATTCTGCCCAGCTCCCTCCGACATGCTGCAATCGGCCAGCCATCTAGGATCGATGATCTTTCTCAAGCAAACTGTGTCTGGCAAACATGTACATCTGGAGGTGCGTAATACTGCACTAAGGTCCTCTTTGTGCACAACCTGCATTCATAGGCGAGTGCATCCGTGTCTGTGTTTCTGAAAAAGCAACTTGATGGTCTTTCCATATGCTCAGCTAAATTACTTCAATGTGTTATGTAGTCATTTGAATAATTAACAGCTTCATCATCGGCAAATGTTGTCAATACTGGATCATGGCAAACACATTTGTAAAGCTGAGAGAGCCAGGCCCCGCAGGAGACGGGTGCCTCTAAATTGCCTGCCTTGTCTTTAAGAGTAGGGAATATGGGAATGCGTGAGAACTGTGCAGCATCGAAAGACTAGGGAATATGGCAATGCGTGAGAACTGTGCAGCATCGAAAGACTAGGGAATATGGGAATGCGTGAGAGCTGTGCAGCATCGAAAGACTAGGGAATATGGGAATGCGTGAGAGCTGTGCAGCATCGAAAGACTAGGGAATATGGGAATGCGTGAGAGCTGTGCAGCATCGAAAGACTAGGGAATATGGGAATGCGTGAGAGCTGTGCAGCATCGAAAGACTAGGGAATATGGGA
>JAODKC010000130.1:14533110-14550217 GCA_026777985.1 Mormyrops attenuatus
TATCCCCCACCCCCGAATGATTGTTTCCGTGAGACAGTATCCCCCACCCCCGACTGACTGTTTCCGTGAGACAGTATCCCCCACCCCCGAATGACTGTTTCCATGAAACAGTACCCACGCCCCTGAATGACTATCTTCTATACGGACTAACATACTGCACTCATTGTACTAAGACACTCATTCTATAATAGGATGTCGGTCTCTTTTTGTGTGTTTTATTTCTCTTATTTATTACTCTTATGCTGCTAAACTGTTAGCAAGCTGTCACTATCACAATATTCTGTGATAGTGACAATAAAGATTATCTATCTATCTATCTATCTATCTCTATCTATGTAAAGGAAATCCATCTGCATGATACTGCACTCTGTCATGACCACAAAGTTCAACATGAAGCTAACGAATGTGGGTACGGCGGGGATGTTAACAGGTAATTAAGCAATTGGAATGACAAAGGCAGGAAAAATGGGTCCAGGAAAAGTTTTTTTTATCATTTAATTTTTTTACATCTATTTGTAGCAATTTTTAATGATTTATAATAATTACAAGTTTTCTAAGTGTTCAAAATATGATAAAGGTGCAGTAGACAGTAATAATATATGTAGTTATGTGACATTATAGACTTAAAGTGCATATACTGCCATATATTGTCTAATTTTAAAATATTTATAAACATGATACTCATGAAACTCATTTAACTCATGAAACTCATGAAAATCATTTAACTAATTTAACTCATTTAATTGTGTGAATGGATAATATATTTCACCATATTAATAGATGCATAAAATATATTTTCAAAGTGCAATGCATGACTGTCTCTAAGCTTGATTTTGACCATCTAGCAGGTACAAGTCACTGGTGATACAGCTCCTATGCTCATCTCAACACATCCCTAATCAAACTATCAGTCAATAGAATATCTGTCCTTCCAGTCTGTTCTCTCTTTATCACTCCCTTGGGGGGGCCTGGCTCCAGACCTAAACGCAGTGAATGATACGCACATACCGCATGTGCAAACAGCCTGATGTGGTCCGCTGATCTGCACCAATCCATAGCCGATTAGCCGTCGTCAGCTACAGCCATAGCGACTCTTAAATGAACCACTGATTAGTACATCTATAACAATAACAGCCGTAACAACTAATATTAATAGCCAGAGATACAAGCCGGAGCACAATATTAGTTGTTAGTGTAAGTGATGGATGACAGGAGAGTAACAGACAGGCCTGTAGAGACAGGACAAGATAAGAGGGAACAGGGTGAGACAGTGAGGACAGGACATCTCAGGACACAACGTGTCAGCAGGCAGGCTGGTTATGCATACTAATGTCCACTGTTATTTTCCTGGTTCAGCTTGTGGCTCTGACGTCTTGCCTTAAAAAGAATCGGAAGCTGAAATATATATATGTATATATTGAGATCTTTCAGGATACTGGTCAGTTGTCCAAATAATGAGTGTCATGTGACTAGGTTGGGCCAATGATTTAAGGAGATTTTTGTTATATCTCTCTAATTATATCATTGTTAACTATTGGCTAATATGCTATTACTATAAACAGTTCATTCTGCTGGGATATGTGATCCCCTTCCAGATGTCCTCATAATGAAACATGAGGTGAATGTGGGAAGCTGTGGATGTAGATCTCAGATAGTCAGCTCAGCACTCCCGACCACAGCGACTGAAAATGCGGGCATGACCAAACAGATGAATACAGCTGCCCAGTGCATATGAGAAGCCTATTCATGTATCAGTATTGTCCACAAATTAATGTTTAATGTTGTCACTCAATGTGTATTTTTGCATGATTTGCTGAACTGTAAATTCAGGGCGGGTGTCACTTTTTTTATCAGATTTGATGCAGTGTCACCTTGATAGGAAAGCAGTCTGTGTTTTTCTGATGCTTTTTGGGTTTAGGTTGAGTTCCCATAAAAAGCTGAAAGTTAGTGGTCAAAATGATTAGTATTAAATGTTTAACTTTTTTGATTGAATATACGGGGGGGGGCTGGGGGGGGGAAATGGTGAGGAACCTTTCTTTGTTAGCTGCCTGAAGGTCAATGGGATGCTATCTTGAAATTTAATGTCCCAGGCTGGTTCCATAATTATAATATGAATAAAATTATGTTGATTTTCAACATGCTGTGGCACACTGTGCTTAAAAATGGATGGCGAGGGGTTACTATGAAATATTTCCTTGGTTATGAATGTACCATGTCCTTAACACTTTTTTGGGTGACATTAAAGGCAGAGAATGTGCAACATTAATTTTCTTTAAGACTTTGTAATTTTTAACAACATTTTTACTTGCTTGTAAAAATGAGCCAACTAAAATAAAAATGTTATTCACTGACTGTTTTGTTCCGTTTCCACTGGTTAAAGTTTTATTAGTTTACAAATTCATTTTGGTATAAATCTTGTTGCTCTTTATCAGTGGAGTTATTCACTTGGGCAACTTATTAAAACTAGAATTGTCTGAATTAACTAAACCATTAGAGTATCAGTTGACTGCTGGATACAACCATGTTCACATTAAGCTACAAGAAGATAAAATATTCATTCATATATTTTATATATACACACAACCGTGGTATTTACATTTTTTCTTGGCTAAAATGTTTCTTGAACAACCATTCTAATTACCATATTTATAGCCTTTTACAATATTTTTTGTAAACATTGTTCTCTTCCAAATAGCTACTTTTAAGCACAAAATGTCTAATTAGGCACGCTACTGGAGCCCCTTTAAAAACAGGGCCCAATTTGCTTGGAGACACGAGGTGAAAGATAAAATAACAAGACCCAACTGTAGGAAAAACATTATTAGGACTCATAATTATGTGCTGACATTGTTCTTGCTAACAAGTGTGGTGACCCATAGTTGAGTCTCCCACTGATCTCAGGACAGCTGAGAATAAGCAGAAATCAGCTTTGGCGACGTCTCACGGCTTTTCCCTGATCAAAGCCCTGTGACATGAAACCTCTCATTCCAAGAAAGTCATCTTCGGTCCTGCATCCAGGCACACTTAAAATGGAACGAAGAGGCTTTCTGGAAAACTAAACTCGACTGTTCCTGTCATTCACTTCAGCGAGACTCCACTGGTGTCTCTCCCTCAGGATAAGACAAACAATTTGCAACGGCTTTGAAATTCCCTGAAAGGAGATTAAATGTTGCTGTTTTAATTCCTCTTATTACTGTTCCGCAGCACATGCAAAATGCTTGATTGCCCCTAAAGTAAATGGTGTCGGACATTCGTTTGTGAACAAATTCAAATCATTTGAGTGATGTAACACGGTGAGTCTCTTTCACTGCACGTCGTATTTCACCACCAGTAATAGCTCAATAGTGTCAAGACAAAAATGTGTCATTTAATTATGTAGCTAAAAGGATGCTAGAAATGTACGTTTCTTCGTTATTATAATTTCTTTTTCGTTAGGCTAATTACGCCAAAGAGCAGTTGCCACAGTGATAAAACTGTACTGGATGAAAGCCAGCTGTGATTCTGTACATTTTTTTCCCAGCGTATTAAAAGGTCAGAACACTTAAGTTTGAAAACCCCTGAACTTTACAGGCTATAATGAATGGAACCTTTCAAGATGCCAAACGAGGTGAGCAAAGACGATACGTGCGTGTGGAAGGACGGACTCGCTCTGTTTGTCACCCCCGCCCACACTCCCGAAAGCCGGCTGCTCTGCACTTTCAGGACCTTGCCCTGAATCTCCTATCAATCTTATTGCTTCATTAATCTCGTTTGGTTTAACTAGGCGTGTTCAGTCCTAAATGCTTTGAACCTCTGCGCCATCTTTTTGTTCACCGATATTAAGGACTCTACCCAAATATCCTCTGGCTTCGGTGTTCCATCACCAGCAGAATGTAATAACATCATAGCATAATGTGATTGCACAATTTCCTTTTTATTATGCAATTAGAATAGGTGATTTTACTTGCCAGTTATGATGAGAACAACATGAGGGCATCATCATTAGGTTTTTTACTTTAGTATTCTGTCGAGGTATGTGCTCCCATGCAGTCATCCATTCTGACACAGAGATTTTTATCATGTATGCTGCACACACATATGAAGAAACTCACCAAGCTTATGTGTGACACGCCCGGCCCACCGCCTCTCAAATCGTGTGTACACATTCCTCAGGAGTTTCTGCCTTAAGGCAGAAAATATAAATCTGCACAAACGAAAGCCATGAAGGCAAAGCGGAAACGACCTCATAAATCACAAACTGTAAAGTATGTTGAATGTCACAGGCAGGATAGCGGAGACTGAGGAGCGCTAACCTCGTTAGCATTCACGCACTGTGCTCCAGGCACAACCAAGCCTATCCCTGCTTAAAGTCATCCTCATAAACGGCGGCACCTGAATTTTTGTTACCATAAAACAACCTGACCATGGCATGAACACAAGATGTATTTGGTCAGGTAAGAGTTTATAGAAATTATTTGTGGCCTGGTTGCACATTAGCTATTTTTTCCTTTACAGGGTGCACTGAATGTGGCGTCCTGTTGCTAATGTACACTCAGGTGTAAAGGGAGCGTTAAAGTCAGAAAGTTCATGCAGCTATCAGAGTGTTTCTCAATTTTTTTTTAACAAGGTTTCAATGAATATCTTTGCAAGTGTTTTGCCTTCGTGAGCTTAAATAAAAGACGTCTGGCTGAAATCGTGTCTTCAGAGTCTACAGTAAATTTATACTGTAAATCACATCTCATTGTCACATCTTGCAGAGTAAAAATGTACTGAAATTCAACCTTTCTCGCTTCAATCAAACACACACTACAACTGCAACTGTGCTAATTAACAGAGAAAGGAAATCAGTAAATGTCAGACTTGCTCAGGAAGAGAGATGCACTATACTTAAGCATTTTTGCTGCTATTTTAGCTATTGGTGTGCTTTAGTCCATATTAGTAATGTATTTTTTACATTATATGTTATTGTGAACGTGCTTGACAATAACACCCTAATTCATCAATAGTAACTTCTTGATCCCATAATCCACTCTCATACATAGGCCTTATTCATGCCTAGTTGTTACGGAAATATTTAAATGAGGGCAATGCAACACATTCATGACAATCTTATAGATGAGAGTAAGCAGGAAAGAGAACATAGAAATGGCTTTTTAACAGATATTCAATTGACAAACTGATATTGCAAGAAAACAGACATACATTAAGTTGCATTAAGTTGCATTATTATGGGCCAAATACGTTTCTCAGACATGCAGGGATGGGGTTCAAATCCCGCCTCCAATTTCTCTGTGTAGTTTACAAGTTCCTCAGGATGACAGTTTGGGAGACGGCGACATGGAGGCATTACTGTGACAGAAGTACTATACATGAATCACTAACTCCATCTATCTTCCAAGACCACTTCTCCAGTATGGACACACAGTGAGTATGAAGTCTGTACGCCCTGGGACACCTGGGACAGGATGCCAGTACATCACAGGGCAGAGGACACCCTGGACAAATGCCACTCGATTGCAGGGCACAAGGCCCCACACTCTGGGTGGGATTTCAATCCACTGCAGGGTACAGGGCTGGGGGACACCCTAGACCAGATGCCAGTCCATCACAGGGCTCAGGACAGGGAGATACACTGGACAGGATACCAGTCCACTGCAGGGCACATGGCAGAGGACATCCAGATGTCAATCCACCGCAGGGCACAAGGCAGGGGACACCCTGGACGGGATGACATTTCATCACTGGGCACGCGCTCCCCACTGAATCAAAAGTTACGTGGGGCAGTGGTGGCCTAATGGTTAGGGAAAAACATTTGTGATTGAAAGGTTGCTGGGTCAAATCCCTGACCAGCAAGGAACCACCCACAAGCACAACTCCCCCGGCATGGAATTAGCTGCCAACTGCTATGTCACACATGGATTAAAGGCAGAGGACACATTATGTTGTGTGCTGTGCTGTGTCAACAATAACAATTAATCACTTTCACCTCAAGCTCAATATAAACCAAGCATTCAGCGCTCATACGAGTTCAAGAAGCATCTTCGAGTCCAGTCAGCGATGTGAGTCAGGACTTGGCCCATCATAAACACGTTTTTTAAACCATATTCTGCACAAAGGACATCCTACTTTCATTGAAACCTTCAAGTGAACGTCAGTCTCCTTATTTATTTGTGTCTTTCATGCAAGATCGAATTAAGAAAACAATATTTTCTAAGCATGACAAAACTGAATGCTGCTTCAAACTGTATATTGAAATTGAATGCTTAATATAAATGTCTCATGTGGGTAACTGCAGCTATGTGCTTTAGTCAAATTCTTACATTCCTTCCATTTGCAGACAATTATTCTTATCTCTAAGCAATTATTTTTGGTATCACATTCTGTTTTAAAGAATATTTCATTTATTTGTGTACTGTGTTCTTTATAAACCAGTCTGCACTACATTTACTGTGTTTTGCACTATGTGTACTGTCATTGCACCTTGACTGTTTGGTACTATATGTATGTTTGTCTGTGGACTATGTTCTTGCTGCTGTATGCACCTGAATTTGCCCCTGTGATCAATAAAGTTAATCTTAATCTTATTAGATTATTCCTTACACCAGAATCCAGTGAACATAATGAAAAACAATAAAACGCAGTGGAAACACAGCCTATAGCCTGTGCAAGTACCATATGCATCCGGACATGAAGAGATGATATTCCTTTAACTTCTGACACAAACACCACATTCTCAGGTTGATAACCTATAGTTCATTATTTGCAGTTTCACTGGAAACTGTAGTTTATGATAAGTAGCAGGTTGTCTCTTCAGAATAATACACTCCAGACTGGTAAGAGTAGAACATTTTTTGAAGCTTTCTTTAAATTTTCACCTCGACAACAAAAGAGTTTGCCGAGATAACCATTACAGCTACTTACAAGAACATCTTGACGTCGTGAATCATGTTCCAGTAAAAGCATATATGGAAATCAACAACAAGTACGATAAACCACATTCGTTTTTGCAAGGTGACACTACAAAATAATTGGAGCCGATGTCTCACACACCAGGAAGAAATGAAGCAGACGGCAGGCTGTGTCTCCGGCATGAAAAGCACAGTCCGTTGTGATTAAACGGCGTGACGGTACAGTCATGTGACACTCCTGCATATCTCGAAACATTGAACCCGAGCCTCAAACAAACCACACTGCTCTCCAGAATCCCGTCGTTAGAATAAAACAAACAAGTTACGGTGACATCCCGCTGCTCGCCGGAGAAGACAGCTTAATGATCGAGAACCATTAGCAATACATCCAGGTAATTAGCTAAACTAATTCATTGTACTTGCTAAAAATCGATGTGTTTAAGCGCCAGTTCATTCTCTTTAACTCAGGCTGCCTTTAAGACAAAAGGCTTAGTAAGGTGAGGAGCTGAAACCTTTGTGTCTTTTCACAGTCCAGTCAGAAAAACCCCAGTTATGAGAGACCACATATTGCATTTCACGTTGATGTTAAACAGAACGTACAATGCAATTGTCTTAGTTGAGAAAAATGAATGTGACTGGTTAAGGTTATAAAACACATGTAAGGCCTGGGCCTGTGGAGAACAATCAATCATTATTTACATTCTAGAAAAATGTCTCCAAGACAAATCCTATTATGGCAAATGTTATGACATATAAAACTATAAATGGCGGAGTTGCTTGCACAATAACATACTATCACAAGCAAATTTAAAATACACAGCTGGGACTTGCACATAGACCGTTTTTTCTCTTCTCTTCAGAGACTCATAAGAAGCCCTGTATTGCCTTATGAGCATAACATGTATTGTACTGTCACACCTGTCCAGCTATTGATTCAAATTATGGCAAATAATCTAAGAAAACACTAAAAATCCAAGATGTGTGCTTTTGATATGATTTATATTAACCTTATATAAAAGCAGAAAAGGCTGTAATAGATAAGAGAAAATACCCTTCTATTCCTCTCCTTTTGCAATTAATAGTCACACACTTATGTTTGAAGAAGATGTTGAAATATGTATACAGACATTAAAAAAAGATGCACAGTACCTCATCGTAGATGCTGTCGTTTCTTTGAAAATCCCCGGGCCGTCTTGGCAGCACATGGACATGTACGTGCTGGAAGGAAAGGGCGCAATCATTAAAACAAGAGCAGCAATAAGTGCTATTCACACGTGGAAAAATGAATTCTGCTGCACTGTACATATTCCTATAGTAATAGCGCTCTAAAACTATCACACCATTTTCCATGCTGAAGGAATTATGCAGACATGAAAATGTAGTAACTATGCTGATCTTGAGTGATATATATATATATATATTTTTTTTTTTTTCCTTTTTCAATTAAAACTATACATAAAACCCTAAAGGTGAGGTTTTACGCATCACCTCCAGCTTCATGTGTATCACAGAATGGGAGGAAAAGTTTGTGATCAATGCATGACATTAAATATGACTTATAGCTTATGACTTATGGCTTATGACTTTTGGCTTATGACTTATGGCTTATGACTTATGACTTATTGCTTATGACTTATGGCTTCATTCTTTGTAAGCTCCTTTTAGCCCTAACATCGTGACATTTCATAACATTGCAATCAGCTATTGTAACTGACGTCGATGCTGAATGAGGCCACAGCAAGTCAGCTATCTCCTGTACAGAGAAACAACAGGCCGCGGAGAGAAGGACCGCTTTGCAACAGTGATTCATGTTTCAAAATCCAACCACGCAGCACACACTTCATTCTTTCTGAGTACTTAATTCTATTTAAAATTTCCTAATTCAATATCTTTCTTTTTTTGTTTATTTCTTCTCCTTCTTTAAAACGTTTACTTGAAAGTACGAGTTTTTACTCAAACATTTTTAAAAATACCATTACTAGTATATTAAAACAAAATAAATATTATATTTAAAAAAATAATCTGTACCATACATAAACTATATCACTTTGAAACAATTTGCCTACAAGTAATCATTTTTATGTATTAAATCAGATTATAATTTGCTAAGCATCCAGTCATATAATTTAGCCAAGCAAATTTTTTGGATATACAGTATTATTTTTTTCTCTGTCTTAGTAATAACTTGAAAACAATACCGCAGCTCACATCTGCCAGCTGTCAGACCCTTAATGCCTGCAGTTGTACAACATACAATAAACACCTTCTGGTTACTAATATTGAACCAATATAATAATTATATACACCAAATATTTCAGCACGCCTGTGCATTATGATAAACAACTGGGTTGCATATGTGGATACAATCAAACTTTTTTTTTCTTTTACTTTATCACATTTGCATGAAAAAGCTAGCGGTATTATGTGAAATATATATCTGATACGGGACAATATATGCAGACATAAGAACTTAAAAAAAATAAAATAAAATAAAGGAGAGTAACTGAAGAGCAATGGAATTTAGGATAACCAGCAAATAAAAAAATAACATAAAATAAAATAAAGGAGAGTAATTGAAGAGCAATGGAATTTAGGATAACCAGCAAATAAAAAAATAACATAAAATAAAGGAGAGTAACTGAAGAGCAATGGAATTTAGGATAACCAGCAAATAAAAAAATAACATAAAATAAAGGAGAGTAACTGAAGAGCAATGGAATTTAGGATAACCAGCATAGCAAACTGAAATAAATCTTTTAGAATGACAGAATGAATTTGAAAGCATTAAAGAAAATGTATAATTGCTTGTATTAAGTTAGGTAAGAAATGTTCTTCTGGTCTCTTTCGAACTATACTATCATTAAAACCAGATATTAAATCAACATAAGAAAGTCAAAAATATATTTATAAATATATACAGATTAAATACTTATGGCTTGTTAGCACTATGGATCTATGTAATAATGTAAGAATTTTTTAATTGTTACAAAGATCTTCCTCATTAGAGTTTTGTCAGTATAATGAAGTGTTTCGCATAATGCATGCATTATTAAATCTGCCCACCGCTAGAACACATACGAGAAACACACAGCTCGTTCATCAAGGCGAAAATAGCAGCTGCACACATGAAGGTGACAGAGTTAATTCCAAGGAACTTTAAAAGTAAGCTTGGAGACTATCAGTCTTTATATAAAGGTCATTTTTCTTTATGCGGGACACCAGACAGGCTTGCAGAGTACATTTGGAATGTTGATTTTGGTCCTTCTGGCTCCTGGCTGTGCTCTTTGAGGTTATCATGAAGATTTGTAGATGTGTTTGGGGAAGAACTGTAAGGGCTACAGATGATATAATAGAGGTTGCACCAGATATAGAGTGCACTAGACGGAGGCGCTCCCGTGCCGGGCGGCCATCCTTTGTCTCAGAGGCACTTCTGACCTAGAGGAACGGAACAACATAATAGGGGTGACGGCAGAATAAATGTCCGCATTTGGGCACAGCTAAGCTCTTAGGGGGAGAGCCGCCATACAGAGAAGCCGAGCCTTTGTGACGTCAACATGCGGATGGTGGACCCCCCCACTCAGGCATCACCATACAATCATTTGAGTTACTCAGCTAGTCAGAAACACTGCAGGCCAGTTAGATGCATCAGAAGACAGACAATATTCACAGATGTTGTCAGGGACTGGGTGGAGATCCGTTAAACAATGAAATAACATCTACAAAAAATGCAAAAAACTGAGTATGTGATTTAAAAAAAGTGTTCTGCACTGTAAGATATTTTATTGGTGGATCAATATTAGCATAGGCACACAAATAAAAATGTGACATGAGGAGAAGAGAGGATTATTTCAGAGCATGTAGATATAGCATATATACGCTGCAATTACCTTCCAATATCATGTCATTTATTGTCTGCGCAAAACAAATCAAAAATGGAAATATAAGCATCCTCTGTATCAGAAGAGAAAAGCTGCTGGCTTCCGTGCATGTCAGCGGTCTTGGGAATAGCTGACCTGACGCTATATGAGTTTCACAATTATCACATGCTAATAGCTCTTGCTCTTCGGGGCTCGACTTCAGCTGTCCCTTCTTAAAATGCTCAGGCGATCGCTGCTTTTTCTGTTGCGCAGACATACCTATCTTTCAACAGTTATCCATTTTTGATTTTGAGAAATTGGATTTCGTGAAAAATAAATGTGATCACTAAGCACACAAGGCAGCAGTAGGAGGCTGGGGGAGTCAGGCATGCAGGTTTTGTGTGTGTCTCTCTCAATTGTTTACAAAGATCAGCAACAAATTGATTTGCAAAGAGACCTTTTAATTGATACTAATTGTATAATTGGGCACGTGCTCATCCCGATTATCAAATAACTGCCAAATGGGGATTGCCGATAGGGGCACCTTGAGGACAACTGCCGAATGCAGCTTGACAATCAGATGATGAAAACGTAATATTCCATTAACAGATAAAAACATATTGCATGAATGATATGGCTAAAGTTACCCCAGGTTATGTATCGCCTTTCAAAATGAATTAAAAATATATTCTCATTGGACCACATAAACCAAATATCAGTGTACACTGGATATGTTCAGATGTATAATATTTCTTGCAGGAAGCAAGGATATTGTAGCTGAACCACTTTGAGCCACTTTGAGTAATCAGATTCAGATTTGACAACAAAGATCTGTTCTAGACGATTTAATGGTACAGAATTTAATGTATCTCCCTCTGTGCAGGTTCCACATAATAAGGGTTAGATTGACATTAACAATCATTTAGCCACAGAACATTGTGTTTAAGAAAATAAACTGTTTCAAGTAGATATTAAACCATTTGTGTTTAATATTAATTAACTCCCTGCAGGGATAAGAATAGGTCGTAAGTGAAATCCCACAATATGCATTTAGGTAAGCCAAGGGCCATTCAAATTTATATATTATTTTCCTCAAAAAATGCAATTTTTAGCTTTCCGTGAGAAGAATATTTGATCAACTGAAAATGGGGCGACTATAAAAAAACGAGATATACATGCAGTTTTTTCAGACTTAATTAAAACAGATGCCTATTAATTAGTTCCTGACTAGACAAATGAGAAAAATGGTCACACTGATATTTATATTGTTTAGGGCAAATCTAGTAAGACAGGTAGACAAATGTATTGTGTCATGAACAGCTGTGTTCCTATTAAGACAAGAGTAAAAACACCCAGAACTGCACACTGTGGCTACTTATTAGCGCAGCACCAATCATTCCCAGGCTCCTTCAGCAAAGCAGTCTCTTAAACAGGAAAGTGAGATTCATTGAGAGATTTGTCTTGCTTTATATTTTGATAGGGCCATTTATATCTTGTTGCTTAACATATGGTCTTTTTTCTCGCCGAAAAGGAAGAGAATAGTCCAGAATCTGCATGTTTACAGTGAATCTCCGGAAGTCTGTGGCAAAGCAAGTGGCTGTTTAGTAAAACACGTGAGTGCTAAGGCTTTCACAGCCAAGCGGGGACGTCCTTATTGTTAGCATTTTTGGTATGAAAGCTGTTGTTCATCTAAAGGAAAATATGAAAACTTGCACTATCACCCTCACAATGCTTGAGCGTAGTGTTTCTTGAGTTTCTTGTCGAGGGTTTTCCCTCCAGGAACTCCACTTTCTTCCCACAATGTAAAGACATGCAATCTGACTGTCTGTGTGAGTGTGTGTGCCCCGTGAAGAGCGTCCCAGCCAGGAGGCTGGCCTGCCTCCGACCCTAAACTTCCTGGGATGAGCTCCAACAACCTCCCCATGACATTATCCAGCAGAAGTGGCTGTTGGACGAATGGATGGTTATTTTAGAAGCAACTATGTTTCAAAGTCAAACAATAAGCTTCAAATCTGAGAAATTATCACATGTGTTGGCAATGATGATTTTTGTCTTCTGTATGGTCCAAAAAGTTTGCAAGTTTACAAAATGCTAGTCACACATGCCTGCCATTTCATCCACTTACAGAAACAAAGAGTGCGGCTTAATTTGGCCCTGAGACTGTAAGTTCGCTGGCATTACAAGGTGCATCAAAGTGCAGGTTTTTATTATTATTATTATTATTATTATTATTACAGTCGTGGCCAAAAGTTTTGATAATGACACAAGTATTAGTTTTCACAAAGTTTGCTGCTTCAGCGTTCGTAGATCGTTTCGTCAGATGTTTCTGTGGTACTGCGCGCGCGCGCGCACCCCAAAACCACCTCTTCTATTGGGACTTTTTCGCACAGATGCAATTGGCCAAAATAAAAATAACTCACCCCATCATAGTGTCCTCAGGGCAATACAATTTATCAGCTCTAGAGAACAAAAATGCCGCACTAATACATTCAGCGCATAATCAATTTAACTCCAACATAAAAATCAAACATCTCAAACAATCTGGCTCATCAACATCTCACCCATAGAAAGGAAAACATTTAAAAACACACATGGGTGCATCTCTAATAATATGAACGTCACCCCATAATATTAACACCGGCAAAATTCCCCACTTTTCCCAGTAACATTACCACCCATTTCTATAGGGTGCTACACATTGCATGCAGAGAAGGTCTGAATCTGACAAGGATAAAGCAATGTTTTTGGCCACCTGCAGGAAAATACTCAGTGAGATTAGACTACAGCAGATGAGAGAACGCTGAGTAGAGTCTGCACGTTTCTCTGGGACTATGAAACTCTTCCTACATTTTGTATGTCTCTACAGACAAAGTTCTCTGTCTGGAAGTAGAGGGCGTCATGTAAAGCAGTTTTCACACACATTGATGGACTTGATGGAAAACATCCAGTTATATAAGTCAATAATGCCATTTCAGATCCTCACCTTGAAGAAAATGCAAAAACGCACCAGGAGTTAAAAAGATCAGGGCAGCAGAATGGAGAGCCGTCCTTACTGGATAATAGCGAAGAGACAATCATTCGGGTCAAGGAGGGTTAGCCCGTCAGGCGGAATCAAACGCCCAGTTTCACAGGGACAGCAAAATCCAAGGCACTGAAGTGGTGGGACTCAAGAGTCTGGTTCTGAAACATCAGCCCGGGTAATTCATCATACTAACATTTTGGTTAAGATATTGATACCAATCATGATTTTCAATTTTGATCATTTTCTCTATTTCTCTTTAAAAAGGAAGACACTCTCAAATTTTTCAACCCTGGCCCCTCCCGGTCTGCGTAACAGATCTGAAATAAGCGGTTGCTAGTGAAAACAAAATGTTTTCAATGATATCCCGGTCATATGCAGGCAGGTCAGTTAAGATAAAATATAAGCATGTTATCAAAAAAGCAGGTCGATCATAATTTTTATCTTTATTAAAATGAGTGGTTCGAGTCAGAGTCGGGATGAATAAATCGGCAAGCTTGGGTCGCTCGTGAAATGGGCCCGCGCGTCATGGTAGAGCAGGGGTCCCCAGCTATTTTTGCCCGAAGGCGAAAAACAAAGCCAAGGTCCACTGCATCCAAAAGGAGGGTGGCAGTGTGTCCCAGTCGCTGGTGCTGAAAGACTTATAGTGGAGCGGGGGGGGAGGGGGGCAAAAGTCTTGGCAGCATTCCAGAAATTTAACTAAAGCCTACACTTAAAAATTTTTGGACTACATAATTATATCCATATTTGGTCATCTGGTCATTGTGGTAGCCATTCCTTGGAATGAATATTAAAATAACAAGCTAATGCAAAAATCTTTATAATACATTTTTTATTCATTATTTGTCAAGGAATCAAAAAGAGACAAATTCCTATATAAGGATTATACTTACATGCTTATACTTAAAATCTTAACAAAAGAGAAGAAGAAAAAATGAAAGCTTAGAAAATATAAACCAATTTGTTTCATACCCTACAAAACAGTATCCAAAGGAAATACAATTTCTTTACTTTTCTGTTAATTTCGAAGCGATTTATGGATCTTGATTTAGCTATGCGGGTTGCCCTATCCTTGATTTAGCTGTGCGGGTTGCCCTATCATTGATTTAGCTGTGCGGGTTGCCCTATCCTTGATTTAGCTGTGCGGGTTGCCCTATCATTGATTTAGCTTTGCGGGTTGCCCTATCCTTGATTTAGCTGTGCGGGTTGCCCTATCATTGATTTAGCTGTGCGGGTTGCCCTATCCTTGATTTAGCTGTGCGGGTTGCCCTATCATTGATTTAGCTGTGCGGGTGGCCCTATATTTTGAATATATGTGAATATTTTGCGAAAAATGACATTTTCTGAGAAGGGAATGTGTTTACATTTAACAAGAAGGATGGGGGCAGCTGCCCCTCAGCCCCCATGCTACGCACACCAGCAGTCCTGACACAAACTTCACCAATCAAGGGTAACTGATCATGGGTCTGAATCCAACTGTGTTTCGGTTTGAACATGGACTGGAGCCAGTTGGTGACCACTGCTGTAGACGATGTATGGACAGGAAAATTCCTGCTGCTGGATTTTTTCCACTACTGGTTTGCCGTGCGACCCTACTAGTAATATTTAATTACATATAACTCATGTGCATCCGGTGTTGCTGCAGGAAGGATGAGGGTGATTGCTAGGGCTGGTAGGTTGAGATGGGTCGCTAATCAGGGCTAATATTAACTAGTCAGAATAACTCACTCCAACACTTCATGACATGGTTATACGGGACAGACATGAAGGGTAACGGTCAGAGCAGAGCTGCCGTCTGCGTGGGACAGCTGCATTCTCGAAAATAAAACAATAAAAATGAGGACAGCAGTACCAGTATAAAGTTATGCCTACTTTTGATATTAATATCAGTTTTGCAAGTGCGTGGGAGGGGGCAACGGGGGCTTATTTTATTTTGTCAAAGGAACACGGGGGCCAGGCACAGACCAACAGCATTATGGCCTTAGGCTGCTCAAACAGAGGGGTAAAGAAAAACAAATACAGCTGTTTTTTGCAATAAATTTTAAGACCCTAGCCTGGCCTTTAAAGGGGCATTTACAGAAAAGTTTCAGAAATAACTGCTGTGAAGACAGTGTATGGATTAGATCAACGATAACCTTGTTAGCCATCTGCAGGCAGCTATGTAAGGAGCCACTGAAAAGTGACAGGCTTCAAAATTAGCTTTTTTCAGTATAACAGTGTCGTTTATTATACTTTTATAAACCATTTTTGTAATCTGTGACTGTGTCTGGCTCCCTATAATAGGTGACGTATCTCACATGGCACCAGGAGAATATGCCACTACCACATTTTATAATATAGATTTGTCAAACATTAGCCTAGCTAGCTGTTTCAGTTTGTGCTGGACAATGTTCATTTGGTATTGGTTATTAGTTTGGTACTGAATGGAAATGTCCTGAGTTGCACAGAAAGGGCAATATATTTCATGGATAACAAAAGAAGAAAATAAAATCATGGTGGTGCACTGACTGATGTTATCATGTGAAGAGAAAAGAACACCGGGAGTTATCCAAGCTTATTTATGTTATGTTTAGGATATTTTGAAACAATGCTATTATATTACTAATACAGCCTGACTTCATCTGTCAAAAGTTCATACTATATGTTAATGCCTATTGAAGAAGATAAGGGCACAGTCCACGCTAGTTGGGGACCAGTTCAGGTAAGTAAGCAAGCTCACACAGTCCAAAAATACAAGCTAAAATTATAATGGCTTTACATTATACAAGCTATACAATTGCCAGTACTTCTCATTTGTTACAGGATCGTTTCCAGATCGGACTCTTAACTACGTTCAACCTAGAAATCGTGTAGCTCTTTCCAACCATTAGTGGAAACTAAACAATCCTGCAAAGAGCCTTTTTTCGCACCACTTTAATTGGATGGGAGCTGATACTATACACATTGTCCCGTGGGCTTTGGTCTTGTTTTGCAGTTTCAATGTGTCATCATTAGTAAAACTGGATTCTTGCCCCATTATGGTAGCCCGATATCATGCGAGGCATGCAGCTAAAGTCTGCCGTGAGTGGACAGGGTCGCGTATCAGTGAACCGAAGGTTACTGCACGTCATCTTAATGCCGCACTAATGAGTGAGCACAGGCCCGCAGGATCCGGACTGCTGACAGTGAATGGTAATGCAGTGCCGGCACTGGGGTGAGTCGTCAGGGAGTCCCAGAGACTCAAGCCTCACAAGCTCTGATCAAATTGATACTCAGACTTATTCCTACTGCTCTGGGGGGGGGGGGGGGGGGGGGGGGGGGGGGGGGGGGGGGGGGGGGGGGGGGGGGGGGGGGGGGGGGGGGGG
>JAODKC010000130.1:14634468-14654103 GCA_026777985.1 Mormyrops attenuatus
CCCGCCCCCCCCCCCCCGCCGCCGCGCCGCGCCCCCCCCCCCCCCCGCCCCCGCGCGCGGCGGGGGGGGGGGGGGGGCCCCCCCCCAGATCGGGCTGGGAGGAAGCATGTCCAGTACGAGGGGAACGTGAGAAGTCCAGGCACCTGGTTTGGGATCAAGGTTCGAATCTCCAGCTCCAGGGCTGTGATGCTGCTACCGTTTTTCTTTAAATCCCAGTTAAGCTCATAATAATATGACCATAAATAGGATGTGAGTATTAAAAGCCCAAACCACTCCATGGAACTGCGATTAATAAACAGGTTCATCTCATAAAGAGACCTTGATAATTATAAACTAATTTCCACTGTTGCTTTAGGTCAAAATCATTAGCAGATCGTAACAGCTAAATGTAAAGCTAAATGATACCTGGCTGCATCCAGAGAAGATAACAGGAATGTCTCCAGGTTCACACACCATCACAGGTCATGTGGGAGCACAGTACGACAACACAAAGGACACACAGCATGTTAGGGAATGAGCTCTTAAGGAAATTGGAATAAACTGGAACAAATCGGCTTCAAGCGCAAAACATTTGTCAAAATATTAAAACTAAAGAGGAATAGTGAAAAATATATAATGAGTACATTAAAATAAATTACAATCATGACCCTGTTTTCCACAGTATATTCGCTATCAACAATCGTCCATCAAAATGTTGCGGAGGTGCCATCATGGAGCCTTCTTCAGTCAGCCCTGAGCTGGTACGCAAGAGTTATTTATTGCGGACAAACGAGTGGAGGTCACATTAACTGTAAAGCATACAGCGCTAAGAGAAGAATAATGACAATCAGGGCAGTAATTATTCAGTAAGCTATCTGCGAAAATGCATTTGTGACTGATTGGAAAACCACAGCTGGTATTAAGACCCAATCTCTTGAATGAATACCAATGAGCACAGAATCTGCGACCTCCACATTGCATCCATTAACATGCGCTAATTCTTTAATGGTTTTTAGCCGCACATAACAACTCTTAGAATATAACCAAAACATCCAAACAACTCAAAACATTCTAAAACTAGTACTAGAGATATGCATATTCCGAAAGCTTAATCATTTATACAAAACTGCCACGCCCAAACTAATTATATTTATCATAAAAATACAATTGATTCAAAGTTTTTGTTGGAAGTGCCGTTAGTTGATGCATGTTTTGTCCACCCTTCTTGACATAATTGCTTGAGCACTCAAGTTGCTTAGGGCTGCTAATGGATGACAGTTTCTGCACGGATTCAAGCCTGTGCTTTGAGCCATACGCAGACATTCAGCTTTTTATGGTTAAGTAAGGTACTTAGAACCCTGTGCTTTCGGCCTGCAGTACTTAGAGCCCCGCACTTCAGGTCCGCAGAACTTAGAGCCCTGCACTTCAGATTCGCAGTACTTAGAGCCTTGCGCTTTAGATTCACCATACTTAAAGCCTTGCTCTTTAGATCCACAGTACTTAAAGCCTTGCGCTTCAGATCCACCGTACTTAGAGCCCTGCACTTCAGATCTGCAGTACTTAGACCCCTGCGCCTCAGATCCGCAGTACCTAGAGCTCCATGCTTCAGATCCACAGCACTTTGAGCCCCACGCTTCAGATCTGCAGTACTTAGAGCCCTGCCCTTTAGATCTGCTGCACTTAGAGCCCCGCACTTCAGATCCACAGCACTTACAGCCCCGCGCTTCAGATCCAGAGTACCTAGAGCCCCTCGCTTCAGATCCACAGCACTTACAACCTGGTGCTTCAGATCTGCAGTGCTTAGAGCCCTGCCCTTTAGATCTGCAGTACTTAGAGCCCTGTGCTTCAGATCTGCAGTACTCAGATCCCTGTGCCTCAGATCATCGTGTTACTGAAAGGTACATTTTCACCCTGGTCTTAAGTCTTCAATTGAATAAAAGCTGTTTTTGCTTTGGTAACCTGTACTTTGTGACATCCATTTTTATTCTGTCACAACAAGTTTTTGTGTCCCTACTGAGAGAGGGTCTAGCTTATAGCATAAGGCTGCCACAATGCTGCAAGACTTATCTGCGAGCTTCGCTGTGTTACAAAGAAGATAACCTTCCACCACACTTTCCCAGGATTATTCAAGTGCGTTGCAAACTTCTGTACAATAGATTAATTTTGCTGATAGCTTTCCTCTTTCCAGCCATCGCGACTACTTCTCTTTAGTGTTCCGGACACTTCTGAGTGATGTGTGGGCATCAGTCTTGACCTAAAACTTATCGAGAATCTTTGAAACACTTGAAAATGCTGTCAAGAAAGGATCACTAAGCAACCGGAGGCAACTTGAGCGAATCTGTCAAGATAAATAAACCGTAATTGCATCATGACATGTGTGCAAGCTTAACAGAGACTTACTCAAAAAGATACGTGGCTGCAATTTCTGGCAAAATGCTTTGGCACAACAATTCAGACATGCAAATACCTATGCATTCAAGTATTTTATTATCTTGCAGAAATTTTCATTATCTTCATGAAATTACTCTTATCCTTAAAAATCTTCAGACAGAACATTCACATATTCAATAAAAAGATAATGCCTGTACATCACTATGCCGTTTCACAAATTGTAACATGACGGGGAGGGTTCAAATATTTTAACAAGACACAGTACATGCAATGTTTAATTATTGCGAAAAAGGAAACAGATGCTCAGCCTAGTTGTCTTTTCTCGCACAACCCAGAACTTTCTGCTGGTTAATCCCTGGATGACATATTCAAAATAGTAGGGATCTGGTTAACTTCAACCAGCTAACAGACGCTGCTTCACATGTTGAACGAGGAGTGTCTCCGCAGAGAGACGTGGTGTCTTGGGCGGCAGGGGCATTGATCGTCGCATTTTGGCACAAGTCGCTTTCCTCTCTATGAAGAGAACAACGCGAGTCGCGCAGGTAGCACAGCGCCCACAGCATGATGGCCCCAGCTAATGCAACGTCACCACAGGCCGCAGCACAGCGCCCACAGCATGATGGCCCCAGCTAATGCAACGTCATCACAGGCCGCAGCACAGCGCCCACAGCATGATGGCCCCAGCTAATGCAACGTCATCACAGGCCGCAGCACAGCGCCCACAGCATGATGGCCCCAGCTAATGCAACGTCATCACGGGCCGCAATGAAAAGCACATTAGACTGAAAATTTAAGAAGACAGGCAAGAGACTCTCCAAGGCCTGACACTAGTGCAGCATCAATGACTTCAGGCATTCCTGCTTAGCGAGGACTCAGATGCATCAATAATTCATCAGCGGGCCCAGGGTTTTGCTTGCCTTGACGATGACATCGGTAACACCCTATTTTTAACACCCAACAAGAATGTGTAAATTTATAAATATACTTAAACAATACTGTACTTTTTCCCTATGACAACAGTTTTTTAATCAATATACCTACATATTAAAGCAACATTTTATTGGTAATACGTTTTAGAAGGCCTGCCTTGATGTCCTTTGTTGCGCATACGCACCCTCTGTGTCTGCAGCATTACAACATAGCGATTTATTTCTCTCTACTTGGAAAATATCCTTTAAAGCTTTACTGCTAACCCCATTCCTAATCCTCCAAATAAAACTCACGCAGCGGCGGCCTGTAAAAGAGTAAACAGCACCCCGAGGGACACGCTTTACTACAATGCTATCAAGCATCTACTATTTGTGGCAATCTTTCCAATTCATATTGTTAACTTTTCATTGGGGCGGGGGCTGAAGAAGTGGAGGTCAGCAGGGCATTTGTGGTCCTCCTAGGTCCTGCCAATCTGATGGAAGAGGAGCAATCGCCTGCGCTCCCCCACAGACTCCGCTCACAGCAGGATGCGCTGCCGGTCCGCCAGCTGCTGATTAACTGCAGTAATAACCTGTGTTTAAGAGGGGCACGGAGGACAGAGCAGCCCGGCTCGCCTGGCATCCCCCCTGACAGCTCTACCAGGGGCAGAGCACAAGGCCTCCACAGGGCTGTGAGTCAGTCAGATGCACCGTGTCTGGCGGCACATGGCACGCCTGTCACATCTGCTGGGGGACCCATCTGCGCTGGCCTCGGAGCTCTGCCATCTACCACAAACATCCATAGCTATACACTATGATACTATACCATAGTTGATTAAAAAGATTTTTTTTCAAAAATCAAAAGCTCAAATTTAAAACATGAAACCTTGAATCAGTGATCATTTACCTTTCAGCAGCTCCCTCTGAGTCACAATAATAAACTCAATCCAGGACTGAAGATTAAGTCTCTGTCAAACCCAAGCTTGCAGATGGATACCTTAAACTGCACACACCTTCTTCAGAACACCTCCAAGAAGGCACTCTCCTGCATTCTAGGGACCTGAGCCCATGAAGAGGAATCTTTCACTGGGGAAGTGCTCTAATGAGCCTATTAATGCCATAATGACCCAATCCAGAAAATCTAGAAACGCTTAATGACTGAATACTTTGGCCAATCAAACTCCTCCTTCATACAAAATCACACACCTACAGTCACACCCACAGACTTTTTAATCAACCTATTCTGCTGTTTCATAGGAACAACAAAATTTGACTCCATTGGCTCTGAGTGTTTCCTTAGCTAATATTCAGTCCTGAAATATGTTTTTTTGGACAAAGACAAACCCATTTGATGAGTCATTCTTTGAGAGACAATTTAAATTTTTCGGTCCATGAAACAATCAGCATAAGAAACCAAACTGATTGTTTTCTTCTCTTGGCGCATTTTGGCGGAATTTACAGAAAGTGAAGTTAGTAAAAACGCTGCGGATCAGCTGATCACAGCTTTTAATAGCTGCAAATCCCTCCACCAACGGCTTTATCAGACCTGCTTAGTTTTCTTCCACTCATTAAAAATCCTAATTACAGCCCAGTATTGTATTTCAAGATTGTATTCATTGACGTAGATCTGCCCAGGAACACAACAGTGCGAATACAAGTAAATCAGTTAATTTGGATAGCAAGAATAAAACACAGACTTTGGCATCCCGTTATCAGGCAGTGCAGAGAGGGAAATGCGGCCATTTCATGTGCCAACTTAATGCAATATGCATTATGAAACTTATGAATCCAGTAATTCTCTTTTTTTATCGTATTTTAATAATTGTCAATTTAATGAACATCCATACTCACAATGCCTTTGGTTCTGCTTTTCAAAAATCATTTATTTGAAAATTTCCCGTTTGTGACAAAGATGACACCTTCAGAGACCTACTGCTGTCATGTGGAAAAATCAATTATTCAAAATGCAAAAAGTAAAAAAAAAATTATAAATAACTACAACTGGATAACAGATATATAAAGATATATATATATATATATATATGTCTTATATATCAGTAGAAAATCAAAACTATATTTCCCATCATACATATTTAAATTGCTTATATTTTTATTACAACCATATTTGTAAATATAACCAAAGAATGATCATTTTTGCTCTAACTGGCCCACAGAAAATCACCTTAAATAATTTGAATGTCCTGTCAATCAATGTCCATGTTTTATTGACATCTTCCTTTATTTTCAGTTCACTTGTGTTTTCAAAAACTTTAATCATTACAAGATTGTAATTACCCACTTTTACCTTCAATGCACAACATATTTTTTTTTTGAAAAAGCATTCTTTTATTGACTCAAAGCAGCCTTTCATTTTCGCTGCGGCCTGCATGTATTTTAATCATGGCTATTCTCCATAAATATTTTGCCTTTAGTTGTTTTTTTTTTTACAAGCACCCCAGTCATTAAATAATTAGCAAATTAACTGACAACATAAAATTTTTTTAAATGGGTAATGTAACTAAACAGAACATGTTTCCTTTGTGTGAGCCGAAAAACAACACTCATTAATAGGATGTGGGGCCAACATTAGCAGCAAACAGCGGTGCGCTCATTAGGACAGATGGCAGGCATCCAAAATAAAAAACTTAAAGCCACTGACGTTAAAAACTAGGTCAGCTTAAACATATATCCAAGACATTTTACACTAAGGCATCGGAAACAGGCATCGTAATACACTGAGAACAAACACATATAGACTTTTACATTTTTTTATGAAAAAATTGCATTAAAAGGAGTTCAATTACTTAAAGGGTCTAACTTGTCATTTTAGGCTTATGTGGTAATCCCTAATTATCCCTTTACTAAATCACTAGTAACCTTGTGGTTATTATCTTCTGTCTGGCACCAAGTAAAACATAAAGGTGCCCATTTGCAAGAAAGCAGGAAAGCAGCAGGAAGGTGAGACGGGGAATAGACAGGTGGGGGGCAGAGACGGGTCGGGGCAGACACAGGTCGGGGCAGAGACGAGTCAGGGCAGAGACGGGACGAGGCAGAAACGGGACGGGGAAAAGACGGGATGGGACAGAGACAGGACAGAGACGAGTCAGGGCAGAGATGGTACGGGGCAGAGACGAGTCAGGACAGAGATGGGACGGGACAAAGACGGGACAGGGCAGAAAAGATATGGGACAGAGACGAGTCAGGGCAGAGATGGGACGGGGCAGAGACGAGTCAGGGCAGTGATGGGAAGGGGCAGAGACGAGTCAGGACAGAGACGAGTCAGGGCAGAGATGGGACGGGGCAGAGACGAGTCGGGGCAGAGATGGGACGGGGCAGAGACGAGTCAGGGCAGAGATGGGACGGGGCAGAGACGAGTCAGGACAGAGATGGGATGGGACAAAGACGGGACGGGAGAGAGACAATACGGGGCAGAGATGGGATGGGACAGAGATGGGACGGGACAGAGATGGGATGGGACAGAGATGGGACGGGACAGAGATGGGACGGGGCAAAGACGGGATGGGACAGAGATGGGATGGGACAGAGACCGGACAGGACAGAGACGGGATGGGGCAGAGATGGGACTGTGCAAAGATGGGACAGGAGAGAGACGATATGGGGCAGAGATGGGACGGGACAGAGTTGGGACTGGGGAAAGATGGGGCAGAGACGGGACGGGGCAAAGACGGGACGGGGCAGAGATGGGACGGGGTAGAGACGGTCGGGGGTAGAAATGTGCCGGGGCAAAGACAGGCAGGGGGCAGAAACGAGCCTGGGCAGAGATGACCCAGGGCACAGACGGGCTGGATCATAGATGGGCCTGGGTAGAAACGAACCAGGGCAGAAATGAGAGGGGGCAGAAATGAACCAGGGCAGAGACGGGCTGGGGCAGAAACACTTCGGGGCCGAGACGACCCAAGGCAGAAACAGCTTCATTATCTACATGAGTGAAAAATGAGAAAAAGATGGACAAACATGATACTGGTCACGCTGCATTGTAGGGAAATCAACAATTTACACATACATTTTTACACGAACACAGACGTATATGTATACACACACACACAAAAACAGAAAGTGGCCACTTTATTAAGTAAAACCGCTCGTTAATGCTGACAGACTTTTCAGAACAAACAGGGAATCGTGTGTCTGCAAACAAACACATACAGCATGCAGATGGGGCCAGAGGTCACCTACTGCTCCGCCAAGCATTAGAAAGGACAAGAGCCTCGATAACCACGTTTTTAAATGGGGAGCAACATCCTGAAAACAGCCCACCCTCCTGTGTTTCTCACACATTCTACTGTATAGACTTAACAGAGGCTGTGATAAACAAAAAAGGATCCAGTCAAGGGCAGTTCAGTGGCCAAAAACACCCTGTTCATGAGAGAGGTCAGAGGAGAACAGCCAGATTCATTAAAGCTATCAGAACGGCCGCAAGGGCAAAAATAGCAGCTCGGTACAACAGCGACGTCCAAAGACGCTTAAAGTGGTTCTGGAGACAAACATGCTGTGATACCCGCTTCTGCATTAGTGTACCTAATAAAGTGGCTACACATTATCATATAATGAGAATACACAGAATATTCTTTATTTATTGATTGGTTTGTTAAGTTATGATGCATGTTTTAGTTACTCTTTTGCTGTGCCTTGCTGTACGTGTTGTTACCGCCCATTCACAGAGGCATCTTTCTTGAACAGTCTGTAATCAGGCATTAGCAAGATGCTTCAAATCTGCAAGCATAAGGTGCGTATTTAATACTCAAAAACAGGACATGTTCAAAGTGTCCTTTACACTCAGTATTCATCCAAAGGCTTTGTACAGAACTGAGGCTACTGGAAAAGTGAGCACTCACTCCCTTACAAAAAGCAATACGGACAAATCGGGATGTGTTTTCCATTAAGTCTTCCCATTTCGGTCCAATAATTCAAGTAATTATGAATAATGATGTTATTTGACACGCTAATGGTAAGCTTGCACAATTCTAAGATTCATCCGTCACTGTCAGGGAGGTCAAATATTTGTATTAGGCCGCGCCGTGCGGAGTTCATTAAACAGTTAAACGGAAGGCTGAGCTGTAATTTACTGCATCGGCCCAACTGCAACTCCGTCAGCTGCTACATAGGGTCACTCTCAATGCAACCTTGAGAAATAGGCGGCAGACAAGCAAGAAAGTTTGCCCTTTCACCAGCGTCGAATCCAGTGCTGCCAAAAAGGTGGCGTCAGTGTCACACCTGCATAATCTGAATATTCAAATATTTGAATATCCAAGTAGAACCAGTGCATGATATATTCCCTTGTAATCTAACGACAGGCACATGGCCTATGCAAACATGAGAGCCGTTAATCGCCTGATAACTGTGAATGACGTCAGAAATAATCAGAACGCTTAAGGGCAGACATTATTTATCTTAACTAACTGACATTCAACAATTAATATTACAATACAAATACAAACAAGGAGCCATCTCAAATAACAATATCTCATCAGTTTTCAAGTAACTTTCAAGCAAAGAGCAGGACAATTATTGGTTACTTTTTTTCAATACACATCCAAATAACTTGTTCCTTGTGCAAACAGTAATACAAACAAGAAGCATATCTTTGCAGCTTTATAAAATACTCACCACTAAATTTTAACAGTAGGAAAAAATAATAGTTATGGCTATGGGGGGGGGGGAGCCTGAAATTACTGGGATTGTCTGTTAATCCCTAGGATGCAGGCTATGAAAAGTAGCTGGAAGATGAAGAATTCCCCGTTTTAATACAGTTTATTATTCACAATATACCAAAACTTGTGCATTTTCATTTACATGGCTGGATTCCCGCCATTATCTGCCAATATAATGAACTTGGGTGGTTAGTAAGTATTAAAGAAGATACTGTAACTGGATCCATTTCAGCGTGGCTAATTAACACAACATTTCTGGCCGACACATTGCAGAATGCATGGAAGATATTTCCATGCACTTGGGTAAGATCTAATTAGCACAGATAATGTTCTGATAATAGAATATTAGAGTGTTGTGAGGCCAGGCATGTTCTCAGAGGGCTCTGAACGACCAGCCAGTCCAAGCCCACCAAATGGTGTTGATTCTACAGTCTGGCACCTTGAGGCAAAAGCATTATCTTCTGTTGACTGACGTAAAACAGTCAGGCTGTGTATGCATCAAGAGGAATGGAGGGACAATAAATAAATAAATAAAGTAAACCGTGTAGAGAGAAAACATAAAAGCAAAAGTGCATGAGAAAAGTACAAGGAATTATTTAGCAAGGCATGAAAAAAGTCTTCAAAGACATAAAAGCAACTTTTAATTGGAGATGAACCATAACCGATCCAAACATCCAGAGCGCCACCGCATGCAGAAAATGCAATACTTTTTTTGCTGTTTTATATTTTTTAATTGATAAGGACTTTATGTAGAGAAATTACTTGCTTTTTTTGTTACTGTTGCATTAAATCTTCAGGACATTCATAGTCCGCTTGACACCGTCTGTGAAATGGCATCAGGGGCTGAGAGAAGCGTGCAAAATGTAGGTTCTGCCTCGTAAACAGACTGGGAGCCACGCCTGGAACAGTCATCCCTTGATAATTGCAATACGGCTGAACGTGCCTGTGATGTCCGCGGAAGCAGATCCCGGGGATGGCGTTCCTGGTGCAGCGTCTCGCAGATAAATGGGGGAAATAAAAGGTCAGTGCTTTGTGTGTCCCGCAGCTAGGAATACCCAACGACCTGGTTTCCCGCACGGATCCCTGCTCAAAAACACAGTGATCCATGCAGCCGTAGCGCGCACCAGGAGCACTGTGTCTCGCCTGGGCGGCCTGGGGGAGTGGGAGAATCACCACATCCAACATCAGAAAGGAGCCAAGACAGAGAGATCCTCAGAAGGAGATTCTGACAATCTGTCAAGGATTAGGGAGAAAAACCTGTCAAAATTCATCAGCTTGAGGAAGCTATACAAGCCTTCTGCTAGACGCAACTAACAGGCATAAAAAAATGCTGGCAGCAAATTATTTATTCCAAACAAGCAGTCTTCCCAAGAAATGTTGTGATTTTTCTGTTATTTTCATGTGAACATTTAGTCACATGACCTTTGTAGAACACATCAACTTGAAAAAGTTTGATGTCAAAGACGTCGGTCAACATCCTTCAAGCCACGCTTGTCTATATCACTTGGTGCTACCGATCTATCTATGGCACCTCATTTATAATACTGAATTGGTTCAGTTAAACTTTGCAGCAGAACACAAGCACAATGCAAAAGTAACAAAAGAGTTGAGTACGCCCCGAAAATCTCTAAGCACATACAGAGAAAGAGTAGCGGCCGACCTGTCAACATTTCATCCCCTCCTTATGACAGACGCAGTAAATCCACGGCTGTCGACATCACACATTACACATCGTGCATTACACATCATGCAGTACACGTCGCGCATTACACATCACACAGTTCACATTACACATTATTTGTTATATCGACAAACGTTGGGGGAAAGTGCTGGGCGTCCGAAAGACACAGAAAAGCACACAAAGCCGCTCTCATTCAGCGAGACGCGATGAGCTTTTGGAATGTAAAGATGCTCAACATTACATATCAGCTGTTGAATCGAAACTGATATTCAGTCCAAATCGTAGTTTTCATATTATGCGCATACAATCAGCACTCAAGCCATGAAGGTTGTCCGAAACAACACAATGCTGAATTAGGCTTTCTAAAAGATCTGTTATAAAATATTGTGTTTGTGAGAGATCGCACACATATACATGCACTCCCAGTTAAAAGCTTACGTGCACCTGTTTGAATAGAATAGTGATACTTTATTAAATCACATCAGGAGACGCATATACAGGTGAGAGCAAACTGGGGGGGTCACAGCACAGGGTCAGCCAGCGTGCAGCACCCCTGAAGCTGGGGGGGTCACAGCGCAGGGTCAGCCAGCGTGCAGCACCCCTGAAGCTGGGGGGGGTCACAGTGCAGGGTCAGCCAGCGTGCAGCACCCCTGAAGCTGGGGGGGGTCACAGCCCCAGGTAACCGACTGAGCTACATCCCCCTCGGTCAACCCCAGACTTGAACACAGATCCTGCAATACTGCAGTTACACGGCTCTTAAGCTGTCTTAGCCTGAGTCTTACCCTGTAAATACGTGTCTGTTGAAAAGAGTGTTGGATTTGTGAGCCAGGATTTAAAACATTTGGGTCCAAATACTGCATATGTGTAAGACGCAGAGAAGATGAGCGCATGAGTTCTGCATCTGAGGTTCCTAGGGTGAGACACACAGGAGGCAGTCGGGGTCAAAGCAAAACAAGCGGCCAGCCCACCCCCCGGGGAGCTGCTGTGGGGGAGCTGCAAGGACAGGCCCCTCTTTTCCTGCTCAGACTTCTGCACCAAATGCTTTGTCTGCTTGTTATTGAGGAAAATGTGGCTATTTTGAGAAATCCAAGGCATATACAAAATTTTCTTTCTTTTTTTTTTAACACTGCTTTACGGCTAGGTTTGCTTTGTCAATTGTAATGTGTGTTTTTTTAACCCAACTACTCACAAAAAATACTAAATACTAAAATACTAAGACTTTGGACTTGTAGATATCTACTGGATATGTATACTGGAATGAACTGCTATTTTAAATAAAGCTATATCTGTAAAATTGACATCTTTATACAGAACAAGTGTTTGGCAGCAGGGCTATTTCCTAGTATTTATTTCAGGTCATTTTCAAGTAATTCATTCATTACCTTGTCGTGACTGGAAAAAAGCAGCTAATTATGAATTTTAATAGGATTACCAGATCTTGTAATCAACTATTCACAGCTTTGTTGTAATTAATTAATCCTGAAGGGAAATGTTAATCAAAATGTGCTACTCCTGTTTTTTAAAAGACTTACACATTCACAGAAAGACTTTTCCAAAAAGGAAATCAAACACATATCGAATGCGTTTGGTCTCATGACGACTCGGTGTGACACTACAGCTACAAGATCCACGGAGTCTGGAGCAGCAGGTTTCCAAAAAGGCTTTCATCAGACGAGCCTCGTCAGCCTACAGCGCCCAGCTCAGACACCGGATTAGAAAAAAAAATGAAGGGGCCGGCATTTTTAAGCACATCCTGGGCACCATTTTCTAGCACAAAACTGGGGCTGAAAAATGTCCCTCTGGGGAAGGAGCAGCACGTCACCTGTTTCCAAAAGCTGTTACCGTCTCAGGGATGCAGAGACCCGAACTGGCGCTGTATGTTACAGCAAAAAGAAGGATCAGCAAGTCCGGAGCACGGAACCTCACATCATCGACATATCATAGGCCGAATATTCTATAGACAAAACATATTATTTTTGCTCTATTTCACATGGCTTTACTGAGGTGTAGTACAGGCTATTAAGTAGAATGTTGAGCATAAAATATTTTTAATGGTAAAAGAACGACTGAAAAACATAACTTACTCATGAAAAACAAGGGAATTAATGTGCAGTAGGAAAGAAAGAGTTAAACTGTATAACTTAAATGATGTAATAACAACAAAATCATTCTAACAAATGTGACACCTTATCATTTGGTATACACACACAAACATAAATATTTACATAAAGCAATATTTATCATACAGTAAGATTCAAGTCTGCCAATAACTGGCAAAGTATTTGTTTTTTCAGCTGCATAATCAGCTACAGATACAATGCGGGATGATATTTGCATAAAATAAACAAACTAACAAACAAACAACAAAGGGCTTTTCAGGTACAAATATGGTGCAGAATTTAAATGATTTAAGGAATTATCTGACTAAAGTACTATTACTGGGTCTACACCTTATTACTGGGTCTACACCTACTCCCTCAGACTGCAAGGCAAGTAAATAAATATATTCCAAGTTCCAAATAAATGGCACATAAACATCTCACATGCTCTCTCTCACCCTCACCAATCGCTACACTCTTTTCAAGATTTAGGCTGACAAATAAACATCTTGTGTAGTTTGCTGGCTTTGCCACTGTTTATAAAATATGGGTTAAAAAGTGTGTGCGTGTTTGTGTGTGTGTCTCTGTCTGTGTGTGTTTGAAAGGAAGGACTCTGGACTGTGGTGTGCATGTGGGTCTGTGTGCAGCTGTGTGTGTGTGTGTGTGTGTGTGTGTTTGTCCATAAAGCCCCCTCCATAAATACTCTTCTGTCTGAACAGTTCATACACACTCCCATGGCAACCTTCATCAAACCTATTTACATGTTCATAGTTTAAAAATTAATGGGGCAAATAATCACAGCTGGAATACTTTAGAAACAATTTTACTGACGGGATTCAGAGCAAAAAAACATCCATACACTGTAATCTGTTCAATGCCTTTGTAACCTTCATCACCTTGTCCTCCAATTAAAAAAATCAGCTGAACATCCTAAAATGCAGTGTATAGTGTGAAAATAATTTGATGAAGATTCTTATAAGCAAAACAACTTGGTGTCATCCTCAATCAGAATCCCTATTAGTGCATCGCAAATTCAGCTTGCAATTCTTACAGTTTAAACTGGGTCATTATGAGCAGAATATCAATTTGGCTCAGCTTAGATGGTGAGTGGCATGGTAATTAGGTCTTATTTTCTTCATTTCTTGAATAAATTTTCGAGATTCTAGATGTAATAACAAAGGGAGGGTTTTGCCTTGACCAGTAAGCGATTTTGGTTATCACAATGACACATCAGTACAGAAAACAAATATTGTTGCACTGATTTTCTCCCAGTTACTTGCATCTCTATCCTGAAAACTGGATATATAAATTCCTATGACGCAAAACTCCTTAGTACAAACCAGCTCAAAACATCGTGTATGCCTGAGTGCAGAATTGTTTTATCAGGCTGCGTGGAAGATGGAATCAATCACATTTGACTCAGCCATATTTCCGAGGAGCAGCGACGGCAAGCACTGAACTTTCTGCACTGGTTCCTACACAAAGATAAATGGACCCTCCATAAATAGGTCCACGGCCTCAGAACTGAATCATTGTTTCCAGCAGTCAGTCCCTCAAGTCAAGAGGTTATGATTTATCTACCTTCAAGGCAAAGTTGCATATAAGTAAAACTAGCAAAATTTCAACTGTGTAACTAGAGAAAAACAACAAAAAGAGTAACTGCTAGAGTATAAATCATGGCCTATAGCAAGTTGTAAGCACAGCCTAATAGAAAGTAAAAAGGTACCTAAAAGACAGATTTTAAAAAGTGATAAACATTACACAGAATCTATGAAGAAATGATCAAAATAATACTACACCTAATCACATGGATCAGGGACTTTTTCACTTCATCATATTCACTTGACAAAATTACCTGAGAGGTAGCAATTTCATAACAGATTATAGCAGTACTATGTGTTATATTTTTACAGTGTTTTTACAGTGATGTAAAAGTCTCAAAAGATTAGTCTTGTTTGAGTCAGAACAAACGAATGCTTTAGCTGGTGTGACATCGCTGAGGATTATTGCAGAAGAAAATTGTAGACGATACATTAGCTCCATGCAGCAGAAACTGTTGCATGTCTAACTCAGAGGTCTCGTAGCATATAATATCCTCAAGAGAGTAATCAGAGTTCTGTGCTTGACTCTGGCAGCCGCAAGAGTGTCTTTACAAAGATTTAAAAGAGGAGACACAGCCGCATTTCAAGTCAGCTAAAGAAGTCTCGTAACATACAAAGGAGGACAAGAAAAAGAGTTAACAAGTCAAGAACCTAGAGCAGACACTCCTATGAGCAAGTCACAAAAGTGGGTAGAATCAGGAAAAAGGTCCCAGTCGGTAAGGGTTTACTGTGAGTAGCGGTGACCTGGTTGTTATTACATATGGTGTTGATTTTAAAGTTATGGTGGCCTCTGGCGAGAATGTAAGCTTTATTCTGAGAGACTCTGGAATAAAAGTGAGGGCACTGCACAGACATCCCCAAGGGACAAAATTAAGGAAAGGCGGACTATCATCAATACAGCAGTAGTAAGAAAGTATATGGACAGTGATGGAAGAATCTGACAGACAGGCAGAAAGAGAGAGAAACAAAGAGTATTCCCTGGGAAATGCCTTTTAATGAGGTCCCTATATACTACTTAACAGGGATTCATCATTCTATGATTTTATCCATAATAGGACATGTCATCAATGCCGACACCTTCCAAGGGGTACAGAAGATTTTCAAGTCTGATTATATCAAATGCAGAGGAAAAGCTTAGTGCAACCAACGTAGAGGAAAGGTCATCAGCTGTTACAGGAGCTCCAGGTCTGAAGAAAGCCCTGGCATCATCTGAAGTTCTTATTAAAGTAAATTAGCAAACTTAGGGGAGACAGAACAAAGTGAGATGTGAATGTGAAAATTATTGTCAAGGCATTTTTTATCTAATAACAATAAGATTGTTTCACTTAAGAAATGGTTGATGAGGTGCAGATAAGCTTCAGGTTGAGAAGGGCGTCCTGCTACGTTTTCTCAGGAGATCATTCATCTACCCTGGTGGACAGAGGCCAAAGGTAAACTGCCACATTTGGGTAGGACCGGGGTGACAGCGGTGCCAAGGGGCAAAAGGAAGATGAGTCAGACAGTGAGAAAGAAACAGCAGGATTAAGCATGGAATTCGGACAAAGTTGTGTGAGGTACCGTGGGTGCACAGGAGAGTGGGGGGGCATTTGGAGGAAATGGGGCGGCCACCAGCTCTGATGTGACACAGCTGCCTGGGAAGACAAGATATCTGATTGTTTTCCTGGCTTGTGTGTCCTGGTCGTCAAAGAACCAAGGACAGGTCACATGAGGTAAGCGGCCAGATAAAGCCGCCTCACTGAATGCTGGCCGGGGAATTGCAGTATCTGAGCATTATGATGGAAAGAATCACGGGAAGATGGCAAATCCTTAAGGAAACCTTAATACTGAACCAACGTCAACAATGAGTGGTTATCTTACATGTGCGAAATAGCTAACATGGGCAAAAGAGGAAATGGTTGGGGAGATTTGGGCCAATAAGGACCAGAAGGACATTAAGAGGGATAAGGGCAGGAGTAACAGCGGAGTGAGAGGTAGCATCTCACCATCATGCTGAAATTGCAGCAAAGAGCAGGGCAGAGAGAATGTGAAAGACAGGGCTTCACAGAAAGAAAGAGTCATCTGGATTATCTGCTTTCTGTGAGAGCTACTGGAAGCCATGAAGTGCTGAACATGCAGATATACAGTCATCCTTCTTGATAGCCGACTAGCCGATCTAAAGGCCCCCTGGGAGCAGCGGCCCAACAAGTCAGCGGCACTGGCTCTTACGAGGGCGAAAACGAATTACTGCCCGTGGAAATTCTCCCATTTATAGCAGTTCTGACGTCAGCTGGAGATGACAGGGACGAAGGTGACAATGGAGGGAGTTCTGTGCTCTAAGCAGCGGCGGAGCCGTAAGGCACAGGAGGTGCTTCACTTTTCAATTTTATGTTACAATGTTAAATTAATGTGTAGATGGTGAAATCCTTCACAAACATTCACTTTGAACAACATTCATCAGCATTCCAATAATTGCTGCGAATGGCAGATCTGTGTTGTGCTACTGTCTGACACAGGCCTTCCCTCAGGAAGCATGGAGAGCAGGCTGTTCTGAAGCTGAAGCTAGCTCAGATATCAAAAGTAAATTCGGCCCTGGACAATCCCCAGCAGATTCACCCTCTGCCCTGGAATCAACACAACTAATTAGTCAGGTTAAGCTCAACTTAAAAATAAAATGTATGCATTCATTTACTTTAAACATAGAACTTTGAGTATTTGATTTGACCAATCATTGTTGTTCATGCAAATTATCTTTTAGTCTAATGAATCACAGACCACCTAAGAGCATCTGCTAATGAAATTGGACATGCGAGGACAGGCAGGTAATTTTACCCTGATTTCCCTGGTTGGGGGTGAAATACCACAGATCAATGGGCTGATGGAGAAGAAACCCAGAGGAGGACGGCAGCAGAGACGCGGCCCGGTGTCCAGCCACTGCTGACGGTGCCTCTCTTTACTCAGACCTCTCACTGGCCTTCCTCCCAGTGTGGGCCAGTGACAGATTAGCAGCTGGCATCCACCTGGGCGTGTCTCACCCATCTCACAGGTCTGAGAGGCAAAGCAGTGACTGTGCTGGACCGTTAGCCTCACTTCTAAGAGTTCTGAACCTTGAAGAATTGTATTATGACTATGATTATTTATAACGTACTGAATTCCGAGACTCTGTCATCTCAAGGGACTCGTATCTTTCCCCAGCTCATCCCCGATATGTTTTAAAGCAATCCAATATAATAACCTTTCTGGTCCTGTTACGGTATCAGTTCCAAGGTAGCCACGCTAGCTGTAACATTAAGCATGTGCAGTGACTGCCCACAAGGATTCAATGTCATTTCCCAGGCATTAAAAAGGCACATAAATGCACAGCCATGAGTGCAAAAAGGCCAAGGGGCCTTTGATCCATGGATTCAATATTCAGCAGAAGCTGGAAATGGATGCAAAGGAAGAAATAAATCATCAACAATTGCTGTATTTAATGCAGAGGGACAGAATGTGTGCAGGAATGAGGTGTCAGGTGATACAGCTGGATTAGTGGCCACACAGTACATTCAGACATGCAGTAGGTAAAACAAAATGGAGATATAGTATCACATTCAACATTTTTTGCTTCTGAGTGTGTGCTTGTGGAGAATTCTGAGGGCAGACATGGTTAAATACTGCAGAACAGAATCAGTCCCTGGCAATGAAATAAGGGTCAGGTCATGAGGTGTCACTACCACGGTCATCACCCGCTTGTCACCATAGTGACACTATTAGACTGGTCATGTGTAGCCTCACTCTGTGAGCCTGTCTATATGAGCCTGCTGTGATCTGCACTGTATATGGCGCGAAGGCTGCCAACACGCTGAGGTTACGTAGGGACTAGGGCCTCTCAGAAAACCACTGAATGTGCTTCTTACATACCGAATTCCCAGCTTTGCTATACACGTTGCGTATATAAGGGCCCAACTAATAGCTTCCAAGGAGATTTTTTAAGCAAGCTTGAAAGCACGGTGTGCAGTTTGTGTTCCAGGAGAACCTGCTTGGAAACGCGGAGTACCTGCATGGAAGCATGTTAAGCAGTTTGCATTTGAGAAGTACCTGCTTGGAAGTGCAGTATGCAGTTTGCATTCCAGGAGTAACTGCATGGAAGCACGTTATGCAGTTTGCATTCCAGGAGTACCTGCATGGAAGCACATTATGGAAGCACGAGGTCTGGGTGCATGTCTATAACACTGACAGCAGCGAGGTCTGAGTGCACGACGTCTGGGTGCATGTCTATAACACTGACAGCAGCGAGGTCTGAGTGCACAACGTCTGGGTGCATGTCTATAACACTGAAGGCACAGTAAGGTTGTGATAACATTCGTTTGTTCTAGGCAAAGATTTAAGACACAATTTATTCATTTGCACATCTCAGCATATCTCTGGAGTCAGCTATTATGAAGTGAGATATTATCAGGTGTAATAACAGTGTATTGTGTTCCTGATAAAACACCTAGATAATATCATTTCCTGGATTAAGTTCCATAATACTTTTCTTTGGCTGCTTTCCTACATTGGTGGACACTGCCAGGCACCCTACATGTTAAATCTGTCTTTAGATCCATGTGCACATGTGCAAAGCCACTGAGCTGTATGGTTTGCAATTTATAAACTAGGAATATTTACAAATCCTTTGTTGGGCAGTTGCTATAAATGTGAGCATCTACAGCAATGTGTCATAATTACTGCTAATTTGACTTTGTTTATTGTCTGATAGAATACGAATTGGAACGTCTCCTCTGATCGATTCTGCTGCAGCCAGGCTGCTCTTCTTACATACACTGTCCCACAGAAGAAACCTGTCAGCTGCTAAAGTGATGCACTATTTTATTTTTGCCTACTGTGGTCATGGCGGCACCCAGCAGGCCTTCCAGGAGACACCTAAGCGGAAGCAGGAGGAACTTACAGCCAAGTTGGTTAGAACTGGCTGTTCCATTGCCCCAAAAATTATGTATATCTAAATATTCCTGGAAAGACATCAGAGTCCAGCCCAGAGGCTTTAAAATTTCTCAGATGAGTTTCTGGCTCTCTGGACCCCACTGAGCACGGCTAAGTGAGCAAAAATGGCAGCTTTGATCTGAGTAGGTGTTACCAGCAGAGCCCCCTGCAGGTAATATGTCCGAGCGTATCGCATACATATTCATCTAGCTTGAGACAGACACGTTACACGCCATTGGGTTCAAGCACGCACCCAAAACACAGAAAGTACACGCCGTCGGTTTGGAGCACACACCCAAAACACAGAAAGTACACGCCGTCGGTTTGGAGCACGCACCCAAAACACAGAAAGTACACGCCGTCGGTTTG
>JAODKC010000130.1:14663807-14682159 GCA_026777985.1 Mormyrops attenuatus
CAGTACCTTCTTATGTGTAGTTTAAGGTGGATTAGAAAGCTCCCCAGTACCTTCCTATGTGTGTCTTAAGGTGGATTAGAAAACTCCCCAGTACCTTCCGATGTGTATCTAAAGGTGGATTAGAAAGCTCCCCAGTACCTTCCTATGTGTGTCTTAAGGTGGATTAGAAAGCTCCCCAGTACCTTCCTATGTGTATCATAAGGTGGATTAGAAAGCTCCCCAGTACCTTCCTATGTGTATCATAAAGTGGATTAGAAAGCTCCCCAGTACCTTCCTATGTGTAATTTAAGGTGAATTAGAAAGCTCCCCAGTACCTTCCTATGTGTAGTTTAAGGTGGATTAGAAAGCTCCCCAGTACCTTCTTATGTGTAGTTTAAGGTGGATTAGAAAGCTCCCCAGTACTTTCCTATGTGTGTCTTAAGGTGGATTAGAAAGCTCCCCAGTACCTTCTTATGTGTAGTTTAAGGTGGATTAGAAAGCTCCCCAGTACCTTCCTATGTGTGTCTTAAGGTGGATTGGAAAGCTCCCCAGTACCTTCCTATGTGTATCTTTAGCTAGATTAGAAAGCTCCCCAGTACCTTCCTGACATTGATCACAATACATGTAATTAGATGCGTGTGGTTGCCTCTGAAAACACCAATGGTGTTTTGAACGTGACAACCCTGTTTCATAATGTTCCTCTGTAAGTTATGTGTAACGTGCATATGCTACTGGCTCGACAGACTGACAGATATTACATGCCCTTCTTGTCAAACTGGAAAAGGTTATTATGTCAAAAAATAATGCATCATGCCATATTGGACTTACTTATAAATCTGCCTCAAGAATAGTCTTTCAAAACCCACAACACAACTTAATTTCTCCTTTCATAAAGGATTACATGCGGTTTAATTAGTATAGCATTGCGACGAAAGCAAATTTAACACAACAGGCTGGGACTTGTTGGTAAATATAACAGTGCTTTGAAAACAACAAGCAGGAAACAGTCGGTTTAAGCACATCGATAAAAAATTAACATAAACGTGCGCCGTGGGTGTACCATCGCAGAGTATGACGGGATCAGGCAGACAACGATTTGAGGAAGAAGTGCAACTGAATATATTCAGAGAAGACGAAGCCTCTGGCTGGCCCTCCATGCACACAAGCCAGACCTGCTAGGTGTCTCCAGCACTGAATTGATTATTTTGTCACTGTAACCTTTGCCATGATTGAGGGCTCTGGGATATTATATGCAGAGAATCAAGAAAAGCCACAAGCCCGTAGTCATATTTCTTGAAATATGCAGTGCTTACATTCGCCAATCATGGGGTTTGCATCCAAAACAACTGCGATATATTCACTCATTTATCAGATGCAGTTCATTAATTTAAATTAAATTATTTCATAAAGTTTATTAGTGAGGTTTAGCATATGTTCAAAAACATCACTCCACATATTATTCCATGTAATGATTTTCCCCCCTTGGAGAACAAATTGATTCTCTCAACCAAAACACATTTTGTAAACCAGTATGAGCAACTTTAGTAGTGTTTAGTGGGGCACAGTAAGGAAACCACAGAACTGGCAAAAGAGGAAGAGACATTATAGACAAGTATAAAAAAATAACAACTATAGAAAGAAACCATATTGTTGAGTAAAGGATGGAATGATTCAAATATGAACAATTTGAAAATAAAGTGTTTTTCTTTTGAGTGATGTGCATGGGATTTACATCTATCGTCCACATCCATCAAAATAATAATGGTGTCCATGTGGGATGGTGTCTCACCTGTCAGAAACAGCTGATTTCTGGCAGCTTTCACCATTATCATTAAAACTGCAGCGTTACATTAAACTGGCTCGAGTTAAAGAAAAAAAAGACATTTTAACTTCCTTCATTGTGTCTAGAGCGGAGAGGCTTCACTGTACATCTCCCAGGCATGAGACATTCAGAGGCACAGGAACGGCTTCGCTATACTGTACATCTCCCAGGCGTGAGACATTCAGAGGCACAGGAACAGCTTTGCTATTCTACTTGTTTTCTTTAAAGTTGGTGCTAGTTATTGAAGGTCTAAGAAGCAATATATATTTTTTTTAATTAAAGACGCATTCTGCCCTAGTGGTATTCATTACATTCTCAGACGTCTTTCACCGAGAACGCAAAGCAAAATGATTAACGATCCCTGACACTGGAATTAAAAACACCCTCATGCAAATCTGCTGCTATAGCCATCGCTTCTGTTTCAGTGCCAAAGTGGGAATTAGACTTGCAAAACATCATAAAGGAATACAAGAAAATTACACAGAACCGGGGCTCGAGTGGGCAGGAGGGGAATGCAACACCAACAATGGAGAGCTGCTATAATAGGTAAGGAGCTACTGTGCCTCTCCTAAGTCATCCGAACTGCAATTCATTAGGAAACCCGCCCCAAGGAAACCTTTTGTTTAGCAATGACATCAGCACCTGCTCCAGATCCAGTGGACTGGACCTGACAAAATAAATTCACGTTTTTTTATTTCAGTAAACAATATTCCCAAAGGGTGTTTAAAGAAAGACTGTTATTAGAAAACGCACAGCACTAATATTACCACAGCAAACTAAATAAGCATACTAAATGGGAATTAAATAAGCATACTAAATGGGAATTAAATAAGCACACTAAACAGGAATTCAATGATGCAAAAAGGGTGCAATAATATTAGATAACTGATATGGTCATACATTCTCATTGTTAATCATCTCATAAAATCAGTCACTTACCAATCAAACTAATTTTGAGGTTTATCGTGTCAAATATGACCTAATATGACTGAAACACTTGAATTGAATTAACATTAAAGCATGTTAATACCTACGTGATGGCAATTGGCACTGTAGCAGGGAATCTCAGAAATGTAGCCAACAATTTCAGTTCAGTGATACTTCCTTCTCCTTGATGATAAAACTTCTCCTTAAAATCATGAAGACCACAAGGTTTTTCTCCAGTGCTCACGTCAATAACAAACTACCGCTGGTGGTGAGGCAGTCGATAACAAAAGGGAGCAGCAGCATCTCAAATGTTGTGATTTAGTTTTAAACACATCTCTGAATATCCTTCTGTCATCTCATCTCTCCCAAATGCAGCACAGGACCCTACAGATGCTCATTTTCAGCCATCACCATAAAATGCTGATCTTCTAAGGCACCTGTACTCAGAACAGACTCTGAGTGTATAATGCCATTTTGCACATTATCCTGTACCCCAAGCGAGACCCTGACCCCCCTCCCCCACACACACACACACACACACACACACACACACACACACAGACACGATAGCTAATTAAAGAGCGCCCCAGACAATCGCCTGTTTTGCCTATAGGGTGGGCCAGCCCTCTGTAGTGGACATTGTTTGTTCTTGCTTATTTAAATTACTTATTCAAATGTATGTTTCATGCTTTATGCATTATCCTTTGTTGTACTTATTTCTACTTACATTATCCTTTGTTGTATTTATTACTACTGACAAAGACATTTCTCCTGACAAAGATCCATAAATTTCTCTTATCTTATCTTATCTCATCTCACCTCACCTCACCTCACTTGACCTCGCCTCACACGAAGTGATTAAATTAGGTTAAAGTGAGCTATTCTTCAGTTACATGCACAGCACTTAAATTCATAAGTGTCCTCCATGTCAGGGGAGAGCTTGGCCTGTTCTGATGGGCTTAAGGACCAGCTGCTTCAGGGGAACAAAGGGTTCGTCTCCGCGGCACCTGGAGACGTCCTAAAGGGATGTAGCTGTAGGGCCGTACGACACTGAGGGGGAGCCGGAAAGAGAAAGAGAAAATGCCTGCAGCTGAAACGAGATTCAGTGAAGGTCTGAAAGGAGAGCCAGTCAAGGTGACAAATGGAGACAGGCAAGGCGAGACACTGAAGCAAAAGTCCTGCCAAGGTAAGGAACCGATCCAATAGTCAATCAAGGGGGACAACAGAACCAGGAGTCAGTCAAGTTGGGGATTAGAAGCAAGCAGAAGCGGAGCTCCTGTCTGATCTCTGCGAACAGCGTCCAGGAGAACCCATGCGACAAACAGGCGGCGCTGTCCAACCAATGGGTTAATGCTGTGTTCCCCCATGGTAACGGTAATGAGCTTTCCACATCGATGTCTTTGTTTTAATCGGTTTTCCTGCGGACTGAGGCCTGTAGGGCCAGGTTTGCCCTATTCAAAGGACAATTTATTTGGCCTGTTCGTGAGGTGTGTGCTGTTTCCCAAAAAAAGGCTGCTGTCCTGTGAAGTTTATTTTATCTTGTTTGTTGTAGCCAGCTGCACCATCAGTGAAGCTCACCAGGGATGAAGTTGTTTTTTGCCGGAAATATCAGACAAAATAAAGGATACTTCTGCAAGTCTGACCTGGATCTCTGCTGCGTCTGGCTGCAGTCGGAAGTCTTGGGTCGACTTTCAAGACTTCACATAACATTTCATAGCAACACCACTACAATTCCTTCTAAAAAATCAAATAAAAAACCTCCCCCAAAAATATAGTGAAGAAACAATAATTCTGTGAAACCATGGGCCACTGACTCCGAAGTTGTGGCATTCACAGACAAAAGAGCAGAACTTTAGGTTTCTTTATGAAAACCTTCAATAGCCTTGATATATAAAGTCAATGCACCGTCATCAAGGTAAAATTGTAAAAAGTTCCCGCGAATAAGACTGGCTAATTACAAAACAAGTGGCTATCACTCACCTGGTAAATAGAATTTCCTCCTTTAAAAATATACAATATATTGAAAATTGGATGTAAATGTGAAAGTCAGGGTCGAGCATACAGAGGTTCACATCGCAGCTTCATTTCTCCAAACTGCTGCACTAGGCTATAAGCCCCCACGCTAATCAGTGAGCAAGCAGCAAAACTCATAGTCCTTTAAAATGTCAAGCGAAGCTTTAATGATATGATTTTGAAAACGCCACATTCATTATACTCAGAAAGCAGTCTGTATGGACTTTATTGCACAATGACCTTCCAGTCGTAAATGCTTTTAAAAACATAAATAGGATGAAAGGCGATGTATGAAATACAGTGTGTCTTGCATTGGTATGGCTAATCATTAAGCTTCCTGCAGACCTGTGTGGAGGTCAAATTCTTTGTTTTATTAAAGCTCTAGCCTAATAGTTTCTGATCGGAATGGGAAGATGCTGACCTCACAGCACGTGTCAGAAGGACCCATTTGGGAAGAGCTATATTCCTCTAATAGTCCAAGCGACAGAAATCCCGGGGCTGTCTGCACGCTCCTGCAGGCCTGTGATCAGTCAGACTGAATGCCACAGCCATTATAATTAATGCCCAAACTATATCAGCATGGGGAATCATTGATCAGATCCTGAAAACGGGCCGATCGCTTTACCAGTTTATGACTTCCTCGGGCACCGGAGTAGCGAATCAGAGATGAAAACATTCACATGCAGGAAAGGTCATGCAAGACATCAGCAGTGAGTGCCTCGCAATATTAATCAGTCTGGAAATTACCAGCGGACACCGCGGCTAACACTTTGCTTGAGACCCGTTATAGTAATGCCTTCCTAATATAGTCATAAACTTGTCAGAAAATTATTATGTAATAACATAGAAATCCATTACCTGTGATGTCATGCCCAGTATGATGCTGCATATGTAATTACAAAGCAATCATGTTCATTATAAAAATCTCCGACTACTATATACATTGTCGATTGACATGGTACAGCATTGGCAACACCGGTAACATTAGATTTACAGTACACACTTCACACAAATACGACTAGGACATTATCTTTCCTTGGTTTTCACTCATAATAAGTGACAGTTGAATGACATTTTAAAATTCAGATTAAATATCACTGACACATCGAAAACTTAATACACAAGATTGCCAACACTAATTAAAAACAGAAATGAAAATCAGTGAAAATGAACTTGTAACAGAAAATGGACTCGCAGTGACGGTAATAACCGCAGTGACGGTAATACGGTACAGATGGCAAATCAAAAAGCAGATGCAAAAAAATAAATGTTGCAATATATTTCACAAATATGAATCATTCTAATACTAAACTTCATTGGATATTTATTGGATAATTTTCCCCAGGGATCAATAACATATTATCCATTATCTTATTTACTTCTTGATAGTTTTCCTGAAGAGGAACTCAAACTTTTACAGGTAAAATTCCATGTATCAAAAACAACAATACATATGTTTCTGTGAATGCATATAGAATGTGTCAATCTGTCAAGGCCCATGTGCCTTTGGCCAAGAGTGAGGGCAGCTGAACTGTAGCCATGGTAACAGTGTAGAATGCTAGGGGGTGTGTTTAACTGTCCGCTGAGGATTCATCAGCACTCACAGCTTCCAGGAGGGACATGCTCATTTTGCTGCTCTCTCACAGGTAGGCAGCGAAGCCAATATGGAATGTGCATTTCCAACTGTCGGTCAAGATCACAAAATCATTCATGGCTAAAACAGGAAAAAAAATGCTGACCAAGAGAAATTAAATGATATGATAAAACTCCATGTTCTAAGTACTTTGAAAACTTGTTAACATGAAGTGAGTTAACTATGCGTTCATTATTAAAAATGACACTGCCACAACGGCTTGGAAATTACAGTACTTAAACTACTTAGTTGATATATGTCCCCAATATTTATAAATAATTTTTAAATAAAATAAAATTAGGTTTAAAATATTAATAACGAGATTAGCACACATCAAATGCATTGTAGACCAAAATATAGAAGATGTTACTTTGGACTGTAACATTATGAGAGCAATGTTTAACGCCATAATGAATGTTATGCCTAATTTCAGGTCATATTAATTAGGATGGTGTATTTTACAAAACCATGCAGGACACACTTCAGTAAACTGTCCGTAATAAAGTGCTTATTTGCAAAGGACACAGATGAGATGGAGTTAATGAGTAGACATGTGTCAGAAAACATGCTTAAAGACAGTGTTGCAGCCCAGGTTAGACAAAGGGGTTCCAGGGAAAGACACAACCAATTACAAAGCAAAGAACAAAAAGAGAGACACAAAAACACACTGCAGCAGACGTGTAAACAAAGGAGTAAAGGTGAAATCGACTAACCAATTATGATGGAAAGAACAGTTGAGTAGAGCTACAGGGAAACCTAAAAGGGACTTAGGTCTGAAGCCTGCACAGTAATGAGTGTCTGCGCTCCCCGTCTGGGGAGGATTCTACCGCATAGGGGAGGAAGTCAAGGGTGACTTCAGCGGCGTCCCACTTTTTATAGCGCGAGCTGCCTCGGAGCGCTGTGCACCCGACAGGTCAGCCAGCGCACCCCACTCTGCTAAACGACCCTTAATCAGTGTCCAAACGCAATTTTAACCCCTTGCAGGGTAGCCGCCACACTGCAGAAGGGAACACACCAGTTTACCTGTCAGCTGTTCACAGATTAAAGAGGCTGTCAAAGCACGTAGCTGATACGGGCAACGGGAACGCATTCATGGAGACTCGTCCAATAAAAAATAATTGAAATTGACAGCTCTCTTCTCTTAATGATTACATCAACTAATTGAGAACAGAAAGTCTTTGTTCATTGACTGTGAAGTGTGTTTTAATCATCGGCTGCTAGACAGAAGCCATAATGGCTCAGGAGAGGCTCCTCCTAATGTGGGAATTAGACAATAAGGCAGGCCAGAAGAGAGCCGCTTCACGGGAAGATTACACCGGCAAATCATGCACTGCGTCCCTCCAGCTAATTCATTAATTGTTTCCAATCTCACTAATCAAAACCCCTCAAAATAAGTGGCTCATTAAACAGAACCGCTGCCAGACGCCTCACCTACAGCACGGCACGCGGCCGGCGGGCCAGTGTGTGGACATTTACCCCGACGCCGAGCAGCTGGATCCGTAAAATATCTCCACTGCCGGAAAGCTCTCTCGCAGTAACTGTCACAATTAGGATTAAAATGAAAAAGCACACAACAGTGGCACAAGTCATTATCAAAGTGATTCTACTGACAGTTTGTAAGTATCTCCAGATGGGCCCAGCTACCAGTCATTAACACAGAGGTATAGTGCTGACACTCTCGATTGCTATACCTTAATTTGACTGGAGAAACAGAGAAATGCAGAACTGATGACAGAATACTCCATCTCTGGTGACAACGTCACGCTCGCAGATATAAGAGGCCGTTTATCACTCACTTCCCTCCTTTGTTCCTCCACAACAGAAGGACAGAGGCAGATAAAGGGGGATTAAACTGACTAATTTCCTCAAAATGTGGGAAAAAACAATAGCATTGTACACATTTACCATTTCACACAACATAATTACACTGATAACAGACACAATGAATACATCTCGGTATCTTACATTACGAGAAATGAACATAAAATACATCTAATACCTCATGAAAGGTGAAGCTGAATGACCTATAAATCCAAGCAAATGTCTGTAAATGATTGATATGCTGGAGATGAATATAATTCTTTGACAATTAGTGAACACTTTATTATGAACATTTTTAACTTCAGAAATTCATTTGTAACCTATTTGATTTAAAACAGCAGCAGACGTGGTTCTGTCGACTTTGAACCGTGTATCAAAGATAAAAGTTTGTTGCCATGGCAAACGCAGCAAAGTGTATCACTGCATAATGTAATGGGACATAAAATGTGGGAGAACTCTGTGTTGTATACTGCAGGACACTCATCTCAGAACATGTAACAATCTGCATTATAACGTTATTCAGACCTTAAAGGGAGACAATACACATTGTACTGTATGGAAAATTATTGTACTCTATTCTCCAACACACTTCAGTTTACATGTGATTTTTACTGCATCTGTTGATTGTCTGTTGCTGTTAGGCATATTGTCATATAACATTGTAAAGGATTCAAGCAATTTTCCATTTATCTATATAGTCAAGATAAAATGTATTTCCAATTCAGTTCATCTGTACCATTCTTTGAACTTGGTACAAAGTGCCCACATTCAGCACACAAAAAATTATATGAATAAAATATATAATGTCTTTGTGTTCAAAAAAGACGGGATTCAATACAGTCAGAAAGAATGACTGAAACCAAAACGCATTCTATACTCAATGCTTCATTCATAAAGCAAATATTCTCAATAGAGACAGGGAACCTAGTAAAGCTGCAGTGATTATGGTGTAACACAGCATCTAATTCAAAGCAGCCCTGCATTCTCCTAAACTTTGACTTTTGATGTGAGTTCTACTATTTTGGTACCCAGAACACCACTGAACTACTAAAAAAAGACAAGGATCAAGGGAGAAAATAGACAAATGCATCACAAATAGATTCGGCAAAATTAAGAATAAAACAAATCATTGTTATATTAAGTCAAATGGGTTGCTATTTTGTTGTTTTATCCCATTCATCTTCTCATCCTGATCATGATACACCCTGGATGGGATGCTAATCTATCGCAAGGCATGTACAAGGTGAACAAACATGCACACATAGATGTTTGTATTCATATCTTTGTGGGGACTCTCTGTTCATTTCTATGGGCATAACCCTAATCCCAATTTTGACAACCTTAACCTAGCCCTAGCCTTAACCATAAGTAACCAAACAAAATACAAAACCTTTGGCATTTTTAGTTTTTTGATTGCAGTCACAGATTTTTATAAAACTGAGTTTCCCCTTGTGGGGGCCAACGTGATTTCCCCACAAGGAAAAGGTAACAGGTTTTTATCACATTGTGGGGAAATCTGGTCCCCACAATGTAATAATTACAAAACATACACACAGAGCAGAGATGGCATTCGAGCCCCCAACTCTGGAGGTGTGATGCAGCAGTGATGCTGAAGTCATCATTTGATAACACAGTCGTGTGATCTTATAACACAGTCGTGTGATCTTATAACACAGTCGTGTGATCTTATAACAGTCGTGTGTACTTCTCTCCAGAAACGCAAATATTATGAGTTATGTGAAATGATAAAATCCATTTGTTTGCTTAGAGATGCTTACATCCACTGCACTCATCAAACCTTTATAGAATTAAAGACAGGAAACACTCTGATTTCAATAATTGAGACCCTAGGCAGTATTAAATCAAGTATTAGCATTTATATTCACACAAACCCAATCTGTTATGATGAGAAAATAAGGGGAAGCTTTAATCTGAGGGAAATCTTCTACAGGATCACTGTAGGCCGAGGGTTTAATGAATTCAGTCTCATTAATAAAACAACTGAGAGACAATGAGTGGAAAAGCCAGCATTATCAGAAAGGACAGGAAAATTAAAACTGGCCTTTGCAATTAAGACTAAGAAAACATGATAATTCCGCATTTTCTGACCAATAGAAATTAATCAGGCAATAATTTCAAACCCTCACAAACCTCTAGCAGTGTTAAAAAACACAAATGCTTTAGTAAGAAAGATGTCCATTGTCTCTCACCAGATATATTTTGAGTTATGCTTTGATTTTCTTTATGAAAGTTAATGATGATTATCTTGTACAGCCATAGCATCACCAGAGAGCATAAACAGCTATGAACACCATGACATATGACTTTACTGTTTCTGTTGCTATAGAGGAGCATAAAGAGCTATGAACACCATGACATATGACTTTACTGTTTCTGTTGCTATAGAGTGCCACAGTGACTCAGCCATTCCTGCCCTAGCCTCACACATTAATCTTTGCGGGTGTGATTCCCCCTGTTTTCCTCCGATACCGACCTAGGCTGTCTAGGATGTCTAGTCCGAGGTGCATTGCTTACTCTACATTGTTGGTAGCGTGCATGTGCCCTATGACCTATCGGCATCCTGTCCACTGCACCCCATGTTTCCTTGCAATGGGTTTAGCACCAGGGATACAGCAAACCTGCACTGAATAACTGTTTAAGGATAATGCTAAATAAATAATAACCAACTTCTCCCACCCAGTGGAGTTGGACCAATCAATTTAGGTAGGCAGGTGGCTACTCAATATTCTGTAAAAATATAACACTCTAAAACACGCGGACTGTGAATACCACAACATTAAACTTTCAGTCTGGATGATCTGGCCAATGAGCAATCTCCTTCTGTCAGATTACATCTCTTAATCCCCTCCCCCATTCTAATGATAACTCCACTCATCATCAATGACTTGTCATGTCATGGCATTCACGACTCACATCTCAGTGGCAGTAAACAAGGGTAGCTATCTTTAGCTTTTTACAATTGCTAGCCAAGTAAAAGTGCTACTGTATCTATAAGAATGCAACTGAATTGTTTCTGTGTTGTTGTCCCACAGAAGAATGCTGCATTCACCTAAAACTGTCAAAATATATCACAGATATGTCTGCTTGGGTAGCCATGTAATCAGTGTGAGGCTGTGTTATGAATGTAAGGTAATGCTAGTTAGCTAACGTTAGCCAGCAAGGTAGATGGCAGACCAGCTCACTGTAGCATCTGCATATTTGTATTTTCTGTGTCTAGCGTTTGGTTTTGAAATGGCACCTACCTACAAATTTGGTTTTCTCACACCTAAGCAACAAGACTGAAAAAACCCAGACTCCTCCCAGCCTGTGTAAAGTATTACAGTTAGCAGGATAAAGTAAGCCAACCACAACTAGACACAAAAGGATAATAGCTATAGTACCGAGAATGGCAGTGTTCTTGGCTCTAGGAGAACACTTAAAAGCATTATGGCTGTCTCCGGCATTAATGAATAAACATCCTACATTCACTTTATACTCCACAAGCCTATTAATCACTGACATGCACATGATAGCTACAGCGGAGTGTCAATCATGACTGATTTTTAAGAAGGTAAAAGGAATACTTTTTTTGGCAGTGAATCAAGAAAATGTAAAATGTAAGCGCTCTGCACTTTTCTGAAAAACAGACATTTTGGCACGTCCCCTTTCCCAAAGTTAAATCAGGGCTAACTAAACCGGCGCTGACATCAATTTTGTAGTGAAATGAGAATATCCAGTCAACTGCGATTCAGGCATTGAACATTAGCTACAGGACAAATTATATAAAGGAAATGGAATTAAGTTCATTGAAGCTCCAATTTTTTCATTAAAATCAGGCTGAAGTTCTATGGTATAGATTTAATCACTTGAATTGAATGTGTTTTTTCCACATATGCACATGTTCGACGTTAAGCGGCACCAGCTGACGGGAGGCAGGCACGTCTTCTGTGTAACGAGCACTTTGTCAGACACTCACAGAATCCATCGGCAGAATGCACCCTTTTGTCGTCCGGGTGATGCTGCCGCTTTGGGACAGAGGGCTTCCTGATGTTTGCAGTTACATTTCATTCAGTGGCAAAAAAAAGGGAAATTCAGCCAGAGGGGTGGAGCCTCTTTGGATGTTGACACAGCTCCACACTCTGTTTTACATTAGCGGTTGCTACAGGATACGCTGCAGGGCCTGTGATGTACGTGCTATCATCAGCATTCTGGAGCTCCAGGACATGTTTTGATATAATCTTACTAGCAGCCTGAATCCTACTGATTTTAAGAAGGCTTCTGCCTAGCTTTAAGTGAACAGTTAGCCCATTGCTATATTTCACTTTGTAGTATACATGTAACGTACAAGATGTAGATGTTGGAGAATGAGTGCAAGCTTACAGGTGTGCTCTCCGTAATCCTTCCCTCACAGTTACACAAGACATCACTCCTTCATGGAAGTACTTGAGGATGTGCAGCAACTCTGGCTGGATAAAGGATTCCTCGTGAGATCTGCCTATATGAAATATTCAAGGAGGGTCCATTAATGCTGAGAACAGACCAGGTGCTGAACATTTTGTACAGCCGTAAAGCTGTGAAAACCACACCCACAGTGCCTCTTTTTTTTGTACACACTGAGATTCTGGAAGCACGTATTCTGCATTCGGATGAGTATGATGTTAGATAACCTTACCAGCAATATCCAAGAGCTGGTGTGTCCACGCTATCTCCGCAAATAGAGATGCCGCATTTCTCTTATAAATAGTGACGACCTCAGCTCGAGCTAAAAATCCTGTGCGGTAAACTGATTATGCAATAACTCTAGAGCTCTGAGGTCAGTCAGGTGTCATCAGATTAGTATTCCCACACATCTCTGCACAATGTGTTTTTTGACCTGTCAAGACGGCACCTCTGTCAGCTCCATCACTAAGTTAGAGTGCAGCTTTGGGCCCATACACGGTCTTTATGGCATTACAGGAGCTGTGCATCTTATTACTGTCAGAATATCTATCTCTTTTTTTTGCTTCTTGAGTGCATCATTCATTTCACCGACTCTCGAGATGGACTGGGCCTCTTTTCACAGCACCTAGCTCCGATTTATGAGGGTTTTGCATGAGGGGTTACCGAGCACAATGCATTTTTTTTTTCCAAAAGTGCATCTCTTCAGAGTTTTCATCAAACCATTCATTTATGCATCCGCCAGCATGTGCCGCAGTCTCATAGTGCTTTAGGCTTAAGGGGATCTGTTCTTCATATATCTTTAAGCTTCTCGGCATAAGCGTAAGAGTGACCCAGGTCACAAAAACTCAGAGCAAATCCTTCGCTTGATATAGAATTTTAGGGAAGGTGTTTTCAATTTGTTTTTATGGTATTTGTGATAGCCAGGTCATGGTAGGTGTGGCAGTTAGTGTAGTCTGTTTCCAGCTTTCTAAAAGTAGAAGTAACATACATCTTATAACGACAAGTATTTCTCTATGGTAATGCAACAGGCAGTTCCATGGAGGAATGGCCCTCAGGAACACTTAAGCTAGTTTTCTCATAGCCTTTTTCATCCAATACAAGGCAGTGGGCTTTTCACTGCACGTCGCAAGTCAGCTGCAAACTGCCACACCAGATCTGTCCAAAGGGGGCAGTAGATACCATATGTCACCACAATTTCATAATAAGAGCTCTGATTTGGAAGAGGTTATCAGGGTAAAAATAAAGGGTTCACTTTCCCTTATCAGTGTTTGGGTTAAGTGGCACCGGCTATATAAATGAACGTATGAGCATCGCGTATGGACTAGGGTCGCCCTGCTCCGTTCCAGAGAAGCATCACATGCAGTTATTTCAAGACTGACTGAAAAATGTTCTTTTGATTGCACGGTAAAGGGAAAATCATCTCTCCACCTAGCTAGCTGGCCAGTATAGTTTAGCTTGGGTAGCTTGTCAGATAACTAGGGCACAAGAGCTGAGTCGCTTCACAGATACTACTTTCCCTGCTTTCATTTCATCATGAGATGTTTTCAGCGTGATTTACTGTGAAATTCACTTCCAGATCTCTGGGGACCAGCAATCCTGCAATCAGATGTTTGCGATGCTTAACTAACATACACACTTAAAATACTGTGATTGGTGGCGCTGCGTATACGTCGCCACGGACTCCCCTTCTCCCCCCTCAGGGCCAGGAACAAAGAGCTAACTGTATGGCGCATCAACATGACCAGGGCCCAAAGAAAGCACATGAGTGGAGGCTAGGATTTCTTCAAAGAGCAGATGCAAAAGAAATGTGTGTGGAAGGGTGTTCAGGAGCAGCTCAAGAGAGAGTGCAGATTTATTTCCAATCAGGACAGAAAGTCCAATTAACCTGGAAAGACATAAAGCCTTACAGACTGACCTGAAGTACGTGGTGTTACCGCACAAGGTCAAAATAATATCACTGTCCCAGAGTCCAACACTGTAATCAGTAGGCTGAGTCCATGTGAAGGGGGGGCATCATGATTTTTGGGGTGGGTTGGTTGGTCTTTTGTAAGATAAAACTTCAAAGTGATTCTTTTTAGGCACACAGTTAGGTAGCGAAGTAAGAGGTGGGAAGACTACAAAATATTCCCATTAAGCCAAATAAGAAAACTCGACTCTGTGTCTTATAATTGAATCATTGGATATTCAGGTACTGTGAGGCAGGGAGTGTGTATAGAAACAGAAATACGTGCGATTCAGAAATAACTCCGTGCTTTAGCAAGCAAGTGAATTAATCCTGGGCTTTTTACTGTATGACAATGACTGCTTCTCACATTTATCTAAACGGTATTCATTACATAAACACAAGAGTCACTAAGGGTCTCCATACACACTTTATAGCAGAACATCAGCATAAACTACACGCCATTACGGTATATCATATTTCGTTTTTAATATTTACAGCTTGCCAGATCTGACATGACTTATGGATTTTAATAATCCAGCAAATTTGCCGTGAGGATTTATGCCGCAAATAAAAGTCCGAGTGTTTGGTATGAAAGTGGAACTCACTTTTAAAAATGTGTCTGCAGCTGTGAATGCTGACATTACCCTTTGTCAACATCAACACACATCTAGGCTTTCAAGGGCATGTAAACTCAGGGCCAAACATGTCCATTCAACCTCATTATGCTGATGGCTACAGGATTATAAACAATCTGCAGGATGTTAAAAGCAGCCCCTCATCAGCTCTGATAATGATATGCATTCCTACCCTTAGATTACAGTCAGTATCTGCTGGAGATGGTGCAGATCGCTTTTCAAAATTTGGACCAAAGTGAAGGACATACATTCATATCTTAAGGCAGTATAACTCGGCACTCGGACAAAACATCTCGCATCTGCCATACTGTATGACTGAGCCACGCCATGTGCTACGTTACTGGGAAAAACTGTCAGAAAATGCTATCACAACAAAAAGATAAGCCTTTTCAGAACCTTGTTAGACTGTAAGCCAAAGTTAAGGATGGATGTGGCATGTCACGTCAGTATCACAGATTGTTGCCTTTATGCTGTTCTTCATTAGAGCCCCGGGTACAGAGCCTTTAGTGATCGGCTCTCGCAGCGCTTACCACTCACCCTATACGAAACACATACCACATGCCCTTGATGACAAAAATAGGTATGAAAACCCTTTCTGCGTGGTCCTTACAGAATCACCCACAAGCTTTGTCACGGACAGCTGCTATTGCATGCTGTAAGAACAAGCAACACATCATAATTTTCCCTCTTACTAACCAGGCAAACTTCAGGGAACCTTGGGGTACATGTGGCAGGTACAGCTATCACATTACTGTACACTATAAGGCTACAGTAACAAACCAGCCAAGCACTTATACCATACGCTGCCAGTTAAAAGGAATAATGGAAGTATAGTATACCTCTCTATGTAAAAAGGTCGGCACAGAAGGCCTGAGCGACAAAATGTGTGTAAGCTAATAAGGAATTTCCCAGCAAAGCAAAAGCATAAGCAATAAGGCTAAATCTATACAGCAAAAGGCTTAAGAAGCCGGTCTGAGCTGAAATCTCACTGGGAGTCTGTGGAAAGACCAGCCTGCATAAGCGATTCTGAAATAACCTGAGCAAGGCTTTCTGGAAGGACTGCCAAAACCGAGAAGGGGCACAAAGTTGATAGAGACTGACCCAAATTACATGCCACTGCGATTACTGCCAAAGGGCTTCAAGGCTGCAAATACCGACAGACGTGTATCTGCTCACACAAAAATAAAGCTTTTGCTTTCTAATAAGTATGTACAGCATTTCCCTACAGAAAATGGATTGAGTTGTAAATAGTTAAGAATATTCATGTGTAACCAGTAGTGATGGCTGACTTTAGATAAACACGTTTTTTAAATTGGCTCAATAAAAATATGTTACAGCCGCAGTCATGGGTCACGGTGCCATAAGAAGAAGTTGAGGTAGTGCAATATAAAACTAGTAGGCTGTAAACTGGGAGCAGGATGTCGGTAATAAACACAAATGCATGGCAATATCAGCATGAGTATAGGATGGCCTGCAGGAGCGTGTGCAGCGACATGTGGAAGAGACCTGCGGCATTATTTCATGCAGAAAAATATGCTAATCCTTTAATGCTGCTATGCTCAACAGCCAGTTTAAGATGCAACTGGAAGACTCACACGTGACATTAGTGCTACCATTTCAATAAATATAGTTACAATAAAACAACGCAATTGTTCTTATGATGCATCCGTAAATCATAGTTACGTTCCAATTAATTAAACCGTAAAGGCAAACATCCGTGTCTGCTTGAGGGACTTTCCCCATGTATCACCAGGCAAATCAGGGCTCCACAGCTGAGCTCAACAAACGGCAGCAGGTGGCTGAGTGCTGAAGGAGCTTTTCACAACCTCCTGCGCTCAAAGGTGAATCATACAAGTGTCTGCACTCAGTGGCAGGTTCACCAGCCAAGGTCAAACAGTCACTACCCAAAAATATTAACTACATAAATCCGCTTCTTATTTAGAAGATGCTGAAGCAGTACATTCTGCTAACCATCTTCTGACACGAGGCCTCAGAAACAACACCTGCCTCTCTGTACTCTCCATGCAAGAAAAAACATTTAGCAGCACCAGACATTTGTCTATGTCCTTCATTGTCTGCTTGTACATCCGCACCACTGCTCACAGTATCGTGCTTTTGCATTATCTGAATTTCCTTAGGAGATATTCCACAGACAAAGCAGAAGTCAGGAGGTTAATTTTTGGTTCTTGGAAGCAAAGAGTCTCAGTAGTGGAGATTTAGAGAGGCAGGGATTTCCTACTAAACCCAATACTCTTTGCCAACGTGATGCATACGTTTCTTCTGAAACTCATTACTCACGAAGGTCCTTTCAGATTAATCTTGATTAAACTGAGCTGAGTGCCACTGAGCCCTCAGCTGTCACGCCTTACACTAACTGTCAATCTGAATGTGCATTCAATATTTTATTGATGTAGATCTGGGCAGGGAAAAGAGATCATTTGTGCTCCTCCCAGTACAACCTTGATCTTATTCCCTCACATTCCAAACATGGCGTCTTCTGATAACTGGAGCATGACAACCATAAGGCAAGTCATCTTAATACTGAGCGCTATATGAAAGGAAATCACTCAGATCATGTGTCCTTTCGTGATCATATTTTCATGTCCGCTGACGGTTTTGGAATGACGAGAAGCCAGCCACCAATGCATGTCATGTTTCCAAATGATACTCTGCAACGCCACTTTCTTGGCCAAAGGGAGGAAAAAGATAGAAAGGCTTTAAGAAGTCAATCAGTTTTAAAAACTGCAGCAATACACTCAATACTGTCCACCGTGTGTGTTGTGCATCAAACTTCCGGTTGTGTTAGAAAGTGCAAAACAAACAAAATTGACTTTAGCTTTCCGGCTCCTCTGGAAGTTCCTTGTAAAGTTTGTTGACGTACAGATTCCTTCTTTATTTGAAAATAATGACCTTGAACCATACGGACCCGCTGCAAGACAATTATCATTACTGCCAGTGGTCAGATGGCCACTGGCTGGCTACCAGCTTAGTTAGCCAGTAAGCTACTGTAAAAGCCCGCAGCAAGTCCCCGGTCACATCCCATACTGAGCGGACATGGGAAACCAGTCACTCCCTGTAAGAGCATCTCATTCATCCCCCTTGGGGGCCGGCGGGGGGGGGGGGGGGGGGGCGGGGGG
>JAODKC010000130.1:14692192-14709485 GCA_026777985.1 Mormyrops attenuatus
TTGTTTCAGCAGCATGGCGTTGGTTGGTCTCACACCCCCTCAGGATGATGCAGTAAGTACACAGTCTCCCAAACGTTTTTGTTTCAGCAGCATGGCGTTGGTTGGTCTCACACCCCCTCAGGATGATGCAGTAAGTACACAGTCTCCCAAACGTTATGGTTTCAACAGCGTGGCGTTGGTTGGATGGAGCCTTAGTTTCTTAATTAAAAAAACATCAAAAACACATAAACATATTGAGACAATTATTATTTTTGGTGTTTGTTTAAGGAGCAACCCTGAATATGCTATGCAGTTATTTAATACCTGAAGTTATGATATTTGATTACAATGTATATCCATAGTTCGTAATGCAGGATTCAACAAATTTATCCAATCAAATTCAACTTGAAGAAAATGTGCAAATTCCAGAATACCAGGAGGAGAGCAAATATACTATCACACTCCCTGTGGCATGAAGACTGTGTCCTCAGTTTGACAATAAAAGGTTACATGGCTGCAAGTGCACCGTGATGCATCCTAACTGCTAGGTTGCATTTCCAGTCACTTCAGTGATGCCAGGTTCAATGCGTGGGAATGTTAAGCTGTTAGTCTAAGGGAAAGAGGAAACGTGCCATCTAAGCAGCACCAGGTAATTCCTCCTGGGAGAACACCGATTACAGACCCTTGTTGACTCAACAACTTTTACACAACAGTGTCACTCCATTTCTGAAGTCTAAATATTGATATAGAGACTGAAATCATATATATGCTGTGGAATATCTTGTTTTAATATTTGTTAACATATGATACAATAACATGTATATGTTACGTTACAATACAGTATATCACACAATATATTATACATTGGTGGCCTAGTGGTTAAGGATGCACATTTGTAATAAAAAAATTGCTGGTTCAAACCCCCGACCAGCAGTACCACTGAGGTACCCTGAGCAAGGTACCACGCCCAGACACTGCTCCCCAGGCACTGCTCCCCAGGCACTGCTCCCCAGGCACTGCTCCCCAGGCGCTGAATTAGCTGCCCCCTGCTATGTCACATTGTCACATATGGGTTAAATGCAGAGGACACATTTCATTGTTTTGCACTGTGTGCTGTGGTGCGCTAACAATGACAATTAATCGCTTTCACTTATAGTATATATATACACATATAATAAATATCACAATCATACAATCACACAATAATTGATGTACTTTAGCTTATACTACCCAATATTGTCACTAGACATTCGAAAGCAGGAGTAACTCTTATGACCCAGAGTCACTAAAAATGTAACATGTAAACAAAGTAAGGCCATGGAGAAACAAAAAGTCATTTCAAAGCTGCAACTCCATGTGTGTGGAGACTATCCCAGGCAGGGGACAGACACCCGGGACAGGACTGCGGCCAAACACATGCACTCACACACTATAGGAAACTCAGAGATGCCAACACACCTACCCACATGGCATTGGCCAGCGGGGGGGGGGTATGCATCACAGGCCAGCTTCATACACAAGGGGGGGGATTACCATACCAGTTTTAATAAATGTACTCAGAAGGCGATGCTTGGGAAATTAGTTCAAATTCATTCATCCTCAAAGCACAATCTGAGATGAAGAAAAATGAAAAATATATCATATTTAATTTAATAAATACCCACCATTTTTTGCAATCTAATTTAAAAAAAAAAACAACAATTGTTGTTGATAAACGAAATTTTAAAAGGATAACAATTCCTATACTCTAAAATTCCCCCGAGATGCAAACCTGCTTTCTGTTTCAAAGGATGGATTCAGGTTTCGTGAGTGTAAATAGCTGCGGCATATCAATAGGAAATGTGTGAACCAGCGTGATATACATGCCCCACTAAACAAAAGGCTAATTCGAGTGAACCTTTATATACGTTTTATCCAAATCTGCCCACATTCTATGGCACCACTATTCAGCTACTATTCACTATAAGATAAGACACCATTATATCCCACTGGTATGTGTACAGGTACATGGGAATTCTCAGACTGTCACATATGTGTACAGGTACACGGGAATTCTCAGACTGTCACATATGTGTACAGGTACACGGGAATTCTCAGACTGTCACATATGTGTACAGGTACATGGGAATTCTCAGACTGTCACATATGTGTACAGGTACATAGGAATTCTTAGACTGTCACATATGTGTACAGGTACATGGGAATTCATAGACTGTCACACATTGCTGCATACAGTCCACACACACACACACACGCAGAACAGAGAGCCAAACCTGCGGTCCGAGCTCAAGGTCTGCCATTTACTGTATCTGGCCCCCCCAGTACTTTCAGGGTTAGAGGCCTTGCCTATGGATGTTGATTCCTACCCTCCAAGCCCAGACTCTGACATCCACTATTTGATTGCAGTGTTCATACGATGTGCCACTAGTTACCTATGGAAACTGGTGTATTAACTTTAAAGATGTAAAGCCATTTTCTGAGTCACACACCAAGATACATTATGATTAGTCAAAGACTGTCGATTTGGCCAAAGCTGTATTTATTGAACTACACTTCACATGATTAAGTATTCTTTCTTCAAAGGAGTAATTTAAATATTAGTAAAAGACAAGATCGATATTTCACATTTAAACAGGAATGTAATTACAAATTGACTTTTACAAACACAGGACATCTAACATTTTGATTTTTTTCTTTTCACTGGAGGGCTGTCCCGGCTGTTGTTGTGAGACGCCCCCTGGTGGCAGGAGGATAAAGCACTAGGTCACTCTCCAAACAATACGTTAGCTAGGACACATCACCAGATGAGTGTTTTGTAATACTGTACTTAAGGCCAAGTTTTTAGTTATTTCTAAACACATTCATAATACATTATAATGCATTCACAATGCATTATAAATATGGCAATACATATTTATAAAAAGGCATAACATAATCCATCCATCCATTCATTAACTTCCGCTCATCCGAGGTCGGGTCGCGGGGCAAGCGCGCTTGTAATTGAAAGGTTGCTGGTTTGAATCCCCGACCAGCAAGGCACCCCTGAGGTACCCTGAGCAAGGTACCGCCCCCAAGCACTGCTCCCCGGGCGCTGAATTAGCTGCCCCCTGCTATGTCACATTGTCACATATGGGTTAAATGCAAAGAACACATTTCGTTGTTGTACACTGTTGTGTGTCAACAATGACGACTGATTTCTAAAATTCTGCCATGTTTATTATGCATTATGACTGCCTTATGAAGCTTTCATCTATAATGCACTGTAGATACCTTTATAATGCAGTACAAAGCATTACTTAATCTGGCTATTCTTAATATGACAATCAAACAATTGTCACAGTGAGTCTTTTGACTTTTTTTAATAGCAGTGACACTGACAGGAATGCATTTAGAATTTGACTTTTTGTCATTTTCACAATTTTGCCTTTCTATAACATTTACAGTTGCTGGAATATTTTATTGCCAGTAGTACACATAAATCCCAGTAGGGTAACACGCCGACAACTGTACACTTTATACTGTATCTGCCAAGTGAAAAACAAGAAAGGTAAAAAGCCGTGTGTATGTTATAGTTATTTGCATTAGAATTATTTCACAATGTCACACATATGTAAGGGTACAGGAAGCTGACACTTGCTAAACCAGTACAGCACTGTGCTGACTGTGCCACACTTCTGTTACCTTAGTTATTTATCCAGCCATATGCTTTGGGTGGCAGAGAGCTTATTGCAGACCCCTTTCACAGGAAACACTCTCGTGCAGTTACATACTTCAGAGAATTTAGGAAGCCAGTTCACCAAACTGCATGGCATTGGATGGAAGGGAGCCTCATACATGCAGGGAGAATGTGTCAAAACCACTGCGATTCATATTATGTTGTTCTGTATTTTACTTGCAAGAATATTCAAAGAACATCCCCCCATCTTTATCCTATTCGCCATTGTGGGGGTCCGGAGCCTCAGAGGCATCGGGCACAAGGCAACAACCAAGGATGGGGTGCCAACCCATCACAGGGCACACTCACACACCATACCCACACGTCCACACCTATAGGGAATATGGTAACTCCAATTAGTCTCACCACGTTTTTGGGCCGGGGGGGGTTGGGGGGAGAGAGGATACCCTGAGGACAACATACAAACGCTGCACAGATGGAGCCATGATGGAGACTCAAACCCTGGTCCCAGAGGTGCAGGCCAACAGTGCTGACCACTGCACCACCATGCCGCCCCTTCAAAGAACATTTTTTATGCATAACACAAAGAAATTTCTTAGCAGAAGACCGGCACATGATTCCACATAGTTCCTCTGGGAATAATTAAAGTTAAGCTTCTGCATGTCGTGGCCAATAGAAGCTCCCTGGCAGGTTTCGGCTTTTAAATGAGACAATGTCTGGGCTCATGTCAGAGTCGGTGATCAGCCATTCTGCTGTACAAGATGCGTGCTGAACTCGTGACAGAACTAGGCCGCATGTTATCACAGGAAGTCTCCTGATTGGCCAAAAGGAACACATGTTAATTACCATTAGCGCTATGGCATGGAATAAGAAGGTCATTACACAACATTCTTGTAGGTGGCAGCACCTAAAACTACATACCGGCTCTTAAGTCTGCATCCGCTACCGCAGCCTTCATGGCAATCGCTGCAAACATCATGATACATAATAATTTCTTTTTTGATTTTGACTGACGGTGATGAAAGAATTTACCGCATTTCATAAGGTGGATAACAACCAGCTTTATACTGACGTACAAAATAATAAAGCACTCTTATACTAAAGCTAAGACAATTTCTGAGAAAACAAAGACACAAGGCTGGTCAACTCTAATATGTGTAATTCTACTCCTAACCAGTGACTCTAACCTTTTTTCTATATCCTCCATCCTGTCCTCACCTGCAGCTGTAATGAACCTTCTGACCGTGACGTCCATGACATCACTCACAGGTAAGGCTACACACATACAAGGCTCTTTCTACAAGTCACAGCAGAATGGCGAGGAAAATGATGTCACTGTTTTTACAGAAAGCCCTAACTGTTGTGATTTTGAGCCGGAGCGGCGGTTACCTGGCCATCACATGTCCCGCCACGGCTTCACGCCCTTCACTCCCTGAAACGTGAGCCGTATTTTCATGTCCTCCTCTTTACTAAGGCACTGCCTCTCACACTTCAAAGGGCTACGGGGAAACCAGCACCCAGTAAACATCCCATTTCCCACGGGCCCTGGCATTTCGCAGCAGACCCCTGATCCCCTGGTTGAGAAGCAGCTGAACGGCAGCGCTCTCCTCACCGAGGTGCTTTGTGATTCTGCACTCGTGTCAGCGTAACGCCAATGTCCATACAGACCACAGCTGCAGCCTGGTTGGCTCCTTACCATCGCTTTCTCTCTGACGGACATAACCGGGAGATTACCCCATGCAAGGTTGGGGGGGCGGGGGGGGCTTTTAGGGTCGGCAATGTTTAAGTATTACTGCCAATGGAGTCATTTCACTCAGGGGTTTAATTTTAGCCTTGAAGCGTGTAGTGCGCCACAGACAGCCCTGTGAAACACTGTTTGAGCAGGTGACTCATGCCCAGCGCTGGTTGCTCTGCAAGTGGCATCACGTGCAAAAATCCCTAAAAATGTTCCTCCCTGCATTTTCCCTGCATCCTTCTGCTGGCTTTACTATGACTCCAATATTAAAACAATTTTTGCAAGATTAACTCTTTGCCAGAACTAACAAAATTAGGAATAAGAGACGCCTATATATATCAGTCTATCTGTCTATCTATCTATCTATCTATCACAAATGTCTTTACTCATCACAATAATGACAAATATATTATTAATGGATATGTTATCTCACACTCAGGTGTTGATCCAAAGTGGGAGTTTTCTGATGAATTTAATTTTGGCAAGAGATGGTTTTTATCAGTAATTTTTAAAATGGTTTGTTTCTATAATAAGACGATGTTTCACATTTAAATGTTCCAAATGAGTCATTTCTTTGAGTTGCTTACCTAAAACATCATACATACTTTAATTAATGCACACTCGCACATTTTTTATTTAACTGTAGCTACTGGGCTGGTAACTGTAATAAAAGATGTACTTTATAAAATCAAAAATTGCCAGAAGGATAACACTAAACTTCTCCCTAATGCAATCTGGTGTTCTGGTTGACAATTTCTGATTCTGTTCCAGTAAAAAGTAACTTAGGACCAATAAAAATTAATTCTGTCTCTAGACATTTTTTGTGGCCCGTTGACGTTAAAGTGCCGCTTTAATAAACCCGATTTTATAGTTCTTTAATAAACTGGAAATGTGTTTACAGAAACAGGATGTATATAAATGTTCTGTAATATACTGTAGTAATGCTAATTGTTCTTGAGATTTCTGAAAAGCAAATTCCTGCAGTCGAACGTCTATCATTCTATCTGAATCCATCTCTCAATGTTTTGTTTTACCTTAAATGAAATGGCAGTGTGGGAACGGAAACAAGAAATAAATAATAGATGTATTCACCTTTTCTCCATAAAATTAATGAAAATTACTTCATTATTACTACACTTCTAACATCAAACTACAGTTAACATCAAAATTTTTTATGGAATTCCCTTAGCTACAATATTCTGTAGTATGATTCTGACAATCTCAGTCGAGCGCCTCCCGTCACTCAGTGTTTTCATCACGCTCGTTTCCCTTGTTCAGAAGTGAAACCATCTCCGGCTCCCGCCCATTCTTTAGATTGTGAGATCTAAAACGCATTTCAGCGGGGTAGTATTATCACAAGATGCAAGATCGAGCAGGAATGTAGGCCAAGTAAGCAAAAGTAAACGAGTGAATCTGAATGAAGGGCACAAGCGCCATTTCAGGACTTACAGTATGCGAGTCAACTGAGAACAGACTCCTAACTGAATCAGAGCCGGAAAGAGCCCAAACCCTGATAACAGAGAAGTCAACCCTAAAAGTCAGAAAGACTCATTTAAACTAAATCATTGTGGGCTCGGCTGTAGATAAATACTGAATAAAACACGTGCTTGGATTATATGTTTAACATCTTCCTGATTATTGGACACATTTCAGGGTTAAGTTCTCGCACCAGAGAAGAAGAGGCCTTAAGGAAACCATATACTGAATAAGAAAAGCGTGACTTTACTAGTGAGAAGATGTTTTGTATAATTATTACGCCTCTTTAAAAGCATTTTCAGCTTAGCTCTCAAACAATAGCACCCTGAAACATCAGCCCCCGTGCCCACAGCCACACATTCCAGTTCTGAAAAAAGTCTTTGATCATCATTTAGAAGTTTGTCATACAAACAGAAGCACCTCCCAAATCAGCGCTATGCCTCATAATCAAATGGCAGCTGTGATTTTTCTTTCTCCGTGGGGGTCACAGTAGAAAACCGAGAGCTTGGAATCATGCTTCTGATCATTTTCCGTTGAAGGCTTTATACACCCTAACAGAAAATGTCAAGCATCTGTTTTCCCAAATGCTCTGCGCTGGCCTCAAACAAAGGGTGGTACACAAACACATGAAGATCTTAGTGAACTCTGAAATTTCAAAGGGCGGCCTGGTGTCAAGCACCCTTTAAGGGAAAATATCGGTTCAAGATCAGGGCCAGTACTGTGCCTTTGAATGCTCAAGTATAGGATATCTGGAGAAAAACATGCATTAAGGAGACTTCAGCTTCCCAAGGTGGATCATTCAGTGGGACATAGTGTGGTCTATGCTGGAGTGGCAGCTTAATTGGCAAAATTTACTAAACCCCATTAACCTATATGGACATTTTACCCACGAGATCAAATGTAGACTTGATGATAGATTCGCCAACCCTGTCTGCAGACTACATCGTTAAGAAAAAGCTTTCACTCCAAAATTATTAACAACCGGTTTTAGAAATGGATGCTAAACAGTCTGAATGTACTGCTACTGAAGAGTCATGCACTCAGGCTGCACTGCACAGTGAGCGCGTCCTCTCGTCACCAGAGTCATGCACTCAGGCTGCACTGCACAGTGAGCGCGTCCTCTCGTCACCAGAGTCATGCACTCAGGCTGCACTCCCCAGTGAGCGCGTCCTCTCGTCACCAGAGTCATTTATTTCTGTACATCAAGCTTCATTCGGCTATTGAATTTGACACTAGAAACCCTGGTATGTGTTGCTGGCACGTAATAAAAATGGCTTGAGGAGCATCCTGCATATATTATTAGCATGACTGATAACGGTGCCAAAAAAGGCTAATATCTGGGAAGCACAGGCAAGCAACCCGAGGACCTCCATTTTTTACCATTATATGGGGGTGGAGGGTCAAACGCAAGCACACCTAGTGGGTAATGTAGCTGAAAGGCCTACAGCAGGCAGGTAGCGCTCAGTGCTCAGTCTAGCCGGATGCCCCACACAATAAGCAGCAGATGGCCGGCTCGTGGCCACCACTTGCCGGCGCCAGCCATCTGGACAGTTCTGCAGGTAGGCGCGACGCTCGGCCGCAGAGAGGCCGGGATGCGCCGCCTGACTTCAAAGCAACGCAATATGGCCGCTCTTGAAAGGGAGGCGGCGATTTTCCTTAAACTGCGGTCAAGAGAGGATACTTCTCTCTGTTTAGAAGCCAAAGTGCCGGTCTGCGATTCTAGGCACCAGAAGGCGAGAGAGAGCGAGAGAGCCACAGACTGGAAGAGTAAGGAAAAGAGAGAGAGGCACCCAGAGACCGCAAAGGCAGACTCTGTGCACCTGGCATCAGATTCTGAGTAAGCACTTACAGATAGCGGCATGAACAAAACTAGGCCGCTCTCCTCTCAATTCCTGATTGGCTGGAGGGGAGCATAGATAAACAACCAGCCAGTGTTGAGGCTGCCACAGTGGGACATGGGGGGGAAGCAGAATCTGTGCTCTTCCTATGCATTAGTTGTTTTATGATAAAATTGTGAGTTGTGATTGAAAACTGTTTTTTTACATTTTCCTTTACATTTCTCAGGAACATGCACTCCACAAAGCTGATTTCCATTTGTCTGCATAATAATAGTAGTAATAGTATAATAATACATAATAATAATAGCAGGAAATATTAAAGTTCCATAGTCCATAGTCTTATCTGCCAAGCATGGTTTCCGCCATCGACTATGACTGCATTAGCGGAATCGCTTTCCTGTAAGATGAAGACCAATGACTGACTCCATCGGAAGCTTCACTTTCCTGGAAGACGAGGACCATCGACAGTAACTCCACAGGAGGAGTCACTTTCCTGTAAGACGAGGGCCGTCGACTATGACTCCATCAGAGGAGTCACTTTCCTGTAAGATGAGGACCAACGACTGTGAAAGACATATCTCCTACCAGAGAAACTGAGAATCTGAATAGAGGATTTGCTGGTTCTGTTGTAATTTTTAATATCTATCTGGTACACATACGTTTTTGGTACCAGAACCGTGGAAATGAGTCACAGCGGAGCTGTAATGGACTCCCTCGAGAGTAATTCTTTTTATGCGCAGATGAGAAATGTACATTTCAAAAGAACTGTCTGATGAAAGGGTTGCTACATAACTTTTGGCACAAAGTTTTTATTAACAAAATATTCAGGTAAAATGCCAATAAAATTTGTAATGTAAAATTTTTGTTGTATATTTTGTGTTAGAAGGCGCCTGGTCATATTATTACAAAGCCCAAGTCTTCATCCCAATTAAAAAGCCCCCTATTGACTCTATGAATCAGAAACGCAGCATTAGCCTCATGATCACATTCTCATGTAAATCCTAAAATCCCAGATTTTTACTGAATGACTTTCCATTTTTTTAAGATTAAAAGATACATTTAAATTTCCTTTTTATAGTTACTTTGCATTTTATTTGATAGATTATTCGTGATGAAGTGCTTTGCATTTTGCAAGAACTGCACATTTCCCTCATCCCCCTATAATATATATTATACATATACATTTTGAAACACTCAAGAGATGCAAAGGACAAGTGAAAAATGTAGATTGGTTTTTTTTTGTTGAGGAATGAAAAGCAAATGTCGTATCCAAGGGAGCATGCGCGTGCCACGGGAGCCCAGGCACAGCGGAGCGCGGTCCTGTTTTGGAAGGCCCCACTGAAATCTCATGTCACATGATCACCTCTTTGGCCAGGTTCCTATTTGCCTTGAGGACGAGTGTCAACACCACCACCGCTGGACTATTGACAGAGAGAATCACACATATTTCACCTGAAGCACAATCACTATGATTCTGATTTTGAATGTGCCATCTTGGGTGAATAGCACGGTAGCGATTAGCTGGAAGTATGCATGGGTCGACCATCTTTGTTCAAAGACAGGAGTTCAGTTTCTTCATGTTACCCACAGCCAAGGCTTGTACAATTTAATTAGTCTCATAGCAGAAGGTGACTGAAAGGCAGCAGCCTGTTGATCACAGCTAGAGTGTGGAGCCGAACCTCTAAACCATGTGCGATGTTCGACAGCACAAGCTGCCATACGGTCATGCAGAGGACGCGAGAGAATGTGGCACGTGGCAGTTGGGACATCCTGCCACGAATGCTCTGTGGCCATAAGCGATGCTCCTCCTTCAGACCGTGCTCCGAGTGCCCAGGAGCCACAACTATAATGCAAGATCTTAGCACTGAATCAGCATCTCATAAAGCCGCCAGCCAAAGCCCACTGGAGGACTTGTGTAAATGAATCCTTTTTATATGACTATTTTAATACCTCTTCTTCGGCACCTAAGACGTATACCTATTTTACATAATTACTTCAGCTTCTTTGGATTTTACCCGCAGTCTAAAGAAATTTATGTATTTATAATGAGAACCAACAGATAAAAGGCATATCTTTTCAAATCCATTTGAAATAATGACACAGTAAGTATAGAAATTACTCGCCGTAAAAGTTTCAGGATGGTTTCAAAAACCTTGTATCTGGAGCGTAAGACAGAAACATCCATATATTACGGCTCAAACTTTTCCATTAGTAGGAAAATAGAGAAGTGAGGATGGTACCAAATGGAAATCGCAGGGGCCAATTTAAGAGTTGCGTGTAAAATGGGCCACTGGAGGCTGTTTCCTCAGTTTCCTGCAACCCGCTTCCTTTGATGATCTTCGTTACAAAGCTGTTGTTGCTTTTATTTAACAGAAAATGCGGCTCCATTTCAACATTTGCTTAGTTCAACACAAAGCAATAGGCCCTTTTACTGCACGATAAATTTTCATTTCTACAATCCTACTTTTCTTTCAGAATCAATATAATATACCTATAACCACTATCAAAGCACCATGTGGGAAGTAACTGTGATAGTCTGCCAACACTATTCACAGATGTGTTAATCAAGATGTGGTCTGGCCACAGAAAAACAGATCTCATGCGTCAGAGATAGGAAACAAGCAATATTCTTTTGAAGAAGGACAACATTTAATATTGGGGAAAACATCCATCAATCCATCTATCTTCCATAGCTGCTTATCAGGCACAGGTCACAGCAAGCCGGGAGACCGTACTAGGAGAGATTCTACTTATTTAGCAGACACTCAACAAAAGGAGCGGACATGCACGTCATACACACTCTATGAGTCCATCAAGGGTGCACGTCATACACACTCTAAGGGCAAATCAGAAACCACGATTAACCAAACTGCTTACATTTTGTACTGTGGAAAGAAACCAGAGGGGCAGAGGACACAAAGGCTGGGTGAACACATACAGAGCTGGGGGCGGGACTTGAACCCAGGTCCAAGAAGCATGAGCTCTACTCCCTGTCCCGTGTCACTGGCGGGAAAACAATACATAAAAAATAAGCAGTGCTACAAAGGGTGCGGCATGCAGAGCTCGGCCAGACCCCGGAACAGACCAACTTGCTGAGACTCTTAGCACATCTGAATGTGTCAAATGCAGATTCTGGAATCATGTCCTAATCAGCTACTGGAAATGTTAAACACAAAAGTGTCTGTAAAGCCCACACCACTGAAGGAAGGGGGGGGGGGGGGACACAGCGATTCTTTTACAGAAACAAAGAGACATTCAGACATTCAGAGTCCTGCTGGCTGCTGTATGAACAGCATGATCCCCAGCTCCTCATCCACGAGGTACAGCTGCTCTGAAGGTCGTACACTATGGATTTCCCTTTGTTTTCTCTTTCTTGCCCATGGAGTTAATATCCTAGAAATCATCTTTCAAACTTGGTCCTTCAAACCAAAGTTGAACAATTTCACCCTCATCCCTGAGTGAGTATTCATGACCTGCTTATGCAGCCCAAGGGCTTGGGCCAACAGCCGCCACCATAGTGTCAGACGGCCAATGGGAAACGTCAATTGTTGCATCTCCACACAAGCAGACATAAGGGATGATGAAGTGATGATAAAGGGCACAGGAGCCTCACCGGGCCTCGCTGGGCACGACACAGCAAGATGATGTGTGTGTGAATCAGTATGGCTTTACCTGCACATTTTACATGAACAAAAATCAGCGCAGCAGCTAGTGTTACATGGGGTACGGTGAAAATAAGAAGAGGACATCGGCAACCGTGGAAGGGTGCTGGAGAATCACCCTCCGAGGAGACACCAATGAAAATCGCACAGGGAGCCCCATGGACAGACAAGGTCCCCGTGTCATCAGGAGACAGCTTCCATGAAGCTGCTCCTGGAAACTCTCTGGAGGGAGACGTTGACTTGAATCCCATTTTCCGGATGCGGGGGACACATTGCATCAGGCCTGTCCGTCGAGGATGAGTAATCACACGAGTCGAGACAATGGGTGATGATTAATGGTCCCCTGGGCAACTGGACCGGAGACATGGAGCAACTGGTTTCGAGAGGAGATCTGGGGGGAGAGCCAGATTATTTCTGCCAAGAGAAACAGCTCAGAAACAAGAAAAGGGTCAGAATTTCGTAAGGGGGGTGGCGAGGGGGTGAAACCAAAACAAACATATTATTGGTGTGTAAAAAAGTATGAATGTAGACTGCAAGGGTCACAAGGTGCCCTGTGCAGAAAGAGAAGGAAAACAGCAAGCGGTAACCCTGCCAAAGGCCGCGTATTCCTATTTAATCTTTTTAACCAAAATGCTGTCGTATTATTTTTATATATTCCAAAAATAACAAGCATTTCTGACGCTAAGGATTATAAGAAATGTAATCTAATGATGCAGCCCTGGTTCTTAAGGCATACAGCTGTTGTTGTCTAAAACCAAAAATTTCATGATACAATTAAGAACTTAACCACTTGCCTTGTGGAGATACTTTTAAAAATATAATCTCAGTTGGTTGAAATGATGATTCTGCTTTCTTGGAAAGATTCCATTGAAGTCCACGATGACAAATAAAAAATATATATTATTGGGGAAATTTTATTAGAATTCCATGCTTCTTTACTCACTATGGGAATTTATAAATTAGTTTATAAAAATGTTCTATAAGATGTATTGAACTTGAAAATGTCACTTTATTTTTTTCTAGGAAATTTTTCAAATAATTGCTCTTATATAATTTAGAAATGAGTTTATTTCTTATTATTTTGGGTTAATGTGTTTTTATGTGGACTAGTTTCTCAGGAATGTTTCTCTGGAATACGCCTTGAAATGTGCGATACCAATTATCCTGCATTCCCACTGTTATTTAATAGAGTTAATGCCAATGTGCAGGTTTTAAAAGTCATTATGTAACAAGACCTGACTGCCTCATTCGCAGCATCCACAGAAGACTTCAGAGATTGTAACATGGGAAACATGCAAATCCATTGGTGGTCAAAACATAAGGCTTTGGAAATATTCCAGAAATTCTGAAAACCCCTCTTCAGCCTATTACATACTGACTATTAAATAGGACACAGTATGGCGACTATCGCTGCGGCGCTGGGTATTGGCGCGTGAACGGGGAAGACCACAAAGACCATTTAAACAAGCTATCCATCTGATCCTTGTCTGGGGAGACACCTTGTAATGGTTTTTGCGCACTCTTGTATTAATCATGTCAGAAGCACTTAGCGGCCCCCTCCGCACGCCTTTACCACACAGCTCAGGGCGTACGGCGCCCTCCCCAGTGTAACAGGCCTTATTCTTCCCATTTATCCCCTAACTGACAACCGGTGGTGCAACAGTTCCATTAATAGCGTTTCCCCCCCCCGCCCAACCCCCACGGTCTGCCCAAACAACAACAATCTGCTAGCAAATGATCACCGTACAGGTCTGCTGGTTTCGTGCAGCACATGGACTCTCACACTCTGAAGTGGACGTGCATTTCTGAATGCTAACCCGTGGCATTAAACGGCTCAGCGATGCTTATTTCTATGGCAAGGATGGTGAAGCCCTAAGGCAAGTGCAGCGCCCTTGCAGCATCCTCACAGCATCCGTGCAGCAGCACCCATCCAGCAGCACCCACGCAGCACCCATCCAGCAGCACCAACGCAGCACCCATCCAGCAGCACCAACGCAGCACCCATCCAGCAGCACCCACGCAGCACCCATCCAGCAGCACCCATCCAGCAGCACCAACGCAGCACCCATGCAGCACCCATTCAGCAGCACCCACGCAGCTATGTGGAGCAGCAGTAAGGTCACTACTGTCTGGGGCAGACAGATTGGCTGGGGTGCAAACCGGGGAGCCTGATGCAGGTGACCTTAACTGTACTGCCAAAATGAAATAAGTACCTGCGAGCGGGTGTCACCGGGGTTAAGATCATTAGCTAAAGGGAGGAATGCCATTAAAAAAGTTATGAGACATCTGTGTTGATAAAGCTATATTTAAAAGCGGGAGTTTAATAGCTTAAACTTTTAGCAATTACAGCTATAAGCTATAAACAACAACCAATGTACCGAACAGAGCGAATGGTTTGACACCCTGCTTATTTTTGAAAGAAATTCGCCAGCAATAGGTGGTTTTAACAGTACACTGTGCCTTTAATAGCCTGATCTGAACTACTGAAGATTTTACGATAAAGGTCTTTTGTAGAAAGACGGAAGGTTATTAAGCCTAAAGGTATCGTCCACTGCCGACAGACAGAGACTCTTCTTCTCTTCGTATACTGAGCGCTCTGCTGCGTCCAAAGGAAACATGCATCAGACTACAGCTTTAACTGTCCAAAGCATCATCTGCATTATTCTCGTAGACACAGATACACTGCATTCACCCCAAAGACCCATCGTGCTAAGCTACGAGCCCACCGAGGCCTACACTTTCAAAAATTAAAAACATGCTGGTGTGCATCTGTGATTAACTGCGATTCATACACCTAGCTCTTCATTACTGTTGGAGATCAGGTATACATTATTCCTTCATTTTCTCTTTGGGGCACTTGGTTTTCCATAAATATTAGTTGCCGAGATGCATGTGGAGCTTCGCAGAAGAGCTGCTTCATTGAAAGAGAGCTAATGAAAGCTACACATCTGCAGTTGCCAGGGATACCTCTCTGCGCTGTTATCCTATCATCATACCCGTGAGAAAGGCTAAGCATAACCTTAAAGGGGAGGATCGCCTTTAATATTGGAAAAGTCTGTTTGAAATATCCAGTTGGGGTTACCCCTCCCCACCAATGGAAAAAAAAAACAGCCTCCTGACAGGTATTATTGACAGAGGATTCTGAAGGCATGCTCATATACAGAGAGTACAGGGTCTTGCGGGTTCACCGAGGAAGCCTTTGTGCATGATACCAAACGGAGGGCTATCCACGCTGATGTTTTGCAGCTGGACTGAAGGCATCGGCCATGGAGAGAGAAGTCAGAGAACTGGAGACCAGAACCACCAGCCAGACGAATAACTCCAAGTACATTCCAAGAGATATCAGAACAGATTCTTACACCTGATTCCCTGTTTTGTTGTCTGCTGGGAATTGGCAGGGCCTAAATAAAATATCCTTGGCTCACAGACATGGCATCTGTGGTGTGCAACTACTGAAGGTGCGTTAACCCAGGGTCAGTGCTGGCATGGAGATTCATGTGTCCCGGCCAGAGACACGGCTGCTGATGGCGGCTGCTGTAGGGGGTCCAGTTTGATTCAACAAATAGGCAGTAACACGCAGTGCCATGTCTATCCCATCTGTAGTCCACAAGAAGCCAATGAACCGGTACAATCGTACTGTCCGAGTGACGTGATAAATACTGTTACCCTTAACCTTGAGAACACAGAGGTAATTAAAGGAGGAGGACCAGGGGACCCCATACATGCTAAAAATTATGGTGCAAGGCGCAGATATCCTCTAAGGCTATAACAGTCACTGTCACCTACAGCAAATCAAATACAGGCTAGATGAAAAGCAAGGCAGACATTTTTAAAGTGGTTTCTACAGCGTTGGAGGATATGATAGCATCTACAGATATTCAATAAGAATGTCTACACTAAAAAAACCCTGTAAGTTAAAATACAGGTAAAATACATTCATGAACCAGTTGGTAGTTGATGCTAGACCACAGGTATGAAACATGTGTGCCCAGTACTTTTTTCTACAACAACGCCATTTCATTAACCTTTAAAAATTGATTTAGTTGAACTGTAGGACATGTGACTTTGTTTCTGAAAGCTCAGCTCCCGATTGTCATTCATCATGCATATCTTGAGCCAAGTCCAATGCCATCTCCCACAGGTGTGTCATGTCTAGGTTTAAAAAACAAAAAAGCAGGCATGGAAGTGGCTACAGCCTTGACATTTTCCTCACACCGACTTTGTGGTTCTGTTAGCCCTTAGGAAAACGGCAGCTGTAAAAAGCAGAGTTAACACCAAATTAAAAAGTATAATATTCACAATAGTCTTCCCATAGTCAAAATGACACTTTTAGACAAGGTAAGCGTACGAAATGTGAACCACGGCAAAAATGCAAATTCCTTCAATAAAAGAAAGATAAAGCAAAAAACAGAAAAGAACAGAAATTTCTACTGAATGAACACGACTGACATCCCGTCAGTCCGGAGATGGCGCAGTAAATGATACTATGAAGAATGTTTCAGGACAATACCTGCGATACACGACTGACATCCCGTCAGTCCGGAGATGGCGCAGTAAATGATACTATGAAGAATGTTTCAGGACAATACTTGCGATACACATGACTGGCTTCTCACGGTAGCAGATAAACTGGCAAAGGTTCCTGATTGCGAGGCACGCTGCCACCCCCATGCACAAGTCAAGAACCAAGAAAGGCAGGCGCTGGGGGGGCTGCCAGAAAAGAGGGTGACTGGAACTCGGCGTAATTAATAGTTCTGATTAAAGTGACAGAAAGAGGACAGATATTCAGGACAAAACCTGAGTTTGAAAAATGTGCATGATATTGCATCAACTCGGGGGAAAACCAGAGAAAGCTCACACTCCACAACCCTGAAGCGAAGAGAAGTGGGCGTGGCCTTCTGGGGGCAGAGCAAGAAGCTCACACTCC
>JAODKC010000130.1:14709585-14721435 GCA_026777985.1 Mormyrops attenuatus
AGCTCACACTCCACAACCCTGAAGCGAAGAGAAGTGGGCGTGGCCTTCTGGGGGCAGAGCAAGAAGCTCACACTCCAAAACCCTGAAGCAAAGAGAAGTGGGCATGGCCTTCTGGGGGCGGAGCAAGAAGCTCACACTCCACAACCATGAAGTGAAGAGAAGTGGGCGTGGCCTTCTGGGGGCGGAGCAAAAAGCTCACACTCCAAAACCCTGAAGCGAAGAGAAGTGGGCGTGGCCTTCCGGGGCAGAGCAAGAAGCTCACACTCCAAAACCCTGAAGCGAAGATAAGTGGGCGTGCCCTTCTGGGGGCGGAGCAAGAAGCTCACACTCCACAACCATGAAGTGAAGAGAAGTGGGTGTGGCCTTCTGGGGGCGGAGCAAGAAGCTCACACTCCAAAACCCTGAAGCGAAGAGAAGTGGGCGTGGCCTTCTGGGGGCAGAGCAAAAAGCTCACACTCCAAAACCATGAAGCGAAGAGAAGTGGGCGTGGCCTTCTGGGGCGGAGCAAAAAGCTCACATTCCAAAACCCTGAAGCGAAGAGAAGTGGGCGTCGCCTTCCGAGGCAGAGCAAGAAGCTCACACTCCAAAACCCTGAAGCGAAGATAAGGGGGCGTCGCCTTCCGGGGCAGAGCAAGAAGCTCACACTCCAAAACCCTGAAGCGAAGGGAAGTGGGCGTGGCCTTCTGGGGCGGAGCAAATCAGGGGAAACGCCCTGTTACTCAGCTCGAATCTCTTTATAGTTTTCAAGGCTGTCCCTCAACACGTCAGACCATTTTAGATTATATATACGCGCATACATATATATATATACATACACACAGAAACACACACGCTTGGTAAGAGGTAAGAAGTTGATTTCCAGGTGGCTGCAGACCAAATAATTTATATTGCCACATGGAGGTACTAAATACAAGGACGGTTGATTCCACGACCAACAAATCTAAAAAGTAAATTACACCCTTTTTTGCACCAAAGGCAAATATTTATTGATTCTCCTCAAGACAACATCATTAATGGAGATCCTCTGTACTGTGTACAAACCCTAAAAGGTTTAATAGCTTACGGACAGACCACCCTGTTCTTAATCTAGCGGCTTACTCTAGTCTGAGATGACCAAAGAAAATCTATTTCTCTCTTAAATAGTCTATTAATGTTATTTCTGATGATGAATTTAGGCTACACAGGTCCTGCTGTTTCAAGAAGAGTGAAAAACAGAGGAATCCGTGCACTGAACCCTTCAGACAGTGTTTTGTCTTTTGTCGCTGTTTTGCCCGTCATACATAACATCTTGACAGTTCTTTGTTATTGGTGCTGGGGTTAAGGAGTTCAATATGGCTTTCATTTGATATCTAAATTAGTTACAAGCATAGCAAAAGTCTTAAATAAATAGTGGATATTTATTGAATGGTAGTAATTAGGACTGGAATAACTAACCCTAACTGCAGATCTTCTCTGAATTAGGTGTGAATTGCTGAAATAAAGTTCAGAGCAAACAAAGGCAGTTTTTTTCATAAAATAAATGTGCAGTTACTGCAACATAAGGGTTAAATTTAAAAGTAATTACAGGATATAAGCCATTATGATTTCTGCTTTTTTATTTAGTTTGAAAATATTCAAAAAATTACCCAGGAAAAGTATAAATGTAATTTCTCAAATGCTTACCAAACAACAGAGCTCTGCTCTAAAAGAACCTTGTTTAACTGAAAACTAATAACAGTACCAGGGTTACCTAGGCAACAGTGCAGTCAAAACCCGGCTTTTCTGAGCATCTGATTTCAAGAGATCTTTTCTATGTATTTGTTAACAGTAATTTCATCACTGCAGTTAAAATCCCAAAGCAATCAAGGATACGACACATTTCAATAAGAAACTGCCTTCTTCATCAGGTGTGTCTGCATATCTATCAAATGTTCTGCAAAAAGCTAATCTGAGTGCAGTTTCTTAGGAGCATGACTCCAACAGACACCGTACTGTTTGGGTTTTAAAATCCCATAAATAAGATATAAACTTCAGAATGTTTGGAAGTACAACATCAAACATTTGGAGGACAACGAAAAGATAATGTCCACTTTTGCTGAAGGCTAGCTTTGAGATTTTACTTGAAAAATTAAAAGCAAGAACAAAGTTGATAAAAAGAGTAGGTAGTAGGTGTAGGAGTGCGGTACTTTAGCCTTTAAAGAACAACATTTCAAAGGTGTTGCGATGTTCTCAGTGTAAATTATAAAATGGATAATGAATGTTAGTAACAATTACTCTTGTACGATTCAGCTAGGGACCGTCAGGAGAATGATTGAAATTCAAGAGCACACGACAGGTATTTGTGCACTGAGATTATTTCAAACATGAATGGAACATTTAATTCTACACGCGGGCTCGTAGGCCCCCAGACAAACTGATTAGTCATCATGATCCCCAAAGATCAAGTAAATGGCAAACATACAATATTTGTTTTCTCTCTGTGAGCACGAGACTTGGACTTCCCTAGCTCTTTAATGGCCATGTGACAAAGGGGTTGGGCCTCACTATCGGCCGGAAGCTTTAGAAGACGTGCTCCATGGCCGAGTCAGTCGGTGACAGTGAAGGCCCCTTCCCGGTACCCTTCTGTTTCCACACTCTGACTCTGCTCTGCTGAGTGCAAAAATGAAAAACTTTTGAGTTCAATGAACCACCTAAAGCTAATCTGTGTCACTCCACTCTTATATTACATAACAAGTATTTTTCCCCATTTTTTTATAAAGCCAAATATAAGTAAGGGTAACATGTTAAGAAATGCAATTAGACATGCTTCATTGGTTTCATTGCCTGTGGTTACACACTGTTGATGTGATACAAAGAAAGGTGGCGTTTATTTTGGGGTATATCGCTGTTCACGCTACTGCGCATATCCACCAGCTGCTTAAGATAATGCTAACTTGCGATAACGTATCAATTCTTTGACGTAAATTCTTAATGAAAAGGTTGAGCATGAGCGTTAGATGTGATGGAAACTGAGATACAACACAAACTAAATGAGGCAAGAATTATCACTGAAGTTTCATGCAAAGAAATCGACCATGACTGGCTGTCGAATTATTTTTTTCCCCTCAGACATATTTGTATGCAGACATGAACGTAACAGACACACAGACTGGTAACATAGCTTTCAGCTGTATGACTTATTCAGGCACATCCACGATTTATTCACAAAGCCACACAGTCTCAGCAAACACACTAGCAAACTATCAGTTGTATTTTTGCAGGTTTGTACCCATTCATCAGTTTTGTAAGATTTTCACTGCTTTCCATTTATCCAAAACAAGACAAAGCCCTGAAATACATTCCACAGGTGCCAGTCCCATCATTTTTACACTATATTAACTGTTTAAATGAAGTCCATGTCTTTCTCTGTTTGAACCAATGTACAGTAATAATTTGATCACAGGCTGGTTTAAATGTTTAGGAGGCTGCGGGTAAAACAATCACCAGTGCGATAAAGAAATATATTCAAACAACTGACCATTTTTGCTCAAGCCTGGCAACTTTTACAGGATTGTCAGGATGCTGTTCTGAATACCACTGATACACATGGGGAAACCTAGTGGTGACTGCATATTACTGCATCCCTGACCGAGAGCAGAAAAGGAGAGGCCTAAATAGATAGCGGATGCATCTATCAAAGACTGCAAAAGAACAACCACACTGCGCAGGATTAGGAACAACACATATCCGGAGGCAATTACAAGGCGGGAGAGAAAATTCTACCACTGGAGAAAAAAATACATTGTGACTGGAGACACCTTAGTTCTCAAACTGCTGTCCTGTGACACTGGTGCAACATGTATAAAGGTTTCTCAGATGGTAACTCACAGTGGTTAGTCAGCAAACAGGAAAGCACTGAATGAGGTTCTGGGTCATTCTCTGATCTGATTTCTGTGCATGTGCTTTTACAGGACTCCCCATAGTCTCATTGCAGACTGCCTTTGCAACCAATTAAATAAACAAACGGAATTATCTCTGCAGGTACTGGATTGGATTAATCATGAGCTAGAGATAGCAACTGGTCACTGTGATCCACAGGTAAGTGCTCTGTTTCCTGATGCATGACAATAAAAGAACCACCCATCGTTTAACTGCTTATCCTGGTTTGGGTGCCTGGATCCAATTGCAGGCAGGAAGGGCACAGGGCTAGGGTACACCCTGGACGGGATGCCGGTCCATAACGGGGCACAGGGCAGGGGTACACCCTGGACGGGATGCCGGTCCATAACAGGGCACAATGCGTGGGACAGCCTGGATGGGATGCCAGTCCACCACAGGGCACAGGGGTGGGGTACACCCTGGACGGGATGCCAGTCCATCACAGGGTACAGGGCTGGGGTACACCCTGGATGGGATGCCAGTCCACCACAGGGCACAGGGGTGGGGTACACCCTGGACGGGATGCCAGTCCATAACAGGGTACAGGGGTGGGGTACACCCTGGACGGGATGCCGGTCCATGACAGGGCACGGGGGTGGGGTACACCCTGGACGGGATGCCAGTCCATCACAGGGCACGGGGGTGGGGTACACCCTGGACAGGGAAGACATCTGCAGAACTCTAGCCAGGTAGGGAAAGGACCAGTAAACTTCAGAGATGGTAGAGCTGGGATTTGAAACACCAGCCATGGAGATACAAGGCAACAATGCCACCCAGTGAACCACCATGCCACCTACCGCAGAACGGAGTGAGAGGAAACGACAGAAACAGCAGATTTTGTTTTAGGTCTTGCCCGCTTTGTGGGTTTGCCATTACTACTGACACACAGAAAAACCTAAACTGGGCTGTAAACTAAATTACCAGCAGCATGATGTGGTCCTATTGGGGGGGGTCCTTTTACTGTATGATTGTTTGAATGTATATGGTAGGTAGGTAGGTAGGTAAACTTTTATTGCTTGAAGTAAACATAATAAGTCATAGACCCCTTGAAATGATATCTTTACCTGTTCCTATAGAGAAAAGTCAGATCACCAGCAGACGTTCTCAGCACGGCTCTTTCTCTTGGTCACTTAGAAGCCTGCCTTCTCAATCCTCCTCAGTTTGCTCACCTACAGGAAGGAGATCCATAGCACAGTCAGGAATGAGAACAGTAACGTCCACAAGAAACCCGAAGAAGACTCCACCTTTGGACCAGGGTGCTCCCAGCAGCTGAACCACGCGCAGTGACCCAAGTGACCCACAGGGGGCGTACATCTTGCCATCCACTGTGTGATGAGGCTGTTCCCGGCACCTGAACCACGCCCAGCCATCCCCATAATGAACAGTGTTGTGCGACTTTTGAGAAGCACACATCACCTGATAAACCGCAGCTTGATCTCAGAATGTGGAGATACAATGACGGAATTAGGACTTTTTCTTCCGCTTTGCCTACTCAGCACTACGACAGCAGAAATTTCTGACTTTTTCCTCATACCTTCCAAAGAGGCTAGGGCTCAGGGCGACACGGCTCGAGCAGGGTCACTCCAGAGCGCCAAAGAGAGCTTTAGCACACCCTAATCCCGCCCAGCAGCCCGTTTCTTTGGAAAACAAAAATAAAGGATGCTATTTTTACAATTAACTACTTGACTTTGAACAGCCTCACAAGCGAATCCTTCACCACAGGCTGTTACACTTGTACACACGAGATTCAGCAAGCAGCCTGGAGAAGAAGCTAGTAAAACAGAGAGCTACATGCCATTAATAATACACCAGCAGAAGAGACGGAAATCAATTAGACATCATTTTGGCATGAATAAAGTGTTCATAATTGATGCAGGCTCCTGTGCATAATGCATGCCTGTCAGCATATCTCCGTGTGACATAACTTGTGAGGGAGTGTGGGGGGGCGGGGGGTTACGGTGCGGCCCAATCGCGGTTCTGACTGTGGCATTTGCAGGGGCAGTGTGTGACTCAGCAGGGTGGAATGCTGTGCCAATGATCGGAAGGTTGCCTGATCAAATCCCTGAGTAGGCAGACTGATTTCATGCTGTTTACTGGGTATTGCGTGCATTGGGTATATTATACAGGCAGAATAAAGTATATCTTGCATAAAGGGCAGTGGTGGCTTAATGGTTAGGGACGCGCACTTGAAAGATTGCAGGTTCGAATCTCCAACCAGCAAGGCACCACTGAGGTACCCTGAGCAAGGTACAGCCCCCAAGCACTGCTCCCCGGGCGCTGAATTAGCTGCCCCCTGCTATGTCACATTATCACATATGGGTTAAATACAGAGGACACATTTCATTGTTCTGCACTGTGTGCTGTGATGTGTCAACAATGACAATTAATCTCTAAATTCTAATGTTTTTAAGATAAGTGCTGTGTGGTGTTTATTTATAAGTTCTCATGCTCACCAATTCACCACACATACGGAGTCCCTGGCAAATAAAGTCTGACTCACACTTTAATTCTGATTGGCCACGGGGCACTTATCCCCCATCTGCTCCTGGGATTGGCTGACCCTGCTTCCCATTGTATGGCACTAAATTGTATTGTATACTGACTCAGACTCTGCACAAAAGACAAAGAGTGAAGATTTAGCAGAATAAACAACTGGCAGAATGGCTGACATCCTTCTTACAGAATCTTCAGAAAATATAAACACAAAAAATGTTGGGGTCTGCGCAGGCCCCCACGCTGAGGTGAGCTAACAATGCTGGGGTCTGCGCAGGCCCCCACGCTGAAGTGAGCTAACAATGCTGGGGTCTGCGCAGGCCCCCCACGCTGAGGTGAGCAGACAGAACAAGCGGCCGTAACTCCTTCAGGGGAGCTCGATTTCGATGATCCACAGCCCGGCAGAGGAATGGATACCCAGACCAAGCTCAGGTCAGGGCAGGACAGCGCTGGGGAGGTCAGTGTAGGAGGGAGGTAATGGTGCCAGGCAAGGGCTTCTATACAGAGAAGACAGATGGCCCACATTAAAACAGGGAGTCATGTGACATCCCCCAGCAGCAGTACTGAGAGCAGGATAATTAAAAGGTATTTAATCAAATTCCTTAAATTAAAAAATCCAGCTGGACACTCCCAGCCCCCCTACCTTTCCCCAAACGTCCATGTCTGGCTGCTTTTCATGTCCGCCCCACTTCCAAGGGCAACAGGTCAAAGTTACACACATTCAGATTTCGAGCGAGAAAAAGAAACACCACGCCGAAAGCCCGGCGGGACACCCAGCACAAGACACGCTGTTGTTTCACCGATTGTGATTCATGGAAAAAAAAAAAAATCAATAACTTTCCACTCGTTAGGCCTAATTCCCGAAACGCAGCTAACATACCGTACAAAGACAGGCGCCTACATCTCGCGTTAATCACATCACCAGCCCAGCAGTAAGGACTTTGTGCTAAATGTCTGACACCAGCTGAGCCGGCGACCTATTTTTTAGACACTTAATTCTCGGAAATAAAAACAAGGGGAGACTCCAGCAGTGACAAAGCTCTCTGAGGGGCGACGTCACTTCAATCAACTTCCTGGCTGGAGACTGTATCCTTCACTGTGCAGGCTGCTCTGCTACGCCAGCAAATCACAGGCCGCAGGCTCCCCTCTGATGCCTGACAGGAAGTGCGAACGTCCCAATCAGAGTGACCCACAGGGGGCGTATGTCTCGCCATCCACCGTGTACACAGCCACGAAGAAATGAGGAAAACAAATGAAATCGCTGGACATATTTCAGCACATAATTCAAGGGGAAGTGTGGATATCTCAGTAAAACTGTGATTCCAAGCCTTTGCCGAGAAGAATTTTGTATTTTTTTTCTTCATGAAAAGATGTACGATCTTCCAGTGTCCCAAAAATTAATTAGACATTCCATGCTGAGAGGTCCCAATGCAGGACAGACCTGACCCATGGGACACCCTCATATGGCCTGCAAATGTATTCTGTGCTGCAATTTTTGGAACAAAAAACTGAATGTTTTGTAATAGATTTGACAGGAAACCCACATAAGCTTCTATCTGCAAATCTGCCCATCTGCTTATTTTTCAGACACTGCCACTCTACGGAGAGTGTCATCTAAGGAACAGGGAGTGTGGGAGATCAACAGAAAGCCCCCGGTCTACAGCGTCATTAGACATATCTCTGAATTTGCTTAACTTAAAATTTTCTTTGCATTTTTATCACTCTGCAGAAAGAATTTTTTCAGATAAGTTAAGAAAACGTCTTAGCATCCCAATGCTTAGCAGTTAAGCTATTTTTAATTTCCAAGGTCATTTTTATCTAAGCCAATATTAACAACTATAGAATTAAGAAAAAAAGATCAGTTTGTCCGGCTAACAACTTTACATTATATACTATACAAATCAACTTAGCTTTCTTACACTTATGCACCCTGGCCACATAAGCTGACTGCCTAAACACTATTAACAGCATTTTCTATATTAACTACTGTAAATACATACATTTGGCACAAGAAAATGACAAGTGAAAACACAGTGGCGGTGTGATTTAATAAATGCCAAATGGGATTATCTAATGACAGAATGTCATACACACACACACACACACACAAAGAGAGAGAGAAGAGAGTTTAGCTTCTGGAGCAAAATATCTTAGTGGGTCGATAAATTATGAAGCACTTGTACCATTTCTTTCTGAACGTCAGCTTTCCAAAGCCCAAACAGTACGTTAGGCACAGGAAACTGCATTCATAATGGTATATTTTGCAAATGACATCATGAATCCATTTTTAATGCGGTTTGCGTAACATTCTGGTCCATTAAAGCAAAGCAGACAAAGATCCCCAGATCATTCACAGTTGTCAGATGTTTTGTTCTTTTTTTGACATCTGAATAAAAGCAGTTTTTGATTTTTTTGGTATCTAAGGAATAATATAATTGCACATGAATCCAGCAGGTTTCAATAATGAGAAATAAATCCAGAGCATAAGCAACCATAAACCTGCATTTTACTGTTAAAAACCAACAACTGCTAAGTTAATGAAAGAAGAGATGTTTTTAACAGGAAGGAGAAAAATATGTGTGTGTATATGTATTACAACAGGTAAGTTGAGTAATGTGTGTGTGTGTGTGTGTATATATATATATATATATATATGTGTGAGTGTGTGTGTGGTCCTAATGACAGATGTTCACAACAGATTGATTTTATTTTGCTCCATCACAGAACAGAGGCAGGGAACATGGTGGTTTTACAAAGTTGGATGTTGCATTCCCACCCCCAACTCTTAATATACACACGTTTTCTACAGTCTAAAAAACATGCAGTAAAGTGAACTGGAGTCTCTAAATTAGCCACAGTATGTGTGCCCTACATTTCCAGGGACAGGCTGCAGACTGTACTGGATAAGGTGATACAGAAAGCGGACGGTGTGCAACGCACAGCATTCGGTATCGTTTAAGACCAAATTAGCAATGTACTGCATATATAAAATGTCTAACACATATTTTACCACTACTATCACACATATCACCATATGCCTATGCAAAAGCATACAAGTGCTCAGTCTGGGGATACTTAACGCATTTCTTCCCAATGCACCTTAAAAATGCCGTGTTGTGCGGATCAATCTGCCAGGGAATGTACCAGAACACCCAGCCTCATGACGACACGCAAGAAAGGGCGCGAAGGGCCTCCACATCTCCGAAATTCCACTCATATCCAGTTTACTAAATAGCGAGCTAACTGGCCGGAATACCTCGTGTTATTACCTAATACGTATACGTAAGCCTAGCTTTAAACCGCAACCACGGAATAATAAATAATGGAAATACAAACATATTTTTTCCAAATGGACACAACCGGTTATTTAGACGTACCGTTCTTATGTCAATAAAACGATTATTGATTCGACTGTAAAAAGAAAATATAAAATATAGAAAAATTCAATGAACATTACAAGGGAGACCGAAAGAGTTGTAATGGTTCGTAGCACAGTCTGTTTTACATCACCAGTGAGACATGAGAAAGGCTGCTAGAGGTTTATCTATATATCACTATCGAGCAATTTCAGTTTCGTCATTGTACAATATTAAAAGCATAACACATATATGCCCTCCGCATTTATAATCGTAAAAATGTAAAATATTAGGTTTCATGCAATATACGAGGCGTGGACCTCCAGCTTCACTGCGTGGACCAAAAGACTAAAATTCTAGTCGTGCCAGTGTGAAAATGACAGACACTTACCTTCCTCAGTTACATCGGGTGGCGCCGCGCTGCCGCCTGGGATATGAAGTCCAAAGTATTGTAACGCTACGGCTTTTCATGCTTAATAAACTACAAGAACCACAATGCGTACATACAAAAACTTTTTCTTCCCTGTCTTGACGTTAACCGGAAACAGAATTTTTTTCCTCAGATAACTGACCTGCTGCGATGGGGTACAGTAGAAAGCTACAGTGTTACAGTCTGCAGCGTTTGTTTGTCAGCATGTAACAGTTAGTTGTAAGCAATAACAACTAAGTAATCTAGTCAGTTTTGAGAAACCTCATATTAGTTTTTAAATCCTGCAAATTAGTTCAAATTTTAATTTGATTCAATATAATAATATAACCTGCAGTCTTACAGAAGTAACCGTTAGTGGTGATGCGAGAAGACGATCAGCCTTTAAGGGACCAAACTGAATCATTTCGGTAGCCCTTAACATATAGACTTAGGTTTAAAAGATATTCATGACTTTTTAATAGGGGTACGGTGACCAGATAACCCATGTCAGGGAGGACGCTTTAAGCGAGGACGGGAATTGTAAATTACCATTTCAATTAAAAGGAGCCGGATTTCACTTTAGCACTGAGTTCTTGCTGTGTGTTTATTGGTCAGTCTCCTATAATCATGAATGTGTCTCTAATGTTAATGTGAAGCAGCCGGATGAGTCTTTCAGTCAAGGAAACGAACCAGTCAAAGCGCAAGAAGAGCTGAACTATTTAGCGGAGCACAGGAACCTTTCAGTTTGAAAGTAGTTTGTAAAACCTGAAGTAGCTCAAAGTGTCCCGGATGACATGGATTATCTGGTCACCCTAAATAGGGGTACCATACTTAAACCTCTGGTTGTCCCTGTATACTGGGACTATCATAAACAAGGGAGTTACATTTGGTGAAATAGAATCTTTGTTAATGACTGGTAAGATTAAACTACATTACGGCATATTTTGAAGAGTTTTCCATCTCACTGTATCTTCACAAAATATTACAACTTCTCTCATGATGTAGACATTTCAAAATGAATTGAACTGATTCTTATTTGCTATCAGTTGACAGAAGTACCCCACAGTGAAAGAAAAACACATTCTTGTTAAATTATTAAAAATAAAAGTACTCAGTAAGTGTTCATACGCTTTATTTGGTACTTTGTAGGACCATCTTTAGCAGCAAATCTCCCTTGGTATGTATAGCTACTTCACAGACCTGGACCTCCGTCAGATTTGATGAAGTGTATCAGCCAATTTCAATCTTCTGGTCTCCCCACCAATTCTTTGAGGTCCGTGGAAGGTTCTTGTTCTTTCCAGAGTTTTTCCATCTGGCAATGATGAAGACCGCCGTCAGGGTTGCCAACTTTGGTCAGCTGGCTGAAGTGAGATTTTCAATCGGAGGCTAGTCTGCACACGCATTTACATGCATGTAACAGTTTTATTTTTCATTACCTTGTAAATAGTTTGTAGGGTTCACAAGGATTTCAGGATAATAAGGGCATGATATCAGGGCAGCATGGTGGTGCAGTGGTTAGCACTGCCGCCTCGCACCTCTGGGACCTGGGTTTGAGTCTCCACCATGGCTCCATGTGTTTTGGAGCCATATTGTAGTGGGGATTCCTCTGTGTACTTCACCCCCCCCCCCCCCCAAGCCCACAGGTTGCTGAGGTTACTTGGATTTACCAAATTCACTATAGGTGTTTCAGTGTAT
>JAODKC010000130.1:14725310-14736313 GCA_026777985.1 Mormyrops attenuatus
CTACAGGTCAGCCAATGAAAACACATGGAAACTACAAGTCAGCCAATTAAAGCACATGGAAACTACAGGTCAGCCAAATAAAGCACATGGAAACTACAGGTCAGCCAAATAAAGCACATGGAAACTACAGGTCAGCCAATTAAAGTACATGGAAACTACAGGTCAGCCAATGAAAACACATGGAAACTACAAGTCAGCCAATTAAAGCACATGGAAGCCCATTGACTCGAGGCTCCCTGAAAGACGAAATGCTCATTCATTTGATTTCAGCCACTTTCACTTCTTGCAATTAGATTTTTTTTTTAATAAATAAGAAATGCATTCGGATATACCATAAATATCTGACAAGTATCTTCATGCATTTTTCAGCACTCAGGCATGTGACAGTCTATGTGATCATCCCCTAATGTGTACAAATTGACCCTGAGATTTAGATGTTTCTGGAAGCATACACAAGAGTGATGTAGCTGTTACTGCATTGGCCCTGGGTCCCTTTCAATCCTTAAACAACCCCCTGAGCAGCATTTAGCCTTTTTTTAATGAATGAATAATAGCATGCCATTGTACCAGTAATGCAGGCTAAAGTGGATGAGATACTGACCTGGACATAACAGTATGATGCAGGCTTTAGCACTGAAAGCATAGAGACACCACATTTTATCAAGATACCCATACAATGAAAGTATCAGTGCATGTATTAAATAGGCTACAATTTAGAACTAATCAAGTACTTCATATCAATATTTGGTAGTCTTTGTGATAATGTCTCCCTGCTGATTTTTACACATGAATATAACAATGGACTCGGAATTAAAATTCAAGCTCGAAATGAAAATGAAGTTAAAAGGGGAGTATAAAGGCCTCCCTAGCGGCAGAGAAATGAGAGGAAATCACGCCCTGCAGTGGGGAACAAGGCTTGACCACGGGGGCCATCTGTAGCGAGAGGGCCCTGAGCACCAAAGCTGGCTGACGTTGGGTTGGGTAGCTGGGATGCCGGGGTGCCACTTCCTCTCATCGGCCTACAGTGATGTCCGCCGTCAGCCAGGCAATTAGAGGGCTGTGGGTGGACTCAGACAAGTGGCACTCTCCTCCAACTCAGCTACGTTGCTTAAGGACGGCTGACGGCATACCCCTACCAAGCTGGAATCCTTGAGGAGATTAACTCGCCGTCCTAGACTGCGTGAAAATCGAGTATTTTCAAGGAAAGGATTAAAAGATGCAGTATACGAATGAGCATTATATTACATATATTACTCTAATTTATTTATGCTTATCAAAAGTCCATACGGTACCAGTGGCATAGACTGCTCATTAAACAATGGCAGTACCATGACATGAGTTTGCTTAGCATGATCAGTCATGTCTCCAAGGCCATTGATTGCCAGCCCTGGGCAGAGAGACACCTTAACTAAAAAGTCCAGCTGGCCCCAATTAGGCTACTGGCCATATTTGGGTTTAAATATGCTTAAATATTAAATACTGGGTGTCTTATAAAGAAAGACTGGGCCCTTTGAGGTTGGAGTCCAGTATGAGAGCTTGTGGGATTATTTGTTGGTTAGCAATATTCGGGATGGTTGTTTAATTGGTTTTGCACATGGTTGCATTCCTGAGCCTTTTTGTGTGCTTTCTGCAGTAAAGGCCTTTGTTTGCCATCCAGTACCTCTATCCTGCCATTGTGGCACCTCTCCACCCTGCTACATTGAGGGACTGTAGGCAGATGGTGGCTCTTGGAGAAGCTAAGCTATTTTCCTCATTTGTTTATTCGTTGCTTGTAGTATGTTGTACAGAAACACGTGGGAGATTGGGATTTATTTGCCTTTTTGATGCTACGGGTGGCTGTTATAATACAGCGAAGAAAACGGTGTAGGGATCCCATCGTTTTGGGCAATGGCAGATGAGCCTGAGGGACTCATGGACCAGGGAGGTTGCCGCTTGCAGGATTAGCTAACAGAGACCAGTGCTACAGAGCTACAGATGCTCATGGGTGTTGGTGATGCCTGAGTGGTAGTTTCCTGTGGATCGCTTTGGGAGTCGGCCCTTCATGTAGGAGAAAGAGCCGTCTGCCTGCAAGGTGTGCGGAAGCCTGCACTACTGCAGCAAGGAGGATCACTACCACTCTGCTAGCTACGCCTTCCTGGCCAGAAAAGCGATTGTGACATGGCAGCACCAGGCGTAGCCCTGGGGAAGGTCTCACAGCCACCGGGGCTGGGTAGGCCACCTGAGTGTGAGGAACCGCTATGCTCACCTTTGCCTGAAGAGGTGACGTTGCCCACTGATGGAGGCTGTTCTCTGTCTTATCATTCTCATTAGATGTTAGTTCGTTTCTAATAACAATTCATTCTGTACTATAAGATCTTTAGCCCAACACTGACAAATGGCAACAATTTCTCTCGAGTGCTGGAACTCTTGTGGATGAAGCCCCCTCCCCACCCTAAGCATGGCTTGTGGTAGAAAGGTCATCGTCTTGCAGCTACTGTCTTCCCATTGCACTTCGGTTCTTTTCTTTTCTTTTCCCCTTTTAGATATCAGTGTTCAAATTGAGGAAGCATGATTAATATTTGACTCGGAGATCCAAAAGCTATCCATCCACCCGTTTTCTATACCCGCTTGTCCAGAAGCTATGGATGCAAGGCAGGGAATTCCGCAGCAAACACCCCCCACCCCCCCCATCCAGTGCTCATCCAGCTACATTAGAGAAACTTTGATTTTCAGGGAGAAAACTGAACACACAACAGCCAATACAAACTGTGGAGCTCAGGGTTCAGATCTTTATTGAATAAACAGGTCAAGCAGGGGAAAAACTCCAAGGCCTGTAGCACAACACATTTCATATTTTTGTCAAAGTGCTATTTGAACAACACACTAAAGATGCTGTCTTTACATGTTTATTCAAAGCCAACAGTAAAGCCACAAAATAAAACCCACTTCCTACCTCACATCTGCAGAAATAATTATTCAGCTCAATGCCAAGAACCCAGGCGTCATCTGTGACGTGAGGTTCAGCTTCTCTCAGCATACTATCTGCAAATTTCTCCGCTATGACATTGGCCCAGACCATGGCAGCTCATTCCAAATGTCATTCCATACCCCAGCTTACCAAAACACTTCATTGCTCACCTGTCCATCTTTTCCCTCCCATTCCAAGCCCAGATTAAGTTCAAAACCTTAGCACTGGAATTCCTAGTTTCTAGAGGCGCAATTCCATCCTACAGACAGATCCTTATCAAACGATACACACTTAAATCTGTCAGCTGCCTATTCAGGTCATCTGACCATTGTACACAAGATGAACTAAAAATAACAATCAAACATATATATGTGATCAGAGCCCTTCATCTGTGGAACGATCTTAATGACTCTGAATGACTCTACTAAAGACTCCAAACCAACTGCTTTTGCTCTTGTACCCTTACTGGACACTTAGATACAATTTTTATTTAGTTACTGTGTATATTACTATATCGGTTATGATTTTTGTGTGATATTGTTTAGCGGACTGTTATGACCTTTGTTATTGTATTCAACCGCACTCCCCTGTATCTGCATTGTGAGACAGCCTCTGGGTGGGCCACTGATATGAGAATAGAAGGAAGGAATTGGGACTTTATTTAGGGTTGGAAGTGGAGACGGGCTGAACCAAACCAGCCCATAGGAATGAAAACAAGACAGCAGTTTTGGCGTCAGCACAAGGGGAAACAGAACAACACAGAATGGGCTTGTGTTGTGGAAGCACCCTGATTGCACTGCACCCTGTCACTTCCACGCCCCTTCCCTCTCCTGTAGGTTACATCATAAGTCAGATAAGACAAAATGTTTGTTAAAAGAATAAATGTAAATGTAAATTTGTGGTTCCATGATGGTGTCCCTCACAAATAGCTTCAGAGCAAGAATGTACTTTCAGATTGAAATGTTTACAAAGGTTTTTAGTGGCAGGAAATGGTTACTAGCAAATTGATCATTGGATAATTTTCTTTCACATAAGGTTAAAATTTCAAGTATTTATTATTTATTTCCTCAATAAAGCTTTTTTTTTCATTTACTGTCATGCAAAGATTGAGAATTAAATTGATTTAGCCTTAATCGTTAATGAAGAGTGTCCTTGCCAGTGTATTCTGTACTATGCCAGCTAATGCATCTTTAGCGTTTTATTTAAGGTATCCCCAAAAAAGTAAAAAAAAACTCATTGAATAGGCAGGAAGACTTAAGTGTTAAAAAAAAACCTTCAGATATTAACCATAATGCATTCCTTCTAAGCAAGGTAATGGGTATATTCATTCATTCATCGTCCTATGCAGCGTGACGGTGGTCAGGGGCCTATTGTGAAAGCAACGGGCTGAAGACGAAATGAGTATATGTACTTGAATATTTTTATTACTATCATCAAATGACATATACTGTCTTTCTTGTTACTAACACTATTCAGCCATCCATCTTCTGCCTTCTAACCAGGTAGAGTAGGGTTTCTCTACCCCTAGTTGCAGAGCAGGGGTTTTTGTGGAAAGGTTGGTTAATTTCCAAAACATAGCTATATATTTTCATTTTTTACAACCCCTCTTGTTTGCACATTCTGTTCACGGATTATGAAATGTGTTGGTGGCCCCCAGGCCATTTTACCTGTCTGCGGACACAAGACCTCTGTAATGCAGGATATGGGGGGCTTGGAGGATGTTGGAGGCATGAGGCAGATGGAAACCCAGAACCAGATGGAAACCCAGAACCAGATGGAAACCCAGAACCAGATGGACACCCAGAACCAGATGGACACCCAGAACCAGATGGAATCCCAGAACCCTTAGTGACAGCCATTGTGTTTGAGGGACAAAAACAGACACAGAGATCATAGTCTCTCTCCAGGAGCCTTTGCATTCCCCACACTCAGAGTCGGCTAATAACTACATTAAGTGAACCACTTGTTACAACTGGTTAAAAAAAAAAGCACCGTGAGACAAGACTGGTCAAAAACCACAAGCAGTTTATTACCCAAAGCTAAGCGCAAATAGAAAAACCATCCACACGAAGCATAATTAACAAAAGGGTGCCCAAGCCAGGAGCCCCCCTGCTGCGAGTGACAGCTTTTCTGCTGGAGGCAGGCAACTTTTGCAGACAGATTATGTGGCGACTCGGTGCGAATGGAGCCAGGCCGCAGATAATTAGGAGTCCCCAGCTTAAGGAGTAATAAAGAAGGACTGAGATGTGGAGGGAAAATGGTTCTTGCTCTGAAGGGCAACAAACAAGAACTCAAATAACAAGAAACAAAACCAAAACACATGGGAATATGAAAGCTAGAGTGAAGAAAGTAAATTAGAGTAACTATGAAAGAGGACAAAAAAAAACAACAACAATCTTCATGGAGCCAATAGACAAAATATCATACAAAGGCTGGAACCGCTATGCTCGTGTCTGGAACCACCAACATGACTGAGCAATGGATTCCAGGCCATTTATACAACAACTAGAGCTTGTTGCTGCAGACACATCCTGGTGTTCTCCGATTGATTTCTTCCCGGAATGCCTGTTTCCAGGGGTGCGTTCCACCTGACCTCCAGAAGGTGACACAACAGTAATCCCTCCAAAAATAGTGCAAGCAGTTTTAAAGAAACACGGACGGTAGGGTACATTGTGAATGCAGCTTAAGGTGATATGTTACAAGGTTGACTTGTTACCAGAAAGTGACAAATGTATCTGGATGTGAATTTCCTAGATGAGTAGGGAAATCTAAGATCTTCTCTCCAAATGGCCAGGTCAACGGTTTTCATCTGCTTGGCATTTCCTGAGCTGTTGACAGGATGTATGCGATACGTGACATGCTGAGGGGGAACTGTAGGGCCTGGAACCTCAGGACACAAAGGAAAGGCGTCTGATTGGTCGTTGAGCTGACAGGGTGTGTGTGACCCGGGGTAAATCTACCCAGTCTGAGAATCTATATAAGAAAACTATCATCAGTATGTTCAGAACCTTGTAAATTCCTGATTTGAAGTTTCTGTTAGGTTGTTGGATTAGAGATAGCACCTTGAGGAAAGGCTGTCTGTGACTTACAAGAATGTATGAAACATTCAAAGTCTAGCTTAATGGCTATGAGGTCTTGCCAACTGATGTCATAATTCCTTTCAACAGGCAAAAAGTGATGAGAGGAAAAAGGCACAGACTATGGTTAGATGCTAGCTAGGAGTGCTAGGTAGTTAATGGAGTGATGATACTGGAGACTGGGAGGTATCACAGCCATTGGCTTCTTGCTGAAGACCTGTATTGCTATAGAACATTGCACATCTCTAGCTCTGGGGATGGAACTCTGTGCTGAGAGGACTTGGGCCATTGATAGGCTGGAGTTCCCCAATGCAAGACATGTAAGAAAAATGAAGCAGGTGAACATGTGCAGGTTCAGAAAGTACAAATCCAGACCAAGATTTGTTTCAACCAGCCAGGTGAGTATAAAGAGTTTCATTCACAGTGTACTCAACGGGTTGGCTGAAACAAAATCTTGGTCTGGATCCCACTCCCTGATGTTCCCACCTGTTAACAGAGGCACGGTTCCACCTCGCCTCCAGACTGTGACATAACACATTTTGGTTGGTCAAATCAGTGGCGTAAAACTGTTTACGCTGGGATTTTGAGTCAAACGATGATTTGTGAAAGGAGACCAATGGGTGAGTGAAGAGTATAGACCAATGGCTGAGTGAAGAGTATAGACCAATGGGTGAGTGAAGAGTATAGTTCTTGTTAAATCTTGTTAAATCATAATGTAGTGCAATGTAGTGTAATGTCTTCATAATGCAGTGTAATGTGTTCATAATACAGTGTAATGTGTTCATAATACAGTGTAATGTGTGTTGGTAATTTAATCTAATAGATCATTGGCTTCTTAATCCTCCAAGCTAAGGGGACCTTCGACCCTCCGTGGGGCCCCTGTTTTTGTGGGCCCCATCACTTCCAGGAAAAGGGGAAATGCTCTCTCTATCTCTCTCACACACACACACAAGTTAAATATGGAGTCTAACATAATATATATGTGTAAATATGCAGGCAAAATCGTTTTAGTTATGTAATTCTGAATGTTATGCTTTAATAATGTATTTGTAATAAGAAACTGTTTAAATCATGTGAATTTGGTAGGATGCTACCTATCAAACGTGTATGTACATTGATTGCTTTGAATTTTTCATTTTACTTGTATTAATCCGCAGCTCATACTTCACTTTTTTCAGACACAGACGTTCTAAAGACTCCAGTACTGTCTCAAGGGAGCGATTTTGCTGTTGGTATGCAATGCAAATTAATGAATTAACAGCGTCCCTGACTTCAAGGGTCAAGGTCGTTCTATTAATTTGTCTTTTTCCTTCGCTGTGAGGTTTCCACACCAATTTTAAGGCACAAAGTTTCTTTGTTTAATATTTAATATATTAAGAGAAAGGGCGAGAGAGAGAGAGAGAGTCTGAGAGAGAGAGCAAAAAAGTATATGTGTAATAAATTATGACCAGCTATAATTATGGTCATAGCCAAATTCTAGTTGTAGTCGTATGAAATATTTTAGTAGAATAAATTAATTTCATTTTCACAGAAGACAATCGGTCACAGTGTTTTGGTTCAGCGGTACGTATAAATGTTATCCACACCCTGCGCCTCCCCATATAGTCATCGGCTTTAAAATGATACAGAAAGCAGTGGTTTATAGAAACAACGAATGGGACTTTTACGTGCAAGTTCATCGAAGTTAGGGAATGGGGGGAAATAAGCGATTGGTTTAAATGTCAGACATGCCGTCTTTAAATAGTTGCCTGATTGCTCTTTATTCACCTAGTGGTTTCTCTCTCTAAGGGAGACGCACTAGAGGCTCGCAGACCAAGGGGGGGTCGGAGCGGCCGAAAACCAAGGGGAGTCGCAGGTTGCCTGATTCTTCGGCGCTAGGATCCGGAGGAATATGCTCCGGCTCTCCCTCCCGTTCCCTTGAATTTTTCTCCCAAGCCTGTTTTAAAGTCTCTGCCAGACCCGGGCTCACATGCTACTTCCTGGATGGAAGAATGGAAAGCTCCCAGCTCTGCTCCAACTATCCCCTTTCTGTTTTTGCAAGAACCGCTGCAGCCATCCGCTGCATGGACTAAAGCCAGCCTTCCTTTTTTTACCTCCCACGATAAATGAACTGATTAGGGCTTGAGTACTGTCCCTGGCGGGGTTTTTTTTTTTTTGGGGGGGGGGGGATTATGAAATTATGGAGAAGCTCTCGCATAAATGCGATTTTCTGAAATGAAACTATTCCTTCATATTATAACTTAACAGACCATTGGAAACTGAGGCTAGTGGTTGTGACAACAGCAAGTTATACTGGCAGGGGGCCGGCGTTAAAGATTTTTTTTTTATTCAAATGATTTCTTAATCTTTGTTTGAAATTTTAGACGGATAACTCCCAGCAGTTGCCTTTCGTGCTCTCGATGTGTTTTCTGACATGCGGAGGCTACTGCGATCGTGTTGCTGCTGGATCTCCTCTTTGATTTTGTCAGCCTTCGTCCTTTTCTGGGCCGACTGTCACCCCGGTAAGTTTCTTACCATCTGAAATCTAAAGTCTTTCTGACGCTGAAATACTTTTCTTTATGCTATAAAATCTACTAAGAATGTCGATAAACTTTACTGATTAGGAATCGGGAAATTCTTCCTACAAAAAAATCTCTATACATAAACGCAGGCAGGAATAGCGTGATTCAATGTACGAATTTCGAACTAGTTAACTGTTTGAATTATTTCATCATAATCCGTGATCTCAATAATGAGGCTGCCTCGAGCTCTCCTAGTCTAAATATAGAACGCTATATATATAATGCACGTTTGAATGATAAAAATGTAAGTTGCATTCAATGGCAACAATGTAAAGTAGCGATACTCGCAGTGCCGTCGGCGTTTTTAGGGGGCTGACGGATGCCTCCACAGAGCCCTTCGGGCTTTTGCGTGCGTAGAAAAACGGCTGAGTTAAGAGACGAGGAGCCTTTTTATCGAGGACGGTGTGGTGAACGGCGTTCGCACGGAAATCTGCCGCGATTACGCTCATCTATTACCGGAAAGAAACTCGGCGACTTTACGAGCCCCCAGCCTATGAGGGTTGGGAGCAAACAGTGAAGGATTGCGAGTTTATGTAGAGGAGGGGTTGGAAACGGCACCGTGTCGTTCGCCAAAAGGCTTTAGCATTACGCCCCCGAAATATGTTTGTTCAACATTCCATTAAATGCCGTGTGTTTGGCGCAGTGCTCCTCTAAGGGGATGGGGGTCTCCGTTACAATGTAGCCATTGCATAGTAAATATAAGCGAGTCCGATTGGAGAGCAGCGCGATCCTTAATGGTACGTAAATCGCACCCGGGACGCGGTGGCGGATAATCGGCTCCCGGCCGGCCGCTTGTGGACCTTCGAAAGGCTCCACGGAAATGCACGCAGCCAAAGTGCGTTTCCGATCACTTTGTGCACAATGTTATTTTGGGTGACCTTGAATGAGACAGGCACGTAAATTGTTCCAGTTTATATATTTGTCTGTCACCAGCTTTCACAAGAATGAGCCCGTTTTTTCCTTTAACTTTGCCCTGGCTAAGTGAACGCTACTGGGATGGGAGTTGCAGGGTTTGTGATAAAATCAATACATTCCCTTACGGCTGCTCGGTCTCTCATCCATTTTAATGTTAACACATTAAAGAAAAAAATAGAACAGTTTGATCCCCCCATTTGTTGTCAGTCCTGAATAAAATAACTGCGAGATGTATCATTTTGCCAAACTTAAAATATGTAAAGTTTATGAATGGAAAAAATCAGGTTAAACGGCAAAGTCAGGATAGTGTAAAACATTACATTTAAAAGTGTGCCATTTATTTGTAATCTCATACTTAATAGGTTCACAGGTTCAGATTTTGAAACTCTGTAAAATATTGAATACACGTTTTTCATGTATCTCAAAAGCTTTCTTTTGTAATTTTTAATTTTAAAATGTAAGTGTTCTGTATAGCATGAGCAGTAAAATAAAACAAAGATCGGTACAGGCTTCAGCGTCATTCTAAACCAGGTGGCTGTCTGTTCTCAGTCACTCAGACTGATTTGGTCAGAGATTTTCAAAGGTGCTTATGGCCATATTTTTCCTAAGAGCTCTCTAGCAACACGTAACATAATAATGCGTATTGCACTTTTTTGCCTTTGTGTTTCCCCTGTGAAGTGGTGGAGATAAGAAGCCATTTCCCATTTCCTTTGTTAAGCAAACATAAAGTTCTTCACTAAATTTGTACTGTCTGGCCCACTTAATAGTTTTTTACACTTAAAAGGTCATTTACAAGTTGTGTGATTTTTTTCAAAGTGAGAAGCTGTGAAAACTGGCCCTTTTATTAAATGAAGCACAAATGTAGGAATTTTGTATCAGCCGCAGTTAAGAAATGATGAAGCACTGAACAGTCACCACCAGTTTGATCTGGGTTCTGTCGAAATAATAATTAAAAACAATAAGGTTTCTGTGTATGTTTGTTACTGCTTCTATTACTGCTATTGTCATTAATAGTACTAGTATTTCACAAAGAGGTGGTGTCCTATATTCACTTGTTAGGTCACCTTTGGCAAAATAATATTTAAAAAAAGCCAGCTGGCAGGTGTCCCGTCGCTGGGCTCAGCCACATCCCTGCTCTTGTCTCCATGGTGCTCGCTTAGGGGAATGATGACCGCTCGAGGCCTTGGGGACAGTCCCGGAAGGCCACCAGTGTCCCTCCCCACGCCCCGTGTCCCGGTGTCCCCCAGCTAACGGCGAGGTGACGGGGAGGAGGGCATCGGGCCGCGTAGGGCCGCGTTTCACTTTACCTTTAACGCTGCTAACGATGATAATTCTCTGTATCCTATGTTATGGATTTGAAAAGTTTCTGGGGAATTTAAAAGCCCTTGTCGCTGTGGGAGTTTGTCTCACTTCTTCATGTAGCCTAATTGTTCAGGTACTGCCCCCCCCCCCTCCCCCCGCCAGCCTCGATAATGGCCAGTTAGCTGACTCAGCAATGGAAGT
>JAODKC010000130.1:14738245-14751263 GCA_026777985.1 Mormyrops attenuatus
GCCACCCCAGTGCAGCGGGCCGCAAAGCTGCCGATACCCCCGGAAAACTCGGGCTGGCGTCCCTTTTTCCGCGATCCTTTTTTTCATGGGTAAAGCCCCCCCCCCCCCCCCCCCATATCATTGAGGAGATGCAGATGGAAATGAAAATAGAAACATCTCCTCCTCCCCCCTTTCCCTTCCCAAAAAGCGTGGCCTGGATACGGGAGACGGGCGCTCCGCGGTGTTACTGGCAGGCGGATATCCAGACTGCAATTCGAGACGACGAAAGAAAACGATTGATCACTTGCATGCAATTGGAATTTGCATTGGTAGATCGATGTGTCATCTTATGTCATTGCTGAGTGTCCCACACAGGCAGGGAAAGATGCTGAGTCCATCGAGGAAATTGCTGGGGGGGGGGTGAGGGGGGGCAGTGCTCCGTGTCACCTGAGCGCAAACGCTCTGGATCGATTCTCTTAACCTGACCTCTGTCATGGTCACATTTATCTATAGCAACCGGCACCTAATCTGTCCAACATTTACTGCCCCCCCCCAGGTCTGATACAAGCAAAATTTTAGAGTAACACACTAAAATGCCCTCCGGATTTATAATGGCATTTAAATTCTGCTCCAGGTCAGATCGGGGGATGTAAATAAAGGGTGTTACTGTTTTGGAAGAATGCACAAATGTCAGGCGCTTGTTAATCAAGAGAGACAAGGTTGCCATGAGACGGTTTAGCGGAGTGTGGCGTACATTTCCAGTCCAAAGATGGTTTTAGCTACATGCATTAGTAAGCCGACCCGTTACTCGGGCATGATGCTATCGGCTTAGGTTCAAATTTACATTCAAGAAGTTTGGCGCTAGCGTTTCTCTGTGGTTCGTTCCAGCGCTGGGCCATATCGAAGCTGTTATAACATTCAGCAAATAAAATGTTGTCAAATGAAACCCGAGTGATAATGTAGTTTGTTTAGGAAACGAATGCAGAATGAATGAAACATTCAGAGGAAGAGAAATATTTTCAAACTGATTCTGAATATGCAAGGATGTTATTCTGTAGCCTATTAGCGCTCTGAATAGCTTTCAGTATGCACTCTCGTACACCTCTGCCTTAATTTAACACCTTACCCCCATTTCCAGCTTCCTCTGAAGTTTCCACAACGAAAAGGTTTTCATAAACATTGCTGGAGAAGGATGTAATGCTGTATTGTGTGTAAGGACAGCCTGGATCAAACCGATTTATTTACAGAATAGACTCTGAAGTCATAATTAGTGCAGATCTGGATCCCTGCATGAGAAGGTCTGCTTATTAATAACAAATTAAGGCCACAAGTGTGGCTTCTCCCCGGGAAGTTAAATGCCATTTTTGCGTGAGACCTACGCATGTCTGTTCTCCCTTTTGTTTGCTCTTTGACGTGCAGGATATTTGTCTGAAGTGAATGACCTTCTTTGGCCAACACGTGCAGGTCAGTGTGTCTTGGTCCACGCTCTGATTTGCATGCACATACGTGTAGGTACTTCTCATCTGGCGTATTCATATGTAAGTGTGCAGAAGAGGAAGTCGAGAGTGGTCCTGTTGTCCATCGTATTCGATACCACTGTGATGCACGCGGAAGGCAAATAATAATTACAATGGATCCAGATGTTGGAGATTCCTTGAGGAGATCCAGAAACGCGATACCGCCACTTTCAGGGAATGTCCAGTGTAATTAATTCCTTTCAAACGTTTTGATTGAAATCGACATTTTCAGCTCTGATGTGTGACGGGCTGAAATTCGGACGACTTTGAGCGATTGTCTGTGTGAGGGCAATCTTGGAAGCCTTTGTTAGTTGCCCCCGTAAGATGGCCGTGGCTCTGTTCTGTGCAGCTTATTGCTGACAGGGCCTCGCTGTATGTACTCACCGCCGTCAGATACGTTCACTCGCATTACTGGTCCTCTTCATCAGTTCCTTTGTCAGGGAGGTCTGAGTTCATCCATCAGACCTTCTTTGGCCCTGTTCCTGTTCTTATTTATCTCTTTTGCTATTTTATGTATCTTTTGCTTTTATGTCTCAGCAAACTGAGAAGGTATGAATTGTTGTTCAGTTTGTAAATCAGTATGTGTGTGAATGAGTACAGAGTGAAGGGGCAGCTAGACTGATACAAACAGAGCAACAGGCGTAAGCGGCATAAACTGTTTGTGTGTGTGTGTGTGTGTGTGTGTGTGTGTGCACCATTACCATTATTTGTAATATTATGTTGCATATATACCAAACATATACGGTTACAGTTTGAATGATTCATATATTATCGGTTTAATCAAAATACTGTTAGACAGAAAGCAAAATGAATCTCATGAATGGCTTCTTAGTAGAAAAGGCTGCAGCCTGTTATCGAAAGATAAACCTTTACTAATATGTGTGTCTGTATTTCCTGACAGATATGCAGGCCCATTATATGAAGACTAACGATTGATGGTTTAAGTGTTGACCTGAGTTTATCCTGTCCTTGTAAAAATAAAAATGTCAGGCACAAGAATACAGGTCTTTTTATACGCATGTGCATGTACGTTAAGATAAGTTTAGAAGGTTTGTAAAAGATGGGGCAACATCCAAATCGTGGAAACATTTCTGGGACGAACAGTCTGATTAAATTGTCCTGTAAGATGACCCCACATATCAACCGTGCTCCCCAGCCGGCAAAAATATAAAGTAGCATTTGTGTGTTTGCTTCAATGCGCCGACGGAGCGGCTTCCCCTTCTGAGAGACTCAGGCCAGTTAGTCTATCTTCAAAAGAGCTGCTCAAAGCCTAATGTTTGCCTAATGTTTGCTAGGTACTTAACTGTTTTTGGACGATGGAGATATGGCTGTTTATATACTGAACAGTCCATGACACTATGTGTGGGCCCACAGAAAAATTAGACCAAAACAGATTATTTTTATTTATATAAATAAATGTGGGGGGGGGGCGGCTGGGCATCATGACCACATTTTACCTCAATTATGATTAATGAACGATTTACTTTTTTTTCACATTTCACTGACGAAGTTTGTACTGTAAATATGCTCAACTACTACAGCTGGGATATTTTTTCTAATGAAAGACTGTATATCTCACCTTTTATGATATTTAAATAACTGAAAGAAACACATACCGATTAACCATAAATGGTTCTTTATTAAATATTTCAAACGACTGAAATCAAAGCACATATAGCTTGAAATGAAAACGTTTTATGAAAAAGCTCACGTTTTAGTTTTAATGAAAAAAGCAAGTTCCATAAAAAAAGTACAAAATAAATAGTTTTATTGTATTTCTTGCAAACAAATTAAATTACAGTGGAAACCGTTTATAGTGATCACGTCTGTCTGGGTGAAATAGATCACTATAATCGGACAATCATTATAACCGATTTTCTTCCCCTTTTTCTTTGTCTCAGGCACATTACCATCTAATTGACATTTGTATATTTATTACATGAATACAAAGTAATAAAACGGGCAGCGTCACTATTTACAGAATTTTATTGACTGTACTGACAGTACATCTGTGTCAAACTTTTCAAATTACATTACTGCACAAATTAAATTGAACTGTGTATAATTCAAATACGTTATAATACAGTACAGTACTGCATATAAAATACAGATTATCCAATGCTTCATCTTTTTTGGCAGTTTATCATAAACTTTGAGTCTTTCATTGTCATTGAGAGAAAATGTCTTTCTTTTTCCCGTAATGTTCTTTGCACGTAGCATTAGCCTCGGGTAACTAGCCCAAAGCAGATGGGTTACCGCAAGGCAAAATAGGCAAGTAAAAAAAAAAGAGGAGTTACTGTAATTTAAATTATTTCTGTATGTTGTCATGTATAAAAAGACCCAACATGGACACTTTGAGCGGACTACTTGATTACTATAAGTAAATTATTTAAACATTTTTTGTACCCATAAAAATAGTTGATGACTATAACCGTGATCACTATAAGCAGTTTACATTTGTAAATATTGCTAGTGCTGAATCCGATTGGCGGTGTTACCTTTGGTTAGCTGAAACTGTTTTTCCGCAGTACATTTGACCTCTTTTTGTTCGTCGTCGTCTTCAACGATGTGTCCAAACGACGGACACGGCATTTTTCTTTGGCACAAGTTGCTGGAGTTGCTCAGTCGGCTCGGTGTTTGAGTTCGCCTCCATGCTGTTTCCATTTCCCAGACTGGATGGGTCACGTGACAGCACACGCGGTACTATGTTTTTAAGGGGACAGTACCTGAACACACACTGTATTAACAGTGAAAGTATTAACAAATGTTTTAAAGTATTAACAGAAAGAAAGTGAAGCAAACGTCATGGACAAGATTACATCGATTAGAGGTTCTGAATGTCGGTTTTGATTAATTTTCTATTAATTGCCCAGCCCTCTGTGTGTGTGTGTGTGTGTGTGTGTGTGTGTGTGCGTGCATGCCCACACACACAGACTCTCCAATCATTTCTATGGGGAAAAACCCTAATCTCAACATGACAACCATAACCCCTACCCAGCCCTAACCTTAACCATAACCCTAACCCTACCCAGCCCTAACCATAACCATAAGTAAGACGGTTGGTTATTTTATTTATTTATTTTTTGCATTTACAAATTTTTATAAAATGAGTTTCCTATTGTGGGGAAATAAATACTGGTCCCCACAACATCAAAATAGCAGGTTTTTATCACATTGTGTGGACATTTGGTACCTATAACGTAATAAATACGCAATACATACACACGCATGTATATAATATATATATATATAATGTATGTTTGATTTTTATTTCATATGTACATGATATGTGTATATATAGTAAATAGTGGGCCTGTCTGGTATCTCACACTGGCATCGACACTGGGTGTGGTCTCCCCTTGAAATGCGCAGTGCCGTGTTCAGTCTGTTCACCCCACTGTCCTTAAAGGGTCCCTGTCACTGGCACATGCCGTCTCCTCTGCTAATGGCATCGTTCCGATTCATCAGAGGGGGGAGACTCTGCCTTCAGCGCATGTCAGCCAGTAACACTGGGATTTAAGGAGGTTCCCAGAATGAATCCCAGCTGCGTGTTTTCAGGACACCGGAGAGGCGAGATGGATCCTATTGATTCTTTTCATGCTTCATCCTTTTATAATAAGTGGGTTTGGTTTTTCCTCAGATGAGTTCAGACTCCCTATCAGGAGCCTAATTAATAGGGAATTTGAGTCCTGGAGCCTTTTCACACGGCATCTGGACGTTTTGATGGCTGTATTCTCAAGCACCTTCTATAAGCAGGATCAGCAGCACACAGTGAAGAGCTAGTGAGATGTCAGGCGTGTCCCGTACCATGATTATGCGAAGGACCGCAAGCACAAGGGCATCTATCGAACCCCTGCCATAAAAATGCCTTGGTGCTTCTCTTAACAAAGGTTGATGAGCCCTTGCCTGACACGGCTGTGTTGGAGTCCTGGTTAGTGAGCCACCGCAGCGATCCGGAGCTGGTGAAAGGGCTACCGCAGGATGGCGAGATGTCCAGCGGGACAATTGAGGTGGGGAGGGAAGATTGGTGCACAGCTGTGGCGGAAATGCGAGCGCTGGTATGTGAGGTCACAGCTGTGAGCCCCCCCCACTCGCTGGAATGGCGTGGACATGGTGGGGCTCGCGTGTCATGCCTACAGTACGCCCAGGCTCACAGTCGCCCCTCCTTGGCAGTCTGAAGTGATGCTTTTTGCATGTTAACCAAACCCCGCGTGTTGACATGGCTGCGTGGGGAACTTGCATGTCGCTAATCTCCAGAAACTGAGCCCGCTGTCGGTTTAACATCTTAGATATTTCCTCTTAAGCTCTGGCCTCTCTTGCAGTTAGGTGCCTTGACTGACCATGTAGTCAGGGCTGGCCTGATCTGTTGCCTGCACACACCCCGTTGCCTGTCCCCTTTGCTGTCCTGTGACCGGAGCTGGGGAGGTGGGGGTTTACTGGCCTGGAATAGCGATGCAGGGCCCAGCTACCGCCATCCTTCATCGGGGGAGACAGGCTCTGTGTTACACCTGAAACTCGCTCAGATTTACACCCCTGCTGTGGCCATCTTTTAGTAGTTAATCTTGCTGGGGCCCCATGATGTCTGATGCCTGTTGGGCAGGAGTGTGTGTGTGTGTGGAGGGGGTGTCAGCAGGGAGATGGAATGGGGAGCATCCAGGTGCGGGGACGTGGGGCACCCACAGGTGATGCGCCTTGCCGGCGTGAGGGGTCACATCCCCGGGGAAGCAGGAATGACATTCCCATGCACAGTGCCCCATCACGTAGGATGCGGAGCAGCTGCTGGCGGGGGAGGCAGATAAGTACGGCCGCCGGTCTCGCTGCTTCCTTAGTCACAGCCAGCCGGTGACAAGGTCACCCTCGGACGGCCACGCAGTAAGCTGTGGCCGCCATCGCCGACGCGTCATAACACCAGCTGCAGGGAGAGCCGCTATCACAGGTGTAAGGTGCAGACGAGCCAAGTCGGGGGCAGAGATGACCGGGCAACAAATGCTCAATTTACAAAAGTGTGAGATCTATTTACAGAGATATTATAGCAGAAATTGCCGATCTGTTTTCCGGACATCTGTGTTGGCATCGGATGTGCTGAGGAGTCTTGTGTTGTAGTGGCGATTTAAAATCTAAATGCGTGATTAATTTTGTAGTAAAGTCTGTGGAGTTGTGATTGCGGCGATAATGCAAAGCCTTTTTAATCAGAACGGTGACGAATGCCTCAGTGACACACAGGGCTGATGGCTGGCACCTTCAGTGCAGATTCTCATTTAGTCTTTTTCTACAATAACCTATTTCAATAGGCAGTTCTCTACGGCGGTGTCATAGATACATACATAAAAACACATGGCACAAACATTTGTCGATGTTTTTTTTTTTTTTTTAATCATTATGTCCAATGAATGGTTTCCCACATCGTCAATTGCAGGGTGGGGGGGGTTGAAAAAATGTTGCAGAAATGCCATCTGATATGTTTTTCCTTCCGTGTAAACTGCATGTGATTGTATATTTGTTCAATATTTGAAAATAAAGGCAGCTTGGTGACGTTGTTTTTACGTTAGAACCGACTCCCCACCAGGAGACTGAAGGTATCTCCAAGGCGTATTACAGAAAGTTATCAAGGATGCATGCAGACAGACCTGGTTCCAGCTCGTCAACATGAGTCCTTGTCACTAGCATCCTTCCTTGCAGTCTTTTGCCCCCTCCCCCCCCACCCAACTCTGCAGATACCCCATTCCGACAGTGTTCGGTGTGCACTTATGGGAAGGGAAAAGGATCCGTGGAGGGGCCTGGGGGATCATCTCGCTGGCATCGACCTGCCGGGCTTGGCAAGCAGGACCCGGGTAACAGGACACGGCCGCGATCGGCAGCTGTTTAAACGGCCCCCGCGCCACACGGCGGAAAGACCTGCGGCTCGTTACACAAAGAGGGATTGTGTTGCACGGAAGAGTTTATCCGTGCACTGCGACTGACCGTGGCAGGTGACTGGTATCAGAATATCATCACATTTCCGCTTGCGGTGACACTTGGAGCAGAGTTAAAATATAAGGCTGGCCGCCCCACTGTGAGGGCGGGGTGATTCTGTGAGGGCGGGGTGATTCTGTGAGGGCGGGGTGATTCCCTGGGTGCTAATTCGTCTCAGCTGGTGTGACGCGGACACTCGTGTGACGTGAAAAGCAATGACATCCCCTGTTTACTGTCCCTGACAAATCCACTCGACCTTCTCCGGGACGTCTCAGGACGAAGGCTGGCTCAGAAGAGGAACCAGGCGCAGTCAATGGAGCCTTGTTTCCACAGAATCCATCAAGGGCGTTCCATTGTCTTCACACCTGAACATCATGGCTGCTCCTACTCGGGACACAAACTGCTCTGTAGATCACAATGAAACTGAACGTAAAAAATCTGACTGCTTCAGAACTGCGGCCAGTTATTTTTGTTGCTGTAGTGAGGCTTGTTTTGTTTTGTTTTTATTTTGTTTTTTTTTTTAGCTAACAGATGACTGTTTGTGTGCGGCAAACAGAAAAGCTCCCGCCATGCCTGAACGCAGCCACTTAACACTGGCAGGGTCTCTTCTCAGTACATGTTTTAATTTCGCGTCCTGGGAGGGAAAATGTACTTTTCCACAAGCTGGTCCGCCCACCAGCACCAGAGGCAGAGATTAGCTTTGCCTGAGAACCACATTATTTAATAACGACTCGTTCTGGGTCTAAACCGGCATGAAACTGCTTCTTGGATGTGTTCTGCGGGTCCCATGTTGTCTGATAATACCCCTTTTTCTGGACTTAGACACGGGATCAAAAGCCTTCAGATAGTCGAGTATAAACCTTCTCAAACACAAAGGAGAAATTACTGAAGTTAGAAAAGTTTTTCAGTCAGCTTTTCTTTAAGTTGACTTTGGACAACTTGCCGTAGTCGTCATCCGTGTCTCAGACTCTTTTGCTGCGACTGTGGTGCCTGCATACTTGGAATGTGTGAATTGTGCTTGGGGTTGATGGTGACTTGTCAGGTAGTTATAATGGAGGTAATCAGCTGTACTTTTGTTGGACTGGAATTGTTTTCATTGGGATTGTATGTGAAGTAAACAGCCCCTCTACTCCGTTTCTGTCGCTCTTACAGTAACAGTTTGCAGTCTGGCTTTATATAGCTTAGTGAGCTTAAAACTGCACTGATGACTAACTATTTAGTGTAATTTGTGTCCAAAAGACCCACAGGATGTTTATGTAATGGGATCGGTTCAATAAATCCCCACTGTGTACTTGTGTATGTTATGTGCATGCTGTTATACTATAGGAAAGCCATTTTGAATAGGCCTGTTTGCATGATGTATATGTATATTGTACGGGAGCGTGGCGAAGCCAGGGTATGGATCAGTGCTACGGTTCAGGCAGTGGATCTCGCTGACCTGTTCTGCCAGTCAAGGTGGCGATTCTCGGCCGCGTCAGCATCACGTAGGAACGTGAGCACGGCCTCGAAGGGCCGAATCACTTGCCGTCGACAGTGGGAAGGCCCCTGTTCTTTGACGCTCCGCCAACCCTGGGTGATTTTTTCCCTTAATCAAAGATCTTGCATCCGACAGACATGCTACATTTTGTCATCTTGCCAGGAACGATAGGCTTTTCGTTTTCATGGTAATCCCACGAGATTCTTTTTAAGCCTAACTGGTAAAGTTATCAATTCAGACAGACTAACGCCTTCCGTTAAGCAGCTTGTCAGTGAGAGATTGTGCATCCTGTCTATAAGAATGCTGTCATTTCAGGCTTATCTTCTTCATCTTTTTTTTCTGGAACGACCCAATGGCCATCCAGAGAGTGAATAGACTATGGAATTATTTGTCAGTCCAGGGGCCAAGCCGATGCGGGATGAACGGTAATGAGAGTCAGAACGGCCACTCCTGGCAGTGCCAGATTTAGGGGGAGAATGGCTCCGTGACCTGCTGGGTTTCAGCCATTCAGGCCATATTTTTTAGTGATTTATTCTGATATATTATGATTTGTTCTATCTGTACAGGAAGAGTCGGGGCTGTTTTTTTTTTTTTTTTTTTTTTTTATATCATCACATTTTTTGCAAACGTATATCTCTGCAGCATTTGCAGAATACATTTTAGTATCTCTATTCTCAAAGGCCGCCCCCCCCGACAGATGCAGTGAGCACCGTACCCTGGGAAATGCATTTGTGGGGAGAGCGCGACCACACGGAGAGGGGGAAATGGAAGGGCTGGCTCGGCCCCTGTAGACCTCTCCGCGGATGTGTGATTGAGCCGTTGAGAATATTAGCGGGCCTCCGCATCCCTCTTCTGTGTGCATATCCCATAAGTGATACGACCCGGTTACCTGTCCGGCACAGGCGGCCCTGGCGGGGGCAGTGATACGACCCGGTTACCTGTCTGGCACAGGCGGTCAGCCAGCCTGGTTAACATCCCTTTATTTCCTCGGGAGTTTCTGTACATTGTTGATCCAAAACAAAATCCCATTAGAGGTTATATTTCAAGGCAGGGTTAAAATAAGACAATTAAGACTACATTTTAGAAATATTTAATTTCTTTAAACCCAAACGGTTTATATAAATATTAAGCAGCAGGAAAAGGACACCGCTTCAGTGGACCTGTGTTTTGCTGAATATTTTTGGCACGGCATTTCTGGAGCTGCCCTGAATCACGATTAGCATTAGATTGTGACACATTCATTTGTGGAGCAAGAGGAACCTAATATGCGACGAGGGGGTGCGTGGCCCGGACAGCGGCCAGGTCGTGCCTGATTGGCCAGGCACACGGTTCCTCCGGAGGTGTGTGACTAGCAGAAAGAGTCCTGGGTTTGCTCTCCCCAGCGGAGGGCTCATTACAGGCCTACAGCTAGCTGTCTGTGTCTTAGTTTAGCTTTGGGCTCTATTTTGTCTCCATGTGGAGAAACGAAGTGAGATGAAGGAGACTGGGAACCAGTGATGTATGGCTGCGTAGATGGAGCCGAATTTCCAGAAGGAGGATGTGATTCGCTTATCGTCCGAGCTAATGATGATGTCTTCTGTGATGGGTACTGCGAGGCGCTCCAGTGGGCCGGCACAAACACGCAGGCCGGAGCTGCGGCCGGGTATTTCTGTCGGTTGCTGTGGCCACACTCCTTGCATAGTAAAACAGATATATCAATGACATGTGTTCATGTATATTTGTAGATAATACATGAGCCAACATTGCGGTTCAGCGTGTTCTTTGTAAGTGGCTCTGTTGTTTTAGTCGATTTTGTTTCCTTTTATCTCTGAATTTTTTTTTTTTTTTTTAAACCATACATTCAGATTTAATGTTTGCCCTTGTCAAGCGAGGTTTGCTGAATTCTCTAAGCCATTTACTGCAAACTGATGTTAACAATAAATATTATAATGAACAGGAATTACTCCGATGAATTCAAATTTTATTCCACCTCCTGTTTTCGGTGACAATCACATGACCTAATGGTGCTCTTAGTGGCATGCCAGTGACCAAGGCCCTGTTTAGTTGATTCTCCGCCTTGCCCGGGTTACTGGGACCTAATACAGTGGTCCTAACCCATCAAACTACCCAGCTGTCTTTTGTCATACTTTCCTGTACCATATTTCAGGGTGGATTGCATCAACTCACTTGCTGCCTGTATGGTGTTGGCAGTTACATGCACAGGCCCTTTTGTAAGAACAATGCCCTTTCTTCCCCCCAAGTAAAAATTGTGCAGACATGTATATGCACAGTTATATTCCCATATTGCTCACTGCTTCGCCAGTCCGCTCTCCCCATGACTGCCCTTTTCTGTCTCGTCGAGGCCTGTATTATACCACACGCTGCTTCGCCAGTCCGCTCTCCCCATGATTGGCCTTTTCTGCCTCGTCGAGGCCTGTATCATACCACACACTGCTTCGCCCGTCCGCTCTCCCCATGATTGGCCTTTTCTGCCTCGTCGAGGCCTGTATCATACCTCTCGCTGCTTCGCCCGTCCGCTCTCCCCATGATTGGCCTTTTCTGCCTTGTCGAGGCCTGTATCATACCTCTCGCTGCTTCGCCCGTCTGCTCTCCCCATGATTGGCCTTTTCTGCCTTGTCGAGGCCTGTATCATACCTCTCGCTGCTTCGCCCGTCCGCTCTCCCCATGACTGGCCTTTTCCGCCACGTCGGGGCCTGTTTCATACCTCTGGCAGCTTGGGCCAGATCTTCCCCTCCGTATCGATGTTTGACGGGCCCCAGGCCCCGCCTGACACAGATGCCGCTGAAATGTAGTTTGCGGCCCTCTGTCCCCACTGTGAGAATTCAGTGTCTTCCATTATTGTATTCCAGTGTATTCCAGTATTGATCCCAAAATAACGTTTGAGCTGAGTAACTGCAGTGGTTGGGATGGCCAAGCGAGGGCCGTTCTGCTTGGGAATTTCGACCTCGAGGCAGGAAAGGGAAGAGGCTGTCCAAGAAGGGCCACAGTGCACATCTTGTGTGTTTGATGGATCCCTCCGGAGTTCCTCCCCCCTGCCCCGAATTTAACCTTTCATTGCTTTTGGCCTGTGATGTTGCTGTGCTGTAACGCTGAGCAGCTGCAGTGGGGCCAGCACAGTGGCGAGATTCCCAGTGGTCTGAGATGCTCTCGGTGATATGGACATAAGCTCTATGGACTGCTAGCTGTTGGAGCTTGAGGTCGGAAAGGATCTTTAATGGGCCACATGTGGCTTGAGTGACGCAGCACGGCTCCCATCTGATCCGGCCTTTACTCTATGACCTCACACAATCACCTGTTTGCATCTTAATTGATTGCAGCCGTGGGTCATATTCAGCTGTTTTACTTACTGAAAACTGCCCTGATTGGCTCTTGACTGCTTCCCAGTTGTTGCATTATTAATATAAGTGTATCTCATAAACTTAACAATGGTATGACACAAGTGTAGAACTATAAACAGCCAGCTTGTAACTTTACTTGTATGAGGTATGGCAAACACATGGATGTGCAAATTCACAACCTTTTTATATTGTCACATGGAAATTTTTACTTTCATAGTCATCTGTTAATATAAAGTGCGGTTTTGTCACATTCCTGATTATTTTGGCATGCACACACACACACAGACACACACAGACACACAGACACAGACACACACATACACACAGACACAGACACACACACACACACACACACACACACACCTGCACGTGCATCTTTTTTGCTGTGATAATGAATCGTCATCATGTCCAGTATATCTGTATTGAAGATTGGATTAGATTAGGTATAAGGACTGGGTTTGGGGTTAGTGTCGCAGTTGTTGTGGTCAGAGCATAATCATGCTTATATCTAACTGTATCATTTGTTAATTACAATACTGTCATCCAAGCAATATCCCATCTTTATAATGCCAGTTAGATCATCCCGATTGGCTTATATACCCCGCGGCACTCTGACAATCCAAGGGGGAAAAGCTGCTAAATCTGATCTGTGGAATCTGATGAGTGTTTTTGCTACAGTATGTGGTGATCTTACCACGTAGCCATTTCCTGGGGGGGGGGGGGGGGGGGGGGGGGGGGGGGGGGGCGGGGGGGCG
>JAODKC010000130.1:14753255-14764506 GCA_026777985.1 Mormyrops attenuatus
CCCCCCTGTGCCGCCGCCCCCAGGCCCCCCCCCCCCGTGGGGGGCCTCCCCATGGCCCCCCCCCCCCCGTGTGTGGCCCCCCGTGTGCGGTTTGGCCGTATTGTTCAGTCCGCCGTGCTTACGGCTTGCTGCTGCTTCTTTTATGTAATCGTCCTGAATTTTGAAGCATCCGGTTAGAGCTTAATCATTTGCCGCATGTTGGCCGCTTGTTATTAGATTGCATCTCATGCTTGTCGGCCCTGGTCAGTGCAGCCCCCCCTCTCTGCTGCTCTTAGGCCTCGGCTGCGTTACTTAGTTAATTACAGCAAATTGACCTTTTGCTTAAATCCAACGCTTGATTAAAATAACGTTAAATGGAATGCGTCAAATTAAGACTCATTTTAACTCTTTGGTCATGTTACACTAGATTGTTAGAAGTAATTGTAATGATGAAACCTGACTCAATGTTCTAAATATGCTCAGTTTTGCACCTTAAAATGAATAATGTTTTTCTCATTATCCAAACGAATAAGTGGATACTCAGTCGTTCAAGTTGAAAATAAATTAAAAAAAAGAAATAATCTAATAAATCAAACTTGAATACAAAATATAAACTGTTTTAATTTAATTTATTTTTAAAATTTATGTTAGATTTTTTTGTTCATTAAATTTCACAAGTAATGAAATCATGAGATTTTTGTTGAGGTTTAACATAAATAAAAATGTATTAATTCCTCTGGTAATGTATTCCATAGAGTGATTTGAATTTTGTGATGCATTAAATTAATATCTTGATCACACGTAATTAATTAAGCGCTCAGCTGGTCAGAAAACCAGCGTGTGCGATGGTTCACCAAGACAAGAAATTTAATTAATTCCGGAGTTATCTCTGCACTGTCTACCAGAGCCGCTGACCACCCCCTGGAGGCCTGGGCAGGTGGGGGCCCCTTTGGCCGGTCCCTGGCCCCGGGTGTGTACAGCAGACATCCTGGCGGGCTGTGATGTTGTCGGCATATAGGAACAGGCTGTCTGTAAGAAGGCACCAGACACCGGCACGCGGCTCGGCCCTGCAGCCCTACGCCCTTCACTACGGGAACTTGAGATTGAAGTCAGGACAAGGGTGCTCATCACTCACTATGCCCTACCTGTCAAAATAGCACCAGGAGGTGCGAAGGGACTGACGCGTGCCTCGCTGCGGCAGGGAGGCCGGTGCTGGATTCTCGGTTCACAGGTGTGATTTACCCTACAGCATCAAGCTGCCCTTAATCGACACATTAATCGCTAACTGCTGCATATGACTGAGTGATGATCTTAGTGCAAAAAAGCGGCCCATGTGTAAGAGGAAGGTGACATAAAGATACCCTTTCATAGCTTTCACTGTAAGGGATCACTGCAGATCCTTTAGGCATCTTTGCTAATGCGCAGATCCTGATTCACCAGCCCGGGAGATGGTTTTATTTATTATCATTATTAGCTGTTTAATAACTATGGGTAATAAGTGTCCCCGGTCACTCAAATTTTAATGCAGTGGTTGACAGTCCCCAGCCGGCTGTTATAGTGAGAGCCAACGCGTCAGCGGTTCAGCGGGCGGTAAATGCTCTTTTAACGGCTCCGGTGTCGAGTAAAGCTGCTATGAATCTGTGAAGGGGGGAAGAAGAAATGGCTGAAATGAGCGGATTATGCGGTACAAGTCTACGAGTCGCGACACGGCAAATGGAGTCGCGGATTGAGGGAATTAAGCGGCGCCTTGATGCGGAAGCATGTTTATCGTTTGTGGGGGAAAAGTGTGACTTTAAGGACCTGTGTTGATTCCAGTGATTTGAAAATCAGTTTCACAGGCTCAGCTCAGTGATTTATAATGTTGGCATTCAAAGGTTGGGGCTTGGAGTGGATGGGGCGGCCTTGTCAAGCATGCGGACCCTAAGCACTCTGAGTGAAGTGCGTAATCCCAGCGTATATTCAGCTCTCATTGTCATTCATGCTTGGATTAGCTGCTGGGCCACATGATTCACATGTACAAGGATCCGAATCAATATTTAGCCAAGAAGAACAAACTAACCAGCAGTAAACTGAAGAAAGGTTACTTATGGCTTACTGCAGGTATATGTGTGTGAGAGAGAGAGCGGGAGAGAGAGCGAGGGAAAGAAACAGAGGACGGGGAGTACGATGTATTAATGTTGAGCTAAATATGGAGCCAGCCTTTGTAGCGGTACATTTTGAGTTCACCTTTATGAATATTAATATTAACACTTATAATTGCATTGTGACACTGGATGTTGGCTAATTCCGTTAGCATTTGCCTACATCACCAGGCCTGTAACAGCATAGAGAAGGAGCTGGTGTGCATCACTGACTTTATATTTGAGCAGTTGTTGGTTTAAACATTTACATGTTCCCACAGCCCTCAGCTACATGAGCCTTTGCCATGGATGGATGGATGGATGGATGGATGGATGGGTGGGTCTTTGTGGTTCCCTGTTGTGCTGTATTACGCAGTGCAGCTCTGTATCCAAGGTGTATAAGGGCGCTCATCAGCGCCACCTGCAGCATTCGCGTGAGACCCATGTGATTGTCCATATGCGGGGCTGTGACGGTGTCAGCGAGCATGTCGGAGGCAGGCAGCCCACTGGTTAAGGGCCCTTCTGCTGAACACCAACAGAGACGCTGTTGAGTGCCAGCCTGGCATGTCAAGGGACTTGTGGGAAGGGCAGACATTGGTAGGAAGCTACTGGAAGGGCTGGCTTCAGATGCATCTCAGTTGCTTATTGGAACAAGATTCAGTTACTGCCCCGGCAGGCAGAAGCTGGTTAAATCCATATGTAAGGTGACCTGGGAAGCTGAACCCTTGTGGTCATCGCCTTGAACGCCCAGCCACAAGGCCGTTCTAACTCCCCAGGAAAGGCAGTTAACCGTCTGCTGGCACGTCACATATTGCCAGCTTTGCGCCGGGTAACTGTGGGAACATTGGTGCTGATTTTTGTGGTCTGACCGTGCATGTTAGTAATCGGCGTAGTGGCTGTTTCGGACAGGGCAAATAACGTCTGCGTCCTACATCACTGCGTGTCACTTCAATTTTTGGATCAGTACTTGCATCATGTAGCTAAAACTGAACGGTTTTAAACTTTTGAGTCACAAGTTTATTTGATAATTATGCCCTTTGGCTTAATTATCTTTTGTTTTAATGGGTTCCAATGGTTTCCAATTATTTTTTTTTTGTTAACTTGGCATGTTTTGTTGTGCATAGTTTTATGTGCACTTTTATTCCTAACTTTTTATTTCCAATTATTTGCTTGACAGCAATATCAAGTAAATTTTCTGAAGCTTTGCTGTAGGAAGGGTAATGGAAAGGAAAGGCGAACGAGGAATTCTGATAAAGCACACTAATATCTTATTTTCATATTAACCCATTTCTGTTGCCATGACGGCACTTGTTTTTAATGCTTCTATGGAGGCACTCCTGCATTAGTTGACATCTTGGTAATCCATCGGTCACCCAACCTCTAACCTTTGACATACCTGGGAAACAAAGAGATGCTCGACAAGCCACGGCCTCACAGGCCGGGTCGGTTTGCTCTGGCCGGGCTGCTAAGTGTGCCAAGGAGGGTCACATAAACGTCTTCCCACGAGTCTGATCCCGACACAGTGGCAGGGTTGCGTGCTGCGCTGAAACTAGCTTAGGGGAGGTTGGGTCAGCATCGCCCCTTAGCCAAAGGGACGCTTTAGGCTAATGTAGAGCAAACCCTGTCTGTCAGCATGTGGGGTGCTTAGCAGGGGTGCACCGTGCTGGGAGTGGGCGCCCTCGGGGCCAGGCGCTGGGGGATTACCTGCTCTGTCAAGGCTCCCACAGGCCAGCCACTCCGCAGGGGTGGGGCACAGCAGAGAGGGAACTACCAAGACTTATTGGGAGGGGGAAAATTAGATTCCATCCCGAGCAGCTCGACTCATTTCAGGGGAAGCGAGCTGAGATTGCATCACTTAGCGGGAGGCCTGGTTTATAGATTTTCCCGTAAGCCGGCGAGCAAGGGCGGGGCGTGCGTCCCAGTCAGACGAAGGGCCCTCGCTGGGTGACGAGCGGCAGCCGGCCGCGCCGTTTGTTTATTTCATTTGGAGAGGTTACACAGGTGCGTCAAACTACCGGGTCTGAGCTGCAGGGAAAAGATTGTTCTCGCCCCCCGGAAAATGTGTCAGCTGGCAAGTACCGTAAGTATTGGATTAAAAATAACGGTTATTTTTTTCCCAAGCACTTGACACACAAATTCAGCAGAATATGCATTTTCCTGGATTTGGTTTCTGTGTGCCATGCAATAAAATGTGTGTATGATTTTTTTTGGGGGGGGTGACTTTGGTAGAAGAGTGAAATAAAGAAATGAAGCGGGGGCCTAGCTAAATTATGTTCCATGGCTATTTATACTATCAGTCAAAGGTTTCCTCCAATCTGCCGAGACTAAACCTAGTCCGAAACTGTCAGGACATACCTTGTATTAACAGCTTCATCCTGGAGGCTCGGAGCTGTGATTTATCACATCTACATGTAACGGCCAGTGGTGCCTTTGGCATGAACTGCTCGTCTGTTGACCTGCAGCTAAGCACAGCTCCTCCGGACACCGGCGAAATGCGGCTCTTTGTGTATAGTGGAGCTGAAATGACAGGCCCACTTGGCAGGCTGGTGCTCCTGGACAGGAAGTCATTTTGCGTGTCACTCTGGAAGAAGAGACTAGTCACCACAGTGCCCTTCTCATGCCACCAGACCCTTCACCGTGACAATGGCGTCCTTTGCTTGCCACTGATATGATCAGCTGTTTGGGTAGGGCTTCTCACAGCTATGTGATGTGATTGTTTTTCTGCTCATACCAATTGTCGGCATTCCCTGACCTTAAGCGATACCGTCTTCGATTAGACTCACAGATTACTGTGTCTGAGTTTTTAATGACTTTGCCTGTCAATGCAGTAAAATGGATGGCCTGCTCACCTCCGCGGTTCAGTCATTAATACAGCTGAATTCTTACAGTGGTAAGTGCCTTGTTTGAGTGCGGCTCCCACCAGTAAATAACAGCTGTATAATGGACACCTTTCTCCTCTACTGATGTGTATTTAGTTTGATTTCTGGATTCAGTTAGCCAGGCATAGGCCTAGTTCTGTGTAGAATCATCGTTACACACAGTACAGGCCCCTCCTCCCCAATTGTCTCTCACTCAGCGTATGACGCTAGGCTCTGATCTCCTCGTTTCTGCCCGTCCTTAGCTGGCCTACCTTTCCTCTTAGTGCTCATGGCATCTGCCGTCACCTGAGTGGTTCACTCCAGCTGCCAGATGGATGAGTGGAAAGGCTTCCACACCTAAGGTCACCATCTGGCAACCTTCCTTGCATACCCCCCCAGCTCACCCCTTCCCCTTCACGGTGCCCTTAACTCACAGTTAGTCAAAGAGTCATGCCTCCAGATTCCTGCCCTTCCTGGGAAACCTGACCACAACATATACCATGTCCCAACTCGCAGTTGTTTCCGGACGCAGCTCATATCTGTCAGTGGTGGCGTGAATGATGTAAGCTCGTTTTATGGATGTCAGTCGCAGCGCAAGTGTTTCACAACATTAACAATCTAATTGTGGTAATTATAAAGTGGGCAGTGAAAATAGACGTGTGTACAGAGGCTATCATCAGCCTTTCACTTGTATTATTTTTGTTCCACTTGAAGGCAAAATTTAGCTGAAAGTTCTCACATCTGGTAAGATGAGTGATCTTCAGATGCAAATAAGGGTGGATTGAAGAGGTTTGGCTACTTCCAATCAGGACCATTTGTTCAAATCCATTATGTTTAGCCAGCAGCTGCTTTTCCTTCCTCTTTAGTTTGTTTCCTCGTTGTCCAAACCTGCACGATCCTTAATAGTTTGCTCAATTAATCTAATTGATTTTTAGAGGCGATTTGTAACCGCAGTCGATACCCGTGAGTGGACCGACCATTATGTAAATCAAGCTTTATTACTTTGACTCAGTGTTGCGCTGTGATTGGATGGTGGTGTAAGGCCGCCCTAGGCCAGCGCCTGCTTGGGATGCTCGAGATTCAGCTCTTACGTCACAGGTACTTTGGCTGCGGTCTTAGAAACTGTTAAACTCGTAGAGTGAAGGATTATGGGACAGTGTTTGGCTTATTATGGGGAAAGCTCTGCTTATATAAATGGACTTAAAGCAGGTTTTGCTTTTTGGATTTCTACATGCAGAGATCTTCGATAATACTGCGATGGCCGTCTCACATGCACATGCCGGATCCCTAATCACGCTAGCCCCATAACGGTCTCCGTGACAGCTCTCATGGTCAGCTGGTGGGGGCGGGGGTAGGTGTGTGGCCACAGCTGATGGTGAATGGCAGATGGAGGTCATGTCGGGGGGAGCGGGGCAGACTCTCCATTAATAAGATGACAAAAAGTCAGAAAATAGGTTGGTGTTTGCGGATGGCATACTCTGTCTGCGGATCATGCGTGCTCCGCGTGTTCCGCCTGAGCGCGTAGGTGCGGATCCCGCCTCATGCCGTTTCGTTTTCCTACCCAGGATCTTTAATTTCAGGCCTAATGTGAAAGCTCAGGGTGGGTTCCTGGGAGGAGGGGCTCTATCTGTCCGCGGTCTGCATTCCCTCACGGGCTCCTGCTTCACCCGTGGAGGACCTGCAGGTATCTGCATATCCCAGGAGTGCCTGAAGTGTTGTTTTCCCGCACGAATCAGGTACGCTGCAGTTTTATTATCCACCAAGTGGTGTACTGTAGTCGGTGTGAAGATAATTGGGAATGTGTGCACGGCGTCAAGGCAAGGCGCTCCTCAGAAACCTTGAGATGATAATGACTTTTCTCATATTTTACTCTGACTCTGCTCTGCCGTTGGCAGTATTACGCTGCTATAACTAAATTGCTTTAAACATTATATTTTTGTTTTTAAAGCTCTCGGCCCAGGTGGCCTTGATGCTGTTTTCACTGTGTGAGATAATGGGGCTTATTGGGAGACGGCCGTGCCCAAGGTTATAGATTTAGAATAGCAAAGCAGAGAGCCCCCCATGGATGCAGCTTTGGGGGTGTCAAGCATCTGCATGTTAGCAGTGTCTGAAGGGTGGGGCAGGAGAGGAACGCACCCTGATCTGTTGCCAGTCTCCCATTTTGAAATGTTCACTGTAACCCTTGACGACTGTTGCCGTGGGTGAGAAGTCACATACTGCTGTTTGTGTTGTGACTGTCCTTGATCTAGATGACGTGCCCTGTGTCCGGCCTTTTCACGATTGGCTCAGTAAATACAGTCATGTTTAATTGGTATATGAAACCAAATGTCATCCATTTGCAGTGACTTTCATTGATAATTTCTGTCACGGTTTTTAGAAAACCTTTCAGGAGAGCAAGAGCCGTCTGATCCACCAAAAGTCCTACAGGGCCGACGGAACTGTCACCGATACAGATTTTAAGGAGCTAAAAATTCTGACGGCTGTAAAAATGGGTCGATATAATTTTATATGGTCAAAAGTTAAACCGAATAGTTTTACTTAAACAGCTCTCTCCTGGCTGACAGGATTGCCAATTTGTCGCACTTACACAGGATCTGATCTAAAATAATCTTAAATTATGTCAATAATGAATATAAGAAAAGCCCTGTAAGTTAACCTTAAAACAAACAGGCTAAGTAATGATGCAGTGATGAACTGTCACATGAACTGTCACATGAACTGTCACATAAGGGCAGATTTAAATTACAGTGTCTGTTCTGCTTAACAAAGTACTATAGGAAAGACATTTAAAAGAATCACGTTCAGTCCTGTTGTCTGTTATCTGTACTGTGTGTTACTGTGTATGAGCAGAGACTCAGACGCGTCCCAGCTCTTCGCTTTCTGAATCTTGGTCGCTTTGGTGATCTGTACCGCTCCCTTTGGACTGTACCCATCTTTGGATTAGTTAGGTCATAAAGGATCCCTGGGCATCCTTTGAAAGAGTAGGGGTGGTACCCCGATGCCCAGGCTAAAACTATCAAATATGGCCTCTATCCATTCCCTATACCTAATTGGTGAATTCTCTACTGTCCATTCAATGCCTTAGCTACTGTGGGGTGAGCGTACTGGCGCAGAATGGCTGCCGTCGCATCATCCAGGTGGGGGCTGCACGGTGGTGGTTGAACTGGCTCCCCATTGGTTCTGTGATGCACTGAGGGTGTCTTGAAACACACTATATAAATGTAACATTGATTCATAACTAAACATGTGCACTGGGTCACTACTAACCCCTGGACAGACTCGTAATGTTCATTAATAATCGCAGACTAACCGTGCTAATGCAGGAACAGTTTCCCGCTATTCCTTTAGCCAGAGAACTCCCTTTCTCATCATAAAGGTTTAAAGAGTCATGATCAACGGTTTATCCAATAAATTTGGGAGACCTTAATATCAGCCATTTTTATCCGCCGCGATACATCGGCCCAGCCCTCATAGGGCCCCACTGTACGACCCTGTGCTCCATGCTGTGTGTGGTTTGTAGAATTAAGCGCTTCTATGTTCTTTCTCAGGCCTGGTTAGGGTCACTTACGCATGTCCCCCCAGCTGCGTTAGGGTGCCCCTTCCCTCATGCGTGTGATTGGTTCCCCCTCACCAAAGCCACCGTGTCCGGTCAATGCGTAGAATACGTTTAGTTTAGTTTAGTTTAGTTAGTGTTTCTCTGAGATATTCATACAGTGGATGCAGCTTCCCTCCTGTCTCATGATGGCAAAAAGCAGAGTATGGCAGCTGACCTGCTCTGAATCTGTTCCTGCTGCCGGCCTTTGAGTCTGGCTCTGTGCTCCGCCATCTGTGAGCCATTGTGTAACTGCTCTGGCCACCTGTAGAACAGATGTGGAACATTCCACAATCCAGTGTGCAAATTTCTATTTCTTTATCTTCTCTATTTTCTATTTTTCCTCCCTCAAGTACTCTACAATGTGTTTTAACGACATGGCATGACTAATCTCAAAATATGAGTTTTCTGTCACCTGAGGATCAAGGAGCAGACTCAGTCTGTAGAAAAAAAATCTGTAGAACATTTGTTAAGTTTGATTTGCTGATGAAACTGGCACCTTTGCTTGCTGCATGGCTTCAGCTAAGCTGGTTTCCCTGGGGGCCGCCTTCTATATGAGCTTTGTCACAGAAACACTTATAATCCTCAGCAGTGCTTTGTTCATGAACTTGTGGCACGAGAGCGGCCATAACAGACGCGTCGCCAAAATACAAAAGGACCGATAACTGCAACAGGTTTACAGGCCCGAGAGTTTTTCCAGGAATTTCATGGGTTTTGTTAATTAGAGTATTGTAGTAAAGTAGGGTATAGAGTATTGTAGTACTGCCCGAATGTTATAAGCAGAGTGTTTTAATAACCTGTTACACTAAGCCCCCTGGGTAACTTGGGGCAGGCCTCCTCATAACGGCTTTCAGCAGCAGCAGTGTGGAGACATGAGGAGCAGGTCTCCACTTCCTCGCTCCTGTCCCGATGTGATCTCCTTCTCGGGGAACATGTGGCCTGTTTGGCAGCACTGCCTGTCCGCTTCACTCCACCAAGAGAGCAGCTCTTTAGCTAATTGCGACAATGAGCTCCCTGTTGGCCTCTGGTGCCGCTAGACTCTCAGCAGGGTGCTCAGTTAGCCACTGGTGCTTTGGGGTAGGCGCCTCCCTCGGTCTGGGAGAAACGGGCCCAGTATTTGGCCCAGTTTGCCGGTGGGATTCTCTCTGCTTCTGATCCTCCCGCCTGTCTCTTTAAGGAAGGAAATCCATACTGCATTTGTAGAGCTTTAATTGTGCCCATTTCTGTGTTCTTTTCTCTAGTATGGGCTTTATTATGCCACCTTCATTAAATGATCGCTGTGTTCAAATAATGGAAATAATTGCGAGCTTCAGAATGTGAAAGGCAGCGTTTTGCTTTTCCTCCTGCAAGGCATGGTCACCGTGAAACAAGGTGAAATAAATTAACTGGATCCCCACTTGGCAAGATTAAACTGAGAATGGCTTAAATGTGATGACTAGAACTGTTTATTGATTTTTAAATGTTTTTATGTTGAGTAGCAACACTGAGGTTAAATATACAATTGACCTTGAAATAATTTTCCAGCTGTTTATTGATTCCATCTAAAATTTAACTTTCAGATGCTGTCGTCTCCATTATAAAGCAATAAGGCAGGTCTATAAACTGAGGCTGCGTTTGTGCCGATTGGTTGGCAGTTTATTGGAATGCACCATTAGACTGTCACATGGGGGGGGTACATCATCATGTTCATGTTCAGTCGTGGGGGTTAGCCGCTCCTCATCAGGTACAGTAAATTCATCATCTCGTTTTATCACCTCCTTAATAGCTTTCTCAAGGATGGGTATATACTATAGCGTGAAATAGAGCTGACTGTCGATCTGTTTAAATATAAATGAGATGTCACTGTCTGAGAGAGGGAGAAGCGAAGATCTAGGGGTGCATCATGTGCAACTCCGACAAATAATGAAAGAAGTTTAAGTATAAATATTAAACGCGTGTGTGTCACGGTGCGTTCCTGGTTTCTTGTATAATTAGCATGAAAATGATTGATATATGTTCATGTTTTATGCTTTTCCTTGCCCTCTTTCTGTAATATTTCAGTGGCCTGTTTAATCTTTTTCTTTCTGCCGCCTGCGATAACATGGAAAGATCTTCTGACAGGAAGGATAGCACTGCTTCAGACGGCAGAGCGACATGAACATTCTGAGAACGAAGGAGGAGCAGATGTGTGCAGGGAGAGAAGGGGAGAGATTAGGGAAGGCCCATAACTCACTGAACGCCACGCTCACCACTCATTTATTATCATTATAATTCAATATGATTTCCTTTATAATGATTGTAATAATTGCCGGCCCAGCCGGCTGTCCACCTCATATCCTGTCATTCTGCCCTCCTGGCGACAATTTGGCCGATGAGGGACCTGCTGGCAGGGTGTAGAGCGCGGCCCGCACGGGGTGAGGGGTGACCGGTGACAGCGGTGGGGGCTTTCAGGCCGCTCCCTCATGTGATCAATCTCACTTGATGACCTTGTGTGCGTAGCTATAGTGTAACTCTTATGATTCTGGCTCGAACACTGCTTTGATCACCCGTCTCCGGGGCAAAGTGACAGGGCCGATTGTAAACAGATGACACACTGTCTTCCCTCTGATCAAAGGGGGAGGATTTCTCCTGTCTTTCGTCCTACATGCAGTTGAGGGGGGGGGGGGGGGGGGGGGCGGGGGGGGGGGGGGGGGGGGGGGGGGGGGGGGGGGGGGGGGGGGGGT
>JAODKC010000130.1:14777734-14789526 GCA_026777985.1 Mormyrops attenuatus
CGCCCCCCCCCCCCCCCCCCCCCCCCCCCCCCCCCCCCTCCCCCCCCCCCCCCCCCCCCGCGCCGCCGCCGCCCCCCGCCCGAGTATTATCACAGGCGATCCCCACTCAGGGCCTCTCAGACACGGACTCCCTGCGGAGAGCTAACACTGCTCGTGCCGTCAGTGCGTGCGCCGCACTCCGACTTGGGACCGGCCTGCCCCTCCCTGCCACCATTCCCCCCTCCCCGTGTGATTCCTGGTGCCTTTTATCGTGTGAATCATTCATTTCTGCAGACACTGTATCAGGAGCAGCCAGACATGAGACATGAAAAATTCACCGTTTACAAATTCGAGGCAAAAAAAAAAAACATTTACAAATACAAAAGCAAGTGTCCCGTATCTTACTTTCTTAGCACCTTTCAAACTGAAATATTTATATGGTGACTAACAAGACAGTGTTCCACAATTTTCTGTGGTTATAACTTGTAGTTATTTTTATGGCATTTAGGTGAACTACATTCCTATTTCCGTTACAGTAAAAAACAACTGTCCGATTGTCCTTTGACTATCAATCAAATACATCCGAAGAGAACTTATATAAATATAGAAGTTTGCACTGGTGTTACAGCACTGGTGTTACAGCACTGGTGATGAGGTGAAAACATTTGCATTACAAGATCTGATGAATTCCTTTTTTGTTCTCTATGCTTCATGAGTAGTTGGAGATATTTCTCTGTGCTGTACATATCAGCTCTGGAAATGGTAAAAAACAGTGAACTTTGCTTTAAAAGCTGGAAAGTGTAGCTCTTGTTCTTTGCTATCAGCTGGGGCTATAGGCAATTTCACAGCTACTGTGCAGTTTTGCTTGAGAGCACCCCGGCTTTTGATCAGGGCTGGAAAAATAGATGGAAATGGATGATATACAGCCTTTTCAGCAGCGTATTACTTTAGAAAATTAAGGGCAGTTATTTCTTCCTTTTTTATTCTGCGAATCTGTGGTCCTGTGAAGCTCGTAATATCTGAGTGGGAAAAAAAAACCTTTAAAAATCCCTTAAAGGCACACGGCAGTTTAAAGTATCTAAAATAGGTTTGAATTTATGGCTTGATACAAACTCAGCTTGCTCCGGTGCTGAGGTGGAGAGGAGTCATATCAGAAATGGTTTTATGAAAAAAGACCGGGCGGATGTTGGTGCTGTCCTAGTTAATGTGCTTAATAGTCCCTGTGACATTTAGTGAATCCTAAGTTTTGATGACTGTGTTACTGAGTGTGAGCATGTATCTCCTGGTATGAGTGTGTGTGGGTGAGTGTGAGTGTGTGATTGAGTGTGTGTGGGTGAGTATGAGCATGTGAGTGTGAGTGTATGAGTGAGTGTGACTGTATGAGTGAGTGTGTGTGAGTGAGTATGAGCATGTGAGTATGAGTGTATGAGTGAGTGTGTGTGGGTTAGTATGAGCATGTGAGTGAGTGTATGAGTGAGTGTGAGTGTATGAGTGAGCCTCATGACCCTGTCGGCCTCGTCTTGCTCATGAACCGTGTTGGCCTCCTCTTTCTCCTTAATGCCCTCGGCCTCCTCTTCCTCCTGAACGCCCTTGGCCTCCTCTTCCTCCTGGATACCCTTGTCCTCCTCTTCCTCCTGGATGCCTTCGGCCTCCTCTTTCTTTTAAATGCCCTCGTCTTCCTCTTTCTCATGACCCTGTCGGCCTCCTCTTCCTCCTCAATGCCCTCGGCCTCCTCTTCCTCCTGGATGCCCTCGGCCTCCTCCTTCTTTTAAATGCCCTCTTTCTCATGACCCTGTCGGCCTCCTCTTGCTCATGAACCGTGCTGGCCTCTTCTTTCTCCTTAATGCCCTCGGCCTCCTCTTTCTCCTTAATGCCCTCGGCCTCCTCTTCCTCCTGAACGCCCTCGTCCTCCTCTTCCTCCTGAACGCCCTCGTCCTCCTCTTCCTCCTGAATGCCCTCGGCCTCCTCTTCCTCCTGAATTCCCTTGGCCTCCTCTTTCTCCTTAATGCCCTCGGCCTCCTCTTCCTCCTGAACGTCCTCGGCCTCCTCTTCCTCCTGAATGCCCTTGTCCTCCTCTTCCTCCTGAATGCCTTCGGCCTCCTCTCCCTCCTTAATGCCTTCGGCCTGCTCTTCCTCCTTAATGCCCTCGGCCTGCTCTTCCTCCTTAATGCCCTTGGCCTCCACTTACTCCTGGAGACTGCTGGCCTCCTCTTCCTCCCACACTCGGCCTCCTCCTCCTCCTGAACGCTCTCAGCCTCCTCTTCCTCCTCAATGCTATCAGCCTCATCTTTCCCTTCCCCCTTTTTAGAATACTTCTCTCCTTTCTTCCGAGTGCTTTTGTATGACATGACAGCTGAGCTGCCATGCGTGAGCCAGTCCTTGGTGAAGCACATCACGGATCGGAGTTCGCCGTGCTGGATGCTTGGGAGACTGTCATTCCTCAGACGTAAGTGTATCCCACTGCGTGGCCTGTATTGGAAGTCACTGTGTCATTTACCAGGGTTCTGCATGTTTGCAGAAGATACTAGTATGCAAGGCTCGTCTTTATGCGTCAACAAGCCCGTTTACTGTTTTGATTATATGAGCTGCGTGCCCAAACGGGGCGGATTCTCATTACATATTGATGTGACATTTGATGCGACAGATTTGGCTTTCCTTTTCAGTTGGTGTATTTGTATTGTAGTCACCATAGTAATCTGAAATCCGACAGTCATTGCTTTTCACCCAAAATGAATATTTGCGATGATTTTCAGAAGGAGCAGTTTGGACTGGGATGCCAGCTGTGGGTTACCATTCTTCAAACACCTTTAAAAATGCTCACCTTCGCTGGAAATCATAATATATACTTTTTTATACCTGCCAGTAAACCCTGACAAGCATATTTTATTACAGATTAATACAGCTCAGTATTACTGTAATAAAACAGTTATGTCCATCCTTTGTATTACAGAATAATATTGTAATTTCAGTTATAGTGAATTACTGAAAATACGACTTAAATTAAAAAATTTTTTTTTGGACCAGAACTGTGGTTTCAAGTGAGCAGTAATGTACATGCTCATTTTCAGCCCTGCGGTGGCAAAGGCCTCTAGGCCTTGTGTGGGAATTCAACACGTTAAGGAGAACCGGCCACGTTAAGGAGGGCCGGCCACGTTAAGGAGAGCCGGCCACGTTAAGGAGGGCCGGCCACGTTAAGGAGAGCCAGCCACTTTAAGGAGGGCCGGCAACGTTAAGGAGGGCCGGCCACGTTAAGGAGGGCCGGCCACGTTAAGGAGAGCCGGCCACGTTAAGGAGGGCCGGCCACATTATGGAGAGGACTCGGCCTTTGCCGGCTGAATTCATCGTACTGCATCACTTCCCCTCTGTGCCCCTAGCCTGCCTGGATGGGGGGGGATTCTGAGGGGCGTTTAGCATGACCAGCATTTTTCTGTTCTGATGATGGAGCTGGTCATGAGGACCTTCCAGGTTTGTGTGACCGAGGTCCCAAAACACAAGCTGGTGTCTAATGGAACCACTGACCCAAACATTGCCTTGTGACCAGAAGTGTGAGTGTATGTGTCACACAGCCAGTCCTACAGCACATGGCCAAGTGGTCTGTGTATTTGGGAGGGTCTGTTTTCAGTCCGCGAGGTCTGTTTGACTATTCAGAGAGTCCCACCATGAAGCTGCCCATAGCGGTCTCTCCTCTCTCTCTTCACATCTGCCCTCAGATCCATGGCAATTGTGCAATTTAGCATGTGGTCAGTAGCCTGCCCCGTAATGGAATATGACTTGTGCAGTTTGAGTAATCTCTCTGACCCGGGGCGGGCTTCAGCGGAGTGAAGTCTGTCACAGGTGGGGAGATCTGTCACATTAAGTGCAGGGGTCACATTGACGCTGGCATCATTTTCCATTCAGGAGGGCTTGCAGCTCACGTCCCTCACCACCAGGGGGTGCTGGCATTGGGTCTGGTCACCATTTTGTCATCATGCGCTTGCAGAGAGGAGTTGGGTTTTTCGAGGAAAACCTTTCCTGATTTTAGGCTTATAGCTATTTTTTGGTTCTTTTTTCCACTGGCAGCAGTCATTGGAAGGGATTCTGGGGAAGGGACAAGCAATGGAGAATGGAGTGAGAAGTGGCTTGTAAATATGGAATGTAAATATCCCCTTGCTCTCCAGTGCCCAGTGATGCAGTTTTTCCCCAGTGTTAAATACAGTGTTAGGCACAGAGACCTTGGGCTGTGTTGGTATTCAGTGGAAAGTAGAGAATTGTGCAGCGTAGGGGGAATGGGCAAAGTGTTTACAGTTTGCTGACTTGCCAACAGGCCCAGGGAGCTGAGGTGCTACAGGGATGGCCCTTTGAGTGTCTGAGTCTGTGCTACAGGGATGGCCCTTTGAATGTCTGAGTCTGTGCTACAGGGATGGCCCTTTGAATGTCTGAGTCTGTGCTACAGGGATGGCCCTTTGAATGTCTGAGTCTGTGCTACAAGGATGGCCCTTTGAATGTCTGAGTCTTTGCATCATTACATCCTTTGCAATACCCACAACTGCCCACAGGGTGGCGTTGCTGCCTCCTCAGTTCCAGGTTCAAATTTGAATCCTGCTTTCTCCAAATGCGTTCACTTGTCTTCCCCCACAGCCATGTGGGTTTGTACGCTAGTCGTAAATGAGGGTTCCTGTTTTGTGGGGCCCCCACATTACTGGCACGTTTCTGGATCAGTGCGTCTTACCTTTGATCACTGGTTATCGAGAAATGAAGGGATAGGTGAACAGATGCTGTCGTCAGAGTCACAGACCTCTGCGGGGCAAAGGGCCATTTGCTGGCACTGACTGTTTGCACCTCCTGCCAGCCAGTGGTTCGGGAACCATTATTGTCACAGCGACTCAAACATCCTCTAAGATTAGCCTTTTAAATAATAGATCTGAAATGAAGATGTTGCCAGAAAATGGGACTGCTGGACCAGAAGTCATCTGTGGTGCTTTCCATTGGTGTGGAACCTTTGATTGCTGATGGGCTGATGAATTCTCTTTGGGGCACATTTCAGTTAATGCAGGTGTAGATGCAAATAAGATGTGGGAATTACCCGCACTTGGGCATCTTCTCTTTTGTTTTTTATGCCTAATTACAGATGTCAAGCAGCAGTTCAGAGTTTAAGCTTAGGATGGAAAAACCAAATAGAAATAAACAGCTCTCGTTGTCATATCGATGGCAGCCCATCTGCGATGCCGACAATGAGGCTGGAATGGGACCTGTGAGCATTTATGGGGGGGCGTGTTTGATTGCCTGATGCATAAATACTCTTCAACCTCTCATGCCAAGTCGGAGGAGAGAGGCTTTACAGCTGTGTGTGTGTACAGTTTTATTCTGGCACTCAATTAAATAGCAGCAAATGGATTAGCGAGAGACGCATTCTGAAATTGATTAAAGTTTATTTAAAGCTTGTGTACAGGTGTCCATTTTTCATACCACACTGTAAGGTTTGTAGGAGGGGCCATGTGCATAATTTTTCTCATGAAGTCAGGTTTTATTTCTCACGCTGAACCTCAGCGCGTGTGTGTGTGTGTGTGTGTGTGTCTGTTTGCAGGTAAGAAACCGAGAGAGAGAGGTGTCACTTCATGCATTTGTCCATTCGCAGGCTTGCAAATGTCAGCTTTCTCGCAGGTGCTCACAGAGACCCTAAAACCTGCTGGTGCGTCCCTGCGAACCACTAGACAGTAACTGTGATTATGGCAAGGAGCGCTGCTCTCAAAGGGTGCAACATGACGGGTGCAGCCCAGGCATTTAGAGAGGCTGGTGATGCAGACAGCCGCACGGAACATGCTCCGAGGAAGAGACCGGCCTGCGGGAGTCGGAGCTAGCTTAACCGTGACTGCACAGTCGCTCTTTCCTGTTTAGCTTCACAGACCTCAAAACAAAGGGTCCCGGTGGAGACCCGGCTGTTTATGCTAACAGGGCTGTGCCGAGGGGCCTTTTCCTGAGAAGGGCACTTCCATTTTGGGGGGCTGGGGTTTGACAGGCGGGGCGAGTCGCACTTGAAGTGGTTGACATACAGCCCAGGAAAACAAGGTCCGGCTTGCTGAGTTAATGAATCGCAGAGCAGTCTGCTGTTTGCGGCCCCCGCTGGCCGCTCTGCTGGAATAATGAGATGTTCCCAGCCTTGGAGATGAAGGGGTTCGGCAGAACCGCCCAAACTGGAAACATGTCTTCATTGTTCCTTCATTCTCCATAAGGACAGTAATGACTTCTGCGTGTGTGATCCGGTGGCGGCAGGGCCTCACCGGCACCGGCCTGTTTTGGGAAGCGTCTCGCGTGGAAAGACAGCAGCAGGTCTCAGAAGGAGGGGAGATGTTTTTTTTTCTGGCAGCGACGATGCTCTCATGCGGACTTATGTGGGTAATAAATGATGGGAGAGATTCAGATTATGGGAGATCAGTAGGTTCCGTTGAGATACCTTTGCGGAGATGGTTTTAGGTAGGAGAGTGCGTGGGGATGACGACTCCAGGTGTGAGAGGAGAGGGGGGAGCCTAGATGTGGGTGGCAGGGGGGAGACGACTGTGGCAGGGGGGAGACGACTATGACAGGATGCTAGAGGGAGATGATTCCATGCTGAAGGGCTGATGGCATTCGACATAATGAGGGACAAGGGCAGGACATCTGCATCGTTCGTCAGGTGTTGACATTCAGTGTGATTTCCTCGGGAAGGGAACAGTACGTGGTCTTATTAATTACACTTGAAATATTAAAAAGGCTCCATCATGCATGAAATATTAATTAATTTCACCGAGATCATTTTAGCTAAATGTTTCCAAGTGTTGTCGTACATCATCTGTGGGGTGGCGTGAAAAAAAAGATTACAGTCCTGTAAACAACTCCTGGAGACACAGTAGTAATACCGTGTGAGCGTCCATCTTTGGTGAATTTTCTAGAAGTGTTTTTAGATTACACAGTTTTGTTGGCCATCGCTGCTGATGTTTGTTAGGTCAGAGTGGGAAAAATATAAATCAACAGATTTCATTGGGAAGTGTAGAATCAATGTGGCTTTACTGCTGGAGACAGTCTGGATTTTTCTTTTGGTTTGTTCATCATAAGGCCTATTTCGTTAACCATTACTAAATTGTTTTGTCCCAGAAGTTGAAAGGTTTGTGAAATCATTGAGGCTTGGTGATTTGTTAGAATCATAATGGTCCATTTCGGCCATTTTGGATTTCACTTAGTCACATGACAAAGGGTCTTTATATGAGGTCATTGACAGTGATATTTATATGACAGGAAATGGTGTCAGCCATTTGCCACGACTGAGCAGGAGTGCACAGGAGCTCCTTGCTAACCACTCAGTGCAGTTTTTATCCAGTATGATATCATCCTATGCATTTTGTATGTATTGGTTCCAAATCCCAGATTTTTGTGTGTAGTTTATTTCACTTGCCTGTTTAAATGGCGCTGATGTCCATTTAAGTTTGTGTGCATTGGTAGGTGAACTGATACAATGGGGGGAAACTTGGGAATTTAGTGTGAATCCTGTAGGACATTTTCCTCCCAATCTCCAGCTGAATATGCAGTGCCACCCTTTTGTGCATTCGTCCTGTGGAATAAACAGCATTTCTTATGCTGCATTGCAGATGAGGCTAAGCGGTCCCGTGTTAAAGCCGCTTTTCCTGCCGTCCACACAGACAATAACTGGGAAGAATCCAGAGCCGCCCGTCCCATTAATCGGAAGAACCCTGTCCTACAGGACTGGAGTCTCTCCAAATTGAACATACAATGGGTAAAAATGATTGAAATATACAAGAGGCACTGAAAGATTCAGTTTTAAATTTAGAATTGGAATTACACCCCCACCCCCCTAAAACCTGGCTCTTCCCCTTCGCTTGGCAGGAGTGTGACACCAGAATTCCCAGTGTCTCATCCTGGCCAAGAACTGAGTGCGAGCCGAACCCAGCTGCTTGTTCAGTTTGGACCTTATTACCTCCGATTGACTGAAATTCTCCCGAAGATTATCCCAACGAGACTCACCTATTTAATGCCGAAGTCATTCTGGGCTGAAGGGAGGCTAGATGAGCCGAGAATAGGGTGCAGCTCCTCATGTAAGAATGAAATTGGTGCCGCACTGGAGGTGGGGGCCGCTCCGAGCGGTGAGATCTGTACTTTACGGGAGCTTTTCCAAGGCCCACTGAAACATGGCTGAAGTATTGTGCGGTTCCTGCCAAAAACCAGCTTTACGTAGCTGTATACATCTGTTCGTTTGTAGGGAGCAGTTACAGAACATCTGGATGATGGAGCCGCTGTGGGGCATCTCGCTGTGGACGGTGCAGAGTTCAGGCGTCCGGCGTGCATTTGCAGCTGTACATGCTGGTCCTTGTGCGTTGAGATGGCGCTGGTACCCGTCTGCGATTACACCAGATCCCACTGATGCGATGATGCCATATCAGTGAAAAAACAAACAAGTTAGCTAAACTCTATACTTGTTCGTTCTGAAATATTTTTCTAAGGCTTCTCCATTGCATATTCTGCAGGTTGGGCTTTCCATAGAACGCCCGGGTGTTTACGTAAGCGATGGTCTTCGTTTCAAAGAGAATAGCCCTCATGCCTTTGTTAGTAATCACGTTTGCTTGGAAAGGAGCTCTGCTTTCATGAGGCTGGAGTTCGCTCTCCGAGAGTCCTTAGAGCTGCTAGTGAGTGACCAAAGGCGTTCAGATTAAATGAACAGCAAGTTGCCTAAAGGAGTGGCCTTCTGTTCTACCCTTAAGTAACACATTTGGCCCAAATTGCTCCAGTAAAAATATCAGGCCGCACAAAGGTGTAAAATTTGAAGTCACTTCAGGTGAACGCATCAGTTAAGCTACGAAAGTAATTTTAAAAATGAAACAGGGGGCCTGTTCCACCAAGCCGGGTAGCTTCCAATGGGAGCCCAGATATGAATCAATGCCGAAATGACAGGGAGGGGGCGCTGGCGTTTAGTGAGAGGTGGCCAAAGGCTCATGTCGATACTGCACCCTTGCATTCGTACCCACCGTGGCCTGGGAAGCGCTGGTCACGCTCAGAGCGCCGTCCACATGCTCCAAGAGGGGGCGCTGGCACTTAAGGAGAGCCGGCCAAAGGCTCATGTTGAGGCTGCGCCCTTGTGTTCCTACCCGGTGTGGCCTGGGAGGCCCTGATTACGCTCAGAATGCCGTGAGAGCCTGGCGGTAAATGGCGCTGCTGTCTCTGGCTCTCGCACGGCCGCTGGAGCCTCTCCCATCCTGTGCGGAGTTAATTAGGACCATTTATTTTTCTGCTGAATAGCAGGTCGGATGGGGACTCCTCAAGCAGCGGCATCAAGATTAGTCATCGGCGACGCCATCCAATGATCAGGCCGCTCATTTCTTAAATGTGGCTGTGAGTGGTCGTTTGCGGCCTGTGCCGTCTCCTGAGCCTCTCCGTGCCAGCGGCGGTGCGCGCCAAGCTGCAGCTGAGGCTAATCGCTGCGCGTCAAGGAGGGCGAGCGGCGAGGACTCATTACGGACTCATAATGGCTGCCTTAAAACACAGAGCCCGTTTCTGAAGTCTTGGGAGAGGAGTGAAAATAACAGGAAAGTAGCAGGTCTCTGAAAGGCTGATCATTTCTGGCAGGGAGATCGGATGGTAGGGGAGTAGGAATAAAAATGGGCATGAAGAGGAAAGTTTAAAAGGAGGGTTTGCAGAAGTGCCGAGTCTGACACCATTTATCTTGGGCTTTTACAGACGGTGCCAGAGAGCAGCGCATGGACAGGTTTCTATGTTCTGTGATGTGGAGACGCTCCAATAAATCAAGGATCAAAAGGTCACATGGAATTATAGTGATACTTGTTAATGTTTATGGTCTGTGTTGGCTATGAGCTGCTTTGGCTTTGAGTTGAGATCCTAGGCCTCTATCCCTTGTGGCATGATTATGGCCATGTAAACACACCTTCTGGAAGCTTCTGGGGGTTCAGGTAGGGCCATTTCCTGGTATTGGCATGAGCCTGGACACCTGGCCGTTTCCCGGCCACGTCCTCCACACACACTAATGCCGAGTCACCGTGACGGGGGAAGATTGACTCTGAAAATCAACTCCATACTCAGTGCCCAAAGTCCCTCTGTGGCAGATGGCTTTGACTGAGTTTGTTCCTTGAAACTTAGAGTTCTTGTTGTCTCACTTACCCGGTTTCAATCTTCAGTTTGCCGCTGCTCTCAGCTTCCAGGACGTGTCTGAGTGCCGCAGGTTAGCAGGTAATGCCAATACCTCCCTGAATGCTGCTGTTTCTCCGCTAACCTTCGATTCCTCTTCAGGCCGTGACACTACTGTCTGCTCACCGGACCCCGGTAGACTCCACAAACGCCAGGCCTCTAATTATTACAAATGAACTTTTTGCTTGGTGCACTTTGACGCAGGATTCATCTTGGTTATCATTTAATGATGGGATCAGCAGTTTACGCCCCCTGAGCGGCTCATCTGTCACTGTCGAAGGTGAGATTTGAGAATGATGCGGCAATATGGCCGCCAGCCACAGCCAGCCGCTCAGGTTGGCCACGGAGCGGAATCGCCTTTTAATTCCGCGTGATGTATTAGCCCCGCGAGAACCAATTTTGGTGCAGAATTGAGCTCTAAATCATCTTATCAATTCCCGCTTCCACGATTTATGGCACTTCCAAAAAAGTAAATATATTAAGAATGTAAATAAATTAGTAACTTATGATTGCTAAACTAATACTGTATTGATGTATGTTTTTTCAGACTGATGGATGATATCCTCACAGAGGCCTCTGTGCCTTTCATGCGCCTTTGAAGGACCTTCTCTCCTGTATCCCGCCAAACTCCACTATGCTCATTGGCTAATTCCGCACTGGCCACGTGGAAATGGTTCCCCTGTTAAAATGAGGATGAAAATCCGCTACGTCTCATATGAAATCGCAGGCTTCTCCCCTGGCCGCCCCCGTCCCTCGCTTGCCATCACACTTGGGCTAAAGGGGCCCAAGCAGTGCAGCAGAATGAGTATCTGATGGGGAATGCGTGGGGGCCCTTCTGTGCCGACTGGGGGCCCCTCTGCACTGCGTGGTGGGGGCCTGTGGACAGCCGCACAGCTTTGCCAGATTTGCGTGCTGAACAAGCAGACTGTTTCAGATCCTGGCTTCAGATGTGCCCCGTCCCCCTGGCAGCCCGAGATGTCACTGTCAGCCAGGGAAAGCGGGGTGGCCCTCGACTGCATGATGGCTGGGTGCAGGCCAGCTGCGCGCCGGGCTGCCGTGTGGGAGATGTCTAAATTAAGGCGGCTGGCGAGGCCCACGCCAATTACCTGTTTAACTTGTTTTTATTGGACGGGTTGCTGCCGCTTTGGGCAATTGGCACTGTCTTCTGGCAACTTGGAAAGGAGTCTGCTGTAATTCAACAGCCATGATGGCGATGAGACCTTTGGTGTTGGGGTGCATGGATGGATGGACATTTTCAACTGAATGAAATGTTTGGGAACTCTTCTGTTGGATCAGAGCAATCTGGGCTGTGGTGCCATCGATTTCTGCAGAGAGACACAGTGCAGAAGCCTCTTTGTGTCAGGGGAATAGGGTGCGGAACCCCGACCCTGTCATCTCGGGCAGCCAGTGCGAGGGATATGCGGTGTCAGGAGAATAAGGTTCGGGACCCGATCCCTGTCATCGTAGGCAGCCAGTGCGGAGGCCACGTGGTGTCAGGGGAATAGGGTGCGGGACCCCGACCTTGTTGACAGGAAATGAAGGAGAGCCCAGTACTCACGCCAGATCTGATTAACTGCCTCGTGGGGGGGGGGGGGGGGGGGGGGGGGGGGGGGGGGGGGGGGGGGGGGGGGGGGGGGGGGGGGGGGGGG
>JAODKC010000130.1:14809182-14825740 GCA_026777985.1 Mormyrops attenuatus
TTTTCCCAGTCCCAGCCCCTGGCATTTCTGTGAACCCCCCGGATCCCCTTACACCTCCCCCCCTCTCGCCAACCCCCGCCCCCACCCCCCCCCCCCCATTCCTAAAGTGCGTCTGGAGCCCGACGTGATCGATAGATGTGACGGCTTCCCTGCCACAGGAATTCCAGGGACACTTCCTATCATGGTTTCCCAAGGAGCCCCACCCACCTGGGGGCCACAGGTCCTGTGAAAGCTCTACCTCTCTCAGATAGGCTCCCAGTGAAGGGGAGCAGATGCCCCCCACCCAGGTAAGCTGGCTCTCATTCAGCCAGAAGTTTCCCCCAGGAACGTCAAACAGACTGGTTAGAACCAGATTTCTCTGATCCCTCCTTCTGCAGCACAATGGCCTGCGAGTGTGCAGTGCCACAGATAAGTTAGCACAGGTGAGGATGAGAGATCCGCCCCCCAGATGCGCTGTGCCGCACCGCAGCCGCTGGCTCGGTTACATGAAGGATGTGTATCGCACCTGTTTTCTGTTTTCGTGTCCGGTAACTCAGCTTCATGTTATGAGCAGAGAAAGACCGGCTACGACTGCAGCAGTCGAGAGAGAGGGGCCACATAATATCATCACTGATAAGTGCCTTTCTGCACTATAATCGGGATTTAATATGCCGCAGGACAATTTGCTCAATTTCTTATTCAATTTTTTTTTATAGGTTAAAGATATTTGACAGTTTAATTGCAGATGGTTTAAAATCGATAGCAAAAAGTATGCTTTTGTTAATAAATTTGCAATAAAATCTTATAAAGAAGAGTCTGAAACTGGTACATCCAATTTGACTAATTATAGGCATGAAGATGACTTAATTAGTTTAATCAGATTATGCATATTGTTATTTGTTTCAGTGAATCTCAAATGATCGAGCCTTGATTTGTGTCAATTGAATTATAATGACTGTCTCACTTACCCTGACATTTCAAAATTTCTCATTTCATTTGATTTAATCATTGCCTGTTGTGGTCAATTATTATAATTTATATTTACTTAATATTGTGTTTTACTATGCCTGTTATGAATTTGCTAATTTATGGTCAGACAAAGCTTCACATATTCACAGGTGGAGTCGGCGAGGGCGAATTCACTGACAAAGGGGACTTTAATGCCGTGACGTGTCTCACACCAGTGATTACTGGTGGCACATTTGGAACTGCTCTATAATGTCAGTTTCCCTGGCATTTATGAGTTTTTCTGCACTCCTGAGATCAGAAAGCACCTTGCGTCCACAGATCCACCATAGGTGGATCCACAGGCAGGACCCAGACAGGACCCAGGCTTCCAAACGATCCGGAAGGATCCGGGCCGGGGCCTCGCTTGTGCCTGACTGCCTCTTTTAGCACCTTTCCTCCGGCTTCCTCTGTGCCTGTATTACCTCCAGCTGCGATTCACTCGCTCCCTCCATCTGCACGCAGCCAAAGGCACTTGGCACTCCGTGAATGATCTTTAAGCGATTAATGATGGGTTTCGTAACCAAATGTTTGTACAGCAGTCACCTTAACAACCTGCACTACCCTCTCAGACTTGGCCCATAAAGACACAGCACTCTGCCCCAGTAGGTCCCTGGCTGAAGCCAGGCTGCCTGGGCCACAGAACAGGAACACAAGGCTTCTGGGGATTTATCCTCCTACCTGGAAGTTTCATCGCCTAAGTCTGAAGGCCAGAATCGTGGGCCTTTAAAATGGCAGGCACATCTGTCCCAAACTCCATCAGGTGCCCCACTGGTGCTGCTCTGGAAGGCCTTAAAGAGTTACGAGTGTCTTTCATTTTCCCGGAAGAGCAAGAGAGAGTAAGGGCCGGCGCGCGCTGAGCACTGTTATTCCAGATGATGCGAGGAGCTAGACTCATGCTAATTGGTTATTAGATCGCCAAGATGTGCTGGTACATGGCTAATTGGGTCAGGGCCTAGTCAAATGAAATGTCTTAATGCACTCACTCTCCCTCATATGCAGTAATGACTGATTTTGCCTCGTCCATCAGGCCGTAATTCGTGCCTTTCTGCAATGACGCGGGAGGGAGCTTTCGCCATCTCCCAGAGCGCTCGGCTGCAGGCCTGACCTTTACAATTAAGACACCCCCCCCCCACCGCCGCCGGTGCTGCCTTCCCCACTCTACAGGTTGTCCTGGGGGGGGCCTGCAATCTTTCAAGTGCCGACGATAAGCGGAGTGTGTTTTAGGTGGCCGTGCCATGAGCCTGACGCTGACACCGACTGCTGTTTACCTCGCCTCCGTTTGATGTCCCCGACGCGGTCGTGTCACGCTTTGCCGGCTCCTTTCATCTGGGTCTAAACCTGGCTGGGAGCGTCCTTGTGAGAATTCCCAAAAACTGCACTCATATTATCGCACGCCCCTGGTGACCAACAGCCACGTCAAAGGTGTCCCCGTGTGCCGCCCGCCAATGGCAGCAGTCTGCCTTGTCAGCCAAGCGCGGCCACAGTAATTACCCTGTTCTAAACGTCTGTACCGGCAGAATCAGTCTTTGCCATCTCTGGTTTGTTTTATCGCGCTAGCAGACCTCGCCACGCACAAGGCTGCGATGCTCCCTTTACAAATGATCACACTCCGGCTTTACGAGACTAATTATGTCTTTATGTAGCACTGTGACATTTTCTTTTTGCATACATGCAAACTGCCTTTGTTCCTGATACTATTAGGCTACCCAGAGTTGTCAAACCACACCACTATTCGGTGGTGACTTGGCGTTTCAGCAGAAGCACACAAGCGGTCCGGAAAGCCAAAACGTTGAGTGCTTATTGATTTTCGCGTGCAGACAGGGCGGGCCGCACATCGCCGCACTCCACACCCTGCCAACCACGTTCTCACTTAATTGCCTTTTATGGCATAGACATCTCCACCCGGTACATTTTTAAAGAGGCTCCATCACACGAGGGAAGTCTGGTGTTGTGGAATCCATTAGGGTTTTGTTTTGAGAAGGAGAGCCATTGCTGAGAGGCAAGCCACTTCACACTGCGGTGTGCAGTGTGCACATGTGCGCCACCTGCATGTGGATCAATGAAGCAACACTGCCGGCGACACGCTTGGCCGCTGTGCTCGCTTCCCCAGTAGCAGAAGTAGCTATTTCTGTCTGCGTTTGTTTTAACGTCTGGGCGGAGTGCCGTTCTTTCCAGGCCTCTCCAGGAAATGGGCAGAGATTTCCGCCCATTAAAGCAACTTTAATTCACTCTGAAATTTTTCCAGTTAATTAACGAAGTTTGTGTCTTATCGCATCCCACGCCGGCGAAATGGAAGTAAGTCACGGTCAGTTATGCAACGCCTCCGTTTGCGTTATATAACGCGGGTCAATGAGGGAGCTGGGAAGAGATACAGCACATGGAATTTCATGCCAGCAGACGTTATAGAAGACGTGGATGTTTGTTGCAGGGTCCTGTATGTGCGGAGTGTTTGTGTACACTGTGACTATAGGTGGCAGTCACCGCCCACAGACCTGTGATTGGCCAGCCTCTCATAGCCGACTCCCATGGGAGTGCCGACATCAAAGCAAAGCCGATACATGGATCTTTGAGTTTTTTTTTGTGACTGTGTGTGTGTCAGTGCCCGGTAATGGGCTGTAATGGGCTGTCTCCCCTGCCCTGTCCTGCCTGGGATAGTCTCCAGGCCTCTCCACGCCCCTGACCAGCATAAGTGGTTAGAAGACGCTGCTGCCTAGAGGTCTGCTGGATGTGTGTACTGCTCATTCACGGCAGCTGTGGGCTTAGCCTTCAGGAAAATGGCACAAGGCTGTATTTAACATTTTGCTTGACCGTTTGCATTGTTGTTTTATAGATACTACATTGCAATGTTGTGTATGTTTTTATAATGTTAGTTTTTAACAGTAGTTTGTCTCAGAACCAGTCTGATATGAACAAGAAAATGCTTCGCATTTTAAGAAACGCAGGATTCAAGTAACAGCTGCCTCTTCGCCTTAGCTTGTGACACATCTACTGAATTTAGAAAGCACCTCAGGCACTCTGATTCATTAATGAAGTTTTCCTGTTGATGGAAATTAGCTATTATTTACATTTATTAACAGTACATCTCTCATGCCTGGCGGAGCTGCATCAGGAATGCTTAGGGTGCAGGCATAAGTCCTGGACGTCTCGCTGTGTCTGACTGACTCTAAGTCATATGCGTTTAGATACCGCCAGTGAATTTATGAGGACGGGCAAGTGTGTCGCTGCATGTGTAAATGTGCGCGTCATTACGCACCCCCCCCCCCATGCCATCAGCCTGGGAATGTGGGCCTTCAGCGAGTCTGTCCCTCAGGCAAGCCTGTCTTCCTTCAGGTCCTCATTCTGTCCTACTTTCCGGACCGAGAGGGAACCCACACTTCAGAGCCCTTAATTGATAAACTGAAACCATTACACATACCAGTGGCTTTTGTAAACATTTTACAAGATAATTTTGTGTTTTTTTTTCTTTAATCCATCAATGTTTCAGGCAGATTAAGCGGGTACCGCCTGTGTGATAAATGGCAAAGTTGGTAGGAATGGGGCAGCCTCATTCCAATTGGTTGCTTTGCATGGTAACTGTATAAAACAGCCAATGGCTCGCTTTGCTGTTTGACGAAGGTTCTCTGGCCTGCATAAATTGGAGGCCTGTCGACCGTGATGCTCTCTCACGGCACGCCGGCCATCACAATCACAAGGGACCAGGGGCCTTCTGCGCCATCGTGTGAGCTTGAAGCTGACCATCTCCAAGGGTGAAAATGAATCTGCAGAAAATGCTGCGATTTGGTTCCTTAGTATAAATGTGGTTATATTATAGCCATTGACAGCTATAATTTCTACACGTGGCATGAGGGGACACAAGTACTGCTGCACCGGGGCACTTAGCAGGAAACGCACTGCTTCCTGCCTCACCTGTGTCCACAGTGGACTACACCTGCCACAGCAAAGGTCAAAGGTCAGGGGCTCCCGTCAAGCCATGCAGCCCCTTGGTAAGTGGCAACCACAAAGGTTTGCGATGGATTTGAATACCAAACATGGAGGCACCTGCTTTGAAACTTCCGTTTGATTAGCCTGCAGTCTGGTTCTATCCTGTTCGTGTGACCCCTCCCCCGCAGCCCCGCCCATATTTGAATTCCCTCAATTTCCTTGTTTTCAAACTAAACAGAGACCATGTGTTGCATGGACAGGACAGGTGAAAATCGGGGTCCTTCTCTACAGTGACTGCCGCCCATATTTCTCACAACATTCTCAGTTGGGTTCTAACTCTGCAGTTTTTCAGTTTATGTGGAGGCCAAGAGTCCAATCTAGTTTTAACTATTTTTGTCTCTAGGGAAGAGCAGCATGTGCATTAGATATGGGCCCCGGCATATGATAAAGTTGCTTGATTAATAATAATGATGTTTCTCCTACTGTGCAGCCCTGAGGGACTCGGAGCTACAGGACCAGCTTCTTTAATAATTCTATTGCATTGGAATGATCTGATTTACTGCTGGGCTTGGAGAAAGTATGCTGGGAGAGCACTGGGAGAGTGCTGGAAGAGTGCCGGAAGAGCACTGGGACAGTGCTGGGAGAGCGCTGAGAGAGTGCCGGTAGAGCACTGGGACAGTGCTGGGAGAGTGCCAGGAGAGCACTGGGAGAGCACTGGGACAGTGTTGGGAGAGTGCCGGGACAGTGCCGGGAGAGCGCTGGGAGAGTGCTGGGAGAGTGCTGAGAGAACCCTGGGAGAGCACTGGGTGAGCACTGGGACAGTGCCGGGAGATTGCTGGGAGAGCACTGGGAGAGTGCCGGGAGAGCACTGAGAGAGCACGGGGAACCCAGGAGCATGACTGGAGAATTCTGAGAGTCGTTCTAGTGCTCCAGAGTCCCGGGTCATGGGAGAGGGCATTCAGCCATGTGGAATCCTCTCCCTCAGCACACGGTGCCAATAACCATCGGGTGGCCAATTTGAGGAATAACCGGGTGTGTCAGGGGGACTGGGACAGTGCTGGGAGAGTGCCAGGAGAGCACTGGGACAGTGCTGGGAGAGTGCCGGTAGAGCACTGGGACAGTGCTGGGAGAGCGCCGGGAGAGTGCCGGTAGAGCACTGGGACAGTGCTGGGAGAGTGCTGAGAGAGCACTGGGACAGTGTTGGGAGAGTGCCGGGACAATGCCGGGAGAGCACTGGGAGAGCGCTGAGAGAGCACTGGGAGAGCACTGGGACAGTGCCTGGAGAGCGCTGGGAGAGTGCTGAGAGAGCGCTGGGAGAGCACTGGGAGAGCACTGGGACAGCGCTGGGATAGCACTGGGAGAGTGCTGGGAGAGCACTGGGAGAGCGCTGAGAGAGCACTGAGAACCCAGGAGCATGACTGGAGAATTCTGGGAGTCGTTCTAGTGCTCCAGAGTCCCGGGTCACGGGAGAGGGCATTCGGCCATGTGGAATCCTCTCCCTCAGCACACGGTGCCAATAACCATCGGGTGGCCGATTTGAGGAATAACCGGGTGTGTCAGGGGGACTGGGACAGGGCCACATCTGGGGGTGCGGGGGCCGGCATGCCCTCACCACGGAAACCCATCCGCCGAGTTGGCCTCCGCGGCCGGCGATTTCTGCCGTTATTGCGTTCACTGTCGGAATGCACACCGGTAATGAGTTTGACTGAAGGAAGTAATAACTGTGATGGGATTTTCATCAAATCAAGGCCGCTTGGTGAGGAATAATCAGTAAGGGAATCAGGGGTGAAAGCTGACCTGACAAAATGTGAAATATCATAACCTACAGTCATAAAGGAATCAATGAGCTGCACTTTCCTCCATTCTTTTGAATATAGACACGGGAGAATGAAAAACAGCCTCTCTTTGGCCTCCGTAGACAAAAAACAACGAACGCTGTGGACTGGTTGGTGTGGCGTACCAGCATGGTCTTGGGGGCTTCTTAAATCCCACATCTCTTGTAAAATATTCCATGACCTATTTTGTTCTTGGTGTTTCACACCAGCCCAGACGTGGCAAATTCAACTGATTTCCACCATAAATAATAGTAATCTGTACAAAATGGATGGAAAAACACTGTTCATCTTTACATATCCGATGTTGTGTGTACACCGTTCAAAAACGTTGTAGAATACAGACGGAGATATTCAAAGCACTGTGTGAATGTTTTTTGTGGCCTTAATGGTGAGCTTTCCACTGTACGTTTAAAAGTTTGTACACTGTAGAATATAGCGCAATGTTTTATAGACCAAGTGTTTTTTTTATGAACTTCATATTTTTTCAGCAAGTTTAAAACCACTTCCTTCTTTTGATGATTGAATGATTCCTATGAGTCCAGATCTGTGATGGGATTCTTTAAGTCATCCTCGAAATGACTGTAAGATCATCACAACTATCATTGTGTCAAGGCCTGAAGTAACAGTCACGGTGACATACAGCATTACATGCTGAAAGCTGGTCGTTCTTGTCTTGGGCTGAAGGTGGCCACACGGGGGGGGGGGCGTCTTTACCATTCAAAGGCTCAGAATCCCTTGCATACAGTTAATGGTCCCCCAACACGTCTTTGTTTCCCAGAATGCCTGTGATGCCTACAGGTGGCAGCGTGTTACCTCCTTAATTCTGTGCTCTTTTTTTCCTTGGATACAAGCTGACCTCCTTTCCCCGTAATTCTTCCCCGATAAGGTATGGGTTGATGATGTGGTATTTCCCAGAGGTAGAAGGGTTTAGGTATTTTATATTTCAGCTATATTGGGCATATTTGTGTCAGGGGGCACCATTGTTTCTAAGGGCTTCTGAAAATGAGAAAAAATTACATAATGGGTTTATTATAATAGGATTTGGGTTAGAAAATACAAATATGATTATTATTCCTTGGACTCCTTGCATCATCATCTCTTTAGAAGGCAGACATTATTCCTGAATGAAAATTCTCTGTTTCTAGCTATCAACTAAAGTTAGGGTCACTACTGTAAGTATTCAAGGCTACTTGTCTGTATAACAGACCCATAACGACAGCACAGCCGCACTGCACGAGGCGTCTTCCAGTTAATGAATAATTTGTCCTGTGAAAGGTTGCTGTTCATACCAGCAGTTCCTTGGAGGTGCAGCACTGTCCTTTCCCTGATGGGCGACCCTCCAAGTGCCAGAGTGTGAGTTGCGGATTAGCCTTGGGCCTGAACTTTCACAACCTGAATAGCCTTGCGTAACATGTAGCTTATTAAGTTAGCAAAGCATATTATTCTTAGCTACGCAGCATTTTCCCCCATGGCTCCAAGAAGCACGGACTGTATCCTGCACACTAGCTAACGCGACGATGCATGGAGTCGCCTTGCTCAAAGTAGCTATGGCAGCATTACGTTGTACCTGATCTCATTCGTGTACATGTTAAAGCATTCAAGCGTTTGTTTAATGTCTGCTACAGCTGTGCTGGGAACTTGATATAATGCAGCGCTGGGATAGGCTGAGACCCTTCTTCGTTAAGTATGCATTAAGGCATATGGCGTGATCCCTCGCGTCATTGGCTGATGTATTCCCTTTGTTTGGTCCAGACGTGACATCGAGATGATGTCACCCTGTTTCTATTACCTTTATTACGCTTGTTCATCGAAGCTCTTGGGTGTTGGTTATTACTGAATCTACGGCCTCCTTACATCTTGGGGATCATTAAATAATGCATCTCTGCTCCATCTCCACAGACCACGGTGTTGCAGCACGAGGCACCAGTCCTTGGCGCACGCAGGCCTGTCCTTTGAAACGCAGCTTTGATCATTGCTGGTCACATATGTATCAGTTCCTCACATGTGTCCCTGCCATCTGTAATTAAAAATGGATCCGCGTTCTCCCAAGTCCAGCACAGTGTTGCCTGGAAAATTCATCTTGGATAACAAAATGATGACTAACACATGTGTTTTTCATTCATCTGGAGCTGAGATCAGTCGCAGTGATACACATGAGAGAGTCTCTATCAAACAAAGATTTTAATTTGCATATTATGTTTTTGAAGCCTTGAGGTGTGGAGCATGCAGTGATTACTGTGTGTAGAAGCCTTGGAGGTATGGAGCATGCAGTGATTACTGTGTGTAGAAGCCTTGGAGGTCTTGTAATTTGGTCTGTGTTTATATGTGTGATAACGACCAACCAATCACACCCTCAATTGACATCCCCTTTTGATGATGCAATTTCTAACAGAGAAAATTGTCAGAATGTATTGCAAGCAAAAAAAGTGATTAGATTTGGGTGTTTTCTATGAATCACCTGTCGTTTTACACATTTTCATCCACAGCGAGTGGTTTTGATTAATTCTTAAGCATTTGTCCGTTAATGTTTTTCTTATCTCTGTCACAGACATTTTCAGGCCAATGGAAGAGTGAAACGCGTTGGATAACGTGGTGCAGGAGGTGGCATTTCCCAGAATCCTCTGCTCTGTGACTGATAGATTAGTCCACAGCGGCGGCCGTGTTTTATGGTGCCTCGTAAGGGACCGGATTAAGCAGTCTAATTAGCAGTCTGTGTACAGTAATTACTGGCCGTTGCCTGGTGTTGGCAGCCTAGGGGGGGTTAGGTGGAAATGTCATAAAATCGTTTTTCTGTGCGGACTTTTCTGTTACATCGGATTTTCCCTGTCCCTCTCCCCATACATCTTGGTCCTGACCTGTGATTTGTGCATCCAACAGGTAAAACTATTTGTTTTTTACAATTTTAATGAGGTGATCAATGTTTTTTTTCCTGTTTTTTTTGCCTGTTTTTACTGACTCCTGTTTTACCCTCACAGAATATGCAGGGTTTGTTATATTTTATTGTCTGGGATTAAAACCTTGTTTTATCTTACATTAAAACAGCTTTTAAGGAACCAAACCAAAGCAGCTTCTCGTCATGCGTCTGTGATGGTGCCCCCTGGCTGCTCTGGTTAGTCGGCCAGGTTCAGCTTTGGTCAGGCTCGGTGCCGTCTCCTTTCATGACGGCTGCTTGAATGATATAGAAAACGCTCATATTTAAAAGTACACTGTATTTTATTCACTTTAACTTTTTTGGTCCTGCATAATCCCTGTATGAAGGCCTTTAAAACACGCAGCTTAGTAACGGGGTTTAGCTTAATGAGGCTAACGACGAGAGAAGCCATTAAATGTCTGCGCCCATCTAATTAAACTGCAAAGCTAGTAGCTGAGTCTGAGCGAACACGTCTGGCTACACATAAAACCTGCCTTTGAGGAATTGATGGGTGATGTCTTTCTTTTCGGAGAGGCAGAGAGTGCGCTTCTAACAGCTCTCTTTAAGGCTGGCCCATTTCACCGAGGGTCCCAGGATGTTAGGATGGCTTGCTGTCCTGTGGACTCCAATGACGTCGTGCTCAACGTGCACACGGGTACAACCGCGTCTCAGTGCACGTTTCCATGTGAACAGCATGGAGGGAAACATGGCACCTTCCGAGGAGCTGATCTTCACGTGGAAAGTCACTGACCCAGCTCATTAAATCACCACCTTCCACTAAATCATTCAAGGCGTTCAGCACTGACACTCTGCTCGCACATACTGTTATTTCAGTTTTTAGTAAAGTAGTCATACTTTCTCATTTCCCTTCCCTTTTTTCACAAACCAGAGCAGGTAGATTAAGCCAATTAACAGTATTCCTAATTAGCCATGCACTGTCAAGACTATGACATAAAGTTGATGCCTTGTGCTCTTTGTGTGATTTCCCATGAAATCAACAAAAACGCATTACTCCGGGCACCAGGATGTCGGGAGCAAAGACAAGGCTCTGAGGCGCCGAGGCCTGCTTTGATGGAAATTTCCAGAGGTTTCCGTATGTGCTGATTGGAGTCCATTGTGTGAGTGGTGCTACTAACGTTAGATATCAGACTCTCCGCAGGGTCATAAATTAGTTGAAAACTTACAATAATGTAGTTTTTATTGCCATAAATAAATAGTACTCAAGTGAAAATTTCAATATTACTAAGGATGTAAAGCTCTTGCTGCGATGGACTGGCCCGCCCCGGCGCCCCGGGGGGGGGGGGGGGGCGGGGGCTCGGGGGTGTGGGGGCGGCGGGGGGGGGGATCGATCTGGACCGGAGGTGGTCTGTCCTGGAGGTTCCTCTGATTCCGGCTGGCCTCGCCCAAACTCTGTAGCCTCCTCTGATGATGCTCTTCCAGTTCCCTCCACAGTTCTGCCCGTTCACGCTCTCGCTTCAGCTCCCTGCGTGGGAGAAAGGAAAGTCATCCACAGGTACTTACAGGTATGCACTGATACTCACAGGTATGCACTGATACTCACAGATACTCACAGATATGCACTGATACTCACAGGTACTCACAGGTATGCACTGATACTCACAGGTACTCACAGATATGCACTGATACTCACAGGTACACACAGGTATGTGCTGATACTCACAAGTACGCACTGATACACACCGGTACTCACAGATATACACTGATACTCATTGGTACGCACTGATACTCACAGGTACACACAGGTATGCACTGATACTCACAATTACGCACTGATACACGCCGGTACTCACAGATACACACTGATACTCACAGGTATGCAGATATACAGGTATGCACAGATACAAACTGATGTGCACAGGTATGCACTGATACTGACTGATGCTCACAGACACACACTGGTATACACTGATATGCATTAATACGTACTAGTACTTTCAAGTACATACGGATACCCTATGACACTCAGGGGTACTCAGTGATACAGGTACACACTTTTACACACTGGTATGCACTGATATGCACTCTAGGACTTACAGACACACGCTAATATGTACTGATACTGACAGTCAGGCACTGAAGTTCACAGGGCATTAACAACAAATAAAACAATTTTTGTAAACAAAAAATAAATACTACAACTGAGCAAAAACTATTAAAATCGTTTCCAAATGAATTGAAAGAAAATAAAAAACAAATGTCAAATACTTTCAGTTACTGTTTTAATATTATTTAGCTAGCTGTTTTAACTGGGCTCTCCCAGTGTTACCTGTAAACCATTAATAACACCTGGGACATGTTTAGTCTATTTTGCTGGCATTAGTGCGTAGTCTGCACTGTGTAATTATGTAGGATTCTCTAAAGATCAGACACATAATATAGCTTTACCCATTTCGGCCTATACCCAGAAATAAAGCTACTATATCTGAAACTGAAGCTAAGATACATTAACTGGATTTCAATTGAAAACTTAAACCAATAGAAAAATAAAAACTAATTTTAAAAATCGTAGTTATAATAGCACAGTACAATAACAGTGGTATACACTGACCCTCGCTTTATAATGATTGTTTTCTCCTACTGCAGCAGGAAGGCTACTCACTTCTGCTTTTCTACTTTGTAAGAGGCGGTGAGCTCGTCAAACAGCTTGCTGTTCATCTCCATGAAGGTCTTCAGCACGTTGTAGATGAGTGACACGATGGTCCTGGACAGGGACAGGAAGGGAAGACGCAGCACAGGAGATGACTGACTGAGCGGCGACATTAACGCAGCCTCGTTCTGCCGGTGCCGCTGTGCCCACTGTGTCACTCCCAGCTCCCATGTCACCAGAGCAAATTACAAGGACACCAACCAAGCCTAGAGACACTGTGTCTGATGCCGTCTGGCAGAATTCCCAGACGTCAAGGGTGGGATGGCTGTGCCCTCCTTGGACGGCAATCCGCATCTGTGAACTCAGAAACTATCCCTCCCCGGACCAGTCAGGCAATCCCAGACCAGCTGTGCTTTTGCCTCTGGCTTTTGGTCCGATTTCCAGTTAATTATTCGCTCTATTTATCCTGCCGGGGAGCATGGTCCAGGGTGGGGGGGCGTGGGGGCAGATGGTACAGCGTATCAAAATTAGAAACTAATATAGTGATTAAAGGAGGATGGTTGAAGGAAACAGGACCACCGGGAATGGAGTCTGACACGGACCGCTTAAGGGAGGCATGCGACCTTTGACCCGCTCTGATCTCGCATATGCGTGCGCGGTAGGACACTCACTGGTTCCAGTGCTCTTTCGAGACTCTGTAGAGCGTGGAAAAGACCAGAGGGAGGATGACCTGGCAGTTCTCCTCGATGAGGCTCAGGATGTACTCATTGTTCCAGAAGTACAGGGCCCGCTCGGCGACCTGGCAGGAGGTCAGAGGTCAAGGTGAAGAGGTGGTGGGAAGGGAAATGGGGGGGGGGGGGGTAAGAGAGAGAGAGAGGACATATGATAAAAAAAACAGGAAGGGAGGAGACAGACTAGAGAGTTTTGAAATCATATTATGTTGTAAAATGCTAGTATCAATTTTTACATTATACATGCATCAACCCATCCTCTCATTTTCAGTAATTACTTAACCATTCGCAGTCCAAAGCCAGAACTCAGACTCCCAAAGCCCTCCTTTAACGAGAAGCTGCTTACGTAGATAGTTAGCCGATTAATGAGCTGCTTGTTTTATTCCAAACCTCCCATTCATCTAAGATACTGATATATCTTCTCGTGTATTAAAGCTCTTAGTATGTTAGGGTTAAGTGCCTGATATTAATTCCGTTACTGTGTAATGTTCACAGTGTGTTCTTCTCACCTAGGATAAAATTAAATTAAAGGTTAAATGAGGTTAAATAATAAGGACATATAATAAAGGCATTTAGAGACACCCTCACCTGAAAGTGGGGGCTGGAAATGCAAGCTGCGATCTGCTTGAAAAGGGGTTCCTGCACCCGGACAAACTGCGAGGGTTCGATCACGTCCAGGATCTCCTCCATCTCCCCGAGGAACATCACCTGCCGAGGGAGGTATCAAACCTTTCAGAAGATACTCGGAATTGACAAAAATGTACAAAGTACAACAGCAGTAGTTCATAAGTGTTTTACTTGCACAAAAATGTTCTGAAGGCAGAAGGAAAAACAACTGGTGCATAGAGATAACCAATCAGATTGTAGAGGAGGCGGGGCCGATCAATCAGATGTCTTGGTCCCGCCTCCTCTTCAATCTGATTGGCTAACTCTCTGAACCAATAATTTTTAGTTCAGCCGTCAGAACAATTTTGTGTAAGAGAAACTCCCACGAGCAGAGCAGCATCTACAATAACTGACTATTAACATGTCGGCAACAACACATTTATGTACAATAAAAAATTCTCTGAATTATTACAGCATATATGGACAGCAGGGATGGTAAGGTTCACTGATTCGCATCGGTGCACCGCCATAAAGGTTCATGATGTGATTGTCCAGATTAAAAAAGTGTGAATACAATTTGAGATGGACTTGGGATGCATTGTCTCTAACATATTTACATTTGTGGTAAAATACAATTTATTGATATATTATTATTAATACAGGACCTATGCCTTTATTACTTAGAAGTATGAGCAATAAATTTTGACCACTAATTTAATTTACACAATTTAGATTGACACCCCTTTACTGCGCTGTTTCTGTACCAAACTGCATCGTATTCTTTTGCATTGCATCACATTGTGTTGAATAAAATTGTGTCAATTGACACTGCATCGCAATAGGATTGAATTAGTGGTTACTTGATATGTGTCTTTAATGTATTGAATTGTCTGCAATGCATCGAGATGAGTATCATAGCGCCTCAGTGGAGGAGATGCACATCCCTTTTGGACACACACTGTAATCAGTGTAAAATTATTTATTCTTCAGCTGTGATATGAAGTCCAATGCTAAGCTGTAAATACACACTTCAAATCAAATCACTATATTTGATTCATCATTTCACACTTGTTATCTACAGCTGTGTGAACCATTTGTGTGCAGGCCCACAACAGCAAAATGTTGTAAACCAAAATGAATAGTGCAAATACAAAGTATCCAAAAATGGTACTATACAGTATTGTATTAATAAATAGTGCACAAATTATGAACAAATACACACAATGTACAGCCATATGAATGTAAGTATGGATGACAGTGAATGAGTTCTTTGACCAATGATCAGCATCCTGATGGTTTAGTGCAGTGTTTCCCAATCCAGTCCTTGGGGACGCTCAGACAGTCCACATTTTTGTTCCCACCCAGCTCCTAATGTGGACTGTCCGGCAGGGAGCAAAAACGCGGACTGTCTGAGGATCACTGAGAACCAGGTTAGGAAACACTGGTCTAGTGGATGAACATGGAACATAGTTTGTTTTGTCGCTATGCCATACACCCATAGGACCTACACATCTGATTTCCGATACCCCCCCATCTCCATAAGACATCCCTGTTTTCCCTCACCTCCTTCTGGGTGCAGGTCTTCGGCCAGTACTTCAGCAGTCCGCGGACGATCTGAAGCCAAAGCACAGAAAGCGAATGATTTAGCACTTGGTGGCTAGTGAGCCCTATACCCACCCTGCTCAGGGTGGCTCCAGGCAGTCTGGAAAAGGTCGGCCGCTCGACAGGGACTCACGTGTTCAGTGACGGTCGCGTCCTTCTCCATGAACTGCACTACGCAGTAGGCCAGCTGCAATCGAGAGTACAATATTCACACAAAGCCCAACCTTTTATCCGTCGTTTTATTACATTTTAGCGTTACCTGAGCAAAACCATTAGCCAAAGCACCCTACTTTTTTACATATGGATATTTTACTCAAGGGTACAACAGCAAAGGCTTTTGGGGGATTTATGCGCCACCACATGACCTCCCTTCAAGACATTTGGACTTTACCATCGGTAAAAGATTTTTAGTTTCAGTACATTATTCAATAAATTACTTTAGATAATCAACACTTTTTACAAATTAGACTGCGTTAATAATTTTACCCCAGTGTAGGCTAATGTAAATGTTATTAGCATGTTTAATGTAGGCTAGCTAGGCTATGATGTTTCCTAGGTTAGGTGTGCTGTATTAAAATGCATTTTCGCCGGGGGGCGCACTAGACCCTTTGTCGTTACCAAAACGAAGCGGTGCGTTACCAAGGAACAAAAACAAAAACACTGTGCTGTGTTTGCATATTTATCATCATAATTTTGCTCATATTTATTGTCGTAATGAAGCACCTTAATATGTACTTGTGTTTTATGCTGTGTCTTCCAGTGCCCGGCAGAATATTCATAGTACAGTGTAACAGGCAGTTTGCTGTGCAGATGACAATAAGCTCTTGGGGAAAAAAAGAAAGGTAAGAAAGCATCCATCCATCCATCCATCCATCCATCAGTGCTCATCCCTGTCAGGGTCGTAGCTAGCCTGGAGCCCGTCCTAGGAAGCAGAGGACGCGAGATGCCAGTCAGCTGCAGAAGGAAGCAGACATACCGCTGGCAGCGTGACTGATTACCGTGTCACTCTACCTGCTGCTCCATACATCCTACAATCGTACAATATTTACAATTTGCACATGTTTTTTTTATCTTTTACTCAATGCATTGCCCACTGAACTAATGCGACATACTTTATTTTTGAGAAATCAGACAGTATCAGGAGGTTAAGGGCCTCGCTCAGGGGCCCAACAGTGACATCACTCTGGTGGACCTGGGATTCGAACCAGCAACCTTCTGGTCACGGGCACCGCTGCACGTACGTACTACCATTTGATATAATTTAGCATGCACAGAGGGTGGAGGCACCGGTAAAGGAGGGTGTGTTTGGCTTCTGATCATGGTTTCCCATGAAAGCACGGGGGGGGGGTGGGGGGGT
>JAODKC010000130.1:14825840-14839223 GCA_026777985.1 Mormyrops attenuatus
CTTGACCCGCATACGCGGTCACGCAAAGCGGTGGGACGCCCCCCCCCCCCCCCGCGATGATCTTTATCCGCGTGCGCATTCAGCACGAGCAGCACGCGAGCGTCGTGCCGCGGATCCGCGCGCTCGGCTGGATTCGCCTTATTCGCCGGCCGCCTTTAACCTCCTTAAATCATGTTTGTGTTTATGACACCGCCGAGGCCCCCCCAGCACGAAGGCGCTGTGACGAGCGGCAGACACGCAGTTGAAGGGCAGACAAAAGCCTTTTCCAGTTTACATGATATTTGGTTGGGGATTTAGTAAGAGCTCGGCGGCGCTTCGCTTCCAATATTCTGGGCGATAACGGCGAGCCGAAGCCGTCGCGGAAAGGAAGGTGGTGCTTTCTTCATTTGTGCTGTAATTACACCGTGTGAATAAAAGCCCTAATTACCGGCGCGCATGGCCCAATAATAGTTTTTAATTTTAAATTATTACGGCGATGGGTTGGCGGCGCCTTAAACCGCGTCCGGGCGGCTCCGTCGCCGTCAGCCGTTATTATAACATCATCCTAAAGCCTTTGGCGAGGTGTGCCACACAAAGAAAGACTAACAAAACCGCCGACTGGCTTTAGTTTTACAAGTCAGCGCATGCTGCGTTTATTTACGTGCGAGAGAAAAATAAGAAAATCCACCGCGCAATATGCTGCGTTTGGACGTGTAAACGTGCGCTGCGGCGTTTAAGGTTATTTGTTCTAAACTTTCCATGCAGTCGTTTTTTTTTTTTTTTTTTTGCTCTTTTTCGTTTTTACCCCCAGCACAAAATCGTTATATTGACTGGGTTTAAATTTGTATGCTTGAGACGCCTTTGGAAAATGATGCCGGTGTGCACTGCCAGGAAAATGCCCCGGCTAAGGAGAAAGGCACGGCCCTTTCCATCCCTTTAGATAGGTGCAGCAGAGGTGTCTCCTAATGGAGGACGAGACGTGGCGCCTCTCCGTGTGACCTGTCATCGGCCGTAAAGTGTCGGCGGAGACTTAATGAATCCCTGACCGCAGATGGAGTCCCGCGTCCCCTAACTGACTCCTCATACTCCGCGTCCCAGACTCGCTCCCAGCGCTTCCCTGACGGAAGCGTAATGGAAGTGTCTGCAGCTCTTTTACCAACTTGACTTTTTAAATGGGTTTTCTGGTACGGGGTCACTGGTACATAAAAGACTCCATTTAGCACTTAGTGGCAGTCACAGACTGGACCAGAGAAAGGACTGACGGGGTTTGCTCCCCGCTCACCTCTAAGGGCCCCCCATGTATTCCCATGGGTGCAGCTGGCCTCCCTATTCCCATTACTACCAGCCACACACTTATTTTTCCTTCCATGTGCTCAGTAAGTCAGCCGTAGTCCCCGTTCTATAATCCCCATTTACATTTTAGAGCCTAATGTTCCAGAGTTTGAGAGAAATTAAGGCTTCTGAGGCCGCTTCTCTGCCGAAGCTCTTAAGTGATTTCAGATGTTTTCCTGGAGTGGCTGAATCGCCATAATAAAGCTGGGGATGGTGGCTAGTGGAGGCCCGGCTGCAGGAGGAAGTGGCAAAGACGTTTTTTAGCTTTGTAATGTGTAGGCTTCAGTCAAAGCGAAATCTCGTCTAAAGCAATCATGCCGGGAACTGCCAGGAAGAGTGACAGATTAGATCTGAATTGGCAAGCAGATCATGAGTGTGGTTTCGGAGCCCTTGGCAGAGCCACTCCTGTCCAGCTGATCCTCTCCTTGGTGCTATTGGCTGTCGTATCTGTCAGCTGGAATCACTGACATCACAAAATCCCGATTTGCTTTTTACCTGACAGTCTTCATTTCTAGTTAAAATACCTCATCTGTCGTTGGACATTCCTGTTTCTGCCTTCAGCCCATTTTTTACTTGATATGTTTACAGTTCCTCCTACTCTCTCCTGATTGGTCTCCACCTCCTGAAAAGTATCAGGTATGCCAGGAGTCACATCTCTGTTAGGCCCTTGAGCGAGGCCCTTAACCCCCCCCAAAACGCTGGGGGGGTGCAGGGAAAACGGCCTGACCCTGCACTCACCCCCCAAGCTTCACTAGCACCTGTACGTATGAGTCTCTGTCTCAAAGGAGAGCATGATGGGATATGTGATATAAAGGAAGCTTTGCAGTACGCCTGCACTTGTGCGTATATAGATGGCAAATAAAGCATCATTCCCTTTCCAGTCCTGGCAATGTAACAAAGACTACCACTCTTTCCCGAAGAAGCCTTTAATGAGGCAGATGATCCCTGAAGAATCCTTTGTCCGAGCAGTTTGGGAATTCTCTCTTTGTTGTTGATGAAATATACGTGAAGCCTGTCCTCTGGATGTATGTGGCGTGTTTCAGGAGTGTAGCGTAAAAGCTGTCGATAGATTTGCAAGGGTGTCTGCTTTCAGAAAGACACACACCCTGAAAGTGTCAGAATAAAAGTAATGGCAGAACTTTGGCTTCTTCAAGGGATTAACTCAGACAAAAGATCCCCACTTGGCAATTACTGAAAACGTATCAGCAACTCGCAGATACAGATGTGTTCGGCATTAGGTAAGAAAGAGAAGTGTTTCATTCTAAGACTCTGCCAAGTCTGAGTGAGGCATCTGAATTTACTAATTGCTTAAGGAAAACGAAGAATCAGCATCCACATTAACGAACACAAATTGATTTCTTCTGCATCATAATAATAGTCGTGTTTTCAGCAGCTTTATTCAGCAGTTTAATTGCTCTTCCTCTTCACAATCAGTACATTGTTTTCATTCTTCCAGCTTCCAGATAAAAGTATGAAGTCACTTTCTTGGTTATAAATGAGCAGCTTAATGTGAGGCTTAATGAAAAGAATGATATTAACTTAAAAAATTTTGACAATATCATAATAGAACTTGTAGTACAAATAGTAACAACTGTTTTTTGTGTGTTTTATTTTGTGGAAAACTAGATATCAAAGACAGAAGGATTGCTTGTCTTTCAATACAGGAAATGCCTGTTCGTCGAGTGCAATAGTCTTTATTATTTTCTGCTGCTAACTTTGAATATTGATAAAGCTTAAATATCAGGCAAGACTGACACATCAGACTGATGCCTATATATAGATTTCTAATGAATATTGGTTGATACCGATATATTGTACAGCTCCAGTTAAAGGCCTTGATCAGGGGCCAAATGGTGACATCACTCTGCCAAGCACTGGATCTGAACTGGCTCAGCCTGCCGATCCACATACCACCCAAAATCGGAATGTAAACATGCATCTGCTAAGGTTTAGTCATCTCTGCCAGAGTGGGTCGTACGTATGGGCTCTATTTGTATTCATGGTGTATGTCTAGCAGTGAAGACTTCACCAATGTCATGTAAACTGGAAGCCCAGACCTGTAAGGGTGTCTCCATAGACGCCCAGTGCCAGCATACCGGTGTCCCAGAATGCTGGGGGGGGGGGGGGCTTTGTTAATCTTGCCACAAGAATCTTCCATGCATATGCCATCTTTATTGGTATTATGTGGAAGTTCCCCCCGGCTCAAACCTGGGGCTGTAAGTCTGAGTGTTTCTAGCATCTGGTTGGCCGGGCTGAGTTTCCACCGGATTGCATGGCTGAACCCCCGCACCGCATTCATCACTCTACAGACGAGCTGTGAAAATCGTCCTGGTGAAAAATGGCCGGCGGAGAGTTCTGGGCAGGCCTCTGGGGATGGCGCCAGGGCTGGGCTGGGCCGGGCGGCCGCTGCTCTCAGCCCGGGCCCCCGTCTACCAGTACTTAACAAATCAAACAGCGGAGCGTGCCTTGAAGAGAAATCAATGCGAACCCGAAGGCTGCATTCATCAGGCCTTGGCCGTGTCATAAGGGTGGGGGCTGGGGGGGGAGGCACCTCGGAACAATCCTAATAGCAGGACAAAGCAGAGAGGCACTGACGAATGGCCCCGAGCCGCGCCGTGATCGCATCCTAATGTGCGGCGCCTCTATAAGACCTGACTAATGTCTGAAGCCGGCAAATTTGTCACATTTGTGCCTTCAGAAGCACGTTGCTGCTGGAGACCGCGTCACGTCCTGCTAATCCTTTTGTTCGCACCTCCCATCTTTGTCTGTCTTCAAATATATATATATTTCTTTTCCTTTTTCCCTGCCTTTCATGCTCCTTCTCTCTTCTTTACTCTGCTCTCTCACTCTGTCAGTCTGTCTCCCTTGCATTTATCTCATTTGGACCACAGTGTCTCCAGTGGCAGTAAGAATGAAGTGTTGATCTCTCTTCATGGGTCTCAGGGCCTCGCGAGTGCATTGTCGTTCCTGTGAAAACAATGACTGGCACATTTCTTTTTTTAACATGTTCTAAGAAATAAACGTCGATTAAATTGAATTTTAATGGACGGCGCGTTGCTTGTGAAAGGTGTAATCCATTATCCGATGATTGTAATGTTGTTTGAAGCTGGGTGTGATTTATGCTGTGTGTTACGTGAGGGTGAGGGGGGATTTGTAAAGAGACAGATCGTCCTTATGAAGTCTTAAATATCGTGCTTGTGAGTGTGGCCGCCGGTGAGTTTTCAAAAGGGGGGGGGGCAGTTTTTGTCTTACAGCATGTGTCAGGACACGGACGGCATCACATTAATTTCACCCACGTTCGGGCTCTTTGGGATCAAAAATGAATCAAACATGACTTTGTTGATTCTTAAACACCTGCATTCCTCGCACAGCTCTGTTGTTGTCTTGGGTTTTTTTTCTCATTAGCAGAGACCTTCTCTGTAAGACCGCTCTGTCACCGCCCTAGGTGCCTAAATCCGCAGGTTAATCTGTTTGGATCACATTCAGTATCCCAGGTCCTGCCAGGTGGTGAAGACAGGGGGGTGAAATCTGCATGCGAGCGAGCGGGCATCAAACGTGGGTGGTCACTTTTTTTTGATATGCGCATATAAATGTGAACGGTAGTATTAGGTCAGGCTTTACAAACGGAATTTGTGTACAGAAGCGGGTGAAGGTGACCATATGGCAAAGAGACGTGTGCGTTCCCTGCTCAGAGATAAAGCGGCTTTGAGATTGGACAGGCGAGGACGGTCTCTCTGATCCGTTTTTTTTTTTTTTTTCTTTTTTCTTGAGGACTTTAAAGCCGGTTAGTCAATTTAATCTCAGCCCGGTGCTATAATTAAAAGCCTGACTCAAATGGCACACTCTTGGGTCAGCGGTGGGCGTGTCACGCAGGGGACTGCCTTTGGATGGGTCCTGATAATTAAAGGATTCTAGAACAATGCTGATAGTTGCCAGGGGCATTAGCGGGACATTGACCTTCAGCGGTCAGGGCGGGGGGAGGATGTTGTCGTGGAGAGTGACCAGCCGGCTGCAGAGACACTCATTGGTACCAGGGGTCATGGGTGAAAGGCCCCAAGCAACTTCATGTGAAATAAAATTTTTCTGGGTTGTACTCTACACAAGAGCACAGCCTTACTGCCGTGTGTGTCTGTGCATTTGTCTTTGTATAACAATATCAAACCTATGTATTTTCATTCTGGTTCTGATCGGCGCCAACAATATTTACACCTGGCTGACAGGAGGGCAAGATTGCAGAGACATGAGCTATCCCAGCTGGCTCTGGCCGGAAGGGCCTTACTACTTCTGTGTAAGAAAGAAATTCTCCTGGTGGGGCCTAAAATCACCAGGAACCTCTCGAGACAAGAGCCAGTCTGTGAAATATAAATCTCATTCTCTTTAGATTGTGTTATACTCAAGGTTGTCTCTTATGTGAGAGAGCTGGGGTTTCTCCTAATAAATCCACTACTGGCGATTGTTGCCCAGATCATTCACAGTCCTCCTCTCGGTAAATTGTGACATTTATGACAAGGTTCCCCAAAGTTGGAGGTCGCTGTGTGTGACAGGGCTGTAGTCGCACCTTGTAGACGTGCAAAAGGGTTTTGTGAATAATTGTCGCATCACAGAGGTCCGCCAAATGCAGCACAGGCTGCCACGTGGGACACAGTTGCTAGGAGCCCAGTTGTTGGGGCTGATGCAGAAGGCTGCCTGGTAAATGATTAACAGTAATATAGCATCCCGCAGCACGCATTAGGTGTCTGCATCGGATGCAGCCTACGCTGTGCACGGGGGGTGAGCGCTCTGGGGAAGCACGCACTAATGTCTAATCTCGCACAACAGCTCCTGCAGTCTATTAATTGCCGATGTTTCTGCCAGCGGATAAAAACAATTAGCTGACCGGAGGCTAATGTTCTCCAGCGCGGCGTCCATTCTCTGACCTCGGATTGCGGCTCTGTTTTCGCCCCCTGGCGCTCTTCGATGTGAGGGAGCTCTGAGGACGGATCGGTAGGCTGTTAAAAACGGCACCATCGACCGCTTCCACCTAAAGCCTGCCCCCTATTGTCCATACACTTCTGCTCAAAGTGACTCCATGGCCGTATTTGATTTTGGCAGGGAAAGTCAGCCTAACGTCGGTACATAAATGACTCTTGTTTTATAGCTCGAGCATCGAAATGCCCAATGCTGTGTTGAATATATCTGCCTTCACCTGAGAACTGCGGGGGGGCAGGGGGTGGAACTGTTGAAATTGGAAGGGTGTCTTTAGCAGGCTCAATTATGGGGTTATGCTGTGTGATGAGGGATATTTGTCTGCCAGGTGTAAATGTTGGGGTAGGGAGGTCGTAGCTGCAGTGAGGAGGTGTTGTGGGGGTGAGCGGGGGCCCGATCGACCCCCCTCATTATCTGATCGGCCCCCACCCCCGCCCCAATAATGGTGAAAATCATCCCTGTCTGGCGTGTCTAGGACGTGATCTGTCTCTGAATAGGAAATTAACATAAGTTGTATATTTGTTTGTTCAGAAGAAGCATCTATATAGAACATTTTTTATTATTTCAGATTTACACAATGTGCTGTTTGACTGTTTTGGTTAAGAAGATAATCTTATGAGCTGACCCCGTCTCGGGCCTGAAGGCCCAGCTTCTAGGGCTGATGAACTCTCCCGGGTATAACTGAGTTTCTGGAAAAGGTCCAAACGTTCCCGGGTGTAGCTTGGGAGATCTTGCTGCAGGGACATTCTTAGAGCTGCTCCTTGGAACAGTCTGGAAGCCTGTCTGGATGCCTGGGCAAAGTACTCCGTCGGGGCGACTGCAACCGGTGGGGTTGCAAGGTTACAGAATGCCAGCTCGGAACAGGAAGTCTCTGAGACCCCTGCTTTGCTGTGATGTCGTAAGGACTCGCTTAGGCTTCATAACGATCTTTCCTGAGCTGCGGACAGGACAAGGGCAGCGGGATCCCAGGGAAGTGGTCGATCTGCTTTGTTACACGGTGCGACCGTCCCTCCGGGGTCCCGCGCTGAACTAAAGGGGCAGTTATCCGGTGCGACTGTCCCTCCGGGGTCCCGCGCTGAACTAAAGGGGCAGTTATCCGGTCCGACTGTCCCTCCGGGGTCCCGCGCTGAACTAAAGGGGCAGTTATCGACTCGGTCAACAGAAAAACAACAAGTACAGAGAAGCACGAGCGCATCGGCCCCTCTGGGTCCGGCCTGTGTTGTTTTTAGCTTCCACACAGGCCTTTTCCCCTAAAGCATAAAACTAAGTCCTAAAAAAAACTTTTAAAAAAATCAGTTTAAGCTTTATTTATTTATTTATTTTTAACAAGATAATAAATGCGGATCTTGCTAAGTAGCTTACGGACATATCAAGCATTTCAGGCATCTGAATAATTCCTTGGGTGTTTAGACGCAGCATCATATCCTTCGTTTGATACTCTTAGTTATGTTGAGCAGCTGTCCCAGGCATTATTGTCTCAGGACGTAAGCTAAGACATCTGCTGCGCAGCCCATGCATCCAGACGGCTTCTCCAGGTTCTTTACGGTGGGCTAAGAGGAACACTTTCAGAAGACGGCTTCTCCAGGTTCTTTACGGTGGGCTAAGAGGAACACTTTCAGAAGACTGCGTGTTCAGGTTTTTTATGGTGGGCTAAGAGGAACACTTTCTGAAGACTGCGTGTTCAGGTTCTTTACGGTGGGCTAAGGGGAACACTTTCAGAAGACGGCGTGTTCAGGTTCTTTACGGTGGGCTAAGAGGAACCCTTTCAGAAGATGCCGTGTTCAGGTTCTTTACGGTGGGCTAAGAGGAACACTTTTCAGAAGACGCCGTGTTCAGGTTCTTTACGGTGGGCTAAGAGGAACACTTTCAGAAGACGGCGTGTTCAGGTTCTTTACGGTGGGCTAAGAGGAACACTTTCAGAAGACGCCGTGTTCAGGTTCTTTACGGTGGGCTAAGAGGAACACTTTCAGAAGACGCCGTGTTTAGGTTCTTTACGGTGGGCTAAGAGGAACACTTTCAGAAGACGGCGTGTTCAGTTAGCGGCTAGCACTCAGCCAACGACCGTGTGACTGACCTTGCAAGCACCCTGATATTTTACTGCCTTCCCTCCCAAACGCCCCACCCACAATCTCCTAGATGCTTATCTTCACAACATGGACATGACGATGCACACTAGATGCCCGGCTGCTGGCCTCGATTGAATCAGAGCCCCATAAAATTGCACAAAGGGCCACGAATGCTTGGCCATATTCACCCAAGGCCTTGTTAGACATTACCTATTCACCTGCTGTGATGTACAATTTAAGGTAAAGCCATTTAACTAAAATGCCGAAAACAAAACATTCAATGATGATAATTAATTAGCTAATTCCAGGAAAAAAAAACATGTCACACGTTAATTTTTTAATATCTGACCGCCGCTCCCGTTCTGCAGCCCTAGTAGGCCTGCCGTTCATTTTCACGTCTTCCATTGAGGGAGGAAAATGGAAACAGAGAAACAAACACAACTTCAAAACGCATCGACAAAAGCTTAAGCAGGATAAACGGTGCCTTTCTTCTCAGTCAAAGCTAAAGCATCAGGGAGGGGAAGATGTTCCATCAACTTAATGAGTCATATCTACCCACGGAAAAAACAGGGAGAAGGATGAAGAAACAGCTTCATGATTGTCATAAACAGAAACCACTCACCTTTACTGTAGCTCGTATTTCTTATTTGTGTGTCATACCTGCCTGCTCAGGTCCTGACTTTGTCAGTTGTGTGTTAATGTGTTTTACTGTCTGTGTGTAAAGGGCTGTTTTCCCAGTGGGCGTGCATGGGGGTGGGTTTGGTGATTCTGGTTTCGTTCGGAGTTCAGTTTGTCCTGCACTTGCTGACAGTTTGCGAGGGGATCTTTCCTGGGTATGTGTGCCATACAGCCTGAGATGCCCATTGACTCAGTGGACATGCCTTGGCTGACCACAGACAAAAATTAGTTTTCTAATTAATGCATAAGGACATGCCAACAGACAGTCTATTTTTACCACCCCCTCCTAGTTGTCCTTGGTCCCCTGGTAATATCATGGTAATATCAGAGCAAAAATATGATATGGTAATTAAATCCAAGGTGAAAAAAATTACCTGTGTTCTTAGTGAAGGGGCCACAGAGAAGTCGTACATAAGAGCGTACATGAGTTATATTTGCCTGTTTCTTTTCAGTCAGAAGTCAGCTCATTAATTCAAATGTGTATATCAATAACCCTGGTGTCTCAGCTGTGGCGGCTGTGGATGTCTGCACTTCTCGTGGCAATAGAACAGTGAACAGCCAATCAGAGAGCCATTGCCATTGATCGGTGACGATCCTGGAAGCTTGAATGATTCCCGGTGGTTTTAAAAACACGATTATTTGTGTAGCTGTGTGTCAGACCTAAGGGCAGCCATATACTAATTTACAGCCATAGATAATTGAAATGTTTTTGCTCTTAGGCTTTTGCACAGCAGCTTTTATTTATTTTACTCCTGCATAGCATTCAAGGCCTCAGATAATCAGCAGTCTTTTGTGAATTTGTCCTTAACATTTGCATCAGCTCGCCGAAGGTCATAGTCCAGACATTCCCGTCACATATTATCATTGATTACTGAATTCCCCAAATGTGCGGCTGGTTTGAGTAACTGCAGCACCTAATTGATGTAATTAGGTTATTGTGGGGTGGTATGAGGTTTGTCCACTCAGCAGGGGGAGTGTGGCCCTGCGGGGGAGGCCCGGATTGCGCTGCTGTGTATTTCAGAGCCATTAGAGGGACTTGTAACACGAGAGCTCATATGAAAGCGGAGCCTCTGAGCCTGGATCCAGCGTGGGCACAGAGAGCTCTCCACTCGAATTTGGGCGCGAATCCCACAGCTGTCGGGTGAAAGCCCGCATTGAGCGCCGGGCTTTAGCGGGGCCCGTGCACTTGCAGTAAACCACCCACATGTCCGTGCCAGGAAATTCTCTCGCCTCTAGCCAGGCCTAATGGATATTTGCGAAATCCTGCCCACACTGCACATCCAGGCGTCTTTCTCCTCTCCCTTTTTTCCGGAGCCCCGTAGCTCTGCCCCAGCACTGAGAACCCTGGAGAATCCCTTTCCCCCGTCAGCACCGTTACTGCCCATCCATTGTTCCAAGGCAGATGCATTATCCCCAGCAGCCAAGGTGTCCGACATTCCCCTTATTTTTCTTTTCAAACAGCCATGAAAGTAAACTTTTCTCACCCCCTGCATTTCCCAGCAAGTATTCCCTTTGCGGGTTTATCTGCGGACGGGTGGGCGGCCGAGCCCTGAATGCTAATATTCATCTGCGGTTATCAGAGTCGGTGGCGCTTGGCATCTTGGAGGACACCAAACTGGGCACCAAACTGGGCCTGACTCACAATTATATTCATATATTTTAATGACTTCTGTTCAGTTGTAATGAATTGATTGTAATGTAGAGGGACATTGTAATTAAGTTGTTTCCCATAACAGCTGATTATGTAGAAACCTTTATATATACCGGTACACTCCTGTCTTAAGGGATTTCTGTTATATAGAGTATGTGTGTGTGTGCGTGCATGTGCTTGCATACATATGTGTGTGTGTGTGTGTGTGTGTGTATGTGTGTGCATGCGTGTACTCCAGTACCGCCACAACCCTGTTGTGGGTAAACATTCTTGGATGGATGGATGGATGGATAATGGCCTGGCGATGTAAGGCCCCCACTGGATGCCACCTTTGTTTGGCAGGTGAATCGGTTGTCTCCCTCCTTTATTCATCTTCAGGGTGTAATTGAGGAGAGCTGCCCTCCATGCAGCTCCATTTTAACCCCATGCCTTGCTAGTTGCTTTGTCCAAGCGACCCGGGCCTGTTTGTGTGAACTTGGCCACCCGGCATGTTCTCTCCAGCTGGAGCCAGGCATTAGCCTGCTCACGGCAGTCTGCGTCTGAGTCGTACAGGTAATCAACTTTTACCAGCTGGCCGACTGTACTCTGGGCACCTTAAACCGTCTGGGTGATGGCTATTTCAGCATCGGCCGACAGAGCTGTGGACACCTTAATCTGTCTGGGTGAGGGCCATTTCAGTGTCGCCTGGCGGTGCTGCAGACTCCTTAACCCGTCTGGGTGACGGCCGTTTCAGTGTCTTCCGGTGGTGCTGTGGACACCTTAAACCGTCTGGGTGACGGCCATGTCAGTGTCAGCCGACGGAGTTGTGGACACCTTAAACCGTCTGGGTGACGGCCGTTTCAGTGTCGACCGGCGGTGCTGTGGACACCTTAAACCGTCTGGGTGACGGCCATGTCAGTGTCGCCCGGTGGTGCTGTGGACACCTTAAACCGTCTGGGTGACGGCCGTTTCAGTGTCGACCGGCAGAGCTGTGGACACCTAAATTCCGTCTGGGTGACGGCCATGTCAGTGTCAGCCGACGGAGCTGTGGACACCTGAAACCGTCTGGGTGATGGCCATGTCAGTGTCGCCTGGTGGTGCTGTGGACACCTTAAACCGTCTGGGTGATGGCTGTTTCAGTGTCGACCGGCGGAGCTGTGGACACCTTAAACCGTCTGGGTGACGGCCGTTTCAGTGTCGGCCGACGGAGCTGTGGACACCTTAAACCGTCTGGGTGACGGCCATGTCAGTGTCGGCCGAAGGAGCTGTGGACACCTTAAACCGTCTGGGTGACGGCCGTTTCAGTGTCGCCCGGCGGTGCTGTGGACACATTAAACCGTCTGGGTGACAGCCGTTTCAGTGTCGACCGAAGGAGCTGTGGACACCTTAAACCGTCTGGGTGATGGCTATTTCAGCATCGGCCGACAGAGCTGTGGACACCTTAAACCGTCTGGGTGAGGGCCCTTTCAGTGTCGCCTGGCGGTGCTGCAGACTCCTTAACCCGTCTGGGTGACGGCCGTTTCAGTGTCTTCCAGTGGTGCTGTGGACACCTTAAACCGTCTGGGTGACGGCCATGTCAGTGTCGGCCGAAGGAGCTGTGGACACCTTAAACCGTCTGGGTGACGGCCGTTTCAGTGTCGCCCGGCGGTGCTGTGGACACATTAAACCGTCTGGGTGACAGCCGTTTCAGTGTCGACCGAAGGAGCTGTGGACACCTTAAACCGTCTGGGTGATGGCTATTTCAGCATCGGCCGACAGAGCTGTGGACACCTTAAACCGTCTGGGTGAGGGCCCTTTCAGTGTCGCCTGGCGGTGCTGCAGACTCCTTAACCCGTCTGGGTGACGGCCGTTTCAGTGTCTTCCGGTGGTGCTGTGGACACCTTAAACCGTCTGGGTGACGGCCATGTCAGTGTCAGCCGACGGAGTTGTGGACACCTTAAACCATCTGGGTGACGGCCGTTTCAGTGTCGACCGGTGGTGCTGTGGACACCTTAAACCGTCTGGGTGACGGCCGTTTCAGTGTCGACCGGCGGAGCTGTGGAGACCTAAATTCCGCCTGGGTGATGGCCATGTCAGTGTCGCCTGGTGGTGCTGTGGACACCTTAAACCGTCTGGGTGACGGCCATGTCAGTGTCGGCCGACGGAGCTGTGGACACCTGAAACCGTCTGGGTGATGGCCATGTCAGTGTCGCCTGGTGGTGCTGTGGACACCTTAAACCGTCTGGGTGATGGCTGTTTCAGTGTCGACCGGCGGAGCTGTGGACACCTTAAACCGTCTGGGTGACGGCCGTTTCAGTGTCGGCCGACGGAGCTGTGGACACCTTAAACCGTCTGGGTGACGGCCGTTTCAGTGTCGACCGACGGAGCTGTGGACACCTTAAACCGTCTGGGTGACGGCCATGTCAGTGTCGGCCGACGGAGTTGTGGACACCTTAAACCGTCTGGGTGACGGCCGTTTCAGTGTCAGCCGGTGGAGCTGTGGACACCTTAAACTGTCTGGGTGACAGCCGGTTTGGTGTCACGCAGTGGTGCTTCGGACGCCTCGGATACCATCTGAGTCGACATGTCTGCAGCCCAGTATTGGAAAAGTGGTTGTAAGATAGATGAATATTTCAGTATTTCGGTTTCAGTCTCAGTAGCTGTAGTCAGACTACAGCCAGAGGTGTCAATTTCAGGTCCAGAAAGTAAAAATCCAGACCAGGATTTTGTTTCAACCAACCACTTGAGTACTAT
>JAODKC010000130.1:14847914-14860253 GCA_026777985.1 Mormyrops attenuatus
CCCCCCCCCCCCCCCCCCCCCCCCCCCCCCCCCCCCCCCCCCCCCCCCCCCCCCCCCCCCCCCCCCCCCGCTTGAAAACATGATAATTCCTGTGCTCCCGCAAACTGCTCTACTGTCTCCCAGGACCCCAGGTTTAAGGTCACTCTAGAAGTGATGGGAGACTGAGGACTCCAGGCGGGGGGGGGGGGCACATTGCAAGAACGGACTCCTCTGATGAAGAAATTTCACTATAGGAGCATTGCATTTGGGAGTACATGCAGCGGGGGCTGACAATTAGATTAAAAACCACACACACAGACGCAGCTCTCCATATATTGTTGCATAAATGTCAATGGTACTTTTTTTTAATAGAAGACGGGCCAACACTCTGTTCCAGGTGCGTGTGATACAATTATCTGTAGATGCCTGGGAAATCATTTCATAATGAACAGAAAGACACCCGCGCTTTTAGGAGGAACTCCTATTTAATTGTGCTCAGGGTCTTGATTACGCGCCAGGCCCTGTGTCCTTTTGAGTACGTCAGTGCCTTTGGGAGGAATCTCTGCGTCTGAGGGGCAGGCTAGTCTTACATCCTAAGGCAACTGTAATGCTATCATAGCCTGTAATAGCCTGACCATTCACAAAACGTGTAGGAATGGTAACGTCGTATGTCAACGTGGGTCAGGGGGTGTAAATAACAAAAATGCTCATAGAAAAAGTGGAGTACATGTTTTAGAGAGAATTCTTTTCATCCTTTTATTTAGGGCTACATTTCCCATGTAATTCTCCTCGATCCCTTTTTTAACTCATGCACAATTCAGCAGGCATGTTTCACGTCGCATTCCAATCCAATTATCCCCCTGGAAGGTACCTTGACAAAACTGTTACCTAGAATGGTGAAGTACCATTTCCCTGAATCCCTACATTCCAGGCTTCAGTCTCTCACTCTGTGGTCCACAAATCAACAGCCGACCTCCGCTGTCCTGGACCCCCATGTCGGAATTCCCACTTCAGTTGGACTCACAAGCTGAAGGCATGTCCCTGTGTGACGGATAGGATCTCAAGCCCCCGCCCCCCACCCGGCAGTCCCATTGCACGTTTTCCATGCAATGTACCTGATGTACCTGCTGTGATTGTTTTCCATTCCTAAATGCAGAGGTTTTCTTTGCGTGTGATTAGGGGCCGGGCACACTGAGGGCTCGTTAAAGATGGCGGCTCTGTGGCTGCCTCTCCCAATGCATTTACATCATTACGGTGCTTCAGCTAATGGGGCCGCTAATCTCCTACTTCCTTATGGGCTCCACTGTTTATTTAAAGGAAAAATTCATCAACTGACAGTGTGAATGATTCAAGCTGCCGGGGCCTGACACAGCAAACCTGGCAGATAAAGACCTGTATTTCTTGAAGCATGTGCTGGGATGGGTTCTGGTGTGCCTCCAGCCCAACACGCAGAGATGAGCTGGTCAGAACACTGTGCCCGTGATCGGAAGGTCGCTGGTTCCAATCCCGTCGTTGGCAGAGTGACTTCGCTGTTGGGCCCCTCAGCGTGGCCCTTACCCCCAGTTACTCGAGGACCGGGTTGACCCTGCTTGCTCTGCTGTATGTTGCTCTGGATAAAAGCCATGTTTTTAGTATCTCAGCGACACCCTTTTCTCTGGTGGAGGTGGTGCAGACAGCAGGAGAGGAGATTTTGAGGACTTCTATCGTGATTACTTTTAATTAAGGTTTTGGTTTAGCTTCTGGCGCAGGGTGATTCCCTGGTCGATGTGATCGCATGACATTGGAGGCTGACTTTGACTTATTAATGCAGCGGTGAGCTGCTTGTGGCCAAGTCTGGGGCTGAATTATCTACATTTTTTGTAAAACTGCAGCGTAAGTACTTCTATATTACTGCCGTAACACGATTAGAAGTGGATGTCTGAATTCTAATCGCCCCTGATAATTTAACCTGAAGATGATGACTGCGGTCACCCCACACGGGGGTAATTTGTTCTTAATTTTTTTATTTTTTATTTCCTGTCTGTTCTGGTGCTTTGTTGAATTGTTGATGGTAGCTAATGTGATGTGTCAGAAATAGTGTCGACTTGGCGCGGGTAGCAGGACATAATTTCTGTTTTAACGTTGTTTGTTAAATCACCTGTGGATTACAAGTATGTTTGTTTGGGCGATGGCCGGGATTTTGGCAGTAACGTGCAGAGAAGGACCAGCTCTGCATGCCTCTTGGATGCCCAGATCCTCCCCCTGGCGAATCCCAAATAGAACAGCGTTCGGGAGCCAAGGCATGCCATGCCTGCTGTCTACCAGTAGGTGGTGCGATGGTAAACGGGCTGAGTAGTAATCTGGAGGGCTTTTGGCTTGTGGCATAACTGAACATCGATCTGAATTTGTAATAAAACGTTACACTGCATAACCTGTAAAATGGTACTAAAACTTTTGCCTTGTAAGTTTCTTCAGTTCAGAGACTGGGTTGGTACTAGAGCTGTAACCGGCAGTGGACCAGTCCTTTCTGCAGAATTCTCCCGATGGAGATCATCCATAGCAACGGTCACAGGCAAACATGCAAAGGTCTCCTGGTGGCAGAACAAAGCCGTCGGCGTGAGGATTTTTTTGGGATTATTACTCCAACAAGTATCTGAGTTTTTCCTGCCTCCCTCCACACACACTCGTTTATGCGCGACACCAAGCTGCCTGGCGGCTGATTGATGGACGGCTGCCGTGTGTCATATGTGCTGTAGGACATGTGTGCCAACGACACGTCTGGGAGCGATCAAAGCAACCCAGCTCTGCTTCAGAAGGTATTACTGACGACGCGAGGAAGCCGGTGACCCTGACGAATCGTGCTTCCTAAATTGTGACATCATTTCCTGTGCTGATGACTCCTGATGTTTAGCAAGAGAGACAGCTGACGATCTGTGCAGTAAGAACACATTGCCTCCAGTGTGAATTTCACGTGATGCACGTATTTTAGTGTAGGTGGTATCACAAAGCCTGTCTTTCTCGTTAAACAAAAAAAAAGTACAAAAAATCAACTACCGTCACCTTTTTTAACAAAAATGTTATGTAGCTAAAATCATGTATAATATATCAAGTCTGTTTCAATAAATGTTTGAGCCTCTTAATGAGATCTAGACCGGGTCTGTTCCTAGGCGGTATCCTCAAGTGGGCCGTGTCCTTCAGATAAGTGAGTTATGTCTTGCAAGTAATGCCATTTAGCGATTCTCCTTAATAATCCCCCCGAACAAAGCAAGCAAACGGAGGCTGGCAGTTTCACACCTGCTGTTTTAACTCGCTAAATGGTGCCTAATATGCTAAGTATGTCATGGGGGTGGCGGCGAAGCCCCTCATTTTGACATATATCACCTGCACATCGCCTGTCAAAATACCGCAGCGTATCTGTGACATTTACAGCTTTATCTCTCCCCTGTAGGCTTAAGATGTGAAGGAGATGGTCTGTGAAAGAGACTACAGACACGAATGGATGAATTCTAATGAAATAATGAAATTACAATGAACCCCCCCCAAAGCTATGCGTGCTGTTCATCATCATCATCACCATCATCATAATATACATCGCCCATGCATGGAGATCCATCTTCCTGGCCTCCATCCTAGTGTTTGTTCCACAATCACCACTGACGTTCTCTGACGGACCTGCTCATCAGTCTATTACAGCGTAAAATCCCCAGCGACGCATCCTGCCGGTTCCCGTCAGCAGCGGGGGCAGCGGGCTTTGTTTCCGTGCCAGCAGGCCTGCTCTCCTTCTCCATTATACACCATTCGTAGTCCTCAGCCATTAGCAAGGCGTCCTTCCCCGGAAGGAAGGGCTTGTGGTAGCCACCGCTTATTTTAATTGTAATGCCCTGATGGTGAATGGTCCACTTTATCATCGTGGCTCGGACCTTGTCTCGCCCATAGGACACGGGAACAGTGTTCTGTGAAAAATGGTGGTGTAGGAATGCAAAAAGGCTTCACAGAGTTTTGTGATAAGCAGCATGGAATAAATTAGCATGGGTGATAGGGCCATGTGAGCTGCTCTGCCCCCCCCCCCACAAACACACACACACACACACACACACACATATACAGACACACAAACACACACGCACAGACACACACACATATACACACACACACGCACAGACACACACATATACACACACACACGCACAGACACTCTGGAGATGCCTCTGAGGAGTCTGTCAGGCATTTGCCATGTCGTGTCCGCATACTGGCATGTTTGTACTTCTTGTAGATAGAATCATTTATGGCCAGGGGGTGCTATGATCCGGACCCTCTAAATCAGGGGTGGGCAATCTTATCCAGAAATGGCCGTCGGGTGTGCAAGCTTTCGCTGGAGCTGCATAATTAGATCACTAATTAGAGGATTGATTGGCTGAAGAATCCTCACACCTGAGTTTGAACAGCCGACCTAAAGGTCATCCCAGACCCCTGCACACACACCGGCCCTTTGAGGGTTAGACTGGCTGCCACAGCTCTAAATGCTAAGCTAACCAGGATATTACTCTCCAGGATCCAGAACTGTTTCACAGCAGAGAGATAAACCTCTGAATGGGCGTCTCCCTCAGGGCCCAAAAGCGTATTCCTGACGAACGTAATGCTTAATGAATCACTGACTGCTTTGTGAACCAAAGCACTTGTGGACAGGGAATGCAGTTAATTTTTTTTATTGTTATTAATTTTTATTATTATTACAGTACTGCCTATATTCTTTTCTTTATTTAAAACAATATCAGTTTACCTTCAAAATGCATTATGATAATTAAAGCGAATGAGCGCATACAGGATGCTTGCTGGTTTATACACCAAGGCTGCTCTCTCCGGCATCTGCCCCAATTACGGCCGTTCGCCACACCAGCCAGAGGCATTATACCCTAGGAGGAGAAAAAATCCTTTGCTGTAATTCTCTGTAAACATTTATTTCTTATTCATGCTTGTATCAGTGTGACGGAGGGAACCCGCAAGTTAGATTTATTTGTGTTGGGTGATGTTGTGGGATAAATTACTTTGAACATTAAATAATTGCTGTGTATCTAGGTGAGAGTTCCCCGGCAGAGCGAGGCTGGCCTTCGCTTTTCAGAGCCAGTGGCCCTGGACTTGAACTCTCACATGTGCTGAGAGAACCCAGAGTTTAGTGCTGCGGGGAAGCAGCCATGAAGGTTCTCTCTGCTTCTTTGCTCAATTAACAGCCGGCATTTGCCCATAAGAAGTCACTCTTGTGAATCGTGTGAATCGCTCGCCCCCGCGTGCCTCGCTCTCTCCCGCGTGCCTTGCTCGCCCCCACGCGCCTCGCCCGCACCCGCATGCCTCGCCCGCACCCGCATGCCCCGCTCGCCCCCATGTGCCTCGCCCGCACCCGCGCGCCTTGCCCGCCCCGCGTGCCTCACTCGCCCCCACGCGCCTCGCCCACACCCGTGCGCCTTGCCCGCCCCGCGCGCCAGGAGGCCCCGTATCTAGTGGCCCTGTTCCTGCTGACGTCGATGAAGATGGATTAGGATCCTCGGGTAATGCTGTTTTGTCCCAATGTGGACGTGAAACATTTGTGTGACAGGGAGCCTGGATCATCACTCGTTTATTGCTGCGGATCTTAGGATCGTTGCTGTTTTTATGGCGCTTTGCTCAGCCTGACTCACGCTCTGGCTGGAGCAGAGGCGTAGCGGAGACTACACAGTGGCTTGGAAAAAGATTCAGGCCCTGTAAAGCACTACAGAACATTCCTGTATGTCTTTCATCAATCAGCATTTTTACTGCAAGCTCACATGCACAAGCATCTTAAGAAAATAGCTATTAGTGTGCAAAGCTCAAAAATGTATCACTCAACACAGTAATGTATTTCTGAGCCATATCTTGTACGGTAACAGTGTGATGTTTTTTGAGCGAGGTGCGTTGGCTTTGAGTATTCGCTGCAGTTTTCAGGTTGTGTCACTGATTCTCAGTGTGGTCTATGTCGGCATTTCGCCACTGTCCCCAACATTGTCAAGGACTATTAAAAGGCAGATGCTCTTCAGTGGATTCAGGTTTTGTGCTTTTTTCCTATCAGACTGAAATAAGCGCCTTTGCAGTATATTTTCATGCATTTTGATGTATCTGGTTTTCATTTTGCTTAGAAGTTGGCTGGATGGACTGGTGTCTTCCTTTAGTTTCCACATGGTCCCAGTCTTTGCTGATGAGATGCATCTGCACAGTGTGACTCCACCACCGAACTTCCCAGTCAGGTTGATGTCTGGCTTTGCATTATGGCCAAAAGGCCAGCATATGGGTCTGTTCTGTCCAAAAATCTGTTCCCACATAATAGATTTAACAGGTTCCTGTTGTCTGGCAAACTCCAGAGAGCTTTTCCATGACTTTTGAGTAATGGCTTCCTTCTTGGCTTGATGATAGCAGCCAGTGTTACGCAAAGAGTCTGATGTTCTGGATGGAGGCACCTTCAGCTGAATTCTGCAGACCTCAGTGGCCACCCATAGATCTCCTCCTTGCCTGGACTCTTATGGCTTAGCGTCTTCTAAGTTGCATGTGGATAGCGTGATAAATGATGGTAGAGAGCCTGAGAACATAAGAACATAAGAAATTTACAAACAAGAGGAGGCCATTCCGCCCATCAAGCTCGTTTTGGGAGAACTTAACTAATAGCTCAGAGTTGTTAAAATCTTATCTAGCTCAGATTTAAAGGAACCCAGGGTTTTAGCTTGCGCTACACTAGCAGGAAGACTATTCCATACTCCAACTACACGCTGTGTGAAGAAGTGCTTCCTCAAGTTCGTTTTAAAATGTTCTCCCGCTAATTTCCACTTATGGCCATGAGTTCTAGTATTTAAACTAATATTGAAGTAGCCATTTGGCTGATGATGCTCATGAGGACACCTAAACCCTTCCATGTTTGGTTTATCCTTTTCCTACTCTGCATTTTGGTCACTTCTCCACTAACGTCCTCAGAACGCTCTTTAGTTTTCATTTTCATACCCATCTTCGCCCCTCATACCTGGCTAGCAATCCCTGAATAGGCTTGGGCTTTTATCCAGAAAATGGGAGAATATCTTCAGCTGCTATTTTACCCTTGTTAATGCCCTTATTTCCCATCCGTGTAAAAAGCTCTCTCACTGGAGCACTTAAGCTATCAATATGTGTCCAAATTTGCTTTTGCTTTTCCCCACTCGTTTCTGATTGGACACGGCCGTTCTTACAGACGGCAGTACTTCCGTGTAAGAGGTACACACAGAAACCATGGAATGGTCTGGACACTTTAGCAAGGCTGTCTAGCAGACCGGAGATCGTGAGAGTATCACGACCTTGTGACCAGTAAGAGGTTACAAAATGAATTCTTAGCTACGCAGCCCCCAGACGGGAAAGTGACACAGCATGTAGATACTGTTTAGAAGGCAGTTAATTTGAGAGCGAGCGGGGGGGCGGTCAGCTGCCCCCGCTTTGCAGCACCGCCTGCAATGGCCTCTGCTAATATATTCTGTTTCTTTCAGCTGGAATTGCATTAAAGTAGACCGAAGACGTGAGCCCTCTGAGATTGATAAGGAGCAAAGATGTATCACGGTGGACCTGAAAATCGTAAAAGACTCCTGCGCAGGAGAGCTCTCTCTCGGCCAAACCCGGCATCCCTAGCAAAGAGTGAAAGCCGCTCCCGGTTGTGAACCCAGTCACACATGAAGATCATGTACCGTGTCGGTGCAGCTAGATGCTTTGCTGGAGCTCTTCCAGAAGGTACCGTCCTTGATGGGGGAACCAGAACCTCCCCTTGAATGTAGACCTTCAGGTTGCACCACTGCGCTGAAGCCTCATGCTGCCTGCTGCACCTTTTGTTTGTACATCATGTAGCGGAAAACAGCTCCGCGGTTTGCAGCGGTATCTGTTATTGACCCAAATCAATGGCAGGCATCCACTCTCATGTTCTTTAATGTTTAAAAAACTCCACATGAGTCTGACAGTAGCATACCCTAGCTGAGCTAAACAATTTTCACAGTTGTGACACAGTATGTCACCAATATAGTTAAATATAATTATACCTTTGCATAATGGGTCAGCTTTTTGTACAACCAGAATCAGTTAATCATGAGAACAAAAACGCTGCTGGCCTGCGCTCATATGCAGCATTACTCTGTACGGCTACCGTATCCGAACTGAGATATTGTTTTTCGTGAAGCAGGCCCTGCTGTTTGAACAGTAAACTAGGCCCTGGACACTCGCCCTAGCTGCTGACGGCCCGTTGTGCCTGTGGTGAAATGCACTGTGGGAACCCTTATGCAGCATTTTGCTGTTAATTACGCCGAATCGACTGGCTTGTATATTTTTTGCCCCCCCCCCCTGTTTTATGAGCCTCTTTTGCAGCTGTGCAGACCGGCTTTCACAAAACACATGCAAACACTGGTGCAGATAGAGGGGCGCTGTCTTACCCGAGCACAGAGGAAAGGGGTTTACAGTTGTGCACCATCACACTCTCACTCGTAATGAGATATCTCTGACTCACAGGCTTTTAAAAACCAGGCCGCATCCGATTATTTCAGGTATAACCAAGCTCCCCTCAAAAGCAAAAACCAAAAAATGCAGAAAACGGGGACCCTTCGGTCGATTAACATAGCTGGTATTTTTGCTGTATTTTTCAGGGGTTATTTCGTTTTGTTTGTGGCTGTTGAGGCAGGGCAGTGAGGGCCGCCACTCAGTGGATTAGCTCCCTCTTTTAAATGCATTCATGTTGCTGCCATCCTGCTTCTGTTCCCAGCCGTGTTCCATTAAACCTTCAAAAATAACTGATGACCGCCCAGCCTCTGACTCTTTCTGCTTTTTTTTCATATTTGTTAATTTATTTATATTTTATTTATATATTTGCCTATCCCTTTGAAAAGTGAGCAGCACATTCACGCCGTAATGTCACGCTGTAACGTCAGGGCTTAATCCTTCATCCCGAGGCCTCGACGACCGAGAGGGCACATCTGTCCAGTCAAAGGCCCAGCTACCGTCCCCCCAGGTCCTGTGCTCAGCTCTCAGACGATTTTTAATAATCTTTTTGCAGATATGAGAGGAATTCTTTCTGTTCTCTCAAAAGCAATAAAGTTATTTTTTTTTTTGCAAAGCAATACCTGGGGGAAGAAAACTTATCAAGGAAGCAGAAATTGTGTGAGGTGTAAAAGCTGGTTTTGAATGCAGCTAAAGGAATCCATGACCCCTGCTTCAATTAGTGTATGGTCCGGATTTTACATGTTTAAAGAATAAACAAATCACACTATTTGGTGAAATGACCCAGTCCACGAAGAATGTCAACAGTAGCTTTCAGAACCTTTTCTTGTGTAAGGTCATGAAGTAGAGTACTGGGTGTGAGGATCCCCGCTTCTGCTCCCCATCCTTCCTGCTGTGGCCAGGAGCTGCAAACATCATTAAAGTCCAGCTAAGAACACATTTGGCACTGACTGCTCGTTGTGGGGTAACTTGGTCATGATTCTGTCGTGCTTTTTGTTTGAAATCGACGACCATTTCTTTCCTCTTGGTCTGTCACCTGGACCAATGAGCCGTCGCCATTTCGTAAAAGCCAGTTCCTGAAATTGGGTGGTTTTGGTGACCCTGTGGGACGGAGGTGCTGCTGTAGAATTTACACTCTGCATGGCGTGACATCCAAAGGGCGTGATCCTGCACACGGTAACACAGGATTCATATCGAGGCCGAGATGAAGCGCTCTCCCCGCTTGACATGCTTTGATCCTGGGGGCACGTTTATTTCAATCTCCCACCCGTGCCGTTTCCCATTTATATACGCTCATCCCATCACCAAGATCAACGGCTTTCACTGTTAAAAAACAGAAGGTTACGCTTCCTCTCTTAACTCTGAATATTGTTTGTTGAAATATTTCAGCCATATCTGCTTGGACAACATCCCCCGCACACACACACACACGCACACGCACGCACACACGCACGCACACACACACACACACACACACACACACATCTGCCACGATGCCAGTTTGATACAGTGTTTACATTTTGGCATATAGTGGAAAAAAGCTGTAATTATGGTGGCCAGCAAGGTCCCAGCGCAGTGATAGCGCAGTGAAGGGCATGCTGAAAAGCTCTGTGTCAGTGCAGTGACGGTTTCCTGCGTTCCAGTCTTATTTTTCCGTCTCTCTCTCCCTAACTCTCTCTGTCTCTCTCTGAGCCCTGGGCAGACAGGCGTTCTGACAGAAGCAGGGACATGAATGGGACTGGGAGAGTGCGCTGAGGAGTCGCCATGTTCCTCTGCGTGTAGAACAGGCTGTGCACGCAGTCGCTGGGCCACCATCTTCCCTTCTCAGCCCTCATTTGTTGCTGTTGGATTTTTTTTTTTGGGCATCATGTTCCTGAGATGCAAATGGCTTTTGCGCTGCGCTCTTAAAGCGCCGAGCAGAATTTACGAGCTGAACGGCTCATTCCAAAGCTGCAGAGCTCGCATGTCTAAGGGTTATCGAATTCCCCCCCATACAGTTCATGATAAGGACAACAGCACGTCCGGGTAACACCCATCCAGTCAGCTTCATGTTAACATCCAGCGGGGGGCGGGCCTGCCTCTAGGTTTATATTACATTTTTTCATCCAGGAAACTTTCTGGTGGAGAAAGAGAAACATCCTCTGGCACTTGGAATTCTGTGCCTGTGTACCATTATTATCATTTATATTAAGAGTGTCAGAGACTATGTACCTGAGATGCTCTCCTCGAAGTCAGCAGTGCTTTCTGTCCGCACCCCTTCTCCCGCGGATGTTTTAAAGTATATAACACATATTACATTCCTTTTCCTGCATCCTTAGGCTGGGTAAGAGGCACCGATTGGAATCGCTTCGCTCAGGGCCTGGGTATAGATTTTATCGACACAATGGGGGGAGGGGGGGTAGGTGCAGAGGAGCCAGGTCAAATGGAGGCAGGACAAGGAGGAGTACAGCGGAGGCATAGGAAACCTTTGGGAAGCAGTCTGCTGTGGTGCCGACCATCGTTTGTCTCCCTCCAGACATTGATGGCTGTTGTTTTAAAGGAATTACTGCAGAAATCAATATATGGGCTTTAGTTGCTCCGATCTAACACAATGAAAAATGAGGCGGGTGTGGGGGCGCTATTCTGCACATCCGCAGTATCGGTAGGAGTACAATGGTTAGCATACGAGGTGCGTGCGAATTCATGCCGACCTTTAGTGCTGCGTTGCAGTGACACCTTGACTAGTAGGGGGCAGATGTCAGAGCATAACAACAGATAAAATTGACAGAGCTGTTTGCCTGGACTCGGGGTCTGTGTGCTTTTCCAGCCTGTTCACTCTTTTAGGGTTAAAGCAGGGGAGTTTAAATGATGCTTTCATTTGACAGAGAGATATGAATGGCTGCAACATGAGGGAAATTACATCACCAACGCAGCACCTAGAATGTGTAGTTTGGCTTGGTTTCCAGGGGCTTTGTTTGGCACGGCCTGGGGTTCTCCTGAAGGAGCCTTGAAGTCCATGCCGACCGCACCGGTTTGAGTGTTTGAGTGTTGGCATAAAGCGATTCCAATCCCTCACGTCTGTTGTACAGGAGCCCAGAAAGAGGAGTCTCTCTCCCTGCCTCCCTTGCTCCTTCTCTGCCCCAGTGCCTGCTGGGAGTAGCGTCTGGGCTAGTCTGGTAATCCACTTTGTCATGCGGCGGGCTGGCCCTCACCCCCCCCCACACACGAGCATCGGCGCTATCCAGCCTTTATGAACCCGGAGGATAAAATCGCTGTCATGTTCGGCCGTGCCGCTCGTTCCGGGTCGTACCCGCGGGCGGCCGGTACAGTTAGTAAAAATGCCCCCTGGTCATTCCCAGTCTCCTGTGATGTGGCACCAGTCAGAGGCTGGCACTGACAAACCCGAGGCAGACCAAAGGAGCAGACAGGAAGTGCTGGGTCGAGCCGTAAGAGCCGCAGCTCTGCTCTAAATAGCAGCACCAGCACCATTATTATTTATTCAATTTATAGTGGAAAGCGGCCATTTTTAAACGTCAGGACGACCTGATAATTGCTGTTTGAGCAACAGGAAGCTTTATGTGAGTGCAGTCTGAGGAGCAGATTGGCTCTGCCAATAATGACTAAAATTAGCCTAGGGGAGAAGCTAATTGGCTAATGTAGTTAGGGACGGCTGAATTGAGATAGATGGTCAGTGTGTTTCTCCTTGAACACTTAGATGGACAACAAATGATTGCAGTTTGCCTCCAGTCAGAGGAAGACGGGAAGCAGCTGATTAATTTTAATTAGTCAACTAGGCGGCTCTTTGTCTCTTTGTTATTGCTAACGGATGTTTATTGTTTTTTTTGCCTTACGGTTCAGTTGGCGGGAGGGCCCGGCGGGCGGCGGGGGCGGCCCGCGCCCGCG
>JAODKC010000130.1:14860353-14877765 GCA_026777985.1 Mormyrops attenuatus
TTTTTTTGTTTTTTTTTGGGGTGTGGTTTTTGGGGGGGGGGGCCCCCCCCCCCCCCCCCCCCCCCCGCCCTGCTTTCCTGTCGATTTGCAGGAAGTCGGGTATTTTTAGACGACAATGTCGAGTTGTCGGGAGCCGGATTTCAAACGCAGCGACCCAGGAGAGGGCCGGGGGGGGGTGACCCCTGAGGGCAAGAGGGCCCTGGGCATTCATAGCCTGAAAACCGCTATGTGTCTTCCATGCAAAACCTGAAAACAAAGAGAGGCAAGGATGACGGTGTCAGGTCCCGGGGCAATGGGGAGTCATTTTGTTTTACCTATATACTGACACAAATGATAATAAAAATTAAATCAGGAATGTTTGTTGGTCTGAAGCTGCAACCAGTTTTATTTTATTTTCTTGCTGAGACTGGGGGGGGCTGAGCCAGTGTCCTTTGGAGGGCCCCTGTTTCGCTATGCCAGCCGCCGGGGGCCTGCGCCGTCTGGACGCCGTCTGAATCGGCCACGCTGCTTATCATTCCCGTCAGCATCGCTCTTGGGTTCCGTTCCTCACGTTGCTGTTTTCCGTGTGTTTTATGTCCACACAGTGAAAGAGAATCCAGTGTGTCTCTAAAAAAGGGGCCATCTTTTTAGATAGATTACAGAATGCTGCCCTTCTGTGTGGACTGGGGGGGCCACATCACTTGTCCTGACCAGCAGGTCTGCCCAGGTCTTCAGATGATGGCTGGTACCAGGGGCGTCAGAAGCATTTTGAATGTGGGGGGACACACTGGCGGTGAACTAATATTTTATGTTAAATGTGGGGTGGTCCAAATGAATAATTATGAAATGTGACACGTCCCCCTCAGATTTAATGGCGGCGACGCCCATAGCTGGTACCTAAGTCTACCTGACAGTTTCATCCAAAGTGACTTGGGAAGGCTTACAATGTATGTGCTCTCCCTGGGATTTGAACCCACGATCAGGCTGGTGGATGATGCCAGTGTCCATTTCATGCACCTGCCTCCGTAAATGGGGGGCGAGTTTTTATTTGTATCATTAAAATTTACCCAAAGGGCAAACGCAAGTTCTCTGCTATACCCATCTTGAAATTATTTCTAATCATTACATTGTTATTAACTCTTTTTTTGCAATTTCCCGCCCTGCACATTTAACTGAGAATATTTCATGTTTGTGAATTAATTATTAATATTGTAATGACTAGAGTCAGCTCTTGCTGATCTACCGTCACACCCTGGGTGTTATAAACTTAGTTTTCCGCGTTGCGTTTGAGAGGCCGTAATTTAGGTTAATTAGCTAATTCATTGCTTTTTCTGATTAGCTAATAGTAGCCATAAAAGACAAATACAGTCACTATATATCAAAATAAAAGAATTAGGTTGTTCTCAATCACACCTGTATTTGAAAAAAAAACACCAGCAGACTTTATAGGATGAAACTTAGGATTTACATTTGCGTACTTCAGTACTTAAACTTAGGATTTCCAATCACATACTTAAGTACTTAAATTTGCTATTTTGAGCGCAAAAGTGCATTCACTTACGCACTCAGACTATCAAGTGCAGTACTGAAGTACGCGATTTGAAATTGACGGAAGGTTATATGGAGGTAAAGCGAGGCGAGGGCCGACTGTGAATAGGCTGAAATGTGCAAAGAGCAAAAATAGTCCTAAATTAGCAGTAATTACTAATTAAATGAATTTATGAATAGTCATTTTAAAAGTGTAAAAGAGACTATCTAAAAATTTACAGTACCTTCACAAGACAACCCCCCCCACGTCATTCTCCGTGCCCATGTTTCCCTGTATGCGTCGTCTTGTGTCCATTAGGCAGCCGTCGCCCAGTCCTGCCCATCGCCTTTTCGTTGTTAGTGTTACTTGTTAAGCTACAGGTGGTACCTGTATGAATCCAAGCTTTATTTTCTTATTTGTTTGATATACTTCAGCTGGATTGGAGGCCAAGTCTCTCGTCATCACTGCCTCAGGAGTTCTCTGACTAAGCCGGCAAGGTGATGTGATCTATACGGTGCTCTGTGATCACAACAAGTGCCTGGTTTTTAATGGTTCCCCAGAGCCTCTGAGCTTCTCAGGATTACACTGAAGCTCTCCTACATGACAAGGAGAGGTCTCCAGCAGAAACCCGTCAGCTCTTAAGCCAGGGTCTGTCTCATCTGAGTTTCCTTCCCAGGAAACAGTCTGATGTCCAAAGATATGTTTTTGGCGCTGGGCTGTTTCGGGGGCCTCATGTCTTTGTTCATCTTTTTGCCCATGTCACTTTGCACGGCACATTAAGAACTGAAAAATACGTCCCCTCCCCTCAAAATTGGGAAGATACACCCATTTGTTTTTGCTGGAGGAAGCCCTGCATTCCACCTGAAGTGATCACATTCCCCGTATGAAAATTCCAGAGCAGCCTCTCACAGCTGCTGCGTGACTTGGGAACAGCCAGGCAGCGAAGCACACGCACCTCCTCGTCAGCTGACTGCCGAGGGCTCGGGGAGTTTCAGCAAGAGCAGGCACCTCCGTCACGCCCCGCCTCGTGCCCCCATTAGCGAGGACGTCGCCTTTCCATAAAGGCTGCCGATAGCCGTCTCCTTCTGTCATGCGGCAGAATGCATTATTGCCATATCTACACGAGTAATTTGCCACTTGGCTTAATCTTTCCGACCCCGGTGTTGTGGGATTCTGACTCACCCCATTAGCGCACGAGCCCTGATGTATCACAGAGCATTCGCTCACACGATTATGAACAAACAAAACTGCCAACCGCAAAACCAGCGGCTGGCCTAACTGTAGTCCTCGCGTTCTTGGGGGTGTCTTCTGCTGTCTGTCTGGGTCGGACAGAGATATCGCGGCCAGCCCCCAGTGGTGCTCTGAGGTGACTCTACCTGTGCCGTGGGCCTCTCGGCTGCATGCAGATGGGCACCTTGTCCCTGTGTGTCATTCCTCAGTGCAGCCGGACGCAGTCTGCCTGCAAATGTGCCACTTTTAGCACAGAAAGATAAAAGCCCGCCAGGCACCGCGATGCAAGCCGCGTTTGTTTGTTTAAGCGCGTCTGGAGTCTCCTGTGTTCACTGTGCTCACATTGTCGCTTTCTGCTGGAAAAAATGCGCTTATTATTATTTATCCATCCTTCCATCATCTAGCTGCTTATACTGGTCGGGGTGGTGGGGGGGGGCTGGAGCCTCTCCCAGGTTGCCATTAATTATTGAAAGGCAAAAACTGCGTACCATTATTTCTGTGGTATAAAACAGTACGCCTCTATTAGGAGAATGCAGATGCATTCCAGAGCTGCATGGATTGCAGGGGTTAGCTCGGTGGATCGCATGCTAGCTGCATATCACCCGGGCTGCAGGCTTCATTCCCGTCGGATCTCTGCATTCGGAGTTGGCATGTTTTTTCCTTGTCCCCAGGGGTTCCTCCCGCAGTACAAATACATGCAGGTGACCCTGGGTCTGTAAATTGTTGATAGTGTGTGAGTGTGTCCGGTGATGGACTGATCCCATGCAGCCTGTCCTGGGAATGCAGTTATGGAAGATGGATAGATCCCAGGCGAGAGAGTGAGTAAGATTTCAGGGTAATTCCATATGAAAAATCACCTCTACTTATGTTATACGCACTCACACACACTACGTGTAGGTATGTTCATTTCAAGAACAAAATGCAATGTCTGGTCTCTGCTTTCTCTATTACTACAGGAATGTGTCTGATAGTTCTGTGATTCTGAGTGCGGCTATCAGCAGCTGAACTCTGCAGGGGGTGAACCTGTGGCTTTGGGATAGCATTTCAGTGTTAATGTGATTTTAAACAATCCTGCCAAGACATCTTCTTCCCGGCCATTTAAGACTCCCCGCCTCTGTAAAATGGCTGTGCTGAATGTGCTCTGAGGGACACTGGCTTCATGCTTACCCCCCTTGATGGGTGTCTGGTGTTGTCTGCAAAGATTATACCTTTATACACATCGGCTGCCACAAGCCGCCTTGCCGGGCTTGATTAAAGGAAGCGAGGGGCTGTGCAGTCTGTCTGCCATTTATCCGTAATTCCGTGGAAGTGTCACTATGACAACGGCTCAGCGGTGAGGCGCGTGGTGGATCACGAGACTCATAAGCAGCACACTGGCCCCGTGCACCCCTAGCAACATGTTGACCATCCTCGAGATCTTGCAGGGGTGAGAACACCCGGGTGATTGGCCGCATTCCTCTGCGTGGCGACAGCAGGTGAATGGTCACCGGGGAGGAGTACCAGCAGCTTAGCCAGTAGTGCATGGACGGCAAGCAGGGCCTCCACCCAGCCTCAATCTCAACCTCAAGCTGGCCACGTCACGTCCTGACCTCGTTCCGGCCTTGCCCCAACCTCAACCCAGTCTCAATCTCAACCTCAACCTGGCCACGTCCTGACCTCGTTCCGGCCTTGCCCCGACCTCGACCCAGCCTCAATCTCAACCTCAACCTGGCCACGTCCTGACCTCGTTCCGGCCTTGCCCCGACCTCGACCCAGTCTCAATCTCAACCTCAAGCTGGCCACGTCCTGACCTCGTTCCGGCCTTGCCCCGACCTTGACCCAGCCTCAATCTCAACCTCAAGCTGGCCATGTCCCCATCTCATCCCGGCCCCGTCCCAACCTGGTCCCGGCCTCATTCCGACCTCGATCCGGTATCGTCTCAGCCTCAACCTGGCAATGTCCTGACCTAGACCAGGCCTCGTCCCGACCTCGACCTCAATCTGGCCATGTCCCAACCTCATCCCAGCTGTCAATCCTGCTCTCTGGCAAGATCTGTCCCAGCGCGATGTGTCCTTGGCTAATCTGCATGTCCAGGGAGGTGCGGTGTTCCCCCCCCGATGGAGACATCTAACTGCCCTGAATATAAATAGACCGGCACAGAAATTCTGTACATTGTAACATACCGGCTGGCAAGCTTCTGGTGTGTTGTGGACGTTTCTGCTGCGGCCCGCATACACGCATATGTCTGTCCCCTACAGACACTGAGTATCCAGCTGTGACCTTCGATTTTTTTCCTCTCTCCTTTCCAGATGCAAATTTATATGTACAACTCGGATGATTTTGAAAGCATCAACATGGCAATTAAGGAGCGGCGAACCATAGCAGCCATGGCTGTGTTTTTCCAGGTCAGTGCTCATTCTTCATTAATCCTTCAAAATATCTGAGAAATGTGAAACATTTTTGATTGGTTAGAGGTGGGATAAAATGTTTTAAATAAACACACAAATGTTATACATATATCAAACTACCTTTTTATTATACATTTAAAATGACGTAAAATGTACACTTGAACTTCTTAGCGAGGGACCTTTGAGTATCACTCCCGGAAGATTTTTCTTTCGGGTCATTTAACGGAAAGAAGGAGGTAATGTCGCCACCCGGTCACTCTCTATCGGCAGGATTAAAAGTACATTTTGCAGCATCGATTCCACAGTAAGTGGCCTTTTACTTGCATCATTACCTTTCTTTTAATACTTTGCCATCTCACTTCTGCAAAGTTCCAATGCCAAGACCAAGCAGGCCTTTCCTGCAGATGGCTAATGATGACGACTCTGTTTTTACTCATTCAAAGCAGTTTTCACTGGAGATGAATGACACTCAGGCAGGAAAACCATCTTCCCATTCACTGGTGATGTTATCAAACTGCTGTTTTAGATGAGAGTGGATTTCTGTGATTTTTTTGCTCCCTACAGCTCAATGACCTTTTGTCACCAGTCCCTAATTTATAGATTCAAGTCACATAATTGTTTTCATTATATATTACAGCTATTTTTGTTTTGTGCTTCAGTTAAAATTGTGCTGGTCTTCAGCACCTTCAGACCAAGTAATTAACGGTTTGCAGAAGATTTTATATTTGGATCAATTCTAGCTGAAGATTATGATGTTTCTGTTGTGTTTCTGTTTTTCGTTTTTCTGTGATTTTTCGCTTTTTTCTTCTGCTTTTACTGACACATGAATGTGATCTGGCCTTGGGCTGTTTAATTGCAAAAAAAAAAACACAAAAATGACTTTTATTAGACTGACAGACACTGCACAAGAGGAAGTTTAATTAGGATTAGTGATGTGATACATTGAGTTCCTGAAAAATGAGGTTTTCTCAGTGTTAATGTTGCCACTACACTGTTGTATAATTTGTTTAACTTGTATAATTTGAAGAAATGTTTGAACAACTCTATGAACTATATAAACTAAATAAAACATACATCCACACATGCATACATACATACATGCATACATCCACACATACATGCATGTATGCATATACACATACATACATGAATACATCCACACATACATGCATGCATGCAGATACACATACATACATGCATACATCCACACATACATACATCCATACATACATGCATATATCCACACATACATGCATGCATATACACATACATACATGCTTACATACTTCCATACATACATGCGTACATAAAATGGTGGCCACAGCGAACTGAAAAGTCAGCTTCAATAACCGCTGATCTGCTAACTCCAAAGTTTAACATAACGTTAAACCAATAAACCACAAAAAATTTTGCGAAAGCTAACTGCTAACCGCTAACTTTTACTGTATGAATTCAGCCTCTGTTTGGTTTTTGCCCTTGAAGTCCTTAAAAACATACCCAGAGGGCAAAAATTTTAACCTGTTTAAAACTGAATTGAACCTGGCGCAGGGCTGCCAGCTCTCACGCATCTAGCGTGACACTCACGCTTTCAGATTCTGACACTCACACAAGAAATCTTACAGCAAATCTACATTCTATTCCATTATAAACCTAAAATTAACTACATCAAAAGCGATGGGGTAGTTTGCAAACCATACAGACTATTTACAAAGTAATCTGTTACATGTGTGTGCAGACTTGTCTTGAATTGAAAATCTCACTCCAGCCTGCTGACCAAATTTGGCCATTGCTAGAGTGATTACCAGGGGATATTTAGGACTTAGGTATGGTTGGATTCTGTAGAGCTTCCGGAATAAATTTGCTTTGTAATTTTCTTTTTATGATATTCCATTTGCAAGATATAAGTGCTTTTTTTGTCTGAGAAGCCCTATTTCGCAACTGGCCCATGCATGGGGACTACAAACATGCCGCTGCTTACCTGGAACTAGGAAGGAGGGTCTCAGCTTATTGGTGTATAGCTCTTTCAATCAAAACTCAGAAAATACAACCAGTATCACAAAGCAGGATTTCCTGCTTAGCCGGATAACTTGTCAGATTTAAGGTAGTCTAGACTAAACGTAGATGAATAAAGATGAAGTCTATTTAAACCAGGATAGCAAATCCGGGAGAAATCCAGTTTCGTGATACAGACCCCTCTTCTCCGCTTAGTTCTGGATACCCTAGTTTAAAGGAACTTTTTCTTCGTTCATTTACATTTAGCCCAGACTCCCTTAAATCAGACAAGTTATTGACCATTCACATCTGCTGACACACTCAAAACAGACAGGAACAAATATGTATGATTGTAGGTTTTACAGATGTTTTGACCATTTAACTTAATTCACTTTAAAATGTTAGCGGATTTACAGTTAGCAGAATTTAATCTGTCGGCTAATGTTTTTCATAGTTGGCAGAAATGCTAATCCAATAACAAAAAAGTTAGCTTGGGTAATTAGCGGTTAGCGGAACCCTGCTCACCACTGCAAACATATATACACACACACATTCATATCATCCACCCCCACAATTTAAACCACTAATTAAAATGCTCCTTCCACCCTTGATAAACACATTTGCAGGCCTCCGTTTCTCAGTCTTAGCCTTTGTCTGTCTACCAAACTGTCCCTCACAAACAGACCCTGCAAAATAGCCATGATAGAAGGTGGCCCCCGCGACAGGCCCCTCGCGAGAATGGGAGGTCGGTGCATCCCCAAGAGGTTTTACCAGCCAGCAGTGATGGCTTAGAGGGGAGCCTTTGTTTGTACTGATAACCTCCCTGCTCTACATTCATTCCTCCTTCTTAATTAAAAGTCCTAAACGGGCTCATTTCCTTCAGAGAAGCCCAAACCCAGTGTCCCCCACTAACAAATCAATACCATCATTGCAAGTTTCCATAAATTACAGCAAAATTCTGACAAGACTGACGAGATCTATGAGTCCCTTTTGCACATAAGGGTAAATGTGTCGAGTATACGAGGATGGCTGTGTCGTCTCTAGGGCTCCAGGTAACAAGTCACATGGAGTCAAGAGTGAAATCTGAGAGGAAATGAGCTTTGTGAGAATTTTTGAGAAAAGAATTCCACTACTATAATGACTGTAGCTTTATTAAGATGACAGTTTTTAGCAGTTTATGGCATTAATCCAACATGCAATTTATCAAACTAAATTCAATAATATATTTCTGTTCAGTCCTTGATGTGCAATGTTTATTTCCTGAATAATATGAAGAATTGTAAATGTAATTATATTAGGGCTGCAAAAAATTATTTTTTTGGTAATCTATTATGATCAAGTGATAAATTTATTAGATGGGTTTAGGAAAAACGCAGCTGCTTTATTTAAGAAAAAATCAAGAGGTATTTTTCAAGTTCAAGCTGTAATGAAACGAGCAAATCCGTATCCATCAAAGGGGATTACAAAGAAAGATCCACAGTCTCTGCGGTGTTTTGATGGTACACAGCATTTTGTCTGTGTTTTCATAAATACACAAATTACACAGTAAACATTAAAAATGACAAAATTTGTTGATTTTTATTACTGATTATACTCGTTATCGATTAGTTCAAGTTTCAAGTTTTATCGTCATATACAGATGTATAGTGTAGCATCATGACCTGCAATGAAATTCTTAGACTCGTGTCCCCCCCACCTTTACGTAAACATATAGAAAGTATACAGATTAAAAAAAGGGTAATAAGAAAATAACATTATTAGACATTGTTGGTATTTGCAAGTATTAAGAGATAATTTAATAATTACAGTATTAATAGCACAAATAATGCAGTGAGATATTTAGAATGTGGGCTGCAAAACTGTGCAGTGAGGATTTAAAGTGGCGTTGTTTAAAGTGGCGTTGTTTAAAGTAACATTGTTTAAAGTGACATTGTTTAAAGTGACATTGTTTAAAGTAACATTGTTTAAAGTGACATTGTTTAAAGTGACATTGTTTAAAGTGACATTGTTTAAAGTAACATTGTTTAAAGTGACATTGTTTAAAGTGACATTGTTTAAAGTAACGTTGTTTAAAGTAACGTTGTTTAAAGTAACGTTGTTTAAAGTGGCGTTGTTTAAAGTGACATTGTTTAAAGTGACATTGTTTAAAGTAACATTGTTTAAAGTAACATTGTTTAAAGTGACATTGTGAAGAGTCCAGTAGTTGTGGTGAGTGTATATTGGTGTGCAGAAGGTCAGCAGTTCAGAAGCCTGATGGCTTGTGGGTAGAAACTGTCTCTGTGTCTGCTGGTGCGGGTCTGGATGCTGCTGTACCGTCTGCCTGATGGATTGTGGGTATAAACCGTCTTTGTGTCTGCTGGTGCAGGTCTGGATGCTCCTGTATCGTCTGCCTGACGGCAGGAGCGTGAAAAGTCTGTGGCTGGGGTGGCTGGGATCAGAGAGGATCCGCTGCGTCCTCCTCCTACGGCGCTGTCTAGTTGTTACAGCCCTAAACTATATTAATACACGAAGCGTCAAACTGACTTTGCCTTGTCTTCGTGCCGATACCTAAAACTCTGCGTTTGACCAATTCTGTCAGTGTTTGTGTAGCATTTGCTGTTGTTTGCTACTTTGAGGGATATATACATTAGCTAAGACAGGAGCACCTGTGAAACAAATGTAGACAGCCTTAAAATTTTCAAGCTATAAATTTCCCTGTATATCCAACATAGCCGCTGTTTATCTGAATGAGGACCCAGCTGTGTAAAAGTCCCCCACACTGCACTGAACGGGCTTGTTTTGCTTTGTGCATCTAAACTACTCCCTTGAATTTTGTTTGCTGCAATTAGTGATGCACTGTGAATTGTACTTAATATCCTTCAAGCCAGAGAAGGGTGTAAAGGACCTTCGCTTGATTTCTCCAATTAATTAGAGTCAAAATGTCTCGTCTCTTTAGATTAGTGATAAAAAAAACCTGATGCTAAAATGATAAGTAGGATGGAACGGTGTGGCCCTTCTTCATCCTCCGTGTGCAATATTCAGGAGTTGCCGTAGTGACAGTATCAGATAGAGAGAATGCAGCCCCCCTGTTGAGGTTCAAGGGAGACGGAATTCAAAAGACAAACATTAATAATGAAGCCGTAATTCCCAGGTCACACTTTTCACTCCAGCGCCGGCTGTCCCAGGGTAGCCACATCGGGCACACGGCTGCTAAATTAAACCCTGGATTCCATGCTGCCGTCTGCGTGGACCTTTTGTTCAACACAGTGCTGATTTGCCCCCCCCCATCGTCCCCCCAGTCCCTGCACATCATTGGCAGAAGTTTAGCGATTATAAATTTGCTGGGGTAGCTACCGTCGCCCTATCAATCAGGCCGTCTCTGGGCCGGTGCCGAATCGCGGTCGCTGTCTTTCGCGCACCACCCTTTAATTCATCTCCTGCAGAAAGGCGTCCATTTTCACCTGAATCTATCAACGGTTCTGTCGGCCTTGATGAAAAGCCGTCCGCCAGCTCGGCTGCCTGGCGAATCTGTGATTTTGGGATGGAGGGGGTGCAAACAGGTGAGGGTGAAAAGCAGTGGGGACCCCCCGTTGTCAATTATCATCTCCACATAAATTACCTTTGCAGACGCTACCAGGCTGCCTGCGGCTTTGGAAGGCCCTACTGAACTATGAGTGGAGACCCCGGGTGGAAGCTTTTCAAAGACTTGTGTGGGGTGGGAGGAGCAGAGGCTGGCAGGGGACAGTGGGTTGGAGTGCATAGGAATTGTGGCTGCTCTCTGCTGACCCGCCCCCCAGGCTCATGGGGTCACCCTGTGTGCCGCGTGGCCTCCCTCCCCTGCGCCTCTGTTCGGAGGCCTCCATGCCTTGCGGGCAGTACAGACCCCGATGCGCCTGGAAAAAGGAAGACCTATTTTTGCCGTGTGCAATTATTTCCACCACTATGCTTCGCAGGAGTACTTTTATATCTTTTTAATCGTGCTAAGAAGATTATTTGCAAGATTATCACTCTATCTGACCTTTACTGGACAAGCCGGGGCTTCATGTAGAACTTCCATTTTATATTCTGCTCTGGTTCCTTTTTATATAGCGCCTTTCCCAAGCACAGTCACCCCAAATCACTAAGCAAGAATTCTGGAACCGCAGCCTGAGAGATGGAGATGGCGATGGGTACAGGATGAGGGAACGGAAACTCCGGTGGTAGTCGTATGAGGAGGAAATCTCGGGGGGGTCTCATGTCAAATGGCCGCCCACATACCCCCGCTCTTACTAACTTTATACTCCTCAGTAAGTGGTGTGTAGCCGTTGTTAGAACAGCAGCTATGAGTGCGATGCTGGCTAAAGCGCCTGGTAGGGTCAGCAGGTCAGCCTGCAGTCTTTCCCCCTTCCTGACACAAACTGGCAGCCATTGCACAGTCGACGTTCTCTTTGGTTGCGACACCCCAGCATGGGGGACAAGAGAGAGATTTGGGGGGGGGGTTTCGGCGGCACGGAGATAGGATACACAGATATTGAGACACATGGCAGCATGTACAGTGGCAGGAGAAACATTATTTAGTCAGTTAAACTAAAAATAAGTGACAGGTACACTAAAATAATAGGTCTAGATGTAAAATATGATCGGTCCTGTATACCTCACATCGGTTGGCAGCCTGATCCATAAACTCGGAGCCCTGTAGCCAAAGACTTTACAGCTAGCAGTTTCTAAAATACATCTGAGGAACTGTGAGGGGATCCGAATCCTGTGATCTGAGGGACTGATCTAGATTGCCCACATTAATCAGTTGAGATGTGCTGGGGCGAAGCCGTTCAGTGCCCCATAAACCAGGAGGAAAATTTCTAAAGTCCAAATTGAGCTTCGCATGAAGCCAGTGAGGCTGAATGAGACGGCAGGAAACCTGGTCATTTTCCATCTCCACTTGCAGTTCGTGCAGCAGCATTTTGAATCGGCTGTTGGGCAGAGAGAACAGCTTTACTGCTCCTTCAGAGTAAGAGATTGCGGTCTTGTGTCTGCTGCAAACAAGTTATCGTGTTCATTTTTCTCTCCTGAACAGCAGAATATTGCATTTTGTAATGTTTCTGAGCTACAGGAAGGAGCTGATAGGATGTTAATGGACAGGCATGTGTCAAACGGGACCAAAGCTTTAGGCTGACTTACCAAGAAGTTTACACTCTACGCAAAGGGCTGCTAGCAGGACATTCTTACCAAAGCTGTTTTCACCATGAAGTGTTTCAAGGTTTTTTACAAGCGTCATTGGGTCTGGTTGAAAGGTACATTGTGTTGTGTGTTGTTGTGTGTCGTGCGTAAATGTTCCCAAGTGTCAGCACATACTCAGGGAACAATACGAGTCGATTCGTCGGTCCCTGTGCTGAGGGGGCAGCTCTTCAGTTTCCGAATGTAATGATGACGATTATGTGGAATAAGAAGAAAATCTTTATAACAGAAGATAACAGTAAGTGGAGTGAAATTCAGCATGAAGATATATGATCCATGAGTGTCGCTGTTGGATAACAGTGCGGCGTTTGACACTTTGCTTAAGCCACTTTCTGGCCTGTGGCCCTTTTATGGGAGTCGGATTATTTATGGCTGATTTATGGCCTGCAAACATTTCTGTTTATTTCTTTTTTTTTGAAAGAATCAAATGAGTGGCTTGAGACTAATGACGTCGTTTATGAGAATCTGATTTTGTGGTTTCCAGTTGAGGTCTTGGCACGTCCACTTTGATGGAATAAGACTGACGCTCGCGTGCTGTTAATTATCATCAGGGCGAGCCTCTTAAGTGCCGCCCTGCAATCCTTGAATAGTTTAGCCGGAATGAGAGCAAACCCACAGGCAGATATTCCGTTCAGAATGACTTTTTCCTTTCTTTCTTCTTCATGTTCATCAGCTAGATGGGAGTCACTGAAGCAGCACTCACACTGCCTTTTGTCATCGGCCTTTCTAGCAGAGTTAATCACAGGCAGCTGAATGTGAAGTCTAATATTATCAATTTTACTATTACCGAGTTCCAGGAAGTCATTACTGGTTATATGCGGTGCCCCTATAGCTGACAGGAGCTCTGTAGTGGCTCTGGCTGTGGCATCCGGGCGTGGAGGTGCGACAGGCCCATGCGCTCAGAGAGAAGCCGTATGAGGCCCGACCCAGTGTCCCTCGGCAACAGGGCCATCTCACTTTACCTGCGCTCCTGTTCAGTATCTCACCGTTTTCATTTTTGCATTATTGCATTTGATTCCATTCCATTCCATTCAACTCCCCCCTGAGTCACTTGTAAACAAGCCCTGACTAACTGAACTAACTGTTGACTGAGCACACATGTCCGTGTCGGGAAGCGAGAGCAGACGGCGTCGCTCACAGCTCCAGCTCTTTTTGCGTGTGAGGCCAACAGCCTGCCAGTTTGCCTCCCAGTGCACCAAGCTGAGGTAATGAGAGAATTTCTTTCCCGCCCATCCTTCCCTCAACGGCGTGACCAGGTGAACGCGGCAAGGAAATTTGGCCGGAATGGACTGGCACGCCTTTGCTCAGCAGTGTAGCTAGTGGTCCACACGGCCCCGCCGGCCTCTCGCTCATGTATTTTACACGCCCTTCTTCTTTATGTCTGCCTCTGACTGTATGGCAGCAGCTTGGGAAACAACTGGCCTTTATGACTTTAATGAATGCAAAGAAGCCGTTCGCTCTGTGAGTTTCGAGCACCCTTAGAAGGACCACTTAAAATGCCCCGCAGTGGATCGCCCAGTCGAAGAAGCTTCCATTTTCAGAGTGTTTCGTTAAGGATATTCGTTCTACGAGCTTCTCTTGGGTAACCCCCAACAATTTTGTACGCACTTAATTCTAATGTACCTGAAGGAGCTGTAGATAGTGTCCTTTGGTGATCGAATGTCCATGACAGGTGCTGACTGTCTTCTCCTCTGCAGGTTGGGCTGAATGATAACCCGGCTATGGACCCCATCATCCACGGGCTGAAAGGCGTGGTGCACCACGGTGAGTGCTGGGCTCTGTCCACTGCTGGCATGGCTGTGGCCCTGGAGACCAAATGAAGCAAACAGCTACACTCGCCCTCCAACACCGAGCCCCTTCCCATCACACCCCATATGAAAAATCCTCTATACAGACGTGACTGAAACAGCCATGAACTGGGGTTTGGGCCAGTGCCAGTTACGGCTGCTCCCACTGTGGATATTCTGGGAAACCTTGTTCGTATTGAATGTTCTGCCGTGTGTGACTCGCCCTGAGCTGGGCCCCCGATACACATACTCTTTGGCCTAAAACATTGAAACGCAAACTTGATAAAAATAGCAGCGGGGTGTGTGCGGCGGCCTGACAGATACGGCTGGTGGGGTGGGGGGGGGTTCACCGCAGAGACAGTCCCAGCTTTTAGGTAAAGGAATTAGAACATTCTTGTTTTTCTCGCTTTTAAAGCTCCGTTTAAAAACAGCTCGTCGTGCTTGTGCACAGGTTAGGCTAACAACTAGACTAGGTTTGCCACCTTTGATTTGTGAAAAACCACAATACTTGGACGTCTTTTTTTTATATATACTATGTTAATATTCGTAGGGCTCCCTATTGCCTCTCTAACCTGTCTACGTTAAATACAGATCTTTTGCTTTCATGAGTAAATATATGTCTAATAATAATCATTTATAAAATATAACCCTAACATGTCCAAAGGTAAATTCCCTTTAGCAATGAAAACATTGTTAGACATATTATAATAAATTATAAACAACCTTTTAACTTAATGACTTTGGGCAGCCTAACAGTGACATTTGTCACCTCTTTTCCATGTGTCTCTCTCCTCCCTTTCTGCTACCTGCAGATGTCCCTGCTGTCCCTCTGCAAGCATGATCATTTAAGGTTTAATCTAACTTGCAGTTCTGCTTTGATCAAAAGCTGCAATGGGTAGATTTTTGCACTTGATTAATACAAAACTCTAATGTTCTTTGTTTTGCATGACTGTCTGGCACTATTTTCTTTCATATTTTACAGAAATTTTGGCTGGACACATAACACAAGTGCTGGAGAACGGAGGGGGGGCGGGGGGGGTATTCCTCAAAGCAGAATTTCTTTGTTAGCCAGATAACTTAAGCCAAATATAAGGACTGTCCAATAGGAATGTCACTTACCTCTCCTTCTATTGGACAGTTTTTACGTTTGGCTTAAGTTATCCCGCTAACTGGGAAATTCTGCTTTGTGGAAACCCCCCAAAGTCGCCTTGGTGTGGCCCATTCAGAAAAGTTTTCTCTTTTCGCTCACTCTGATTGTACATTGTCAATCGCTTTTTCTTTGATGCTGGTGGCTCGTCTGATATTGTTTTGTCGTTCTCTTCCGTCACTCCCCCCATCCCCCCATTTCACGAAACCAACAAAATGAATAGAATTTTTTAAAAAACTAACGTCACATCTAGCCAGCTATTTAAGTCACAGTGGGGCTGCGGATGTGTATGTGCATGGCCGAGTGATAGCCCGCACAGTTGCTAGGTAACAAGGTAAGCACCGTATTTCTGCTACCAATCAAATAAAAGTGCAGTATAGACATGGCTAGTTATTGGTGGGCGTTATGACATTCTACATTAGATGTACATTTTCACAAAAAAACGGGACAATTTGTGTCCCGGGAAAGAATATTAATTTTCCGGGACAGTTGCTCAAGGAGAACAGTCCCGGGAAAACCGGGACGGGTGGCAACCCTAAGCAGTCATAATCGACAGCTACTAATAAGAATAATTATTACATTATTATTACAATTATTTATTATGTAATGATAATTCTAAAGAAAATTTAACAATTAATTATATGCAGGCATGTATGGGAATGTATAATGTGCAATGAATTTATTAACTATATTAAGCCATCTGTTATCATTTTCCCCCATAGAACAAAGTCACTGGTTAGATGGATTGTGTTGCTATTCTGGAAGGTTTTCTGAAATTTCCCATTTCTCAGCATGTGACCTTCCAGCTCCCACAAAAGCAGAGAATGGACACATTTTATGTTTCCCTTTCACAGTTGTTTCCTTCCTGAGGGGATTATCACATCTTTGCCCCACTGTGTTTTGTGTAGACGGCCACCATTTACACTTTACTATTATTATTTTTTCTCTTTCAACGTTACGGACAACCGCCTCCCTCAACAGGTCAAAGAACTTCGAACCCGCCTTTAAAATTCACGTGCTGGGGGTAAAAAAAGTTTAAATACTAAAATCTGAAAGTTAAGTATAAAAAGACGTGGTATGGAGGAAATGCTGAATCCCGCACCCTTCTGTGCGCTGTTTTCGCAGCGCCTGTCACGCAAACACAAGCTCACCTTCCAGATTTGCCGCAGTTCTGGGCTGCTGCCTTCCTCATTCACCTATGCCAGGGGTGTCAGACTCCAGTGCTGGGGGGCCAGTGCCCTGCCCATTTTTGGGTTTTCCCTCATTTAACACACCTGATTCCACTCCTTGTGCTAATTACCACACAGCTCTTGAGCTGAATCTTTTGTGGTGGAACAAGGAAGGAACTAAGCTACAGAGGACTCCGGCCCCCCAGGACTGGAGTTTGACACCCCTGACCTATGCATTTCATTAACTTCACTCTCACCCATCATTTGTTTTCCCCACTCACCTCTAATAGATTCTGATGTTGCAATAGAGAGCGATGCTATTATTTATTATAATAAGCTAGGGCATGACCATACCTACCATTGAGGACACCGAGGTCAAGTCCCCAGTATTTTTTTTACAACTCCAATAACCACGAGCCATTACAGAGCACACCTAGGGTGGGCTAATACTTTTGACCTCTGTATGCATTTAAAATCTCTCCTTGCAGCTCCGTGGTTTGCGGAGGATCAGCTACATAAGCTGGATGTGTCACTTACAGCTCTGAGATGATTTTAGGGATAGGTGTATTAGTGCATGCATGAGTCTTAATAAGAGCAGTAATAATCCTTTTAGCAAAGGATTATAATTAATAATAAATGTAATGAACTTACATTATCCAATTAGGGTGATGGTTGCAGTTCTGTAGTAATAACAGCAATGATAACGATAATAATTAAGCAGTAATAAGAAATGATGATAATAAACAAGAAATAGTGCTGACAATGATCATGAACAGCATCGCTTTCAATAACAGTGCTGTGAGGTCATCCTGACTATGGGGGGAGAGGTACGCACTGATGAGGGAGAGGTACGCGCTGATGAGGGAGAGGTACGCGCAGATGGGGGAGAGGTACGCGCTGATGGGGGAGAGGTACGCGGGGAGGGGGGGGGCGTCCTCGCGGGGGGGGGGGGGGTGGGGGGGGGGGGGGGGGGGGGGGGGGGGGGGGGGGGGGGGGGGGG
>JAODKC010000130.1:14888835-14901980 GCA_026777985.1 Mormyrops attenuatus
GTTGTGGCACCCCCGCTTTATTGATTCATCTCGAGCAGTGTGCAGCTCCCCCTTTTTGTGTTGCGTCCACAGGGGTGGGCCCCCCCTCCCTTTAGTGATACATCTCCAGCAGTGTGCCCCCCCCTTAGTGATGTGTCTCCAGCAGTGTGTCTGTCCCCCCCCTTAAGTGATACATCTCCAGCGGTGCTTGGCCCCCAAACCTCTCCATCAGGTGGCGTGAGGAGGCTTAGGGCCCCTGGGGCCACCGCTGTTCTCCTCATTAGGTTCACGCTCTGGAGTAGGGCCCAATCACTCACTGCCACGCCCCCCGTCCCCTGGGCCACCCTTTCCCTAGTCCCCCTGCCCCCCCCCGAATGAGCCCTGCGGGATGCCACCACTGCCGCATGCCTCTCGTCGGCACCCATCTGTCACAGAGGCGGGGCGGAAGGAGGGGGCCCTCATTTAGCGCCCTGTGGGGGTGGTCCCACCCGCCGTGAGCCGGGCACGGCAAATCCACCATCCCCCCCGCCCCAGCACTGCGTACAGCAGGAGCACTTTAGAGATGCACATCCATGGGGAGGGCATCCATCCAAAGAGCGGCGGGGGTGGCTGTAGCTGGGCCCTCACGCTCATGGGCCGACGCCTCTCCTGCCGCGTGCCGATTGCCACCAAGAAGGGCGTCCTGCATCCTAATTATCAGGACATTCATCACCGGCACCGTTTCCTGGTGAATGTCCTGGCGCCTTACGGTACCCTCAGCTCGACGGCACAGCGGCGCTTAGGAACAGTAGGAACAGTGGGGGTGTTCTTTGTGCGTTACGCTACGTGTTTGCACAGACATTCCTTAAGTACTGGAAAATAGAGGATTTCTACACGGTTTCATTCTGAATTAAACAGGTTCAGATTTAAGCAATTTATTCCGTTTCCTGACATGCTCAGTGATTAAACACCTTGTGCCTTTGAGATTACCGGGAGCCGGGAGATGACGCCCATGTTCTGAGAGGAGTCATGCAGAGCTGGCAGCCGCCCGGCCTAAGTCTGGGTTTGTGGAGCCATCTAGTGGCTGGATGGTGAGACAGGCCCGCTGGGGCTGGGTAGTTGAGCTCGTGCCCCTGACTTTGCAGCCAGATGAAGGCCCTGAGGGCGTGTGTATATGAACTCTCCTGGAGGTCGCCCTGGTGAGTCTGCATCGGGCAGCTGACAATAAACCACCTCCCTCTGCGAGGAGCCAGGGGTGTGTCATCGTTCCGGGATCCAGCGGCGGGAAGCGGAAGCTGGCACTTCTCCTCACCACTAATCACATTTATTCTCCGCTGGCAGTAAAACAAAAGACCAATTGTGCAGTCGCTATTTTCCCCCGCTTGTGGTCAGCTTTGGCCACGAGCATGTCTCATGCACCCCCACAACGCATACGTTTAGCCCCTCCCCCTGCCCTCGTCTTTCTCACCACAGTGTGCAGCAGCGCCCCCATCAACATGAAGGTGCAGCCTCTAAACCGGACAGCCCTGCTGGTCAGCTGGACCAGGCCTGAGATGGTCTACCACCCACCCATCCTCAGCTTCATGGTGTCCTACAGCTGGACCAAGAACGACGAGTCCTACGAGAAAACCTTCATGAAGGACAGCAGCCAGGACCTGGTGAGTCACGCTCGCCCTACCCCCTACCCCCCTGCTGCCACCTTCCCGTCTCGCCTCCTAACGATCCTGCCCAATTTGCTCATCTTGGCGTTCACTTGATTCTCGCAGTCTGGCTTAATGATGCTATAAACGTCAGATGTGGAAGTATGTGATGAAGGCTTTTGATCTCATGGAAAGTTCTAGAGAGAGATATCCAAATGAAAATGCTTCATTTCAGACATGGAGGGTAATGACCCATCATTCTGTGATGCTGACCTCGGTGTGATGTAATCATTAGTGAACATCCATCCATCCACCAAGGATGGGTTAATGTATAGGCTTACGCCCTGGCAAACATCAGGGCGCTGCCCCACCTCGGGAAACATGGAAGGGTCAGTTAAATCAGCAACACCTGAGTGTCCATGCCGATGTCACCCTGGGGCTCCCAGGTAAGTTTATCCACCCTGCCAGGGCAGCTTGGAGCCTCACCAGCAGGGGGCAGAAGTCCAGGCTGCACCCCAGGTGGGATGCATGTCGCGTTGAGAACTGGAAGACCTCAGACCTGCACGGAGGTCGTGTTTTTATTTTTGCCAGTTTACTGCAACCTAAGGATCCATTAGCTGAGATGTTCCAGATCTGAAGAGCGTTATTCCCCAGCTGCGACTCTCCTGTCGACTGCTATCTTTTTTTTCCGGGTCATCTCCAAGCAAATCGTAATAGGATCACATTTCAGCGTGTGGAAACGTCGACACATCCCTCTTCCTTGTCCTCCCCCACCCCCAACCCCTCCCTCCCCCGCCACACTTCATTTCCATTTTTATTTTCAATTTCCTCCCCGGACATTGTTATCTGGGTCACATTAGGGAGCGGCAGCTTTATGAAAGCAGCGGCGAATCAATGGGATGCCTCTGCAGACCGGCCCGTTTCACAGCGCGCCACATGTCATAACTGCACGTTCTGGGGGAGGGATCCTTAACAAAATTAAACTGAGCGGAACGTGGCATAAATCAGGAAGGAGAGACTGGCGATGAACAAACGCCATTACTTAATGCTGGATTTACTCCTGTGGGGACCTCTCGGACCAATGCGTTCTCTTGATGTAAATTATGATAATAGCGATTTGCTCACTCGGTTAATGTTGGATCAACTTCCACATCTCAATGGGATAAGACTGTTCATGGAATGGTTTTGGATGTTTAGGTCATTAGGGTGGGATTGGAAAAGACTCTGATGTGTTAGGATATACATGGATGGTTTCTGCAGGAGTGGAGGAAGTCGTCATGGCGACGTATTAAATCCGGTTTACTGTGCCACACACTCGCTGAGTCTTTTAAATTCGCTGAGGCTTCAGCAGCACGTCCGTAAGTCCATCCATATTCCGTCCGCTTTTCTAGGACCAGGAAACATCCTAGATGGGATGCCAGTCTATCGCAGACCGCATGTAATATAGGCTATTTAGTGATACATATTATGCTAACTGCATGGCTTTAGACTGCAGGAGGAATCTGGAGTAACTGCACACACACAGAGCGTAGGCGCGAGGTAACACTGTTACCCACTGATACACAGTGCCGCCCACAAACCATATATATGCCTGCCCAAACTAGCTTTAGTGTTAGTAAACCTGCAGCACTGAATTGGACAAAGAGGATTGCGACATCTGTTTTTCAGTGAAAAAATACTGTAGGTTTTGTGTTATGATCTTATGATTGTCTCAGATCTTAAGAGTATGCCTCTAAAATTGTTTACACCTGAGGCAGAGTGCGAGACAGGATGTGTGCAGGGGCAGGACCGCATGGGCACTGGCCTCAGCTGAAAGCTGATTGACCCCTGGAGTTCCCCCTCTGTTCACTAATTCAAAACATCATTTGGTAATGATAAGGTTGACCAATCCATCCATCCATACATTTTCTGTAACTGCTTGCCCTATTCAGGGTCGTGGGGCTCCAGAGCCTGTTCCAGAGGCTACTTGCACAAAGCAGGGAAAAACCCAGGATGGGGCGCCAACACATCACAATAAGGTTGACCCCTCTGTGTGAATTATAGCCCGTCATGCCCTCGCTGCTGTTGGGAGGGGGCAGTATCTGTAAACATAAAAGACTGCTCTGCGATGTATTTAACCGGCGCCATGCTCTGATCGTGCTGTGACTGTACTGGGCCAAGCATGGCATGTTGCATCTCAGGACCCTGCCATGTAGGGGATGGAATGTGGTGGGGGGGGTGCTGGAGGCACAGTGAGGGTGGGCAGTACTTTCAGAAAATAATGACGGCAGTAATGTTCCGTTGGTCAGGAGTCTCAGTCCTAGCTCATCACGGGTGTCTGGCCACAGATGTCTGACGGCGGATGTCTGACTGCGGATGTCTGACCGCGGATGTCTGATGGCGGATGTATGACCGCAGATGTCTGACAGCGAATGTATGACCGCAGATGTCTGACCGCGGATGTCTGATGGCGGATGTCTGACTGCGGATGTCTGACGGCGAATGTATGACTGCAGATGTCTGACCGCGGATGTCTGAGGGTAGATGTCTGACCGCGGATGTATGACCGCAAATGTCTGACTGCGGATGTCTGAGGGTAGATGTCTGACCGCGGATGTATGACCGCAAATGTCTGACTGCGGATGTCTGAGGGTAGATGTCTGACCGCGGATGTCTGATGGCGGATGTATGACCGCAGATGTCTGACCGCGGATGTATGACCACAAATGTCTGACTGCGGATGTCTGTCCACGGATGTCTGACTGCAGATGCGCATGCTGTATCTGTTGCAGAGGGCCGTCATCACCCATGTGTCCCCCGACATCTTGTACCTGTTCCGGGTGCAGGCCGTGTGCCAGAAGGACATGCGCAGTGATTTCAGTCAGACCATGCTCTTCAGGGGTGAGTGTAGCCACAGCGAGGGGCCACCAAGCAGAGGGCCTCTTCTCCTTTCTTAGTAATGTGAGGGTGGGGGGGTGAGGCCCATGCAAATCCAGCCCTTAACGGTCCCTCCCTTGAGGATGTGGGCAGGGCTTCTCAGATCTTGATCACTTTGATGTCGTGTGAAAGAGAGTTTATAACTCTGTATATAAACTATTGTTCTCAGTGTCTCAGTGTATAGTATAGTTATATGATGTGCAGGATCTCAAACTGTAGCCCCCACTCAGAAGGCAGCGCGCAAATGATTTAACTGGCTAAACTGATGATAGATGTATCATAATACTTGTTGCCTTTATATTTATATATATTTATAAGCTCTGCATCCATTACCATGTCTTGACAAGTACCATATTTCTAATGTTCCTTGTAGCAAACACGACCAGGATTTTTGAGGGAACGAGAATTGTGAAAACAGGAATGGTAAGTTGACCTGATGCTGTTGGTGTAGTTTGCACATTTCCCCAGTAGATGGCAGCACTATGGCCTCACCGGATTCACACCGTCTGCTTCAGAGCAAATTAACTTCAAAAGATTATGTAGAACAGAAGAAATATGACTGATTTAAGATTTTATAGGAGTTAAAACCCATGTTTGGGATGCACAAAATATCCTCCAGATCGTTTTATTTGGCTAGGACTGCACAGCCATGCTTTAATACATTTTAATCAACAAAGATTATGTAAATGTTACCATGTCCCCTGATAACAGCTGCCGTCCCAGTCCACTACCCTACTTGTCCCCCTGTCCACTCCCATCTCTGACATCACTCTCCCCCATTCGCTCTCCCACATCCCCTCACTTGTCCCCCTGTCCACTCCCATCTCTGACGTCCCTCTCCCCCATTCGCTCTCCCACATCCCCTCACTTGTCCTCCTGTCCACTCCCATCTCTGATGTCGCTCTCCCCCATTCGCTCTCCCACATCCCCTCACTCTTCCCCCTGTTCACTCCCATCTCTGACGTTGCTCTCTCCCATTCGCTCTCCCACAGCCCCCTCACTTGTCCTTCTGTCCACTCCCATCTCTGACGTCACTCTCTCCCATTGGCTCTCCCACAGCCCACTGCCTCCCCAGCATCCTCTGCAGATATGGCTCCCATCAGCTCGGGGTCCTCCACCTGGACCTCCTCCGGCCTCCCATTCTCCTTCGTGTCTATGGCGACGGGCATTGGGCCGTCATCCAGCGGCAGTCAGGCCACGGTGGCATCGGTGGTGACCAGCACCCTGCTGGCAGGGCTGGGCTTCAGTGGGGGGGTCATCTCCTCCTTCCCCAGCTCTGTGTGGCCCACGCGAGCCCCGCCCCCAGCCCCCGCTCCTACTCGTCAGGTCGCCAAGACCGTCACTCCCGTCGCCGAGTCGGTGGCCACCCAGGCCTCAGACACTGACAGTACGGCCAAGGACCATGAGGGCGGTGCCAGTGAGGGCGAGAAAGAAGGCAAGAGCGAGGGAGAAGAAGGACAGAGGGAGGGAGAGGAGGACGACGATGACGAGGGACAGAAGGAGACTATGCGGGACAGGAAGATAGTGCCCACAGAGGGCGAGGCAAAGGAGGAGGGCAGTGTAGCCAAAGAGCCCCCATCAGCCGCCCCAGCCTCAACTGCTAAAGAGAAAGGACAGCGCAATGCAAGTGCCACTAGTAACCAGCTTCAGAAGAGTGCAGCACCCCCTACAGGGCCTTCCTTGAATGACACCTCAGCAATCCAGCCTTCTGACATCACCACGCCTTCCTACAGTGGCCCAGAGAAGAACAATTGGCCTTTCGTCTTTCACACAGGTGAGGTGGGAGAAGGGGGGGGGGGCAGTATTTGGTTGTCCTTGGCTTTGGCGGTGCCACATGCAGTAAGCCACCCATTGCAACAAGGCATGTGACATCAAAGATGGATGCCCCATCATCATGACCTTGCTGGAGGTATTTAATGCCCCTGCTCATGCTGTGGGTCCCACGTTCTTCCCAAGGCTCCTTGCTGTTGGCACTTGGTCCCTCGCGGAACCACGATGACAGGATTAGTGCGGCCTCACTGCCCCCACAGTGTCAAATCCTGTGATGGCAGCATTCCGCTTGGGGGGTCCTCTGCTCCTCTCCAGGAGTCACACGTCTATTTGATGGCCTTTTTTTATTTATTTGAGTATCTTAATCCAGCAGAAATGGCTTTGGCGTTCAGTCACCAGCCCAGTATCTGGGAGCGCTGTCATCGATCGCCCCTTATCGCTCGGCCGGCTGATAATTGCCTGATGCCCACAAGCACACAGGAGCTTCAATAAGTCCTGCCAGTCGGAGGCATGACACACTCAATGAGCCACGTTGTAGCTAATCGGGCCTCTGCGCTTAAATCGTTATGCGCGTCTGCTCGATGTGTACCCATGTGTACCCAAATGCTGGACACTTTATTATGGCCCCACTGTAACGTAGGGTGTCTTAACTGTAATCCGACGCACTATTCATATGAGGAGAACATGGGAAATGAGAATATATTTGTTGTTGTTGTTGTTGCTATTATGGTTGTTGTTGTTTAATCGCGCACACCTACATGCCGGGTTGCCCAGTGCTCAGACATGCTGACTCGTGTTTGCTTGCTCACAGTTGAGCCCCAAGGCTGGGGGGGGCTTGCACCAGTGCAGCAACCACACAGGTGCACGAGTGCAAGGGTTGCTCACAAACGGGTGAGAGGGTGCCCCCACATGCGTTGCTCGGCAACGGGGCCACATGGGCGACCACATTGTCCTCAATCTGGCCAGCCATCTGCGAGGCCGTGTACTGCAGGGGATTCTCTCTCTCCCTCTCACCGCCCCGGGGCTGGATCACACCCTCCGCCAACAGCCAGCCAAGCAGCCGGCCCTCCTGCTCACCTCGCCGGCCGCGCCGTCTCTCTGCCTGCCTCCGCAGCGGGGGCCCCATCAGGTGACAGTGGCGCCATGCGGAGGGGCACTAGGACCCAGCTACAGCCAGGCAAGCTGCCCCCGGCACACATAGCCATTCCCCCAGCCTTCCCCGTCTGTAGCCCAGGCAATGGCAGGAACATGCTCTTTTGCCAGTCTGCCACCTCCCGTCTTTGACGGCCATATGTTATTTGGACTAAATGGCACAGATCGGCACCATGTGAGCACAAAGGCTAGCCCCCGACGCTCCAGCAAGCACCGTGCTTCAGGGGGGAGTTCAGGCACAATTCGGAAGAGGAACCTTGGCGCGCCGTTCCGTCAAACTCGGGAGTCCGCAATCTGTTGCTGACATACCCAGAAACACCTCGACGGCCACCTGATCCCGTCACAGAGGCCAGGAGGCAGTAAGGCTCACTGGAGTCTCGCATTCTGGCGGCATTTGATATTAATGTTTATTTGTTGTATATTTAACACTGAATATTTAGAGGAACAGGAAGGAAATACAATGAAACAGCCCATAATCAGCCATTTCTCGGATTATTAGGGTTAAATCGCATTAGATATTAGGACTTTAAATGGCATATCAGCGTGTCGATGGGGGTCGGGGTTCATCCCGCTTTGTTCACCCCCCCACCGCATTCTCTAGTTGTCTCTGTAACACTGGGGGCATGGTTCCTGGTTAACATCCTGGGCACAGCGAGGGGGGCGCTGGGGGTCATGAGGGCATAATTTCCATTATCCGGTAATTACTGGACTTTTAGGGTGTTGAACTCCTTCTCTAGTCATCCCAATGTCCAATGAAAAAAATTCCATTAGGCACAATTTGAGTATTAAAATATGCTAAAATTAAATGTCCACATATCCTTCTATTTAAAAAAATGAATCTTATTTTTTTCTGAATATGTAGGTTATAGGCTTTCCGCTATGCGTGATGAAAGTGAGAGAGATCCGACATGGCTGAACAAGTGAACCTTAAAAAGCATTTCCTGAAACCAAGCAGGTCTACTGACAATGACGACGATGATTCTGAGTCACAGAGACCACTAATGCCATGGGCTGTAGTGAACAGAAATTATCTGATTTCAAGTGGGCCGCAGCACACTGTAATTAAAATGATATAGCCAGATACATCTGTATGTATTTTTGGTTTGTTTGCAAATAGTTTGTGTTCTGTTTTCTTTCGTCTGCGAATATGCAGGCCTGAAGCTGAATAGCTGTTACACCACAGGCTTGTGTGATTAATTTTTGCATTATGCCCGTGAGTCTGTTGACAGGACCTATTTTTTTTTATTACCCTATTTTTCAATAAAAAATATAATGAAACTACATTCCTTGATCTCATTCTTTATGTAGCCTGACTATCCATTATTTTTAAGCTCAATAATAAGCAGAGAAAATATTTGATGGAAATTCTCCCATTTGTCCAAGACATTGAAATCTTCTGGCACGCTGATGCTAATGGGGGTCAGTTGGGCTGTGGGGGTGCAGGAGGCCTTTTTAAGAATGAACTTGTTACAGATACGCCTCGTCAGCACCTTCAGGACCATGTGGTGTCCTGAGTGAGAACATGATCTTAGGAGTATTTATTGGGAACGGCAGTGCCCCTTACAGGGCACAGCAGGAACGGCAACATGAAAGAGGTGTTGTGGTTGAACCACTGATTGTGGGTAAACTGTGGTTCTTAACATTCGCTGCTGCAGTCTCCTGGAAAGCGGAGTAGTCTTTCCGTGTTTTATGGTGCAGCTCTGAATGATGCAGAGGAGCTGTATGCCATGCCTGCCAGGCCTGCCTGTTCCAGCGAGAGGCCTGTCATCAGTAATCCTGCTGTTGTCTGTCCCCCACAGAGAGGAGCACAGTGTCCAACATGAAGAGCCCAATCTATAGCTCCAGCAAGATGGAGTGGATAATCCCCTTGGTTGTGGTGTCAGCCCTCACCTTCGTCTGCCTGGTCCTGCTGCTCGCCGTGCTGGTCTACTGGAGGTGAGTTCTGCCCGCCTGAACCCTGTCATGCACCATCTCGTATGCCAAGACCCGCAGTTCAGCTGCTGAGCTTCGGAGGATGTAGCGAGAGCGCTTGTTGTCATAGCGATCTGCATCCTCTGCCTCGGGTCACTGGGCTCTCTTTGAACCATGGATCATTTGGGGGGGCTGCTTATTTTTTAGCTCCCCAGTCTGATTTCTGGGCTTAAGGAAGGCAAACAGCCAGCGGTTTGGGAGCAGTGGAGACGTAGGCAGTGGGGCGACTCCGGGGCGTGGGGTGATGTTGGCAGTGAGGTGGCACCGGAGTGGGGGCGATGCCGCCAGTGAGGTGGCTTGGGGTGCAGGGTGACGCTGGCAGTGGGGCTGCGCTAGGAGCGGGGTGACTCCGGCAGTGAGGTGATTCCGGGGTGCGGGGTGACTCCGGCAGTGACTTGGTTCCGGGGTGCGGGGTCACGTCGGCAGTGAGGTGGTTCCAGGGTGCGGGATGACTCCGTCAGTGAGGTGGTTCCAGGGTGCGGGGTGATGCCGGCAGTGAGGTGGCAGCGGGGTGCGGGGTGACGCTGGCAGTGAGGTGGTTCCGGGGTCTGGGGTTACGCTGGCTGTGGGGCCATACTGGCAGTAGGGCAGCGAGTCGCTATTCAGCCATCAGCACTTCCACAGGCCCGTGTCTCTTGGCCACTCGCTCGGAAGGGTGCGCCGATATGGGCCGTAAAAGCCAGCCTAAATGAGATTTACCATCCCACAATGGCGTGGCTGCTGTCAGCACTCCACAGAGCTGCTTGCAGAAGCGGTTTTTGGGCATTTTTTTGGCACCCTCTGCTTTTCCCCAGCCCAGGCACACCGCTACACCTTGGCAGTCAGGCCCAAAGCTTTCACATTCCAAGTGGCTGACCTTTCCTGCACCCACCCATTGCCCCCCCCCACCTTATTCACAGCCACCTGGGCATGATCACCAGTCACCAGTGACTCCTCATGCCTCGTCCCAGTCCCCCGTCCCCCTGGCCAGTGGGGGTGGGACACACCATCTGCCGGCCTTCGTGCCACGGCCCCCTCCCACAAGCTAGTAGCTCTTTACACTGTAATCAGGAGCCCTGGGGGGGTGACGGCCATGGCCTGCCTGGGCACTGTCAGCACACTGGGCAAGAGGGCAGAACTGCCGGCCTCATTTCTCACATCCACCTGCCGATTTTATAGACTTTAGCTTTTCTACTTAGTAGCAGAATACATTGTCTTTACTGGCATTGTGCAAGCAGCGAGTCATATCCCGTCCAGTTCTCCTATAAGACTGTCCAAGCAGTGAGTCATATTCTGTCCAGTTCTCCTATAAGACTGTCCAAGCAGCGAGTCATGTCCCGTCCAGCTCTCCTATAAGACGCGGCATTGTCCAAGCGGTGAGTCGTGTCCCGTCCAGCTCTCCTATAAGACACGGCATTGTCCAAGCAGCGAGTCGTGTCCCGTCCAGCTCTCGTATAAGACGCGGCATTGTCCAAGCAGTGAGTCGTATCCCGTCCAGCTCTCCTGTTAGACGCGACATTGTCCAAGCAGCGAGGCGTATCCCGTCCAGCTGTCCTATAAAACGCGGCATTGTCCAAGCAGCGAGTCATGTCCCGTCCAGCTCTCCTGTAAGACGCGCCATTGTCCAAGCAGCGAGTCGTATCCCATCCAGCTCTCCTATAAGACGCGGCATTGTCCAAGCGGCGAGTCATGTCCCGTCCAGCTCTCCTATAGGACGCGGCATTGTCCAAGCAGCGAGTCATGTCCCGTCCAGCTCTCCTACAAGACGCGGCATTGTCCAAGCAGCGAGTCATGTCCCGTCCAGCTCTCCTGTAAGACGCGGCATTGTCCAAGCAGCGAGTCATGTCCCGTCCAGCTCTCCTGTAAGACGCGGCACTGTCCAAGCAGCGAGTCGCGTCCCGTCCAGCTCTCCTATAAGACGCGGCACTGTCCAAGCAGCGAGTCGCGTCCCGTCCAGCTCTCCTATAAGACGCGGCATTGTCCAAGCAGCGAGTCGCGTCCCGTCCAGCTCTCCTATAGGACGTGGCATTGTCCAAGCAGCGAGTCATGTCCCGTCCAGCTCTCCTACAAGACGCGGCATTGTCCAAGCAGCGAGTCATGTCCCGTCCAGCTCTCCTGTAAGACGCGGCATTGTCCAAGCAGCGAGTCATGTCCCGTCCAGCTCTCCTATAAGACGCGGCATTGTCCAAGCAGCGAGTCATGTCCCGTCCAGCTCTCCTATAAGACTGTCTAAGCAGCGAGTCATATCCCGTCCAGCTCTCCTATAAGACGCGGCATTGTCCAAGCAGGGAGTCGTATCCCGTCCAGCTCTCGTATAAGACGCGGCAGTGTCCAAGCAGCGAGTCATGTCTCGTCCAGCTGCAATAAGATGTGGCATATACAGGTGAGTCAGAACAGCGTCAGTCGCTTGTTTGCTCCCCTGCAGTAGTTTCTGAGGTTATGGCCTTATCATTACTTCTGGCCATGGGATTCAAACCAGCAACCTTCTGGACACAGACACCAATTCGTACCTAGAAGAGCCACATGCTACCTGATAGGTGTTACTGGAGACTGCATTCAGCCAGTTTATGCTGGAGGGGCTCATGGTGAGCTCTCCTGTGTCAGACGAGGGGTGGTCGTCATATCTGATTCTATACATACCCGCCACGCAGTATGAACGAGGTGTCATTTGGATGGATAATGACAGGCTGACAGAGCCCACGTCCTGCTGATCTTAAGTGTCTCCTCATCTCTCGCTGAGAATGGCGGGGACACGTCGATTCGGGAGCCTGTCCCATCACCGCACGTCAGCAGGGGGCGTATCAGAGTCCCTGCATCACATGCTGTGCTGGGGCTGCAACAAGCATGTGGGGAGGTGCATAGAAGCGGGGCGCCTAGCTACCCCCCCCCCCCAACCCTACCCCGCTGCGTGATCAGGAAATCTGCCCCAGCATGGGGTGACCACAGATTCACTATAGTTAAGAGTGACATTTCCAAAGGTTACTTCAATTAGTGTTAGCAACTGCCATAAACAGACACACACATGCACACACGTGATCCCATGTTGCTTTTATCGTGTGCCAGTCGCATTTCGGGTTTTACGACGCCGGCTGCAGATAGGGTTGCCTCACCGGACGTGCCTGGCATGCTAGCAAAACATAGCATGCAGGGGCCGGCCAAAGGTCATCGTCCTTCGGGCTGCAAGAGGTGTGCCAGTTTAACCCTCCTGGTCCGGATATCCTCATGGGGGGTTGGGGGGGATCGAGGGGGCAGCAGCTGTCTGGCAGTCCCAGCCGGCCCGTGGGACACTTTGGGATATGGGCCTGTGCTCCCCTGCTGAGAGGAGCGTTAGGGTGACAGGGCTGTCACCTGGAGCAGAGACACTGCCCTGAGCCCTGCCTTTCGGCATGCTTTCCCTGGCTGTCTTTCTGAGGCGAGTAGAGCTGCTGAGGTGTGAGATTCCCAGGCTTCCCTGTTAAAGGACCGCGGTGCGTGAGAATCGCGTCAAAATCAAGCTCCGTGCCGCTTAATAGGGCAGAATGGCATCTCTGAACAGACTGATCATGAGGAGCTCCTCTCGTCCGGTCTGTCCGCGCGCGGTTGGGACTCTTGAGGGGCGGCTGCTCACTAAACCCACTTCATTCACAGGCTGTCATTTCAGCCACCCCTCCCCCCCCCACCCCCAAGATGCTGACAGCTTAATCCAGCAGCAGATACTCAAAGGGGGGGGGGGGGGGGGGGCAAGAAAAAAAGGTGGCCAAAGGCTTTCTGTCCTGTGGA
>JAODKC010000130.1:14902080-14913299 GCA_026777985.1 Mormyrops attenuatus
GGGGGCTGCACAAAAACCCCCCTTCATTCCCCGGGTGTCATTCCCCCCCCCCCCCCCCCCCCCCCCCCCACCCTTCCTCACTTTTTAACCAGAAAAATTTAACCAAAGGGGGGGGGGGGGGGGGGGCAAGAACAAAAGGCACCACTTGTTTGTGGATGGGGTAGGGTGGGTTTGGAAGGAGTGCGGGAAAAGCTGGGGGTGGGGGGCGTGCAGGGGGTCGGGGGGCACTGGTAATCCCATCGAGTCACTGGCCCCTCCTCCCAGCATAGCACTGGAACCTGATTCCGCTGCTGGGGCAGTGCCGTCAGCAGCGGGGGTGGGCCGTGTGGACAGCTCCCCCCCCCGCCTATCGCTATAGGCAGGGTAACACCGGCCCCCAGTGGCCCCTCCCCCTCTCTTCCAGGCCTTGGCAGGGCAGCAGCATGTGAGACTCGCTCCCGGCTCTGCCTGCCACCTCCTCTTCCTCCGAGGATGACCAGTCTCTGCTCCCTATTCTGTCTGAAGTACAGGTAGGCTAAAGCGACACTGCCCCCCCAGTCTGTGCCAGGGAGCCAAAAGGACTGGGAGCCTCCTCATTCTTCCCCAGAGCCGCTTTCACTCACTTTCTCGCCTTTTCCATTCGTCTATCATCTATCGTTCTTCCTCCGCCGATCATGTGTCTTATCTGTTTGTTTTACTTTGTGTTTGTTTTGCGCCTTACCGGAACATTCCGCTCTCCAACAAGCCATCGCGGGGCTGACGTTGGTGTCACGAGTCTGCCGTTTCTGCCACAGACGTGGCGTGTCTCGCCTCTACAGAGTGCTGGCGACGCACCGCCCACAGGAAGCAGGGCCATGCTGGTTTAGGTGGCCGTCACGTCTGCCTGATTAATGGACGTCCAGGGTGCCATCTGTGTTTACTCTGGCGGGGTGGCTGCATAATTTACGAGGCGCCCTTTGTGTCTCCAGGAGGTGCTTCCAGACGGCTCACTTCTACGTGGAGGACAGCAGTTCCCCCCGCGTGGTCCCCAACGAGAGCTTCCCCGTCATTCCTATCCCAGGTGAGCCCCCCTCACCGCAGCAGGGCGCTAGGCGGGGCTGTCGTCATGGTTACCCATACCCCATTCTGATCTGAGGGTGTCCTGAGGACTGGACCCTGCTGTGACTCCACATGCCAACGTGAGGGTGTTAGCTTATGGTCAGTCCGTTTCTGTGCTTCTTTCGAGGTATTTTTTTCCTGTCATACACATATTTTTATATTTGTCTGGCACTGTCATAAGTTTTCCTGGAGCCGATATTTAAATTAGGTCACTGCTTTGAGGGTTTTTATGGTAAATCCCACATGATGCTCTAAGAGAAGAAATGTCCAACAGTTGGAGAACTTGATTGACTTCTGGTCAGTTGGAGATGATCAGAGACCTGCACAGATAGTACACTTCGTCTGTTCTGGCTGCATAGTGCACCGTCTGCATTTAACCATGAAGCTGGTCCGCTTCTGCAATAATAGCCTCTGTTCTTCTGGGAAGGCTTTCCCTCATACACTGGAGAATTGCTGGTGGGATTTGCCGCCATTCTGGTTGGGCGTTGATGCTGGTTCATCAGATCCCTTTCTATGAGATTGTGTGATCGGGCACTTCGCAGCTGAACTTGATCCCAGGTGTTTTGACCTTCACAATCATGTCACAACACATAGTATGCTGTTTGTTGTAAGTACGTCATCTAATATAACGGCACTGTAGTCTGCTGTAATGACAAAATTCACTCTCATGTAACTATATACATACTATTCTGTCTATTTTAACGTAGGTAACAAAATAGCTAGACTACACTTTGCTCTGCTGTGGTGTTTCGTTGCCCACTCATCAGCCTCTTCCACACTCTGAGTCATTAATCTCTGCGAAGGACACAGCGTCGTTTATTTACTAATTTATGTGCCAGGTCCATTTGTAAGCGTAGGTCACTACTTCTGACCATTTACACTACTACGCTGTACATGTGCTATAGCGAGAGTATTAAACATCACCCAGGTCATCCTGGAACCGTGTGTAGTGCTCTTCCTGACTTTCTTTAACACGTCAGGAATATCAGTTTACCACAGAGAAGTGGGTCGTGTAATGCTCACACTTTGAGCCATCTTGTTAACAACGTGCAGTACTCACAGACTACTCATAGATCACATGAACATGTGTTTTCTTTCTACACCTTGTAATGAGAGTCCGAGCGGCTCTTTTCCATTTGCTGTTCTCGCCAGGCCTTCGGTGACTTAGTGCACCCTTTGTCCCTTAGCTCTCAGGCACGTTTTCCCCACCTTTGAGACGCTCTGGTGTTTATGCGGGGGCCCCCCTGCCATCTCTCTGTACACAAAAGTGTTTCTAGGCTACGTCCCACCAAAACTTCCCCGGATGTGCACCACCGTTCTCCGCTCTCGCGCCCGGGACTGGGCGGTGCTGGCCTTCTCTCTGTTTTGTTATATGCACAATCAATATCCCCTTGTTCCTGCGGAAGCCTCCAAAAAGAAGTGATTATGATTAAATCCCGTTTAAATCTGTGACTGATCCACTAGAGAGAGGTTTCAGCAGGGTTAGTAAGCAAACAAAAAGTATTCAATACTTAGAGGGTGTTTATGTATGGTGCTCTCAGAAATATATATGAAAAAACTTCTGGAAAACTAAAAACTCAGCTTTTGGTCTTCAAAGTGAGAGAAGCTCAACTGGAGACCCATGGTGCGGGGGTTACCAGGTCAGAGATCGACAGACGCTGTGAAAGCTGATGCAAACTCTGAAGACAAAGGCTGTAAGATTCCATAGAGTAATACTTGATCATTGTTGTTGTTTTGTTCTGAGTGAGTCCCATAACTCACCCCATTATGGAAATGCCATTGTTACAGATTCCGGTGTGTGGATATGGGAGATTATAAAAGGTCGCATCCAATTTGCACTGAGAGGAAAGCGAGGAAAGCTGCAGCTGTCGCAGCAGAAAAGTTTAGCCGGGTGTGTTTCCCCTCTTTAATGATTCCCTTGTTTCTTGTCAGCTTCTGTCAGAGGAGTCAAAAAATGTTTGCTGTAATTAGTGACTGTCAGTTGTTATTTTTGGTTTCTCTGAACTTTATTAAAACTTCAAGTGAAAAAACAGTCTTTTCAGGATGAGGAAGTATTCTGCCTTAAAATATTGGTGAGGTAAAGAATCACAAGGTGGCTTTCAGATGAAGCTTTTAAGGAAAGTTCTCAGCTGTCAGATAAATGAATCCTATGGGTGATATTCTGAGGAGAAGTGGTGAGCATTATAACCTAATTCCAAGTCTTCTACCAACTCCTACCTTGAATGAAGTCTGAGAGACTCCATCAAAATGTTTCTTTTCTAGCCATTGGAGCTTAGATTGTTGATAAACTTTTTGAAACAAAGAGCCATTGTTACTTTGGGAAACGTGTGGTCTAAGAGAACAATGTTTAAAATGGCCGATATCCAGGTGGGAAGTCAGTAGCTCGCTTGGCCGGTGCTCTTCCGGGGCAGAACCAAGATGCATTATGGGTTGAGAGCAACAGTGTGGCTTGTTTTGGGCCTTTGGCACCCCCATCAAGTTCAGGTGCTCTGTGGAGAGGTGTACTGGGGTGCCAGGAGTCCCTGTGCAGGGCTTTGGTTCAGTGGGACAAGGCAGGAGGCATGATGGGGACAAGGGACATGGTGCAGAAGTACAGGTGAGGTTCTGTGACCCTGGGGTGAGCAGCAGCTCTGGCTAACATGTCAGTGGAAGCTCTGCTTCCCAGAAGCCCCGCAGCACAAGGGCCTCCTCCGTGTCAGCACCTCCGTCTGGAAATGGGCACTCAGCGTTTACCAACTCAGCCCCTGCTCTTATTCTCCATTATTGTCCCATCGACATGTTCATCTTCACGTGACATCGCAGATCACCGGTTTGGGAACTAAGCTTCAGTGGGTTTTAATGAAAAATCCATGGGAAGGTCTCGCAAGAAGTTTTTATCTGCGTCTTGACAAGAGCGCTAGACGATGGGAAAATGAAATGTCGTTGCCGGGGTGTCATTTGTGATAAATGTGGTTGTTTTTTATAACGTCCGTCAGGCTGCGATCAACCTGGTAACAGTCTGAGAAAATCAATAATTTCTTTGGTGTTCTTTCAGTCCATATACGATATGGGCTTAATTCTTTTTTTTTGCTAGACTTCATTTTATGGTCTAATTCTAGTTATCTAATTTTTTTATTTAATAATTGATTAATGAGGTTGCTAGTGTGCACCATGCATTGGCATATTTTTTTTTTTTTACACATAATTCCTTTTTAGGGGATAGAGAATAAATATTTGGAAGTGAGCAGTGTGCCGATTTAAAACACTGAAAGGTTAAATTTTATTTAGTTAATTAAAAAAAAAGTTTTGTTCCAGCATACCCTTTTCCAGGGAAATGATTTCAAGAATTTCAATACGTAATAAAACCCGAATGCGTGTAACTTCTGTGAAATGAGGTCCGTACATTCTGTTAGGATGACCAGGTCTGAGTCGTCCTATTGCAGCGGCCCAGGTCTGAGTCGTCCTATTGCAGGGGCCCATACATTCTGTTAGGATGACCAGGTCTGAGTCGTCCTATTGCAGGGGCCCATATGACAAACTAGGGTAGAATTTTGTACATAAATTACGGTGGCTGATTTGGGTCATTTCTTTGTTCGGTTGTAGCAATAGAACATGAGAAGACTAAGACTGCTGGGGCAGCTGCATCATGACATTTTCACAAGGCTAGAGCATTATTTAAATGCCGGCTGCCTTCATTTATTCACGTGTGTTATTCTTAGTCATCACAGTGTCAATCCACTCAGTGTAAATACACTTTCTAAGTATGAAATTAATTGACGCAGACAATGTTAAGAAAAGCGCACCTTCCTCCGCCTTGGTGCTCTCACTGCTCCCTCCGCCTTGGTGCTCTCACAGCTCCCTCCGCCTTGGTGCTCTCACAGCTCCCTCCGCCTTGGTGCTCTCACAGCTCCCGCCGCCTTGGTGCTCTCACAGCTCCTGCCTGTGTACCATCCTTCTTTCGCTGAGCTGCTTATGGAACATGAGCTGTTATTTAATGAAAAGACGGCCTTTTCACCAGTCTACAGCTGCACTTACCTTATGCTCTTTGGCACACGTTCGTACTGGGGTGTGTCTGTGGGCAGTACTGCAGCCTCACAGCTGAGTCCTGCCACTGGTGTGTGTGTGTGTGTGTGTGTATTACATTGTGGGGACATTTGGTCCACAGAATGTGATAAAAAAAACCTGTTATTTTGACCTTGTGGGGACCATATTTTCAGTCCCCACAAGGGAAAACTCAATTTTATAAAAAAAAATCTGTCACTGCAATCAAAAACCTAGAAATGCCAAAAGTGTTATTTTGTCGGGTTAGGGTTAGGGTTAGGGGTTCGGGGTAGGGTTAGGGTTAAACATAGGGCTGGGTGGGGGTTAGGCTTCTCATTGCTGGGATTTGGGTTTTTCCTACAGAAATGAATGGACGGTCCCCACAAAGATATAGATACCTAATTGTGTGTGTGTGTGTGTGTGTGTGTGTGTGTGTGTGTGTGTGTGTGTGTGTGTGTGGATTTTGTATGTTCTTTATGCTATATGCTTTTACAGTAATTGCGGTCTGGATGTCTCCTGTGATGAACTGGCATCCCGTCTGTCTTAAACCCTACGCCACCCAGGATAGGTTCTAGGCCCCTGTGACCCTGATTGGGACAAATAGTTAGGAGTTGTGTGGAGATGTTTGTTTCTTTATATTTTCTTGTGATTTCTGTGTGTTTCTGCCAGTTAGTCAGATTTTGACAACGATTATTTTTCTTTTAATGCACGCCTGGTAATTTTGTGTCTGTGTGTTTATTTGCTTGTAAGACATTTGCGTATAAACATAGTGACTTGGTGTGAGCATGTGACTTGAAAGCCCACTTCAGGTTGACTGTGAATGAGAGGTTGTGGCCTCAGCTGTCCTATGACAGGTCTCAGGTTACAGTAGTTAATTCAGGAGCACGGGGCAGTCCTTTCCTAAGCTTCAGCAGACAAAAATCTGGACGTTTTCCCCTTAGAAAAGCCCTATCAGGAAAAAAAAATCCGTTCCCACATAAATGGAACTGTCAAAATGCAACGGCAAAGTTTTCAGTCAAATAAACAGTTGATTATTGCAATTTCTCACTCTGTTGAGTCTCTACATGCATGACGAAGAAGGATAGCGAGGGAAAAAGGAAAAAACTTTCTGCAAGTCCTTGCTCTGAATGGGCAGGTTTTCTTTTCACGTTCATTGGACATAAGTTGGGGGAGAGCGAGGCTTGCGTGACAGTGAGATGTGACATGGGATTTCAGTAGGGGGGTGTTAGGACGAGCATATGTGGGAATAATGAGTCCGCTGCTGCGTTTGCTAATTGTCTCCACAGGACCTCCTTAATCTTCTCTTAAATGTGCCACCAAACAATATGGCTGCCAGATCTTGTTTCGGTGATTACAGCTCGCATACTTTTTTAAAGCGGCGTCTCTGAAGTGTAAGCGGCGCTTGTGTCTCTGCTGGCTGGCGTATCTATGCGCTTAGATGCACTGTAGTGCTGCACAGGGCTTCTAAGCAGAGGCACCGAACTGGCTTCAGGCATCAACCATTATCAATCGTGCTGCTTGCAGGAAATCTACGATCCACGAACCTTGTGTGTAGAGAAATGTGGTTTTATTCATTAGTCAGATAATTATCATTCTCTCCTGTAAGGCGCATCGAACAGGTCCCATACTAGGGGCCTTGTACCATTAAAATGGTCTTATGCTTGCTGCGTAACATGGTATTTAGTTGCCGGTTTAATTCCCAGCAGGGCTGCTGATGTCGCTGAGTTGTTGTGAAACAAGAGGTGAATTGCTGATGCGTTGTGAGTGACAATGTAGGATTTTACAGGACAGAAGAATCATAAGTAATTAAGGTGTAACTACTGTGATGCACGTTGACCTGACTTCTTAAGACAAAACGCTCTATGTGTTAAATAGGTTGAAAAGACATCTCTTGAGTAAGCTTCATAAATGGGGAGAGATGACGGTTATCTAAGGAACGTCTTGATAACTAAGCTGAACGATCATTTCTGCTTGCATTTCAGATTCACGTTGATGTTGTCCTGTTGGTGCAGCCTTGCTTCACCTAGGAACAGTAACTGTGTTTCTTTCAGATGACATGGAGGCCGTTCTAGTCAAGCATTTCATCAAACACACCACAGAGCTGTACTCCAATAATCAGCATGGATTCTCTGAAGATTTTGAGGTAACATTATTTCCCCTTATTCTCCATCTACTTCATTAGGTTGCAGCCTCAGATTATGAGACTGTATTAGCTCAGTTTCTCCCCCGGCAAAGGCTTGCCCAGGGGCCATCAGTGGATGTCTGCTTAGAGGTGTCACGGGGGCGGGGGGTTCCTTTAAACGACCTCGGTGACTCCTGCTTCACACAGACGTACATCCAGTGAGCTGGGGACCGGCCCACTCTCCATGGCTCTGAGTGTTGCTGCTAATGCCAGGAACAGATGTGAGGAAGGCTGTCAGTCTGTACCTTTCGGCCATCTCTCCTGGCTACTTGGTTTGGCCACTAGAACCAAAAAAGACTCATATTTAGTTGCGGCCTCTAGCCCTTTTGCAGTTTAGGCTGAGGCATAATTTCTCTGGTAAGGTTTTACAGGATCAGCATCAAAATGTATCAAAGGAGATTTTTTTCCATTTTATTTTCCTCTTCTTCCATCTGTTGGTTAAGAATGATGCCATGATGCCACCCTCAGTGCTTCTTTGATGAGTATTGGAGTCTGGGTCAAACATGCACAGAGCAAACCTGCTATCCTGCTACCAAGGGAGCACTGCATCCCAAGCACGATGGTACCAGGAGGAACTGGGGGCATTCCATTCCCTACAGTTTTCCACTTGGTGCACATGAAACGCCCCCTTACCTGACCTGCAGTCAGTGGAGAGAGATGGCAACATTTGCCCCCTGGATGTTCTCTGAACAACAGGCAGGGCCTCCAGGGGAGTGAGTGGGGCTCTGGGCCACCATAGGGTGACGTTAGGACCGGCTTGGGCTTTCTTGGAATTTGAGAAGAGACCTATGCAACAAAAAGCCTTTACCGACAAAGAACTGCAGGATATTGTAGTCTTTGTATTGATTGATGCTGTTGGAACGAATGAGATCGTATTTAATGAAGCAGTATCTGAATTCTCTGCAAAGTGGTGTATCCCTTATTGGGTGGTCTGTTTTTTATTTCTTTTGATGTTAAAGTAAATAATTAAATACAGATGCCTGTAAGCTCCAGTCTATGTGGGTGAAAAAGTCATACCACACAATAGTACAAATGTTTGTAGCAAAATATAGGAAAAAGCATTCAGCTAAGAGGCCACACACAATTACAGCTTTAGTATTAGAGAATATAAAGGATACAACTTTACAAAGGCTTTCTTTAGCCTGAACATATTTAGAATTTGGTGATCAGTGTCGACACACCACAGCGCACACCAACGAAATGTGTTCTCTGCATTTAACCCATATGTGACAATGTGACATAGCAGGGGGCAGCTAATTCTTGGTGCTTGGGGGGGATAACTTGCTCAGGGTACCTTGCTGGTCGGGGATTCAAACCAGCAACCTTTTCAATTACAAGTGCGCTTCCCTAACCATTAAGCCCCCACCGCCCACAGTGAAAGTGACAGGAAAATGACCAAGCATGGGGGGAAAAGTTTTTTTTTCCTCTCCTATTTTTCAAACACAAATGTGAGATTAGCGCAAGAGTCCATTTAAAACATATTTCACAGCAAACAAAACAGCTAGGAAGGGGCCATATGCAGCCTTAGCTAATTATAATGACTGAAGACACTCGTGCAAGACGTGGCCCATTGAGGCTTAGCTGTACCTGCATATGGTGTCTAATTAAAAAAAGGGAAAAAAGCGTGTTTGCCACGGCAGCCGTTCCTTTCCCGTCGTGCGCACCGGCTCCCCGAGGACAGATCGTGCGGCTCGTGCGTCTGTCCTGCACGCAGCCTTCGTGGGGATTGCCCCGGGGCTCCGGACCCCCCATTCCTGTAACCAGAGCCAAAGTGTAGCCGCAGCAGGAGATATATAAAGCCACCGCCATCTGCTGGATCCATCGACAGGTGGTTTTAGAAGCGGCTTCAAAGCCCCCTACTCCCGTTTGCTGCGCTCGCTGCACCCATCCACAAACGGTGAGCCGCACGCCAGTGCATTCGGGTACAGCGGGAAAGAGCATCAATTAAAAAGCGCCGCTGCTCGTTCGTCAGCTGCTGAAACAAATAATTATCGCCCTGAGTAAATACAGACTCTGAGACACTGGATGCCATTAGTCGGTATACAGCAATAAAGCTCCCATTAAACGTGGGTGTGTGTTTTTGTTCTTTGTTCTATTGTTTTTGTCTGATTGCTGCTTTTTTTAAGTGGCCATAGACGTAGATCTGGGTCCTGAGATTGTTTCATGCAGGGATTTAAATAGATGCTAATTTACCCACTTAAACGCATGGTGAATGTGGACCGTTGCGTGTCTCTGGGCTTGCCAGGAGAGACTTTGCCACTCCCCGGCACACTAGAGGGGGCCCAGGGGGAAGAGGCCAGGCTCTGGGGTGGATGGTGAACAGACGAGGGTAGCTGGGCTCACCTCCATGGGTTCATGGCTAATTCATCAGCAGTGTGTGTTGGCTGAGGCGGATTTCGGAATAGTAAGATGAACCCTGCGTCATGGGTAATGCCAGCATTGCCTTTAATAACATTTTAGAGATATGTAAAGATATGCCATCAATTTCAGTGTCCATTATAATGCATGTGAGACATGGGACAAGGCCGTCACACGTGGCCACTGTGTGCTGAGCTGAAGCTCTCCCCCTCATCCCCACAGGAGGTGCAGAGATGCACAGCCGACATGAAGATTACGTGGGAGCATTCCAATCACCCCGACAACAAGCATAAGAACAGATACATCAACATCGTAGCGTGTGAGTGGATTAGCGGCCCGGCGAGCCGGTGGCCTTCGCTTTGAGGGCTCTCGTCACAGGAGCATTTCCATAAAAGACTGTTGTCATGGAAAAATTAGAATGATTAAAACCCCACTGCTCCCCCTCCCTCTTCCCTAGATGATCACAGCAGGGTGAAGTTACGCCCGTTGGCTGGCAAGGACGCCAAACACAGTGACTACATCAATGCCAACTTTGTGGATGTGGGTCTTGCTCTCTCCTCTCCTTTGAGTTGTGCACAAAGAAACAGCTGTTTCTGATGTCTGCGTGTACGTGTGTGTGCACGACTGCGCATGCTGCTTCATGACGGGCTGTCTGGCTGCATGTCCTGCAGGGATATAACAAGCCCAAGGCCTACATTGCTGCTCAGGGACCTCTGAAGTCCACCTTTGAAGACTTCTGGAGGATGGTCTGGGAGCAGAACACAGGGATTATCGTTATGATCACAAACCTTGTAGAAAAAGGAAGAGTATGTATGCCGCTATGAATGCTAAACCGCCCTTTTTCATCTCTTAATTCCTCACATCAGACCTGACTGTGTCTTGGGTTAAGGATTGTCCTTCTCGTCCAACAGCATTAGCTTTAAACATGAGCTGGGGTCATTTTTACTTATTGAAATGCGGGGGTGTATACAGGGGTGGGGCCACAGGGGCAGAGACCCCAGCTTATAGCTGATTGGCCCCCAGAGTACCCCATCCCCTGTCACTCACCAAATCAAAACATATCATTGGCTAATGGCAGTGTATGAATAATGGTCCTTCTTATTTCCCCCCCACCTCAGATTATCTTAGAATCACTCCTGTTGAATGGCGATGAGTGGCCATGGGCTCACCACTGCTGGCTCTTTCGGCTCTCTTCCACAGAGGAAGTGTGACCAGTACTGGCCGACGGAGAACAGTGAGGAGTATGGGAACATCGTGGTGACGCTGAAGAACGCCGAGGTGTATGCCTGCTATACGGTCCGGCGCTTTACAGTGCGCAACACAAAAGTGAAAAAGGTCAGTTTCAGACGCTCACCTTGACTGGTCCTACTGGTCAGTCTTTCACTTGGTAATCCCCAGCTACCTCGAGATAAAGCCAGATAATTTACTGATAGCTGACCAGCTGGCAGGAGTGTATGTGTGGGGGGGGGGGGGGGGCACACAAGGGCACTGGCACCAGCTGAAAGCTGTTTGGCGCCTTTATCCCCCCGGTTAATTACCAGTTCAAAAAACCATACAATTGGCTAATGTTAAGGTTGACCCT
>JAODKC010000130.1:14926574-14965518 GCA_026777985.1 Mormyrops attenuatus
AGTTTGCTGCCCCCCCCGCCCCATTACCCCCCAGCTGCCTCCAGGCTCACCTGTCTCTCTGTCGCTCCTTTTACGCCTCTTTCTACCATGAAGGTAGCATTCAGTGTTAACATATTAAAAAGAAATAAACATTTCGGTTACTTATAAATCTGTGCTTACTGAAAACCGGATGAGTGAAATAGCTGGTATGGATATAATCAGAGACCACAGTTTTGTGTAATTAATATACATAATTTCATTGAATTGTTTGCTTCCTTAGTTATCTAAACCCAAGTGCGTTCAGTGTTGCCGAGAACGTTTACATTGCGCATCATTTCCCGCCGTTTTGACCTCCGTGTCCCCGCCCACCCATGATTGTACCGTATGTCGTGTAAAATGTGCCCCTACTATGGTTTAAATGGAAACAAGGTGGAGAAAAAAGAAGAGCAGACACCGATCTCATCTCTCGAGTGGTATATACACCGGCCCGAGGCCCAAGGTGACCTACCCATCATTTCTCTCCTGCTGTTTCGGAGGCGAAGCACATTCAAGGTGGAGCCGCAAAACGTGCGGCTCCCTTCCCCGTGTCCGAAGGCCGCCACGCATCAAGCGGCAGACTCCACTCATTTCAGGCACAGTGGGACTCTGCGGCTTCAGCCGTAATGGGGAAGAAAGGGGTCTTATCCTTTTGTCACACAGCACAACTGCCTTGGCGTTATATATATTTTTCTTTTATTTTTTTTAAGCATAGCGACATATAACCTGGGAAAAATACAATGCATCAACTCTACCAAAGATATAAATGCATTTCAGAAAGGAAAACAAAGCTTTGTTCGGTCATTTTTTATATTTCTGTTTAGTCGTGATTAAAAGTAAACGATTAAATGTGTGCTTGACATTCATTGCTGGCAGAGGTTTGACATTATCGGCATACTTATACAGACTGTATTTACTAATTAAATTGTATTTCATTACGAATTTTTATTTAACTCAATTAATTTGCCACAGAAATATATGGGAATAGTTTACTCTTTTAAAGGTGTTTTTTCAGAGCCGCGGGTACTTTTCTTAATTTAACTGGAAATAGATAAAAAAAAATGTGATGTTTTGAGGTGGAATGTCAAGTCCGCCCTTCATCAGTGTCATGCTGCGGCTAATCTTTAATCAAGTACTGTTCTTTTTATCATTTGTTTATCTGCATATGGACGTGGCTGAAAATTGAGTTATTCAGTATTACCCGGTGAAATGTTACGTTTTCCTTATTTTCGTCTCCTTTATATCTCCGTACAAGGAGGCTGTTTAATGAAGTCGCAGCTCCAACATTTGGGGAAAGACGCGACTTTCGATCATTCGTCACCCTAATCACTACTGAGTTACACGCCACCGATTTGGATTTTTTTTTTTTTTAAAATTTTTATCGTAATTTTTTGCTTACCATCCCAAGCATTCCTTTTTGTTACATACGCTATGAAAGAAACACTAGTGTCTCATCAAATTTCAAATGTACATATTATGTTGTTCCAATAACCATCTTACGGAAACTTTGTATCTATGGTATATAATCATAGAATTTTCTATTTTCGTATGAAGCTATTTTTTTCCCTAGTTTCTGCTACGTCATTGTTCTGTGGTGAATATGTGGGGAAAAGTCTCTCGGTGTACATTGAGGTAGTGATGATCATCACATACCAAACAAATCCATAACCATCCATTCCTATACATCTCCTTTTCTGGCAGTGATTGTGGTACTTTTTATTTCATTTTCTTTTTCAGTTATTATTATTATTATTATTATTATTATTATTATGTCGTCAGTTTGTGCAATAGAATAGATCTAGTGAGTCACTGAATAAGTTTGTCTCATTGGCCCATTTGGAAAAGGTGGGCGTTTCTCTTCTTTTGTAACCAGAAAAAAATGTTTTGTTGAAAGCTATATAAAATCATTCTATTATAGTGTTATTTAATATGTAAATTGTATTGCTATACATAAAATAAAATATGGGTTTTGATGTACTTTATGGAAATTTTTGTGTGGTCCATAAATCCCAGTGAAAAATCTAATTACGTTTTCAGTTTTGCTCGGTTGACTAAGGGAAGACAAATGTTCTCTTAAGGAAGAATTTGTTTTCTGCCATATTTATGCAACAACTGAAACCCTCCACAGATGCAAAAGCGTTACTCTTTCCTGTCATTAGAAAGAATGATTACTCTTTTCTGAAGCGCTTTCCTAATGAAGCTCGATGCGGCCGAGTTCCATCAAGGCTGATGTCTCCCTGAACAGCCTTTACCCCAAATGTTATTCTTTATGCTGGTGCAAGCAGACATGGAGATGAACAAAGAGGGAACAGAGCACACACACAGTCACCTGTTTAATCTGTCCTTGTAACTACTGTTTTTTCGTCTTGTTTTAACTACTATTACTGAGCACCGTTACACAGTCAATCTGTTAAACATACTGCCCCACAAAGAATTATTATATTCTGCAACTCTGTTTTCAAAGCACCGTATTTTCCTTGCTTTTACTTACTAATGTAAAAACTCATTCAAATTTTTAAGGGCCAAAATAGCATTTTTAGTTTTCCAGGGCTTGCCCTGTCCCTCTTGTGAAATGCTTGGGTTCGAGCACAAATGGCTTAACTACCAGAGGTCTCCACTGGAAAGCTTAAGGTTACATTACGCAGCACATTTGGTTAGACCTTCTGAAGACAGATGACCTTAAATAAACATAAGCTGCCTCATGTATAAATCTGATAGATTATTCTGTTTTATAAATTCCACCATCTAATTTTTAATCCAGCTACCCAAGGTAGAGGTACACTAAACAGTTAAATGACACCAAATGCCATCCAGGTTGGACTGTGCTCCGTACCCTGTGCTGGACAGGCGACCCTCACGCCACCAAGAATAATGCAGGACAATACATGCACTGTCATCATAGATGGGGTACAAGAGATAGGAAATTAAAAAATAAGCTTATATTATTTCTATTTTTAAAAATGGCAGAAACAAAAACCAAATGAATATTATTTATGTTACATTGGATGCTGATTTTCCCCCCTCCTGGGGTCAGAGAGTACCATCTCATCTCTCCTTTGCTGTACATGAAGTAAATAAACATTAAATTGCAATGAACAGCTAAATATTTCTCCTTTACCTAAAACTTGTCTGTTTTTGAGAGTTTTAATTAACACTTCTTAATTCCTCCATATGGTCACTTAGCAAACATCATTTTACACCAGGCACTCTCTAAAAAATAAAACGCATAATAATATTTTGTGTGCTTTACAATGATAATAAAAATGATAAAAAAAAAATATATTCATTGGACTATTACATTTTGTGTAAAGAGTAATGGAGAAACACCAGTGACTGGAATGACAACTTGACTGTTTCCTTCCAAACAAAATGAGATATTGTATACAAGAGTGCCCACTGCTGGAGATATGATTGAAGTGCAGAATTAAGGATGATAGAATATGATCGTCATTGTCGGCGGACAAAAAGGAGTCAGATTCTATTTTTCAAGCTAGCATTCTGATCCTCTTAAAGGTTTTCGCCGTATTTATTTTACGTCTAATACAAATTAATTCTCGCTTTTGATATCCATATATGTAGGCAAATATATTTTAAATTGTGTCATCATACACATGATTTATGTCTTACACTGGCAGTGAATATTACCACAATTGGATATAACTGGGAAGAAAAGAATCATGAAATGATAAGTATAATAGGAAGCAAATTAAAGAGTCACCTCGGGGATAATAAAAATATTCAGAATCTGAATAGGTTAGGTTGGCTCTGCTTTATAATTTAGTATGGTTAAAATTAATAAAATACAAGAACGATGTGGGATTTACGTTTATGCAAACTTACACTGTTATCACCTCTATGTTAATAAAGTGGGAAATTTGACAAATTGATAAAATTTACACTCAAAAATGCAAGGCACGTGGCTTCAGGGACAGGAACTGACCATAGCGGCTGATCCTCACTTGTACATCGCTATGGAAAAACCCTAAATTAAATTACGCTGATCTGAATAGTGTCATTAAGTCCTCGCTTTGTTTGGAAGGTGCTGTCCGGCTCCTGCTCCGATGCCGCTTACACTGTACCCGGGCTTTCACTGGAAGCTCAGCCTAGCCGCACTTACGCCTCATCGACCCCTCGACGGCGGTATGTTTGAAGTGTATTATTTGCCTTCGACAAAAGTGTCTCTGAAATAAATATATCCATCCATCCATCCATCCATCCATTTTCTGTAACCGCTTATCCTATTCAGGGACGTGGGGGGTCCGGAGCCTATCAGGGAGGCGATGGGCGCAAGGCAGGGAATAACGCAGGATGGGGCGCCAACTCAGTGCAGGACACACTCACACACCATGCACTCACACACCATGCACTCTCACACCGAAGCCGAGGGTTGTTGCAATACACTTGACCTCACAAACATGGCGTCTGTTGCGGGACAGAATGTCAACGTTTCATTGGTTGATTCGTGTCTCTCCGCCCGTGTCTATGGATACGAAGAATGCGGATGCAGATGCTGACTGTAGTCGGCAGGTGACTTGGACTTAACACGCGTTAGTGTATCAAACTCAGGTGTCGCCTATTAACTAGCCGAGAAATTTGCTGTTTGCTAAAATACCGTGTAGCGGGTGGCTTTATGCAAGTTGAAGAGAAGGTGGGATTTTCTGAGCCAGCGTATCAGCGTTACATATAGCTATCTAACTGGTCGCTTACTGGTTTGTGATACTTTGCAAAACCAGTGTGCGTTCGTCGCGCTGCGGACTCCCATATGTGATCGAATCGCCATCTAATAAAGCTGTTTTAAATCTGCGTGGGCGCACATTTTCCTAATATGGAAACATCAGGAATAACAATGTGATGCTTTAAGATTGAAGTGCGTTTTATTGCACAAATTCCGAATCGCTAGATCGCCTTCTTTGATTAAATCGAGATGTTAAAGTTTCCTTTTGCTTACGTAAATTAACATTATTTTTCTAAGTGAGAAAAGCCTGCTTGTCTTCTGAGATGGCAGCTCGTTTATCAGAAGAAATTAAATTAACCAAGAAACATGAAGAAATGTGAGTAACTCGCTTTTTCTTATTAATTCTGCGCGGCACCGTCATGATTAATGTAAATCCATGAGCTGCGCAGGGTTACGAAGATAAATGTTCAAACCCTGGTTGGTTTAGCTATGGTAGCATTGGATTGCCCCCTAATGTACAAGCACATGAAAAAGTTTTACTGCTTTACATTAAAAGTAAACTGAGCTAAAAGTGTTGTTTTAAATAGGCTTCGTGAATGTTCATGCCAATTAATATTTCTGCACCGCTTGTCACCGATGAAGCATTAGTTTTTATAATTGTTCTTTCGGATAAGTCAGGCCTGTACATTTTGGCAGTAGACCATTTTGCAGTTGCGGGTTCGAGGCCCTGCAACAGCACACATACTATTTAATCCAGCGTGATGGCACACAGAGAGCTGAAGTCATGCTTTCTGTCTTATTATCTACAAATAAGGTATAATGAGATACGTTCAAGGGGCATCACCATGAAGAATACTGACTGACATTTTGATCAAAGTTCATTTTTTTTACAACGGACAGGATATTTAACGTAACCGACATGTAGGGCTGGACAATATGGGAAAATATTTTATTAGGATATTTTTTTATATGAGTCAATATCGATAATTATCACGATATAGTTCATTTAATTATTTCTTTACTCCAAGACCATTTTTTGCCCTTATAACCCCCCTAAACAGATTCCGAACATGAAATAAGGCGATAAATTGAATGAACTGCAAGTTCGCAACTGAAATGTAATTTTAAAATATAAATCATAGCTAAATTGTTTCCACTGGATGGCAGTGCTTCAAGTGCTAAAATAAGTTCGCAATATTTCCAGTTTTAGTTGGCACAAGTTTTCGACAGACCTGGTTTGTCCACAATATATATATCCGTTTTAAAATGTCTGCCGAGCTGTCGCTTTCTTAACCGACACTGACAGCTTCCTCTGAGGGAGCGATTATCAATTCCATGATACAACCAAAACCGTAGCATGTTGCGTGATCCCTAAATCAGTTTTTGGGTAATAGACAATCCCTAGACGCGCTGTATAGATGGGAGCCCCTCTGCCGGGGCCATTACAAATTTGTCGCAATAGTGCCCCCTAGTGTTCCAAAGAATTCTCTGGCTTCTGAATGCACAGGCCTTATCTTCCTCTGGTACAGTGCTGCCGGTTTCAGGAAAGCGTTTTAATTGGCGTCCGACTGATACCTGAAATTACCGACACCTGGATTACCTTTCAAATAGGTCTAATTACTGTATTCAAATAACGCAATTAAGTGCTGAGACTGAAGAAAACCAGCATGCAGTACACTAAAGCAGCCTCGATTTCTGCATTGACCCCAGGTTTATTTTAAAACTACCCCCATTACTTTTAAGTAAATCATTTGTAAATAATTACTAGTGAAATTATATAATAATATTAATACATTATTGTTAGTATTTTTCTTGTTTATATGTAATATAAATGTGTATATGTGTATGAATGTGTGTTTGTGTGTGTGTGTGTATGTATATATATATATATATATGTAATGATTATAATTATTAAAGTCGGTACCTTGTATTTTTTAATTATGGCATATTGTATATCGTATTAATATTGTATCATCTTAAATGTGTAGATTTCCTTTAAAATAACTTTCTCCTTATATGTACTGTTTTTTGCTCACAGGATTACTTTTGAGGTTCTGGACAGCAGCAGTTTCATCCCGGCGTTTTCAAATGGCGCTTGTGTTTTTTGGTGTATATGCTTAAAACGGAGGTAGCAATGCGTCCCTCAGTAGCCCATAACCAAAATGTCGTCATGGCATGAAAGACAAGCAAGGGACGCATCGAGAAGCTCCCCTCCTTTCGTTACTGCACAGAATGACGCAAAGACGCCTTTGTTTCAGTTTAGCGAAGCGCACTGATTTGCTGGGACAGATGGAAAGCGGCTGCAAGCAGCTGAAAGAAAAGAAAGAGCAGCGCGCGATTTTGTGGCAAACCGCTCAGGAAAGAAACGTCAGACTCCTGCAGGTATGCTGCCACGGCGCTGTAGGGCCAGACGTGGGGTCACATGATGCGGATGTGGGGGGGCTGTGCCGCTCAGGCCTAGGGATGCGACTGGAGATCCTGCAAGGTGACACTCAGGGGAGCTAAACAGAAACATGCATCTCTTTGGCCCTTCACTGTCACAAGGGGCCACCTAAAAATGTCACCCTTCTACTCACTTTTTATTCCCAGCTATCTGATTCAGATCTGTTGTCTTTATCGTTAGATTTTAATTAAATCCCTTGACTTATTCTTAGGATTTGCAAAAAATGGAGGAGCGTCTGAGTGCGAGAACACTTCTTCACCCAGAAATCATTAGCCTGCAGGTAAAACGTACTCTCGTTGCACGTGTCCTCAAAGGGGGCTGCTGCTCCTCAGTCAAGCTTCCGAGTTTTGAACTGGGTGACTTTTACACTTGCTGCTCTCAGAGCCTGGCTTTTAAATACATTTCTTTTCCTGAGAAATTTCTCCATGGTGCATTAAGAAGTGCTGTGTTACAGACGCGTTATTGGGAATCCGTAGAGGAGAAGATCCCGGAATGGGAGGACTTTCTGTTGGGGAGGGGGCACCCCCCCTCTGCTCACAGGGGGTGGTCCTCCAGGAGTCTGAAGCAGAATGGAGCACCGCAGGATCGCTCCAAAGTCAGTATCACGGGCCTGCCACCTCGCGCAAACACAAAATGTGTTTCCTGACCGGGGGCACTTAACACCCAGCTTCTGCTGGGTGGGTGTCAGTGTTGGCAGGCTCCGTACGTGTGTCTGTCTGTGCCGTTTCCTTGCTCTCAAGTCTAACACACAGGTAATACTACAACAACAACAAATTTATTTTTGTATAACACGTTTTCACAACATTACATTGTCTCAAAGCGCTTAACAGCATCCCTGCCCAAAGCCCCCAGTGAGCAGCCAGAGGCGACAGTGGCAAGGAAAAACTCCCCAGAAGGAAGAAACCTTGGGAGGGACCAGACTCAAAGGGGGAGCCCATTCTCCTGGGGCCGGCAGGGAAAGTCAAATCGGAGAGATGGCTAAGTGGAAAGTCACACAGTCTAAGTCATAAAATATGAGTCACAACCGGGGAGCAGGGAGGTGATGACAAGCCGGTGTTGACGCTCCCTTAGATCACCGGGCAACTAGTAGTAAGGCAGTCGGGCATACATGGAGGACGACACAGGCAGAAGAGCGAGCTGGACAGAAGGACATCAGGCGTAGCGGAGACGTCGCATGTAGCAGAGTGTGCAGGATATCTGGATAATTTGGGGTCTCCAGGCGGCACCCCCCAGGAGGAGAGGGGGAAATAAAATGTGCAATTAGTCAAAGTAGGGGAGACTGTAGGCAGTGCTAACAGTTAGGTGAGTGTAATATGTAAGTGCAATGCAAGCCTTTGACAACACATAACTCTCAGGATTACAGGATAAATGTGTTTTATTGCCCTCCTGTATGTAAATGTAAAGGGGTTAGGGATTTTATTAAGTGAATGTAGAAAAATGTATGTTCCATATTTTCATCAAAATTAGTTTGATCCAAATCAATTCCCTGATTAATTTTGAAGTAGGCCTGTTTGAATAGAAAGGATATCTGAAATAACTTAATAAATTTCATTTCACGTGCCTGTTGTTTGACTGCTGTAAATGGAAAAAAATCGCTTAACAGTATTTAATATTTTGCGGGGTGAAAACTCTTAAATATTTAAGTGTATCCTGTGTTTGCCACAAGAGGGTGCCAGCCGCTCAGCTTTAAGTCTATTGACATTCTATATGTTCGAGGTATTCTGTAGTAGTTAGAAAATGTGAAAAATACGGTTTATACATGAGTCTCTGTCCTACTAAATATGGCCATAGATTTTTTTCATCTATCTGATTAGCTAAGCAGTTCTTTAGAGGGCAGTTTCTATACTGACGTCACATGTGTTGATTTTATTTATTTTGACTTTTGTGACAGCTTTTGCTCCTGTATAATTGTCTTAAACATATATGAAAAATATTTAGTGCATCTCAGCACGTATTAAGTGCTAGATTATTATGGATATTGGTAATATTTAGAGATTAAAGAATGGTAGAGTGAAGAATGTCTTTGAAAGGCCCCAGTTCTTGCCTTCCGCGGTGTTTCTTTTCCTTTGGGGCTGTAAAACGGAAAAACATAGAACTAGTGACCCCATTCTTATAGAGCATCCATTAAATATTTCCTAGCCCCAGCTCTCAGCCATTTCCCACATGTTCATAATACCGTTCAGCATTCTAGTATAATCCGCACGTTCCACCACTGTATTAATCTGTGAAAAATATTCATTGTGAAGATTCTGTTTCCAGGCCTTTTGTAAAGGTCGCAATTCTAGCATCAAGTTAATTTGAGGCAGATAAATATTTTGAAGAAGCAGCATATGTCTGACTTTTTAGGAACATCGTAACAGCTTCTGACTGCTCAGAGGCGAGCCGCTGTAATTCCGCCTAACGAGTCTCATGCGGGAGACGGAACGCCATGACCCCCTACACCTGCTCTCCGAGCGCCGCACGGAGCCCCCCCTCGCTGGACGACGTGGCATCCCCGATCGCCCTAATTGTGGTGATCAAGCCGTGTGGCGTGACGCGGAGTGGCGGCTTGACAGACGCGATCATCCGGATGGCCGGGATTGAAGTGGCCGCGTTTGGCAGCTGCCCTTGCTCCTCAGCTGGGACCTGCTCATACCCTGGAGGTCGGGCACCAGTTGGGGCGGCTTTTTCGGGCGGAGGGTGACAGTGTAGCGAATTATCTAAAATGGTTTTGAAGAGCAAGATCTGGAGCCTTTCGAAATGACTAGCTCTGCATTATGTATTCTAATGGCGATCAGCCCGAGGTGCCTAAGCCACGGACGCGGCTGTCTGCACCCCCCTCCCCTCGCCCCTTATAGCATCCCGGCTTCACCGGCGCTGCCTTCGCCCACAGTGTGAAACACTGCCGACACCTGACCGTGCAACACGGCTCTCCGGACGGCAGCCCCGACCGCGACGTGACGGCAGCTGCTCGCCGTGTTTAGTACATCTGATGCATGCAAATCCTGGCAAATGCAAAAACCTCTCAAACTGAATGGAAAAGGATCAAGTATTTGCTGAATATTTTGCATGTTAATTAGCCGTAACTAGTATTCTGGAGAAAGTGTTACGTTTTTACTCAACCCGAGAACCTGCAGCACACTATTTCCTTTCGCCGTGTCAAGGGGATCGGGGAGCCCGCGGGCTTAGCAGCCCTGGCATCGCTTATAAATACTGCTTTTGTCGCACACCTTTCAGGTTGTAGTGCACTTAAATGCTTCTGACACGGGAGCTGACTTGAGAACTGTAAGGCAGTCTCTATTATGGCTGTCTTTGTTGGTTGCAATAGGTTATTATATTTTATTTGGTCGGCTGTTTTCCTGTCATATAAGGTATTTGCCGTTAATTGATTAGCTCAGGATACCATTTTGTTGGTTAAACATCAGCTGACCCTGCACTATCCCAACGAGAGCTCGGCTTTCGGATAAATATCAGCCGACTCCCGTGAGCCCGTCAATCTGTGGTGCATCTCATTCAGGTTATTTAAGGGACTGCAGTTTCCTCTTCACTTCGAAGTGTTATACGCCGTAATTCTCACATACAGATTGGGATGTTTTTAGACGTTTTTTTTGCAAGCAGTCCTCCAAAGCTTATTTTGCGATCCATCCCTGCAGAAGACCTGATTTAGCAGTTTTAGTTTGTTAGTGACATACAATTAACACATGGGCACACACTTATTATTGCCAATGTGGATATTTCCTGAATGGGCAATTCGGGTCAAGGCGATTGGTTCTGGGCATCCCAAGACTGGGTAACTGGGAAGAATAGCGCAGATTAGATCCAGAAATCCGAATCAAAAGTCTTTGGAAACCGTTAGAATTTCCAGCGGTCAACGGATCCTGTGCTTCTGGTTAAAAACAGTAAATATGTGTTTGGGAGTTGGTGGGGGGGGATTATTCTGAGGTCAGGGATCCAGCGCTTAATGGGCACAAGGACAGGAGGACCCCTTCAGCATCTTGGCCCCAAGCTCTAAAGACTTACTCTGAATGGAGGTCATGTTGGAGCCTGACATTGATGTAATTCCAGCAGAGCAGGCCATACACGGCTCCCATGAGGGCGCATAGAGACCTTTAAGCCACAAAGCACCTTCTCCGGCTGCGTCCTTGAAGAGGAGCGTAAGGAAGAGGCTCTATACTGCCTGCTTTCCGTGTCTCCCAGCGCCTAAGCGATGAATGCGATTCACAGAAGTCGAAGCAAATAATGTATTCTTTTCTCGCAGTTGGTGCTTGTCTCAGTAGGACTACAACAAAAGGGCTAGAATACGCACAGGCAAATTATATTTTCTGAGTTAATATTTACATTATACACTTAAAATGTGCATACAATGGAAAGATAAATGAGCTGTACAGTTTAAATTTGATATCGTCGTATCCCAGTATATGAAAACGGGACCGCAACATGTGCAGTCACGAAAACGCCTTATTATTATTATTTTTTTTACAACGCAGTGCCGTAGTAGATTGCCCTTTTCAAATTTTGTACATAAAACACAGTGTACAGAACACCATACAGCCCGCTGGCTGCTCCCATCTTTTCATCGCCATTCTCCAGGAATAGATCCAAGGAGTTCGTCTGATGCTCATTAACTTCCCCTTGGCATTTTACAATGTGCCTTGCGAGCTCTTTGTGCCAAGAACTAACGCTCCTAACAAGTAATACAACTCGCTCCGTCTCCTCCAGGAGGGAAAGAAATTGCTTTCCAAAACGATCGTGAGGGACGGTTTAATTAGAATTTCATTTGGGCTAAACGGGGGGAAAGCGATGTAGTTAACATTTGGTGGACTTAATTGGGCTTTTTTCTTCACCCTTAAAAAATGCTGAAGCTACCCCCGTTAATCTTTCATTTATAATCAATTGAGTTGACCAAACAAAAGTCTAGGTCTTCTTTTCTTCCTGTCTCAGGCAATCTTTTGTCGCGGGTAAATGCCTCATTTTTGAGTGATCTGCTCGTGGAGATATACCCGATTGTTGACAGTTCATTAATGCGCTTTTGTCCTTGTAATCTTTCTCGCTGCGTTACATGTGCATGCCGTAATGAGCTCCGTTGTCAATTAACATGTTTCTAGGAGCAAAGCTGGTTGCTCAGATGTTTAAGAGGTAGGTGCAGAGAAAAGGGCAACGCGCCTGCCTTTAGCTTGTTTACTTCCCAGAACTTTTTATTCACCCAAGACCCTCGCACATCACGCTTTTAACGCGCCCAGGCCCCTTGCTTTAAAAAATAAAAACTTCACATTTTCGCCCACGAAAGCCCGTAAACGTTAATAATTCACAATTCAAGTGACGAAAGAAAATAAGTATCTTGACTTAAATTGGAATAAGGAAATTTATCTGGTTGTCAAACTATTCCCGAGCTACGGTGTTTAGCAAAGAAGTGTAAGAGTTCAATTCATAGTGTCGAGGCTTTTTCAAGGTTTGCTGAACTAACACTGAGAGATTTGACCATGAAGTCGAGGGTCACAACAAGCTGGTAATACTGTAGACACTGTTTAATTGGGCATTTAAAAGCAGTCGTGTCACATCTTTTTACCTCTATTGAGAATTACAATCTTAGCCCACTTTAATGAAAAATCCAATTTTATTCACTATTTGCAGCAGACGGCTATTAAATTGTGCAATCTGGAATGGTCGCTTCGTTATTTAAAAACGACCGTGCGAAGTATCCATGGACAATATATTTTTTTCTACGCGTACTGAATCTGTGAAGAAATTCATCCCAGTTAAGCTTCGCTTTCTACTGGGTTTTGAAGAACTAACAAGTGATATGTATGAAAGTATACGCTGGCGAGTCAAAGTATCAGCCATTCCTTACTTTTTCCAGTTCGAGTTATCTTATATCTAATTGTTACCTGTATGCTACGGCAGTGTGGTTAAGAACTGGATGCAGATACGCGTAGACTGCACGGTTTAAAAGGTGCAGGGTAATATTACAAGTGGCAACGGTTAAGGTATGTATGCATGCTGATATGTAACGGCAGATTGCATTTTGTACCATATTAACAATGCTTTGTCCTGCCGTTTTACAAAAATATTGTTCAAAAGTATTAGCATTGAACAACGTGTCTGTAATTTTTAATATTAAAACGCAGTTCCTGGGAAGTATCCAGTGCTATAACGATGTAAGTGGCTTATTTGTTTTGTCTAACAGTTTTTGTAATACTTTGCGATGTTTATGCAACTTGGTAAATACATAAACACTTGACATTAACATAACATTAAAACAATGCGCATAGAGTGGGGGCGCAGATGAATAAATTGCTTTAAAATGTTAAGAAACCACCTGTTTGGATTGCTTTCTTTCGAGCGGCATTTATGTGCACCAACTGGAAAGGAAGGTGGACAGGCCATTCAGATAGCATTAATAGCCGTCTACTCGCTCCCAGGGCTAGGCACGTAATTGCTAATTGCATTGTAATTGGGAGACTGGGATTTGGTAGCACGCGCATGTCTCTCATCAGAATTTCTGTTAGCGCCCAAGGATAATATTGTTCCAGCAGCCGTGTGCGGAATACATTACCCTATATTAAAGTTGGGTAGATGAGGAAAGCTATAGCTGATGTAGTCCAAGTGTTTTATTATTAATATTCCAGTGAAGCCAGTTTGATACGGTGAAGCTTCCCCTTGGGGGTGTTTAGCTGATTAATTTAATAGGCTTTGAAGAGTCCATGTTTTATCTGATAATTTTTGTCATTACACGGAAGTCAAGTGTAAGATTGCATCGCCATAATCGCGTATTGTTCAAAAATAGTTCAAATAGAACTTAATGCAATAATACTCAGATATTTAGTCTATGCGTCGAGGAAAAACCGATTGACAATTTTTGCGCGGCAGTTGTACCTTTTCTTTGGTTACAATATTCTCTTTCAGACAGTCTGAGTAATACCTTAAATAGTAATATTGCAGTCAGAAAATGTAATTCTCTTATGGCGAACGCAGCATTAAACATTCTGCGTGTGAATCTGATCTGCGAATGTGTTCGCTACTCTCTGTCACTCATTTACTAAATATAAGAGATCTACGAATTGCATTTATCATTATATAATTTGAGTTATACCTAGAGACCTACTGATGATGTTTTATGACGCCAATGTAAGTTATATTATACTGAAAAAAATGTAAATGCAATTTTCATTATACTCCTCTTTTTCAAGACCGAACGTGTCGCATCGCAAAGTTAGTGTTTCACTCCTTATAAAATTAAAGTTTTTAAGTGCACTAATATGAAATATACTTTACTCTTATAATGGTTTAACGGATTAGGCCTAGTGTTAACTTCAGAATTGTGATTTTTTTTTACGCTTTCAATTGGTAGAATTCAAACAATTTTAGATTGAATTTAGCCTGCCAAAATATTGGTGAAATTTAATGTGTAGCGTACGGTTGGCGCAAAAAAATATTTCGACAACATCCGCAGTTTTTGTTTTGCTTTATTAAATGTCTCCTGGAAAATGTTTTATGAAATACAATACTGTAAATAATGTTGTTGACTGAAGAAATGTTATATCAGTAGCATCTGACCTGTTCTGTTTTTTTACCCCGGCAATGAAAGTTTTAGCAAATTTATCAAACTAACGAAGCCTTAAGCGTCTTTCAGGTGATGTTTCTCTCAGCATTTACAGCTGTCCGGTTGTAACGACTTACTCGAAAATTGCACGCTTATAGTTAAATAAATTCCATGAAGATTTCAGTTTTAAATTTTATTAACAGTTATGTCCTTTTAAATTGGATTTGTGAATTTCAATATCCCAATATTCTCAAACACATTCATTAAACATATAACTTATTTTTATTGAATTATAAAACGCCTACGATTCACTTATTACAATACTTGCTTGTGAACAAGCTCTACATTACAAAACATGAAAATACGTTCATGGTAAAACACTTTAAATAACATTTTATTTCTCATATTATTTACAGTACAATTGACAAACTGGCCTCAACACCCAATCCAATGAAATTAAAAATAGAATGACCTGAATTTCCTCCATAAGAATCTTGTCGATTTAATGTCAGTTATCCTTCGTTGATGCTTATTTACAACAGGCAATATATATTTATATTTAAATGTCCAGTTCCAACAGAAAACAACAGACGTTTCAGCTTTGGAGTTTCCTGGAAGTGTCGCTCGACGTGGACAAACACGAACTGCTGTCGTGCAGTTTCCGTATGTGCTTCTTCAAGTCAAAGTTTCTACAGAAGCCCTTTCCGCAAGTTCCGCAAGTGAAGGGCTTCTTCTCGTTGTGCGTGTGCATGTGGAATGTCAGGTTATAAATCTGGTGGAAGGCTTTGTTGCAGATAGAACATTTGTACTGTTTTTCTCCACTGTGTGTGAGTTTGTGGTTCTTATAATTACCTGGAATCACAGAGAGCACATTAGAATAAAGGACGAATAAATATTAAATACAATGTTTTAAAAGTCCCTCTTGAGGTCAATAGTTCACAATTAAGTTACTTAAGTCAAAAAAGTTTAGTCCGCGATCATTCTCTAATCAGTACTTTGCATGGTGAAGTTAAGAAGTTGTCAAACTTTATCAGAATCAAGTACAACAACAACCTAAAACTGTCGGATTATAAATTAATGACAGGAAGGGGCGGTTTCCTGACCCATGGTAAGCTGAGGAATCTCCTGCAGACGTTAGTGTAAGTGACATACAGGTATTGCCCTTCAAAGTCAGAATGTGGGCTTAACTTGCAAATATATATATATATATGTGTGTGTGTGTGTGTATATATATATATATGTGTGTGTGTGTGTATATAAATGTATGTGTTTGTGTATAATGTGTGTACGTGCGTGTGATAGGGCTATATTATTTAACCGTTATTAATTGTCGTGAAGGATGTCATTAACAATACAGCGGAACGATTGTTATATTTCCAATAATTCGATAGGTCTATATTTAGAACAACACTGCATTATATAAGAAATAGACAGTTACCCTTTTGGTGGAAGCCTTTTCCACAAAATTCGCAGACGAACGGTTTGTAGCCGGCATGAATACGTATGTGTGTGTTTAGGGTCGAGCTCCGGTTGAAGGCTTTTCCACACTGGTTGCATTTGTGAGGCTTTTCCTAAGAGATGAGAAACGAAGAATGATTGCGATCGCAGTTAATCTCGCAGTTAATCGTAAATCTCTTCATAGTTGTCCTTAAATATATTTCTTGACCATATTAAACATTTCTTACCTGCGTATGAATAATTTTGTGTCTGCACAGTGTGCTGGCCTGGCGGAAGCCCTTCCCACACACCTTGCAGACAAATGGTCTCGCGCCTGTGTGCACCGGCATGTGACGGGTTAAGTTATAATGCGCATTGAACACCTGAAAAAAGAATTAAAGTTATGCAGATATACGAGTTACAGATACCAGTTGATTGTTTTCTTTTGAAATTTTGATGTATGCGACATCAACAAATATATATATCTGTTACAGAATTGCAACAAGTTGGATACCTTAGAAGCTCTTCTATATTAATTCCGTTTCTATATTTTACATTGTGCTACTCCTACAATTATTTTGTTCTTTACACGGGAGCGATATTTATCATTTCACTCGTTTTATTCGCTGCATCGGATAGTTGCTTTACCTTCCCGCACACTTCACAGGTGAAATGTTTGGGTTTTCCGTCTGCTGCAGCGTTACTCTGTTTATTATGCGTTTTCACGCCGTTTTTCTCCGTTGTCAGGTTGTGATTTTCCTTCACAATCTGGTCCAGTTGTCCAGGCAAATGCTCCTTGTGCGGGTACTGGGGCGTGGGGTACTTGTCGGCAGTCGCACCTGCAAGTTTAGCATTCTCAAGCAGAAGTAATTTCTGGTGCGCGCTCAGGGCCGCTGGCGCATTCGTATTTGTTATGCTGGAAGAAAATAAATGTCCACTGAATAAATCAGCAGCGTGATACCCAGAGTCCAAGTAGTTGAAGTAATAAACAGAGCCGTTGGTCGGCATTGCCACCGTCTGATGAATGACCTGGGGCTTTATTACTCTGGTCCCTGGCAATAACGAGTGCTTAAAACCCGGCTCTGATTTACTGCATAGACCACAGTTAGTTTTGCACATTGTGGCAGATGCACATAAGGTCCCTTTGAAATTAGCTTTCCAGAATTCGGAGTAATTCATCAAAGCCTTGGTTTGCAGGTCGTAGCTGTAAGGCTGTATGGGGATCATGCACGGTACAGGTGAGCATAAGCCGACTATCTTCTTGCCTTCCGAAATATCCAGTCCGTGGCGGGTTTTTGGCTCCGAGCTCTTCGACATGATTCTGTCAATGGAGAAGGCCAGCGCCTTGGGGGCCGCCGCCGCTCCGCTCCTGCTCTCCTGCCTCGCACAGGACATCACCGTTTCCAAAGGAAGGGAACTCGCCATTTTCGCCGAACTTGGTGTGAGCAGCAGTCGACTGGGCGCCCTGTCCTCTCCTTCTGAATTCCTGAAAAGCCAAGACACACATCAGTTTAATAAGCACCTTGGTTTTACAATGTCTCCTATTTACATTCAAATGGACATTCCCCGAACAATAGCATCCAGGGGTACCAGATTAATGCTCATTAACTAGTACACACAAAATTAACAGGACATTACAGAGCTTGTTAGGAAAAGAGAAGCAGCTCTCTCTACGTCCACTCCTATTCAGTACTCCTGAACTGAAAACCTGATAGCAAACTAGCAGCAGAATCAGCGTTTTAGTTTTACCTTTTCTGAAGAGAAGACTGATGTATTGAGGGAGGATGGCTGCGTGTCTCCGCTGTCACATTTCACATTTTCGTGTGGACATCCTCATCAGCGCGAGATCGCTGTCTCCTGCATTTAGCTAACATCACATGTAGTCAGTTGTATCAGGGTGACAAGAGAACGCCATCACCAACCCTGCCCCTTCGCTCACCGCCCATTTATACACGGCCAAGGGGGTGGTATACATGTTACATATTACAGATTATCATTTATGTATCTCTACTCAAGTCTGCTTCCTTTCACTATGTGCTGGATTTCATCAAATATTTAATCTTCCGAGAAAAAGACACGATTCATTAGACAAAACAATGCCTAATATTAGCTTTCTTCGGTTGATTTTGCGACTTTTTGCACATAAATATGTCTGAATGTAGGACATGTGCTTATTATTATTATTATTATTATTATTATTATTATTATTATTGTTGTTGATTATGTTAATAATAATGATGATGTTAATAATAATAATAATAATAACAATTATTATTGTTGTTGTTATGGTTATTATTAATTGCTTGAGATTAAAGCAAAAACACAAATATAGTGTACTCACAGACTGGGATTCATTATGTCTATTGTAAGTTACTTCAAAATGTATTTTAGGGTAAACTGACGGGTAAATGGGTCTTGAACAGAACGTATCAGTTTTAGTTCTCTAGACTGTTTTAGTGTAAACCGCTTTTGGAAATAAATTGCCAAATTAAAATGCTCGCATAGTCACAGATATTTTTTTAAAAAAACATTCTTGGTTAAGAATTAAGATGTTTTTTTGGTGATCTGGTTTAACTAATTCCAATTTTCATGTCGAGTTCTTAATCCCTGGAGATGAAAATAGGTTTTCCATCCTCGTTTATATGTCGTATTTGTATAATTGAGAAAGTCCAATTTCCACCTGTTTAAGGAGCAGAACCTCCCTCGGATCCTATTAAACGTTTTTCCTCCTTCGCCTATTCAGAAGAACCAATTTTGCAGAGTGATTCAGGGAGCTGAGCTCCGAGAAAAGCAGCTCTTTCACTTTTAGTCACTAAAGCACTGCGTGGAACCTGGTTTTGTGTTTTTCTGAAATAAAGGGACGGATTAAAAGGAAAAGAAAAGACTTCGCCTGCCCAGAGGTATACCAAGCAATGAAAAGAGTCCCTTTTAAAGCGGCATAAAAGTTTGTTGGAATCCAGAGTTTTGTGTGCTTGTTACAATGACCAGTCGCCCTCTCGTCTTCCTTTATTTGGGGTAGCTTGAATTCATTTGTTTGCAGACGATTTCACCTGACTCACAACAAATTATTACAAAAACATTCTTAGTGAACTTTTCAATTCCTTCCTGTGCGCCTCTTCAAAAATATTTTATTTATTCCGCTGTTAGTTTAGAATACTTCATACATATTCCCTTTGCTCCCCCCCAACTTTTTCAGTCCACCCCGCCCCCTCGGTACCGTTACCCCCTATACCCTCCATGGAATGTATGCAGTTGAGTATTTGGCGAAAGTTAATATGAGTGTCCGCCAGATAATGACCCTGAAACACGCGGTCTGAATTCTTATATGATTAAAAAATCATTAAGATGCGCCCTGACATAAACGGTTGTTTAGACTCTTCTTTGGGTATTTTTAAAGAATGCACGATTTAAATGGGTACTGATTATGGTTCGGATATATTTTTTTATATGTATATAATTTGCTTTAGTGGATTTACAAGAAATGTAAAAATGTAATATCAAAAATGGCAATGATATATCTGCAAAGGTGAAATCCTTTCCATGACGGCGTTTTCGTTATAACTAGTCTGAATAAAGAATTGTGGAGTTGCAAGTGTTCTTTTTAATCCAGTTGCAAATCTACAGACTCTCAAAGGTTTTAAAATGTCAGACTAATTCCAGTCAGATGTAAATGATCTGAGTTTATTCAACCACAATTGTCGACTCGGCCACACAATAAACATTGATCCTATTGCTATGACAGGGCACAGTACTCGGCATTAACGCGTCCCGCAATTAACTCCTACATCGACTGAGGCGACATGCCTTTGTATGGCATTTGCAAAGAAGGAATGCAAACATGTAAACCGTGTCCATGATGGTATTACATTTGCAAGCACATTTGTTTGTTTTTGAGATGTGCATTAATCAGCCATTCATACTCGCTCATAAATTAAGGCGGCGCGGGAGAAATCCCGTTGCTTATGCTCCGTGTAGAATTCCGTAAGTTCATTAAACTATTTTTTTGCATCGTATGTTCATATTTTTCATTTTCCCGATATTTGACATATTTGATATATTCTAGTTTTGGGCGGACCTAGTTTATTTTGCGCAAAAAAATAATAAAAACAACCGACAGTGTGATTTAGATCACACAAGCATGAAATAATAATTCACGAATACCTGTAGCGGCTAAAAACGCTCTGCGGGAGGTTTTCGACATTAATTGTAATCGCAACAAATCTGTAAATTGAAATATATTTGGAATGATCTTCCCCAGCCATAGAACGTTACGCGTGTAATTGAATTAATTGTAAAAGAATAGGCCTAATTTTTGGTTACTGGTGTTAAACACTCCACGACGTTTGTTTGGTAATTTATTAATCGTTTACTTAGATACTGTTTTGTAATTCAATAAAAGTTTTTTTGTGACAAAGGACGCTTCATAATACAGTTATTGTGGTAGAGTATAGATTACACATCAGACTGTAGTTTGCCGTCGTTTGTCTCAATGAAATGTGTAATGTGCCTAAAATCTCCATCGATTGTTCAATATCATTATTTTATTCGTTTTCATTACATGTTTGTTGCTGAGGTAAAATAGTATGAACGCGTCTATTTAATCTTATTTATTGTGTCGTGGATGACACCGCTTCCAGTGCTGACTCTGCAGGAGCCAAGGATAGAAGTTGTCAGTCTGTGCGGCCGGTTGACGGCGACTCCGATGCGACTCCGATGTGTCTCCGATGCGACTCCGATGTCAGAGCCGATCACAGCAGCCTGCTGGCGATAGCAGGTTATCCGCAGCGCACATGCAAAGGGCGATAAGTGCGATCTTGAACTTGAAGGTGGCCTAGAATTAATCTATGCTAAATGGAGCGGAGCAAAAATTGATCAAAAGTACATTTGAACTAGAAGCCAGCAAATTAATTAAGAGGCTTCCCGGTCGCGCCTTAGTGTCCCGTGTGTTTTGATTGATATTGATAAACAGCGGACATAAGCATTTTTGGATTGGATATCATAAATAGTTCGTACTAAGTATTTTAAAAATGCTCAACATCGAATGCATACAAGATGCATGGTTTCGGTAGCAACGAAATGAAAGTGTTTTTCGTGAATTCTCACAATATGAGATTATTTATGCATACCGCGGGAACGGTGGTAAATTGACTAAGTGAATACAATACAATTCAGAGCATATGGTGCAAAAAGTCTTAATGAGCTTATCAAGATGGGAAATATGAAGAAACACATTACATGTAGGCTTATCTCACACCTACACTGTATGAAACAACTATACACCTCGTTAAATCGCTCACGTTTCTCCCCAGTTAAACCTCGGAGTATTTTTGATGTTGGCCTTTACTCAGATGCCTCACAGAGGGTGAAAGTAAGCCTTAAATAGGTGACGTTATTGCCGAATGGGGAAAGCCAATTTGCCTTTTCCCCAGCCCGGTTAAAAAAGGACTTTAAAATGTTCAATTGCATGCCCAATTTTTCTTAGAACTGCACAAATAAGAAAGAAAGAAAAAAGTTTATCGAAGATTCTGACAGAATATAATGCTGATTTTCTTCTGAATCAAATGACAACCGATGTACATTTTACTGAAAAGTAACAGTTAAGCTGAACTCGAATTACTGTTTATTGTCATATAATTAAAATTAGCATACAAATGCAGACAGTGTAAACTTATGTATGACCCTATTGGGGAAAAACACTTGTTTGGCCGCGTGAAAACTTGCTTTGGGGGAATTTGTATGCATATTTCTCGGGGCTGCATTTACGTTCTGGGGAGCCGGTGTTTTTGTGTAAACAGGACCTTTTTGCTTTGTTAAAAGACAAGATAATTATCATTTCTGAGGAGGTGGCAATGGGCTTTGTCACAATACAGAAAAAAACGGGTAGCCTGAGCACTCGGAGTTAGTGGAATCGGAGTTTATGCCAGGCCGCTGCATTTGGCAGTGGCTGAGACGATCTGATATGGACTATTTGCATTTGTCAATGGCGTGGTGCCGGCCAGTATCTTGTTATGCCGATACCAGTCCCAGGGCTTTACACTAGAGCTAACGCGGCGCTGTCCCACCCAGGTCTGAATGCGGAGCGGAGCCGAGAAGTCGAGACCACCGGGAGATACCCGTGATTCAACCGTGTCACCGTGTCTGTGCGCCTCCTCCCTCCGATATATGTTGCACTATCCTGATCTAAAGTCTGTGTGTGGATTATGTTTATATTACATTGTAGGGACCGAAACTTAGCCACAATCTAATAAAAAACCTGTTATTTTGACGTTGTGGGGACCATTTTTCAGATCCTCACAAAGATCTGAGAATGCAATCAAAAAAACTAAAAATGCCAAAACTCTGGTCTGTTTGGTTACTTATGGTTAAGGTTAGCGCTGGTTAGGGGTTATGGTCGTCATGTTGTGATTAGAGTTTTTCCTATATAGAACTGAATGGAGAGTCCCCACAAAGATATAATTATAAACCTGTGTGTGTGTTTTCATTGGTCACATTTGAGGACCAAATTGTCCCCAAAGTGCAGTAAAACCTGAAATTCCCCTACTTTTGGGGACGTCTTTTGAGGTCCCCATTTGGATAACCTCAGTTTTATAAAAATCTGTGAATGCAATCAAAAAACTCTTGTATTTGGGTTGGTTACTTATGGTTAAGGTTAGGGATGGGTAGAGGTTAAGGGTGTTGTGATTGGGATTAGGGTTTTTCCCATGGAAATGAATGGACGGTGTGTGTGTGTGTATGTGTGTGTGTGTGTGTATCTGTGTGTGTCTGTTTAACATATTCAGATGTGACAGTGTATGTCTGAGGACACAGTAGTAAACACACCCGGTGACTGATCACGGGGGAAATCAAAAGTTAGAAACATTCTCTAAAAGGCTCATTGACAGAAATTTTAATTACTCGTTCCTGCATGTTGATGGTGGCGAGTGAATAAAATGCCTTCAACCCAAAGATGGTCTATGAGCAAACATAATTTCTCTTTGCATAACTGGTCAATTCGATATTTAGGAATGTAACTTTAATTAAAATTCTCATATTTGGCAGCCAGAGGCAGCACTCTAAGAATGAAAAGTCCTCATCAAAAGGTATTTATGCAGAGTAATTGCCAATCAAGGAGAGAATAAGCAACATCAAATCAAAGGGGGTGTTCGTCCGCGCCCCCGAAATCAGATCCGTAACGTATTCCCTGACTGAGCCATTTTGTCAGTCCATGTGTGCATCCATGATCTTTCCTCAGTCCCTCTAACCTGCCAGATCTCCTGCATCTCACCTGTCTCAATGGCCCACGGCTGCGAAACCCGCCTCTGTGTCTCCGGGAACCCTCCTCACTCGTCTCCGTATATGTGCATGTGCTTACCGCTTTTCCTAGGTGTCCAACGCATAGAGGATCTTTCATAAAAGATGGCCGTCCTCTTTCGCCAGTTTTCTACTTTCCCTTTGATTTTGCTCACTGGTATCACTTTTAGCCTGGGCTCCTTTCAGAGCAGAACTATTTTTCTGACCCGTGTCAGAAGACGGAGGAGGCTCCTCATACTGTTATTGCTGAATGGGCTTTGCCTTTTCAAAAAGAAGCTGGAGTGAGTCTTTGATGCTGGCAGAACAGGAAGGTGAATAGAAACGGGACAATAGCGAGAGGGCTTGGGGTCGAGAGCGTGGCGCAACCTGCATGGACCGTTTCCCATGTTGTCCATTACAGGCAGAGCACATAAAGGGAAAGCCCACCTCCGCAGTCCCGCTATGAGTTGAGTAGGACAGGTTCTCGGAGTCCTGTAGCGGAATACTTACCCTACAAAGCAGTTTCAGTTTCACAGATTCACGTAAACAGAGGTTTGCCAGTTGAACTCTGACCCATATCTGCCAATAGTGATGTCAGCTCTACCGCTGACTGTACACGCCAGGGCCTACAGGTCATGCTTCTTGTGTTTTCCCATAAGTGAGCAGAATAGATCTCCAGATTTAGCATTTCTGTTTACACACTTGGACAGTCAATCAAATCTTCTTTGATATGGCCCCTTTGGGCTCATGCTTTGGCTGCTATATATTTTTGTGTAACTTCGCTGGTGTATTTTTGCCGATTTGTTAATGTTATACTTGTATAACAAGTGTCAGGGTGAATACCGTTCCCAAGGAACGGCTCTCACCCACAGGGCCGAAGCGGAAGGTTTCAACGGAAATGAGGAAACACATCCCTGTTGTCTTTTCTGCATGAATGTAAGTACAGATGCTCCAGTCTGGCATTTTTAAGTAATTGCTTTAAACAAAAAGCTATTCCTTTTTCAGGGAAATAGCAATATGAAATTAATCGGTTCGACTGTGTTTTGTTCTTAAGGATTAGATGAAGGCGGCTGCTTGGGGACACTAGAAAAAAAAAAAAAAGTCATAAGAGGCTTTAGCCTGCCTTTATTAAAAGGATCTAAGACGTAACTGTTACAAAGTGAGACATGATGCTGGTGCCTTTATCATGCGGGGAGACACACTGACAGACACGCAGTCAGCTTCCAGCAGATGTGTATTCAGCTATTTACAAGTAAACTGCAATCATGCCCTTCCCCATAACGTTTTGCAAATCATTTTTAGAGTACAAGGCGGTGTAATAAAATGTTTTCCTGTAGAAAATAATGAGAACATCAACCAGTTGGCGTTTTTACATGGATTCGCAACAAGCCAGCCTTGCTTGAAATTCCCAGGGCGTAAACAGAAGCACAGGGGTGAAGCCAGTTCTTGCTGAGATGGTCAATTGGAGAATCTTTTATTTGGATACTGTTATTATTCCTAGTTCCTAACCTGATTGGGCCTTAAAAATCAAAGCAGCCCAGATCGTGCTGGAATAAATCTTCTCTTCCATTAATCTGTCTCCTTGCCCTCTCCCTAGCAAAATTGTTGCAGTGAGGTTGGATTTATAAGGAAATTAAATGGATGGTTTCTGAGCCTGACGCATCAGATTGAATGTTGGGATACTGTTGTTTCTGATTATACATAAATCGTAGTCAGACGCTCCCATGGTAAACCTTACACTCCAACAATTACGTCACCACTGTGGTCCTAAATAACATATTTCAGCTGTGACATTCCCTTATTTGCTGTTTCCTGCCCTTTGCCGACTGAAAGCAATAAAAAAATAATGTGTTGTTGGGCGCAGAGCGGTAGTGCTTAAGGAAGACCGTGGATGATTCAGCTTACAATTAATTCCTCTTTTCAAATATAAAAAATCTGGACTTACTTATGGTGGTACATAAAGAGCATTTTCTGGAGGAAATTATATTTACTTTTAGTGAAAACAAACAAAAATGTAATTCAGTGTAAATGTATAAAGGAAAACTGTCTTGATAAGCCTATCGTGGTTTCAAAAACTAGGTTTAAGAACTTCGTAATCACACTTTAAGTGTCTGTATTCTGTTAATTTGGTAATAGCCAAATTACTATCTTAAATAAAGTAGCGAAATTTTTATTTCTGATTGTAAAGAATGCAAATCATTGAACACTAACAGCTTAATACACAGCAGATAAATAAATGTTTGTTATGCATACATAAACATACATAAAATACATAAACATACATAAAATACATGCCATTTTAGTTTGCCATTCATAGCTTAGTGATTGTACGCTGAAATACCCCTGAAATAATATTCACCTTTGTTATTCTCTCAGAGATGAAGATGAGCTATATAATAATAATAATAATAATAATAATATCAAAGCATACACATGCTTGGTATGAAGTAGAGGCTGTTTCTACGTTGTTTGTGACAGGCAATGGCGCGGGTGTCTTAATGGTTAAAAGCTCAGGTCTCAGGAGAGATGCTGTTAGAGAACATGGCTGAAAACCTTGGCTTCTACCTGAGACAGGGCCCTCTTTGCTTAGACAGGACACCCTGCTCCCACTGACAAAACCATCCAAATAACAAGAAAAACAACAACAATAAATTAATGAGATACATTAAAAACATAATGGTAATCATAATCATTATTGAACTCTTGTTAAATGGATAGTTCTCTTAAAGCACCTTGTTTTGTTTCTTCAAAGGAATGAATGACACAGCCGACCTCCTTCGGTTTCTGTGTTTATTATATTTAATGCCTTGAATTTGTTGATATCATCCCTCAGGGAGAGATTTGTTTCTGAGACTCCTGAATTATTTTAATCTGGCTGAGAGGATCTCCTCGGGGCTCTTTTTCTATCACCTTCAAGCAGACTTCCTCAATCTCCTTCTGTCTGGTAATACAAATTCAGAAGATGGGTCATTTCTTAAGCCAAAGCTGTAATCCAAGATCTGCGTGAAGAGATGTTTTGGGGCAGTATTATATGCACTGCAGGTGTCAGGCACATGTTGCCTATTATTTATGGTGTTTTCCACCCTCCTTTGGGAAGTTGTTGTTTTTCCCATTAAAGAACTAGCTTGCATTATTCACAGGCAGACCCAAACAGTATGCGGGGCAACAGGTTTCTGCTTCTGTTCACTGTCAAAATTCATTTAAGACAAGCAATTAATAATCTACAGACATGCACATACCTAAATGTAAATATTTCTGAGTTAATTAAAATTAATAAATGATGATAAAATATTTTATTTCTATATGTTCGCTGTTTATAAGAACTTGAGACTCCCACATGTGATTATGCTCAATTGACCGAGGCACAAAAGAAACATTGTATATAATTGTAACATTTTTATTCAGAGGCCGCAGTCTTTGCATATTACAACTGTAGGCATTCGTAAGGCATAAACATGGTTACTCCACCTGCAGGTACTTTACACATAACAAAAGCCTTGGGATACAGTGGGGCGCGTGGGGGTCAGTCAGCTACTGGGAGGTACAGTGAATGTACAGTGTGATATGTACAGGCAGGCCGCAGGCCTGAAACGGCTGCTTCACATCTCGTGCCAGAAATGATGGTAATAAGAAGGAGAGGTACTTTCTCACCGGCAGGAAAAAGCTAAAATAGTTTCTCATTTGCCTGTATCCTGATTAAAAAAACATTAATATCCTACACAACATCACAATGGCTTTATATGGATATTGCATTTCTAAGGTACCTCATTTAAATAAAAAAAAATATTTTCTGTGTGTAGGGGAATATCACTGGATGCAGAATCGATTGAAGAAAAAAGAGACAGTTTAATAACAATAACAGGATACAGATTATGAAAACAGCACAGAAGTCCTTCATGATGAAAGCTGAAAACGATGGTTAATTTTAAGCAGTCTGCATCCATTTCATAACAAACAAAATCCATAAATAATAGGTCTATATACTTTTTGTCACAACAATATACCATCGAAGTTTATACAGTACGTTGAAGAAGCATGTGGGCTTGCAGTGAACAGGGACACACCTAACAGTTTTCCTAATTACCTTACTTAACATCGTCAAATAAATGATACGCCATATTGCTTAGGAACATACAGATATCAATCTCGATACCAAATGCGCGAAGGTGGTGCTGCCTGTATTACACCACACCTAAAATATCAATTTTGAATATATTTTTCCATTCCTATTATTATTAATACCGTTGTTTTTCCTTCATGGGCGTTTAAACCGGACAGAAATAAATGATCAGACTTGAGCTGAATAGCTGAGCTGGTACATGCACTGATTACCAGGCTAAAATATCCCTCCCCTACCCCACCCCCCGGTGTTCTAGTCGTCATCCTCTTCCTCATCACTGTCCCTCATGGATATTCCCTGCATGCCGCCTTCTCGGACCGACGCTGTGGTCTCTTCCAGCGTCAGCCGATTCCGCACAGTTTCATACATCTTGCTGTTCAGGGTGGAGTCCAGAACTCCTTGCAGTCGGAAGTCACGGTACTTTTTCTACAAACGGGAAACAGGACAAAGGGAATCTCTGGCATTTTCTTTAAGGACTCTTCTGAGAGGTGGTAACGAGTGGCATTTACCACACCTGTTCCCACGTTAAGGATGACACTATCCTGATACCGTCTGTTCCACAGCTGTCAAGTGGGCGACACAAACCACAGAGCAGCTTCTCCATGGATCAAATAAAAATAAACACATTTTGCAGTGCTTCTGGGCCCTCGTACCTAAACAGGGTCGTATGATACAAAAGGAACAGGGAAAACACGGACTCTGAGGGCATGATCTCCCGCACAGCCTCTGCTCCACTCACATAAGCCCCAGCACCTCCGTTGTACGCAGAACTGCATCTGCACCACGACGGCAAGCCGAGGTTGTGCATAACTGAACTGGCTGTGATATTCTAATTCAGTTTGTAAATTTGAATTGAATTTGAATTGTGGTGGATAACAGGATGCAGAATTGCAATGCAAATTTGAATTTAAGGAAGCAGAATTAAAATGAAAATAATTTTGTAGTGTGTATCTTTTAACAATGCAGCTTAATTTTTCAATATAAATAACACATAAACATGCGTACAGACAGGAATGAAACTATGCAACATTCGTAGCGTCACCTGTAGAATAAATAATTTAACTGTTATTCTGTATTCTGTATGCCAAGGTGGATCTTGTCATTTGAGAAGTGTCTCCCCCTGAACTCAGTGCTAGCTGTAATGACTGCAGTGCACAACCAGTGAAACGTCCCAAACTCTTTTCCTAGAAGGAAACTCAGTGATAGCTGTAATGACTGCAGTGCACAACCAGTGAAACGTCCCAAACTCTCTTCCTACAAGGAAACTCAGTGATAGCTGTAATGTCTGCAGTGCCCAACCAGTGAAACGTCCCAAACTCTTTTCCTAGAAGGAAACTCAGTGATAGCTGTAATGACTGCAGTGCACAACCAGTGCAACGTCCCAAACTCTTTTCCTACAAGGAAACTCAGTGATAGCTGTAATGTCTGCAGTGCCCAACCAGTGAAACGTCCCAAACTCCTTTCCTAGAAGGAAACTCAGTGATAGCTGTAATGACTGCAGTGCACAACCAGTGAAACGTCCCAAACTCTTTTCCTAGAAGGAAACTCAGTGATAGCTGTAATGACTGCAGTGCACAACCAGTGCAACGTCCCAAACTCTTTTCCTACAAGGAAACTCAGTGATAGCTGTAATGACTGCAGTGCACAACCAGTGAAACGTCCCAAACTCTTTTCCTAGAAGGACTAGTTCCTCACCTGCCAACGAAGTGTCACGTGACATACCCGAGTTTTCTACGTGTAGCGGAGGATAACACACTGACCTACTGGAATGGGCACCAAACCAGCTTCCCTAAGCTACTGCAACCTGCCAGCAAAAACCTTGTTAAATCAGCTTTCTCTGCACCTGGTGAGAGAATCTCCAGTGTAGCAGGAACATTTAATCTAAAAGATAAGACCGTTGAACATCTTTCGCTAATTATATGTAACAATATTGAACAATGAATCTTGTGTATTGGAATAAAGCAAAACTGCATTTTCCATTATATCATACACAATTCTACTCTTACAATCACGCAAATAAATAGTGCACTTTACCCACTTCTGCATGTACAGACTCAATATATACATCTACCATCTAGTAGGTAAATCTAGTATATAATCAATGGCAAATGAGACAGCAGAAAATTATGAGGGACACAACTTAATTATCAAAATTCCACAAACTGTTTACTAGGGGGGTGAATAATGCCAAATTAACTATGCTCACACACCAGACTACTGGAATGCCTCCCCCCCCCTTCCTAATCTCTGGTAAGTAGGTATGTCCGTTTAGATTAAATGGCATTCCTCTGTTGTGTAATTCCATTTAATATTTTTGAATTGAAATTACTTAAATTATTCTTCCTCTCATTCCAATTCAAATTACAATTCAACATCCTGCTAGGTTTGGCCAATTCAAATTGCAATTTACGAATGAATGAGGCCCGTTACCTCACAGTGCACAGCTTTCATCTACAAGGACTGTGTGTGTCTGTCCCAGGCTAGCTGGCGGGGCCCGTTAGCTAACAGTGCATACCTTTCATCCACAAGGACTGTGTGTGTCTGTCCCAGGCTAGCTGGCGGGGCCTGATAGCTCACAGTGCATACCTTTCATCCACAAGGACTGTGTGTGTCTGTCCCAGGCTAGCTGGCGGGGCCCGTTAGCTAACAGTGCATACCTTTCATCCATAAGGACTGTGTGTGTCTGTCCCAGGCTAGATGACGGGGCCCGTTAGCTCACAGTGCATACCTTTCATCCACAAGGACTGTGTGTGTCTGTCCCAGGCTAGCTGGCGGGGCCCGTTAGCTCACAGTGCATACCTTTCATCCACAAGGACTGTGTGTGTCTGTCCCAGGCTAGCCAGTGGGGCCCGTTACCTCACAGTGCACAACTTTCATCTACAAGGACTGTGTGTGTCTGTCCCAGGCTAGCCGGCGGAGCCCGTTAGCTCACAGTGCACAGCTTTCATCTACAAGGACTTTGTGTGTCTGTCCCAGGCTAGCCGGCAGGGCCCGTTAGCTAACAGTGCACAGCTTTCATCTACAAGGACTGCATGTGTCTGTCCCAGGCTAGCCATCGGGGCCCGTTACCTCACAGGGCATACCTTTCATCCACAAGGACTGGGTGTGTCTGTCCCAGTCCCTGATAGCTCACAGTGCATACCTTTCATCCACAAGGACTGTGTGTGTCTGTCCCAGGCTAGCCGGCGGGGCCTGTTAGCTCACAGTGCATACCTTTCATCCAAAAGGACTGTGTGTGTCTGTCCCAGGCTAGCCAGCGGGGCCCGTTAGCTCATAGTGCATACCTTTCATCTACAAGGACTGTGTGTGTCTGTCCCAGGCCCTGATAGCTCACAGTGGATACCTTTCATCTACAAGGACTGCATGTGTCTGTCCCAGGCTAGCCGGCGGGGCCCGTTAGCTCACAGTGCATACCTTTCATCCCCAAGGACTGCGTGTGCTTGTCCCAGGCTAGCCGGCGGGGCCCGTTAGCTCACAGTGCATACTTTTCATCCCCAAGGACTGCGTGTGCTTGTCCCAGGCTAGCCAGTGGGGCCCGTTAGCTCACAGTGCATACTAAACATCGATAGGCTTTGTGTTTATATTTAAATATTTAAAACATAACGTGGTAGCTAGCTACGTAAGCCATATGAGCTATGCAATAGACGGACATATTCTAGATAAATGTTAATTTCCCGCAGATATCCATAAACCCTCAAAAAGTTTCGGTCAGCAGTTACCTTCACGATCCTGATGAGGATTTTCAGTTGGTAGACGTGGAGCTGGAGGTCCATACGGTCGGTCAGCCAGGTCCCCAGGAGATTCATAGTGCTTGTGTACCATTGCTGAAACAGAGACAGACAGTGCTCTCCAGCAAAACAAGCAGACAGACAGTGCTCTCCAGCAAAACAAGCAGACAGACGGCACCAGCGGACACAGACGGCACCAGGGCACCCAGACAGCACCAGTGGACACGGATGGCACTAGTGGACATGGACAGCACTAGTGGACACAGACGGCACCAGTGGACACAGACGGCACCAGGGGACCCGGACGGCACCAGTGGACACGGACGGCACCAGTGGACACGGACGGCACCAGGGGACACGGACGGCACTAGTGGACATGGACAGCACCAGATAAGGCCACGGTGATACATATTTGCATTCATTCCTCATACATCATGACGACAATGCAGGACTGACACAGTGAAGGGAAGGCAGGGCACTTGTCTCTTTAGGGGGAAAAACTGGACCCAAAATATATCATTAAAATTTATACAAACTATTTAAAAAATAGTTGCTGCTGAAAAGAGCCTTGGGTACCGTTGTTCAGTAGGCAGTATAGTGCCCGTGAACAGGCATGGACCTTCGTTCTGGTTTCGCTTAATTAGAGAGTTGTGTGAAAAGGCAATCTGTGGCTTGTGAGAAGAGGGGAAGATCACCTTTGAAAACATTTATGCCTCACCGTGGGCTGGTTTTTATGCTGCACAACTGATAAAACAAGTGCTATACATGCAACCGGAATTAGAATCAGAATTCACTTTAATGGCCATGCAATGAGTCTTGGCAGTATTGGTGCATACAGTAATAGACGACAGAACATAAAAAAACAATGGAGGTACAGTTAAAATTAAATAGATTAAAAGAGATTTGAGTATGGAAACATTTAACGCACTGATTAGAAACAGGTCCCAAATATATAAAAATAAATAGTGGTTGAGAATTGATGTGCAGACATACTGCAGCGGAAAATATGCTGGCCATGGAAAGAAAGTCTGATCTTTTCATCAATCCGCTTATAGCCTAATTAATCTGGTTCATTTCCAAGTTTGAAGCACCTGTATCACTAGCACGGCTGACAGAAACCCCTTATTTAACTCTGACATTTAACGTGTTAGAAGTGACTCCTTTGATTTAGGCTAATTAGGTAAACAGGCTTGATTTCAATTGAGTCCGATCACTGTCAGTTGTGACATTTTGGTGACGATTTGCCTTAATCAATTGCATAATGTATCAGTCCTTTATTGCCAATTATTGAACCCCTCATTTCATAATTGAGAGTGTAAGACAGCAGTCAGACCTTCTGCTTGTTCGAAATGGAGGGCATGTTTCTGCCTGTACAGTATAGACGTTTTTAAATATCGGTACCTTATTTTTTTCTATACATTTTTGGAAAATCTTACTGAGTCATATATTTTAATAGCCAAGGTCAACTTGAATTATGAAGGCTGATTTTAAAGGCATTTATTAAAGAAGTCCCAGTCCCTCCAGCCTGACCTGCATAACGGCTGAGAAGGTGGATGGATGAATGGAAATCGGACTAAGGGACTCTGGCCTCCCTCTCCTGTTTCTCCATATTTCTCCAGAATGCTGAACAGTGGCAGGTTTCAAATTCACCCCACTTGCACTGGTATGACAGTTTGGCAGAGGAACAGGAGGCAAGTTTTTGTTTTCTTATCTGGCTCCCCTGCTCCATGTTCTTCTGAGCGAAGTGTCTGTCACACCAATGATGATCTGTTGTACCTTGCTCCACAGCCCAGATAATCGTCAGAACTTGATCCAGTAGTACACTCTCGGCACTTCGGTAATCTGACCTGGAGAGACGTCTGTGAAGCCCTGGAGGTTTCTCATGCCTGAGCGGCGTCCCGGCGAACTTTAGTTGTGTAACGGAAACACGGACCATCTGATCAGTCAACAGACATGCTGTCTCTTCCACAGCCAGCATACGCTCGCAAATGTGGCAGGACCTTTTGGTCTGTTTACCACATGGCGTCTCTCTGCCGGAAGAGAGTACTCAAGAGTGCAATAGAGTACTCTGCCGTACTCAAAGTACATCTGCCGTACTCAAAGTACTCAAATGTCCCCCTAAAAATCAGAGCGGCATGGAAATTCCTGGTTAGCTTCAGCTTTTAGCTACATCTTGGTATCATAAGTTGCCACTGGGTACCTTTTTTGGAAGCTGCTGTCTGACGACATATTTCCGCAAGAACTCTTAAGCCACAGGAGTTATAATCGATGTGCGTTATATTATTCGATAAAATAAAAAAACCGATGCAAAGACACCTTAGGTCAGTGTCTTAGGTCGTTATCACATCTATACTGACCAAGTTTCCCCAGCGAATTCCCATCATGCACCAGGCTTTGCTCTACCTAATCAGTTGTGACCTTCGTGATCTCATTCGCTCCCATTCGTGTCAAACACGCCGCCGAGGCATGGCGGAGCTGGAAGAGTAGCTGGCGGCACAAAGTCTCCACAGCCCAGTACGGGACGAGTACGGGGGCGAAGCATGGCGGGGGAGGCAAGAGAGAGCAGGCGAGCGAGCAGCCTGGGGCCTGGGCACCCTGTGCCTGTGAAAGTGCCCGCAGTCGCACTGAGATGGCGCCAGGACGCTGCCGCGTGGACCCCCCTCCGAGAGGCCAGGCCTTCGAGCGCCTGTGCTCCCTCACACCTCCTCCAGGCCCCCGGGAGTTAACCTTTGATGGGGGGCTGCCAGGGTCAGCACGATCCGTCACACACAGCTACTGGCTGCTGCAGAAACCACCAACACCTGGATTTAGTCAGAGACACATAAATGCCAACAAACCTTAAGAATAGGTATAAAAATGTAATTTTATTTTATTAAATTTAAGAAGTAACACTAACTCCTTCTACTACCTTTACGTAAATATTTAAGGGCTGAGGCCCAGGTGCGGGAGTTTTATGTTGTTATTTGATGTTTATCAAGTGACACATTCACCCTCAGGCCCCACGTGCAAAAAAAGAAAACGCATAAATCCAAACTGATTCGGTTCTGATGGATGCCCATTACGTTTCTGACTGGCATAATAATCCCAGTGTCCCCTGAGATGAGTGTTACCCACTAATTAAAAATTAAAAAGGAGAAGTCCTGTTTGCGCACGTCTGCAGAAACACAGTCTGCGGGAAGCTGGATCGATTTGCTCCTGCGGACCGATTATGGTGCGGCCGACAGCCGAGAGGCCGGGACTCATACAGCCCGCGGTACGGTAACCTCACGTCTCTGTTCTCCGTGTTTTTTCTGAACTGTAATTTGGCTGAGGGCTGAGCGACCACACAGCCGTCGCTGTCAGCCAAACGGCTGCAGCATTACTCTGAATATATAATGCAATGCAGAGGCGTGAATAATTCTGCGATAACATAACGAGGCCTGATATTAGCGGGGTCGTGGCGGCAGGGTGGAGGGGGTCTGCGGTGTTGTTACACGTACACACATGAACATCTGCAGCCCACCCCCCCATGTAGCGGGGGCTGGGGGGTTGTGTGACCTATTGCCCCCGCCCCCAAACAGACACACGCGCACGCACGCATCACCTCGAACCCGGCATTCGCACTCATATCCAACATGTTACAATAAGCCATAGCGCCTGGTAGGGGGGCAACAAACAGAATTCAGTGCAACTCCATCCCCCCCAGGCCCGCACATGCCCCACCCCCTCCCACCGGCTTATACACCTGAAGCGCTGTTGCTGCCCTCTGGGACCCCCCCGGGGATGGCGGTGCAGGGTTAGCACGGTCTTTGTGCCTGTCAGAGACCAAACCGGGAATGTCCGGAGAAAGGGGGTGGGAATCCTCAGCGGGGGGGCCAGGGGGATTACAAGCAACCTGTGACTCTGCCTCTTTCTGCCCTTGCTGGTGGTTTTCAATGTGTGTGTGTGTGTGTGTCTTGCCTGCGCGGAAGCTACACAACAGATTGAGGCCGGCTACTTGGGCCCGGGACTGTGCGAGGGTGTCCTGCTGGGCCCCAGCTGTGTCTGCAATTAGCAGGAGGCATGCGATGGTGATTGTGGTCCAGGCTGATGGAGATGCAAAGTGGCAGGTTCTGTAAGGCCGGCCGGCGTGGCAGGCTTCCAGGGATGCAATACCTTTATTTTCTCCTGCTCTGTGTCTCTCTCTCGCTCTCCCTCCAATCCTCCAAATCCATTAACAGAGTTGGCCCATTTGGGGCTCGGGATCGAAGGCACTTTAGTACCTTTCTCTACAACTCTCGGGGTGTCTATGTGTTTTTCGCCCCACCCTTTGAAGGGGCTTTCCTCCGCTCCACTCTGCTCCGTGGCCTCTGAGTGCTCGCCGCACTGTTTAGCTGCCAAATTGGCCCCTGCTCCTTGCGGCAGGGCCAGATCAGGCCCCCGTGGGCGTCCTCAGGGAGGACCTGAGGGTTGAGAAGTCTTTAAATCTGAGTACAAGACATTATACACTGGGGACAAAGGGACGCAGTAATCCTACCTGTTTGCTTTTCACTGGTGCTGTTTGCCTGTTATTATGCGCTTTATTGCCCATGAGGGGAACCCTATTGATGATGCAACTCAATTACCATAGTAACTCACACCGGTGCCCCGAGTCCTCGGGCTTTCTGTGTCCCGCGGAGGAGCAGCCTGACAGGGAATCCTTTTACAGGGAATCAGTCTCCCTCGCCTGCACCTTTCATACTCCGCACTGCTAGTTTGCCCCCCCACAGCCCCCAATTTTTTTCTAATAACAAGGGAATTCTGAATAGAAGTCTTGAAGTAAAGTTTTGAAGCCGGCCGGCCCTGAGGCCGCAAGCCTGCGCTTTTTTTTTCTAATTTGAGGTTAATATTTCCATTTTTTGGCATCAAACATAATTTCACATAAAAATAAGGAACATGGGAATTAATCCACCTAAAATGTATTTCCCTTCTTGGAACATTTCATGGGACGCCTTAGAACCAGCCCGTCATGCCCATTCTTGGATACGTCTGTTGCACTGATAACTGTGTCCAAATAAAGACGACTTTATAAAAACACCCCCCCCCCCATACCCTGGCCCAAAAAAAAAAACTTGTAGTAAGAAACTCAATGACAGGAATTATGTCCTGAACCATGTCATTGAATAAACACACAATGAGGGGAAAAGCGTAGAGAAAGCAGGCCCGCCGCTGGGCAAAGTGAGCTATTCTGCGCACAATGAAACGCTTACAGGCGGATTCAGGCGCGCCGAATAAGACATAAAACACTTGTGGGCTGAGGCTATAGAGCGAGCAAAATGAAATAAGCCGGCAAGCACTTGAGAATCACACTGTGCGCGTGAATGAGGGGGGGCTAGCCGGGTGAATGGGGGGGCTCGTGAGGTGAATGGCATGCCTTTTGGGACCAATTTGTTTCCTTTCACCCTTTCTTCCTGCGCCCCCTGACAGATGTACAAAGGCGGAGCCACACCGAGCCGCCCCTTCCTCATGCCCCCGCGACAGCTGCCACTTTTGTGAGACAAGTTAATCAAACAAATGCCACCATACCTCGCCCGCCAGTGAGGGAGGGAGCGCATCAGCAGCTCCCCCGACGCGACGCCGCGGTCACGATTCTCCCGACTGCTTTAACAGCCAGACACATCCCCCAAACCTACCCATCTCGATCTGTTGTTTTTTTGTATTTTTTTTACCCCAGGGTCTGCCTTTTACATTAACCCTGGCCTGAGGGGGGCGCTAGTGAAGCCAAGGCGAGATGAGAATGTGTTTTTCCCTGTAATTATGCCGCATAATATTTAAGTGGCTTAAAGGTCCAGTGGTTTTCATTGGGGGGGGGGGGGGTGTTTTGAAAGAGAAGAGCAAATGTTTTTCACTCTCATGCCTTTTTAATCTGAACAGCGAGACTCCAGGTATGGCAGCCAAAGCTTTTTTTTACTAGTGCATTATTTCCACCTAGAGATTGAAATGACAGAGAGTGACCTGATATCAGCACACTCTACAGCAATACTGTCTTCTATTTTTTTAAAGAAAAATCATCTTTCTATGCGTTATGTTTTATACTTTTGAAGAATTTCCGGATATGCCTGGGATACTTGCACATATATAACAGGAAATACACAGCTTTAACATTGAAATTTTACTTAACACAACACTGCTTGTTTATGATAATCAAGCATATTTTTCCCTTGTTTTGGAAAATTTGATTTAAAAATTATGACTCTACATTATATCCACTCAAGTTTCGTTTTTCGCAGACCGTGCCGTATAAATCAGATTTTGTTTGTGTTTGATGTGAAGAACATTGTGCAAGGTCAGACCTGGGAAAATTTGCCGTGAGGATGACATAATGTGACCTTCAAAAAGAATGGGAAACATTAAGTGCAGGTGTGAGGTGCACTGCTAGGACAGTTCGAATCAGGTTCCTAGAAGCAGGACTGCAGTCCCATAAAGCAAGGAAGAAGCCCTTCATTAATGAGAAACAGAGAAGAACCAGGCTGAAGTTTGAAAAAAAAAAAAAAAATATATATATATATATATATAATTCAGACTCACACCCATAAATTGAGAAATTTTTAAATGTTTCCCACGCTTGTATTTGTGTGTGTATATATATATATGTGTAATACACACACATACCACCAGTCAAACATTTCGCATACCACAGGTTTTACCACTTTTCCATTTATTTCATGAACCGCAGATTTTTCCTTTTTAAGTTGAGTGAACTACTATAAATGAAAATATAAAGTCAAATACGATTATTTTCCTTTATAACATGGAAGAACTCTGTCTGACATCCTATTAACTGGTTGTGTGGTGATTTCAGAGTCAAATCCTAGGCTGTCCTTTAACTTTAAATGCACTAGTTAACTGCTTCATCCCATGAAACAGAGCAGTATTTTATGTCCCTTGCAGAAACAATGCCTCAAACTGCTAGAGGAGGTTACTTTGATGAATCAAAGATATGACATATTTTTTGCTAATAAAGGTACTGAAATGGTGAACATATTGTAAATTTATTTGTTAGCAAAGAATATTGAGTGTATTTTTAGTAAATGAGTTACATGCAAATGTAGAAAATCTCAGTGTGTAGAAGAACTGGTGGTGTACAGAGTGTCATCCTGTGATTTAAAGAGACTTGCATGAACATGTCAATTTTTTACAATGCAACTGAGAAAAGGGATTCAAAAAGAGCGACTTCTAGCCAGTGGCTCGCATCAGGCTTGTGGCCTAAAGTCAATTAACCTGCTCACTTCGGCCCAGCCGCGTATCACAGAGCCTGGGAAGGGGTAACATGACCCAAACAGTGCTGGGGTAACGCATGTCCACGGGACGGCTGACTGGGTGACCCTATTTACCAGGCGCCCCCGTCTCGCACCAGAATCCAGCGGCGGCCGTCTTCATCGCACCCGTGACTCTTGGAACCTGATAACTGCCAAGGTCAATGGAAATGCTTCAAATCAATCAATGAGCGTTTAATCCCCCAAAGGCAGATTATGGGTATAATTGACGTGTGTAATCCACAGAGCCCCATTTACATGGGCACGGCGCCCCCCGGAAGCCGCCTACGGACAGGCTGCCTTTCCGCCGGCTGATCTGTGGCCCCCACACTAAGCAGATGAGCCTGCCTTAATCCTCAGCCCCCCCGGACAGCACTTTACAGAACGACAAAGGGGAGGATAAATTAATTTTTTTAGGGGGGGGGGGGGGGGGGGGGGGGGGGGGGGGGGGGGGGGGGGGGGGGGGGGGGGGGGGGGGGGGGGGG
>JAODKC010000130.1:14968757-14980294 GCA_026777985.1 Mormyrops attenuatus
TGGGGGTGGGGGGGGGAGAAGGGGGGGGGAGTGGAGAAACACAAGACTAGTCGTTAGCATGAGCCCAGATGCAGTCAAACTAGGCTTGTAACAGGCACATGTAACAGGCTGGGAACTGGACAGGACAGGAGACGAGACTAAATGGCTGTTAGAGAGCCGCTCACTTCTGCTGGTGGATTTCTGTGATCTCTTTCTGAAATATCACTTCTGCTGGTGGATCTCTGTGATCTCTTTCTAAAATATCACTTCTGCTGGTGGATCTCTGATCTCTTTCTAAAATATCACTTCTGCTGGTGGATCTCTGTAAAATATCACTTCTGGTGGATCTCTTTCTAAAATATCATGTCTGCTGGTGGATCTCTGTAAAATATTAATTCTACTGGTGGATCTCTTTCTAAAATATCAGTTCTCCTGGTGGATCTCTGTGATCTCTTTCTAAAATATCACTTCGGCTGGTGGATCTCTGTGATCTCTTTCTAAAATATCACTTCTGCTAGTGGATCTCTGTAAAATATCACTTCTGGTGGATCTCTTTGTGAAATATCACGTCTGCTGGTGGATCTCTAAAATATCACTTCTGGTGGATCTCTTTCTAAAATATCAGTTCTGATGCTGGATCTCTGTGATCTCTCTAAAATATTACTTCTGGAGGTGGATCTCTTTTATTTCTTTCTGAAATATCCCTTCTGGGATGGATCTCTGTGATCTCTTTCTGAAATATCCCTTCTGGGGTGGATCTCTGTGATCTCTTTCAGAAATATCACTTATGGGAGTGGATTTTCATGTGATATCTTTCAGAAATATCACTTATGGGAGTGGATTTTCATGTGATATCTTTCTAAAATATCACTTCTTGAGGTGGATCTCTGTGATCTCTTTATGAAATACCATTTCTGGTGGTCGATATCCATGTTAAGCCTTTCCCAAATATTACTTCTGAAGGCGGATCAATGTGATCTCTTTCTGAAATATCATTTCTGAAGGTGGATCTCTGTGACCTTGTTCCTTGATTTCACTTATGGATGTGAATCTGTCTGATCTCTTTTCCTCATTTCCTTTTGGGTCTTTTTGGGTCAGTGGGTGGGCAAAAGCTTTGACCAAATATGCTTATTCAAAAAAACAAAATTCCACAACACACTTTTACCATCTATGATATTAATTTAAAAATATCAATTTGAGTGTTAAATAAAAAAATCTATAGCAATGTATTTTCGACACTTTTAGACTCATATTATAGTCTTGAGTACGTACAGCACTGTGCAAAGTTCTTAGATTGTCAAGGAAAAAGATGTTTAGATGATCTTCATGTTGGTGTAAAAGTATGATGTCTGTCACAGTGTGTCAGCTTAGTCATTCCAAAAGTCATCCCAGAATTTGCGTACCACGTTTGGCTAATCGATACTTCACCGAGTTATTTAACTAACTAAATTAACTGAATGTGAGTTGGTGGTGAAATGTAACAAACACATGTAATGGCTGAGGTGCCCCTGAGGAGAGCTTTGGGAACTGAAGCGATGTTCATCTAGCCATCCAAGATATCAGTAACTGTTTGAAGAACAGAAGAAATCCTCGTTAGTTTTTATTGCGCTGCTGTTAATTTGCATATGTAAATATACACATGCTATCCATATAAATAGAGGTAAACATTTTCTTTGACTTCTAAGACTTTTTCCACAGTATACTGTATATATACACATGTATACACACACACACACACACACACACACATGCAAGTCAATTTGAACGCATTTTGATAGTTGTACGGAAGAGGCAAAACATTAAGTACAGTACTGTGATATAAATGCAGTACAGCAAATAACAACATAAATATACAATCACAACACTTCAGAATAAGCGGTACACCTGCTAACATCCTGCCATCAGGCATCAGTGTGCATTATATGCTATGGACCTCAGACCTAAATGCGTTCAGACGTCACTCGACAAGGCGTAAGTCGGAGTAAGTCTACTAATAAATAGATGAAATCATTGTGTTCTGTCATCAGCTCTGATTTAGACGTAATGTCGGTTTTGACAATTTCAATATGTGGCACTCCGCAACACTCTATAACTCAAACAGCACTGTCGGGAAACTCATTAACGAGCCGTAGAGTGCTTTCGTAAATGTGTTGCTTTAGAAAGGCTTAAAGTATTCACAGAGACAATGCATTTGCAAGAAACCCTTTTTAAAAATTTCTATCGGTGAATTAAACACACCCCTAACCAACAGATGAGGTCAATACTCAGTTGTCAGTCACTGCAAATTGAACTTAGTTAACACTTCAAAGGCGTTCTGAGGGGTGCAAATGCAAGACTCCAACCGTAATTTTATTGTGTGCGGGAAAGGCCAGGTTCCCCCGGCCTCCGAGAAAAACACACAAGTGTCACTGACGAGGCTTTAATTTAAAACTGTTGTGCTTTCCGAAGACGTGTTGGCAGCTAAATGATACCCTCTGAGGCAGCTTCAAGGCCAAAAGGAAAAGTCGGCTTTGCAACAGGCTAAAAATGTGTTCAGTGACAAAACAGAGAGCGTCCCCATGTTAGCGGGGGGGGGCACGCGTTGGTCATGCTGGAGCGAGCCGCACCATGGGACGTTTGTGGAGAGGGGACCATCTGTGAGCCTTCTTGGGCGCCCAGCTCTCGCGTAAACTTGGACCAATTATTCGCAGAGAGATGAAAACAAATAGCTGAACGCCACCTGTTATTCAGAAATCGTTCATCTCCGGAAGGCTCCGCAGAGATTTCTGCATGTTTGTTATGAGCAATACTGACAATTTCAAAGAGGGCATAAACCTACTTACCTACGTACATACCTACCTACCTACCTACCTACCTATCTACCTACCTACCTATCTACATACCTACCTACCTATCTACCTACCTATGTACATACCTACCTACCTACCTACCTACGTACATATCTACCTACCTACATACATACCTACCTACCTACCTATCTACCTACCTACCTACCTACATACATACCTACCTACCTACCTACCTACGTACATACCTACCTACCTATGTACATACCTACCTACCTATCTACTTACCTATGTACATACCTACCTACCTACCTACTTACCTATGTACATACCTACCTACCTACCTACCTACGTACATACCTACCTACCTATCTACCTACCTACCTACATACCTACCTACCTATCTACCTACCTACGTACATACCTACCTATATACCTACGTACATACCTACCTACCTACCTACCTACATACCTACCTACCTACGTACATACCTACCTACCTACGTACATACCTACCTACGTACATACCTACCTACCTACGTACATACATACCTACCTACCTACGTACATACCTACATACCTACCTACGTACATACCTACCTACCTACCTACGTACATACCTACATACCTACCTACGTACATACCTACCTACCTACCTACATACATACCTACCTACGTACATACCTACCTACCTATGTACATACCTACCTACCTATCTACTTACCTATGTACATACCTACCTACCTACCTACTTACCTATGTACATACCTACCTACCTACCTACCTACGTACATACCTACCTACGTACATACCTACCTACCTATCTATGTACATACCTACCTACCTACCTACCTACCTACGTACATACCTACCTACCTACATACCTATCTACCTTTCAACCATGACAGGTAGAAATCACAAAACAAGCACAGGAACACACAAGCACAAGGACTGACATCAATGGCATTCTCACTTACAGGGACATCCACATACTTTGAGGCTGCTTTCACCTTAGACAGAAGAAATTAGGAGAAAAGAGTAAGTTTTGCAACTATTTGGACTGTGACCAAAGCTAACATGTCCAGCAGTATGTAGCTGGGCCTTTTCAGCAATGCTGCAGTTAGGAGAAGTAATTGCGCACTGCTGTTTGACGACGTTCATGCAAGGTCAGTCACGCTAGGCACTGACGGCACTCCAGCCTCGCATTCTAAATGTGTGAAAATGTTTGCGGCATTAAGCTTTTGGCACCACGTCCGAGGAAAAACTATGTACCCTCAAATAAGGGCAGACAAGCATGTTAATTCAAGCTTTAACGATGTGGCAAACAATGGCGGTTACTGTGGAGCTGACGTCTATTACTCGGGGGTGCAGGAATAGAGTGCAGCTCTCTAAATGTACAAAAAAGGATGGGATGTGCACTTACTGTGAAAGAGAGGAATGAAGAGAAGAGTGTGCCTTCATCATAACGGGACAGCTTGGCCAGGACACTTTCCAGAATGACCACAAACTGCAGAATGAAAAGACACATATATTCAGGGAACACCTGTTCCAGTGTCAAACACTGTATATTCTTTACACATTCAGATATAAAGCGGGTTAATCAGGCCTACTATGAGAATGAGAAAAGCACCTTCGCTACCAGAAGAGTGGTCATCTCCTTAACCGTCTCTTCGATGAGATTGTCAATCTGGGAGTGGTACTGTCTCTGAAATTTACAAAAACCAAACTTTCTTTAGAGCACCGCCCCCCCATCCACATGGAAAGAGAGAAGACACGGATTCAAAAATGTCTGTCCATCTGGTTGTGTCTCGAATAAGCCTGTCTGACCGTCGTCGCTCATCTCCATCCGCCGCGGATATGACAGCCATCACGTAAAGCCCATGTATATTCAATGCCATCTACTGCATATGGTAATGAAATCAAAACAATTTAACGGAGGGAGGAATTGGCAAAGCTGCGACAGCTGCTAATTATGCTTTTGGGAAACGAGGGTGAGACCTCAATTGAATTGTTCGTCACAGTTACCCATTTTTTAACAAACTTTCACAATATTGAGTAAAGAAAAAGGAAATAAAGGAAACGCTCTAATGGAAACGTGAATGTTTCAAAACAATGTTAAAAAATTAAAAGAATATAGGGACCAAAAAATCTGAGCATTTCTAAATTTAATTAAACCCAAGTAATGAACCATCTTAATTAAATTACTACAAGTGATGATACAGGAAAAAAAGTAAAAACAGAGGATTGTGAATTTCTAAATAATGAACGCTCCTACTGGGCAAACAAATTATACTTGCAAATGAAACTCAGTGTGCAAAGCGCACTCCCAGGTGCTGACTGCTACTTTGCAGAATGGAGAGCGGCTTTCTGCTGCTTCCTGGGACCACAGGGAGACGCCGTGCTGAGTAGCATGGCCGCCGGGGGCTGGGAAAAGGCAGCGGACCGCACTACCTCCTGGCCCAGCTCCACGGCGCACAGCTTGGCTGACTGGGTCTTGGCGTCCACCATCACGTTGAACATGGTGCATATTGACTGCGGCACGCGGAAGTCTGTCGTCCGGCTGCTTCTCTGGAGCTTCGACTCGAACGCCGCCCTCGTCCTGCAGGATGAGAGGGGGCCGCGAGGCCGCATTGACACGGAACAGCCTCTGCACCCTGGGCCCCCATTTCGTAGTTCACAGATCTGGGCCCCCATTTCGTAGTTCACAGATCTGCTTTCACACACCCAGCCGCCTGTGAATGCCAGTAAATCTGCTCTTGAATCCTTGATTACTCTGACCCACATGTGACCTGGGCTGCACATGATTATTTCTGCTATCCCATGAAAAACGCATGTGTCCACTTTCTGAAGATTGACTGTAGATAGAATATACCATTTATCCTCTATCTCTTGATAGCACTTGACCAATATATTTGACCAATGAAAAGAGATTTCATGAAGTCATTTATTTAACTAGTATTTAGATTCATACTAGATAACATTTGTACTCATTATGGTCATTTGTATGGATTACTTTAAATCACTGATTTAACAACCTGGCATTGACAACTAGATAGCTAAATAATATAATTGTTAATTGTGAAAATAAAGTCTGTATCTTGTTTTCACTGACATATTTGCCTTGTAAGCATAGGCATAGTGTTGAGGAGGGGGAGCTCAGAAAGAGCACAGAGACCAACCGCGACCACCGTTATATGAGGAGGCGGAGCTCATAAAGAGCACAGAGACCAACCGCGACCACCGTTATATGAGGAGACGGAGCTCAGAAAGACCATACAGACCAACCGCGACCACCGTTATATGAGGAGGCGGAGCTCATAAAGAGCACAGAGACCAACCGCGACCACCGTTATATGATGAGGCGGAGCTCATAAAGAGCACAGAGACCAACCGCGACCACCGTTATATGAGGAGGCGGTGCTCATAAAGAGCACAGAGACCAACCGCTACCACCGTTATATGAGGAGGCGGAGCTCATAAGATGAACAGAGACCAACTGCGACCACCGTTATATGAGGAGGCGGAGCTCATAAAGAGCACAGAGACCAACCGCGACCACCGTTATATGAGGAGGCGGAGCTCATAAGATGAACAGAGACCAACCGCAGCCACCATTATATGAGGAGGCGGAGCTCATAAAGAGCATAGAGACCAACTGCGACCACCGTTATATGAGGAGGCGGAGCTCATAAGATGAACAGAGACCAACTGCGACCACTGTGATATGAGGAGGTGAAGCTCATAAAGAGCACAGAGACCAACTGCGACCACCGTTATATGAGGAGGCAGAGCTCTTAAGGAGCACAGAGACCAACTGCGGCCACCATGCCAACTGAGTGACGTCACACGCTTTAACAACAATAATTACTGCCTGATTACATCAAAATGTAAGACAGTCTTACTCTATTTGATGAGTGAAATGGTTTAGATGGTAACGACATCATGTTAAAAAGTGATTTTTTAAAGCACACATGAGGTGTGGTCTCTCTTTTTCAAATCCAAAGTTAGATAAAACACTCATTTAGGCGGATGCATGTCAAAACATCATACGACAAAATGGGGTTTATTATCATACATTTCATTAGTTCATTTTGCATTTATCATAAAGTTTAACTCAAATTAATTTTAATTATGCTGGGTGCAGCATGTGAGGTGGCAGAGTGCAGAGCTGCAGGCCATAGGTGCACAAATTAAGCGCTGCATGTAAGTCCCTTTAGAACATCAAACCTTTCAGTGAGGGCTGTGTAAAAATAGATTTCTATTTTTGGTGCTAAGGGTGTCTTCATTACATAGTTTTAGTAGTTTCTGAGAAAATGCATTTTTTCTCAGTCTTGATTTTCTCATTTTCATTGGACAGCAGCGCTATTTAAAATGAGCTTTTTAAAATGAACATGAGCTTTCTATGACGGCAAAGAGATGCAGTAAACGGCCTGTGTATGCTTTCACTGCCGGCACAGAGACCAGCGGAGCAAGGCTCACCGTCGCACGCAGGACTCGATCATGTCACTGGACATGAGCTTCAGCCGCGTCTCCAGGTGCTTGCCGAACTCCTCCTCGGGCCAGTGCAGGTCGCGGATGAAGGACTGCAGTGCATCCAGCTTCCAGAAGAGGTCCTCAGAGGTGCCCGAGCCATTGCTGGCGGGAAGGTGAGAAAGTCAAAACTGAGAGCCAAGCATTGGTCTCCATGGGAACCACGGGACAGAAGAGGAGGTCGCTGCAGTGGGGATGCACTGATCCCTGTCACCTCCGCAATGGGCGGGGGGGGGGGGGTTCCTTATTTTTACCATTGACTGATAGCTATGGTTTTGCGTGACACAGACTTTGATAATTAAATAATGGGTTTCATTACTATTAACATTTCTTTTAAATCACACATCTGTCAATAGCAAAAATAATAGGACACCAGGTGTCCCTCACACGGTGGGTTGTGTGATCAGATCACTGGTGCATAAGGCCGTGAGCTGAGGTCACTGGGGGCTTCACTATGAAGGCTTCCCTACGCCCGCCTGTGATCAATGCCCATTCCTCCAGATTTCGGGCTAACATCCGTACCATTGCCAGAGGACTGTTTTGGGTCATGATGATTCCTGATTGGCTCACTAAACCATTAAAAACAAGCACTGGGCTCTTTGTGAACGAGTCGCTCTCATCTGCCACCTTATTGGCTAGACGTGTGTGTCACGTTGCTCCAATGAGAAGACCAAACAGCAAGACTCTCTCACACCCCTCAGTCAAGCCCCAGCTGTCAGCTGCTTAGCATGTTTCACGCACCATGCATGTTCAAAGGTTATTGCCATCCTCAGTAGAAACGTATGTGTGTGTGTTCGACGGACATTTCTACTATTCAGGATGGGGTTAGACTCAACAAGGCACCGTCTGATACACAAAGACGACCAAGTGGTGCCTTGGAGGACCACAGGCATGCTGAGCCGCTGACCCCCCCGCCCAGCAATAGCCCTCGTGGGGCGGTGCCCTCTTGTACGACTATCCTACGCCAAATGCAGCCTTTGAGAGCAGCTTCGGTGACCAGTAGGCTGCCTCCTGAGATGAGTGGAGGAGAGCAGGAGATGCTGGAAAGATACAAAATCACCTTTGCAGTTTCACTTCTCAAATCACTTCATCCCTTCTGTTCTCCTTACGTTCCTGTCTCGCAGTGGCGGAGCATAAAGGTGGGAGGCCTTACAGGGCTTGCGGTGCCTTGTGAGGACAGACGCAAGAATGACGCTATTGGCTACAAATGATGCCTGGAGGAGAACAGACCAATCGCATGGTCTATCTGCATTAGACTTGCATTTATATCTTTCCACCTGACAGTTAGGTATCATGCACGGAGAAAAAAAATTAGCCGTCACCTTCTCCACTGTAAATTGCCACTGAACTCAGCTTGTCCTCTGGTTCTGCCGGTTTGGCAAGAAAATGACTTTGGAGTAGGGGGGCTAATTTGTAAGCCCAGGCTCGTAATGGTTGGTATCACCTGCAGATCCCCAGCCCTCATCTGGATCTATATTTAGTTATTCCAGGCAATACAGAATTGTGTATGTATATAAATGCATATGCGTGTTAATGTAAAACATGTGCATTCTGTGGGGAGGCTGAGGCGGGGGCTGTTAAGTGTGATATTCTTACTGCCTACTGGATTTAGAGAATACGGCGAACCTGAAATCATAAAGCGACGGGATCTTACCCAGCATGACGGCGTGTTTTTATTCATTTTTTTGATCTAATACAGTATGTGTGTCTTTTTCTGACTGGGGTGCAAAGAAGGTTCGCTTCCATTTCGAAAAGGAGGTAATGAGATTAAAAATAGTAACTAACGTGTGCAAAGAAAGACAGAAATAACGATAAAATAACAGTGAACTGCAGTAACGCTGAATTAAATCAGCAATAAGCTTTACACTCTAATATCAGTTTTTCATTTCACATGTTACTCATCCAGAGTATACTACCCCAACATGCAGTGTATACTAACCTAACATGCAGAGTATACTAACCCAAGAAGGGCAGAGTGTTACGCAGCCAGGTTAAGCAACGTCTCAGTAAGTGACATTAAGATTCCTGCTGGCAGTTATTACTAAGGCTCAGGGGGATACACAGAAAATGGAGCTTGGACCTTCCAGTGAAATCAACCTATTATTGTGCTGATGAGTGATCAGACAGGGGAAGCCATCTTCAAGCCAACGTCGGCCGCAAAACCAGATCTATACATGAACTCGATACACACTGGAAGTCATACAAGGGTCCCATCCATGACGGCATGGAAACGCTGGGCCTTTGTGGCAGGTTAACCGGTACGGGTAGGTGCAGGTTAACCGGTACAGGTAGGTGCAGGTTAACCGGTACGGGTAGGTTTGGTACTTTGGGCATGTGAAGGTTCACGTTTGGCAGATTACTGGTTAAATTCCTGTAGGAAAGAGACAAACGAAAAAAAGAAAACAAAAAAATGTAGCTTAGGCAAGCATGAGGCCTTCGGGACGAGGCATGATGACAGAAGGCCAGGAGTTATTAGAGCTGGGCTTTTTGCACCGGGCAGACTAAACGGGATTTAAGGCATTGGGGGTATATTTTAGGAACCGGTGGATAATGGATGAGCAGGTGAACTGGGAAGAAATGGCGGGCTGGTGGCCAGGGAAGACTTACAACCTCTCGTGGCGAAAAAGAGAGAAAGAAATTAGCAGGCAAGGTAAGGTGGCAGTGTCTGACGTCTGGAAAACAGGGAAGGTACTGTGCTTCAGGGAGAGCTAGCTAAGGGTGCTCAGGAGAGACAGCTCGCACACTGGAAAGCGTGAGAACATCTGAGCACACCCGTGAACTGTGGGGCAAAGGGAGGACATCTTATAACATAATAGCGCATTGCCCATGTGTATAGGGTTAGTATAGCCATTTTGGCAACGCTAACTGACAAGGGACTAAGTATTTAGAATTTTATATTTCTGTTCCTTACTTGCATCTAGAAAGGAAGAGTAAAGGGTACAGATAATAATAAATTACCCTTTCTTCTTAATCATGGTAACAGGGTTTAGAAAGATTTCAGCAGATATTCATGTCTAATAAACAAAAGGCACACATTCAAGTTCAAAACGCTGGCTACATATAACCAGCCACACAGAACTAGTCTGTGGCCTGTTTGTGATGGTGTGCTGAGGTTAGCACTGGTGGACTGAGGAACCTGCTTCTCAAGACTTTCCATCAAATCCTCATGTTTCCATCCTCAAGTTATCATGGTTTCTGTGGCAATCGCAGATACTGCAGGAAAATACCGAGTGAACCAATTGATGCTGATCAGTTTTAAAAGTTTCACAAAAAACATATTAAATTTTACATTTCAAGTTTTCAGTAACTTGTAGTGGGTATTTCTAGGTACCTGTGTGCTGGTTTGCATCAGCATCAAATCATGCAGTACAGTCATTAGTAAAATACGGCAGATATATTGGTATACATCAAAAACTGACAGATAAAAAAAACTGCCCAGATAAAATGATTTTTATGTTAACTATCTAAGTAATCCTGGAATTTTCCAGATTTTGCTGTATCCCACTGATCGATTTTATAAGCAATTTGTCGAACATAAAATGTGTACATACATTAACATAGAATTTATAAAGATAGATGGTTTAAAGCAAAAAAAACACAAAAAACCCATTCATCTACTAACTGCTAATCCTGGTCAGGGTTACAGGGGCCTGGGGTCTATCTCAGGCATTACGGGGCACAGGGCTGGGATACACCCTGGATGGGATGCCGGTCCATCACATGGCATGGGGCTGGGGTACACCCTGGATGGGATGCCAGTCCATCACAGAGCAAGGGGCTGGCGTACACCCCGGATGGGATGCCGGTCCATCACAGGGCACCGGGCTGGGGTACACCCTGGACGGGATGCCGGTCCATCCCAGGTCACGGGGCTGGGGTACACCCTGGACGGGATGCCGGTCCATCCCAGGGCACATGGCTGGGGTACACCCTGGATGGGATGCCGGTCCATCACAGGGCAGAGGGCTGGGGTACACCCTGGACGGGATGCCGGTCCATCCCAGGGCACAAGACTGGGGTATAATCTGGACGGGATACCGGTCCATCACAGGGCACAGGCTGGGGTACACCCTGGATGGGATGCCGGTCCATCCCAGGGCACATGGCTGAGGTACACCCTGGACGGGATGCCGGTCCATCCCAGGTCACGGGGCTGGGGTACACCCTGGACGGGATACCGGTCCATCACAGGGCACAGGCTGGGGTACACCCTGGATGGGATGCCGGTCCATCCCAGGGCAC
>JAODKC010000130.1:15012165-15025679 GCA_026777985.1 Mormyrops attenuatus
GCTGTAACAGGGTTTGGCCGATGGAGGCAGAGTGTGAGGACTGTGTCTGAGCTGGGTCCTACCCGTCCCAGCTCCTTATCTTCCAAAGCCAGCACGCCTGTGCTCTCGGTGAACAGCTTCACTTTGACGGCCGGCAGGGGGTGCGTGGTGGTGAAGTCACCCTGAGTCCCCCAGCTGAAAGCAGAGAGGAACACGCCTCACGTCAGCGATTCCCGTCGCGCCGTCTGCAAACCCAGGCGTGCGGCCCACAGATGAAATGGAGCAGAATTAATGCTGGTCCCCGCTTGCCAAATGGCCGGTGCTGATCGCTCGGCCGTGAAAGCTGTCCCGTTCCTGCCGTGCTCCTGGCCGCGGTGCCGCCCGGACCTCCCCTATCTTACCTCAGGTACAGCAATGGCTGTTCAGTGTCACAGACCCATGCCGGTGACAGATGAAACCAACCAACAATGACTGCCTTCAGCTGGATTTGTTTTATGCCATTTTCCTAACTACATAAGATCAATGTCATGACTTGGCCATTAATGACCACGGGGAGATGAACAGTCAGTTTACAGAGCCACTGTGCATTTGTACCAATGGTATGTGTTTTATAAATGATATTTTCATAGTCAATTATCATAACTAAATTATATACTTACTTTAGCTTTGTGCTTAGTTTGGTTTTAATTTCAGCATTATTAATACGTTTCCATTATTATTCTTAACTGATGGAAATTATTAAAATTGGGCTGTAATGACCGGATTGGGCAGCTGCAGCCAGGCATGGGATGTGAACCAATCAGATGGAGAAGGTGAGAAGGGGGCGGGCAGATAAGAGCATCCCTGGGACGTTAAGGAGCTTTAGCCTATATGTGAGGTGACGGGCAGCCTGAAAGAGATAAGTGAGAGGAGAGCGAGCGGAAGCCGTGGCTTGTGTGGCCGCTTCCCAACATCGGTGTCCCCATAAAACTCATGGGCATAATATCCAAATGGACACTTTGAACGTCTGTCCTTATTGTATATATGCGGAAGTAAATTAAGTTAACATACTGTCTTCAGCTTTGAGTAAAATGATGTCTGCGTGACTGTGTGTTTGACAGTCTGCCTTGAAGTTACCTGGCATCCGGGACAGAGTAAACGTGAATGTAAACATATAAGCCTGCTTCAGCACTCGTGTGGTCTTTGCACACCGCTCTGCTGTGCATAAATCCGACTTATCAAACCGGGGCAGGTGCTACTGCATCACGTGACGCTAATATTAAGTAAACATGATGGAAGAGTTGGGGGGGGGGGGGGCTTTAATTGGCCCAGAAATAAGCAGCCAGTCTTTCCCTCTAAGTGATCTTGCAAGAATCAGGAGGGAAAAAAAACTAAAATAGCAGCGGGGTGGGTATTTCCCATGTCACAGGCCGAGAGTATTTAATGGGGGGGGCCTTAATGAGCAGCCGGCTAGAGCGCGCCGTGACGGACTGCCATGGCAACCGGCGGCGCACGGCCACGCTCGCGGTCACAGGGGCGATCTGTATTCGTGTATTGCAGACCCAGCACGGAGATGGACGTCTGCGTCGATAAATTTAGCCGTGCAGATAACGGGGGTCTGACTGCACTGCTGGAGACTGCAGCGTCACATGGGAAGAAAAGACGCCTGGATAGAGGAGAAATCTGCATTACATCCGCCAAATTCTTCTTCTTCTTATTATTATTATTGTTATAAACAATGATAATAATTAATGACTGAGTTTAACATGTGCTTCCTGTCTAAATCACTTAAACACAGAACAGCCACCTTGTGCAGGAAACTGCTTATTATACATCTGCTATAATGTTTGTATCTTGGCTCAATAGACAGCTGAATCCAGAGCAAGCCATCATGCAGTTTTGCTGGTTCACGCAGCTCCTTACAGAAGGACATGACGGCTGTAGGTTGCCTGGGACGTGTCCTCTTACCATGCACTGAGTGTGCGATAGGACCAGACCCGTCAGATAAAACCTCAGTGAGATTCAGACACGTTTTCATCAATGAAAATGGAATTTGGTTATTTAGGGCGATAAGCATTTTACTATAGAGGAACAGCACAATCGTTCTATGAGTTACGAAACCTCTTCAATAACAGGTCGCCTTCACAGTGCATGATCATCCAAACGTCTATCACTCTTTGTTTGTTTAGAAGAAGGTTATCAAGGTTAAACTGCCTGTTGGCTGATGAAGGGTTTGCAACAGTGACCTTGGGGGAATTCATCAAAGTAAACTCATCCCCAGCTCAAGAGCAATGATCGGCAAAGCAGGAAGCCTTTGGGTGCAATGTTAAGTTACGGACGCCAGCTGAGGCCTGATCAGGAAAATGTCACTCCCTGCCTGAGTCTATGCCCCTCCATAGCGCTAAACCTGAAGCATCTGTGATTCAGCTGCAGCATATTGTGGTTAATAACATGCTTGAAATGTCACATTTTGAATGCCTGCTAGGAACAGTTAGGCCATTTCCCAGGAGGCTGTGATGAATACAGTTTCAGAAAAACAGCCCATGTATCTCAAGTCCCATCGTTTTAGAGGTCTCCCCTCCCCCAAGTCCTGTAGTTTGAGAGGTCTCCCCACCCCCAAGTCCTGTACTTTTAGAAGGCTCCCCTCCCAAGTCCTGTACTTTTAGAGGTCTCCCATCCCCCAAGTCCTGTACTTTTAGAGGTCTCCCCACCCCCTAGTCCTGTACTTTTAGAGGTCTCCCCTCCCCCAAGTCCCATTGTTTTAGAGGTCTCCCCTCCCCCAAGTCCCATTGTTTTAGAGGTCTCTCCTCCCCCAAGTCCTGTAATTTTAGAGGTCTCCCCTCCCCCAGGTCCTGTAGTTTTAGAGGTCTCCCCTCCCCCAAGTCTTATACTTTCAGAGGTCTCTCCATCCCCAAGTCCCTCCCCCAGGCGTTGTTGACACTAACACCGAGCTTGTGAAATGAAACCAGCAGGGGAAGGCAGATGTTTGAGGTAGGATCCGAAGGGTTAAACTCCGCGAGGGGAGGCACTATGATGCAGCGTAGCCAGCGAGACCACAGCCGGGCACAGAGCGAAGGCCACACACTTACGTGGGTTTGGACGCCTCCGCCTGGTCAGTCTGCAGCTTCTGCCCGCCCTCTACCTCCATTGTACAGTAAACGATGCGGTTGGGGGCCAGCGACTTCAGGCCCTGCACCTCCATGATCACGACCTGAAAACAGCCCCCACAATCCCTCATCAGCCCCTGGCCATTTGGCTCCGACACTGACGGATGCTGCTTGGTACTATCAGCAGTATCTCAGTACATCAGAAGTATGACAGCAATCTACAAGAATTAAACAGATGAGTCAGTTCTGTGTGGTATAAGGTCTTCCTGTTTTTACCTGATTACTAACATACCTTATTATTTTACAGTCTGCCTTTATGACATCAGTCCCTGGCTGCTCTAGAGATCTTCCCAGAGCAGCAGATCTGCACATAGTCACAGGCAATCATTCACTGGTGCATTATCCCAGCAGCTGGTACCTGAGGAACTCAGATTTTGTATGAAGTTTTTCTAGCAAGGGACATTTCCTTACCACACACAGGGATGGGTACAAAAAGGTCACTGAAATACAGAGATCCAGAGGGCTTCAAATGCCAAAAAAGGCTTTTGTCTTGTGGACAGAACGGATTCATAACGGATTCATAACACACCCATCACATACCTCCAGATGCCCCCCCACGCCCTCGTAACATTTTACTCCGTGGATAAAAATACACTTTATCAGGCATGGAACAGCAGGGGAAACAAAGAGCTGTTAATTGTGGGAGGGTTGCTCCTGCTCTGAAAATGAATCTCCATGACGCACTGGCGGGGATTGCATTTACTCGTTTAGCAGACGCTTTGACCAAAACAACATATGGGTGAGGAAAGCCTGGGGTCAGAATGCAGGGTCGGCCAGCACCCGGCGTCCCTGAAACAGTTGGTGTTAAGGACCCTGCTCAGGCGCCCAGCGGTGTGATATGATTACTGTGCTGACCAGCGGATCTGAACCCACACCCTTCCAGAGAGCACAGAGGCCAAACTTGCTGAGCGTCACACCACCCACCCAATCTGACTTGAGCCGAGAGCCGATTCCATAGCTGAAACCCCGAAGGCAACGCCACAGAGCCGCCTCACCTCCAGGGTGAAGGAGAGCACCACGTCCGACTTGGAGAGCTGGTTCTCGTCTTCCTGGCCCATGTCCATTATGGAGGTGTTGTGACCCCTCCTCAGCTTCTGCAGCTTGAATTCGCCCCCCTTGGACACGGGCATGCTCTCCAGGTTGGCCATCAGCAGGTTCACCGAGGACTTGAGCTCCTCAATGTACATCCCCTCCATGTCTTTGGAGACGAACTTAGGAAACTTTCCTGCCTACAAATAACAGACCATGTGAGACTTTAACATCAACACGAATGACTACACCACTGACATCCAAATCAAATGTATAGGAAGACGATTTCTACCCTAACTGGGTCAAGTCTTAGATCTCTGTGCTTTACTTCTATCCCTGCATATGGATAAACATGGAGTTTCCATAACCCAGCTGTTGCTGAGATGTGCATGCTCCCCAGATACACACTCTCGCTATCTGCTCCGCCATCTGCAGCCTGCCATCCAGCTCCCGTCTGATCTGGGCAGCCTGCTCATCGGGGTTGTCCAACTGGAAATACAAAAGAAATAACAAAGGACCATGACGTAGACAGATAAACCAGTCACCGTCCCATCGTTCTATATTTCTCAAGGAATGAATATTATTATTTCTCTCACTTAGTTGACTAAGCAGATGCCATTGTTACTGCAGCCTCGACTGAAGACCTTTGGGTAACTGTCCTACAATCTCTCCGAACATACCTGGCTCTCCCTTCTGAGAATGTCAAATATCACCTGATCACAAATTACCCAACAGAATTTCTCAATCTGTCATGACATTCTTTACCTGTGAAACATTTGGTGTTTGTACGATGACCTATGATGTAACCCTCATGTATGTTTCATGAAATGAAAGTTGCCGGATCATTGGGTTGGAGGTTGAATAGCTGTGGTACGCTGGGTAAATATACTACAGCACGTATCTCGTGGACAAAGGGATAGTTTTATATCTCTCAGATCAGGGGGATGAAAAAATGCATCACAATCATAATCGAATCAAAATAATTCAATCGAACACAAAAAATACGATGATAATACAATCAAAATGAAAAAGAAACATAAAACTTTTTGGTGGCCATCCTGTGAAGTGTCATTCACTTATAACAATGTGTGTATTTCACCCTTGATTTGAACATTAGTTGCTATCAGACGGAAACTCACCCTGGGTCAGCAAGCAACAGAGAGAGTGAAAGGCCGCCGGCTTTCAGTTTTGTTTTATGTGACCTTTAAAAATGCCACACTTTATAATAAGAAATCGTACTGGTCATAGTGCACAAAGGCCTTTGACTGCAAAAGCTAATTTGGAGCAAGGAGTTTACAGAGACTGGTTAGTGTGCGTGCGCTGAAGCAGATGGAAAGAAAACCTCAGTTTCTGAGTTATATTCGCCTCGGAGATGGAAACAAGCCGTGAAATGATGGAGGGGGATTCAATCATGACCTTCCTTCCGAACGAGCACAGCCAGTCAAGGCCACGTTGAAAGATACCAGATTCCATCAGCCACAGAAATAGCAGTCAATATATACTCTTTCTGCTTTTTCCAAGTTGTGAGAAGATGGTTTTTAAATCTAAATTGATTGGTTTGGTTTCGCAAAGGTTATTAGATGCATTTTTATGAGTCCTCATGATGAGGATTTGAAATGCTGGATGGGGCAGTGATGTTATATTCTGGGGTTCTGTCAGGAACCGTATCAAAGGGGGGCACCACAAGCTGATGTTGTAATGTAAATAAGCAGCCCCAGGCAGTGTATAGGTACGCTGACTATAGCCTCGACTGTGAGATGTTTGGAGAAGCAAGGCTGACCATGGCACAGAAGCCGTACCGTGTGATAGAAACGAAATAGTCTCACTGCTGGCGTAAGCAGCGCCTTCTCACAGCGAGCAAAAATGGCATCAACCTTTTCTTATCAAAGAGTGGAGACTTCTGCGACTTCTTGGTGGTACACAGTGCAGTTAGGGGCATAACAGGCCATCTGTGCTGCTGATATGATGAGCTTTCAAACGTAAGTGCTCTCACCGAGAAAGAATAACAGGCTGCCACAGTGGAGAGGAATTAAGTGCATGGCCTGTAGAGACCAGCTTAATTAAGCACTATTTCCTTTTCAAGCCATTTATATATGTTAGAGTATTGCTGTAAAAAGGGAAGAAATGCTACATCAGTATGTAGAGGAGGTGATACCTCTGAATATGGCAAACAGAGCAGAGCGTAGGCGGGGCTCCTGACAGGCGGGAGTCGAGGGCACACAGGTCTGATTTGCGTCACATCCACCCTATTTGGCCTATCCTGCCCTCTGGCTCTGTCCCCGGGCCGGGCAGCAGAAAGTGCCGGGGTTCTGCAGACCTGTTAGCTGGTCGTCTGTCTGGGACGGGGACCTACAGTGCTGTTCCCCTTACTGTCACCAGCTGGTCCCCTAGAGTCCACGGACTTTATGGAATGTCCATGAATCACCAGCTAATTTCCTCCCACAGGATCCTTCAGGGGGTTCATGCTCACGCTGTCCAAGGCTATAGCCTGGGGCCCCAGCAAACATGAGGGTGCCCCCACCTTTGGAAAAAGGGAACGATTGATTAAATCAGCAACACTTGTTGATAACAGCTAGGGGCTCCCAGGTAAGTTAGTTTGTCCCTGGGATCATCCTCACACGCAGCTTTGGCCTGGCAGAATGAAAGCATGTTCTTTCCAACCTGGGCTGCACAGTCCAGGGTGATTGTAGATGGGTCTGCTTTTCCAGAACCACAAACTTCTCTCGCATTTCCACCACAGGAACTTGGACCGATTGCAGGTGGGGCTTATAGCAATGAACTTACTAATTGGTTTACACAAGTAGCAGGGTTAAGTTGGAAGTTATGCAGAAGTGCAGGAAAAACAGACAGGATGTTTCGAGCAAAAATTGAGTAGATGGAATTATTTTTGTAGTTCAGTAACATTTAAGGCATTAATGAATACCTTTTTGCTTGTGTCTCCACATTTCTGCATTGGGAAATTAGATCGGTAAGTGATATACTTCCGTCTAATAATGCCGGTGCCACAGTGAAACTTGCCAGCGATTATTAGCAGAAAAATGCTTCATCATTTGTCATTCTGTGGAAAATGAAAGATCAACCTGCTGGTCAGATTTAATAATGAATTATACGCATGTCACAGGTCATATAAATGAATCATAAGTAAAAGGCTGTGTGCAGGTTCGATTGCGATCGATCTCCCCAATAACTAACAAAACAACTTATTTATTCTCCTTAGTTTTGGTGTGTCGGTGTAGTTTCTTTAATATGAAATTATATGTGAAGTTTAACCTGAGCTTTTCTTGTCTCCCATGCTTGTTCAGCATAAAGGTCCCAGTTCCTGTTGTGTGGAGTGAAAGCGACAGATGAAAGTGGCCAAGAGCAAAAAAACAGTCCCCAGTATAGATGGCCCAAGAACACAGAACCAGGAACTAAGTTCCTGAACTTTGGTGGAAAAGCACCTACTGCGATCCCAGATTCGTGGTTGTTGGCCCATGGCTCTGTTATATTTTCCTTGGTTCAAAACTGGGTCAAAACCCCTGAATTACTGTGAATATCTGAGAGAAACAGGTCCAGATGATCTGCCTGTTTGTTCATATATGAGGTCATTAAATCATTTAAGCCAGTAAAGTGACAAACCCACAGACATACATATCGACTGTGGCTACCATGCACATGCGGTGCTGAGTCTGTTGGTTAACCCCCCCAATATTACTCAGCACTTCCCTGGGGGGGGGGGGGGGCTGCCAGGGCGTGATACACAGAGTAATCAGATTTAATGTAAGCAAGACTCACTCTCATTACATTCATTGGATCTGGCTAATCTCTCATGACGAGCACAAGCCTGTTGGCCCCATGACTGCAGACTGTGAAGGCCTGGACCAGGAACCCCCGCAAGCCTGCTTTGGCTGGGACAGAGAGCATACCCACAAGGCTGCAGGACAGGTGACCAGGAAAGGCTCATTCTTTGGGGTACAGCGTTAACAAATAATTACCAAAGACAGTCATAGTAGCTTTGGCACAAGGGAGCTGCTGTTTGGTCTGGGAAAGAGCAATAAAGTCTGGCCATGTGATGTACGGACACACGTGTGGACAGGTAACTGAACGGACCTGTTATCCGACCATCCATCCATCCATCCATCCATTCTCCAGCTCTTTACCCCCAGATTGGACCTGGAGGTACCACTAGGCAGGAGAAACCCTGCAAGGGTTGCCTGTCCAACACAGGGACACACTAAACATGAATTTATTTAGTTTCATTCCCGTTTCCTCTGGGGTTGTTATTTACTGCCAGAGACCACAGAACAATAAGTGGCCTAGGAGGCTGTGAGAGGGCACAGCGCAGATGTATCTCTGAGTGTATTCCCCGAATCGCTCGCAAAAGCAGACTGTGAGACTGTGAAAGTGTTAGTTGTTAATGATTCCTTCCAGGAAACTGAGGAGACTGTCGCTATTTCAGCTGAAATAGCTCTGAAAGGTCAGTGACGCGGAACGTGGCCTGTCCGCAACAAAATCTCTCTGACACCCACGACTCACTGTAGCGCCCAGGTGCTACAGAGCCAATCATTGTGTTGTTGTTTGGTTACGGCCCGCAGAAACAGGAAGTAAGGGCTACATAGTCACCCACCGCCAATATTTACACTGTTCTCTCATTCATTACAGTGTATAAGGCTCAGTCAGTATGCAAAATGACACTGGCTACACATATGCTCACAGAAAGCCCTGGGACGCTTGCTCAGTTATATAATGTAGCAAATTTATTGGTTTTATAACAACATTCAATTGAACAGCAATGTTTAACACATCCTTATGCATCTTCCGCAAATTTTAGTTTTATTAAGTGTGATCATTTTTTTCACAGACTTGTTCAGCTAAGCTTTTCTCATTTTGCAATCTTCGTCACTGGCTCCCAAAGGGACACTAAACACAAATGTTTGGCATTTGAAGTTATTGCAAAGGTGTTACTAATTAAAAGGCACACAAAGAAACTGCTTGTCAATGAACTTTGTAACTCAGAATAAGTCTTTTAGAACAATATTTTGGGTTTCAATGCGTTTCTACTCAAAATGAATGTTTTACTTAAAACTACTGGTTGTTTTGGATGTTATATATATATATATATATATATATTTGTAAACAAATGAATAAAGTAATGATTTTTGTTATAAAACCAAGAAATTTGCTATATTTTTACTGAATTAATAGAGCCTTTCTCTGAACACTACGGCCCAATTCAGCCAAAGGGAATGTAATTTTACACAAACTAAACATTAAAAGAAGTGCAATTTGTGAATTGCTCCTTGTGGTTCCCTCTGACTCTCGCAGCTATACGACATTCTGCCACGCTCTGCCAAGCAGAGATGGATGGGGAACTGAACTCGACATGAGCAGATCTGCATGCACCCGTTTACCATCTGCCCTTTGTTCCTGGCCTAACTTTTCCCACCGCACTGTGCATCCGCTGTATAAGCAGATAATGCAGCGCCGCCCAGCGTTTCCCAAACAAGTAATTTCATTACAACTCAGTTCATTTCCTTCCTGCATTTTCTCTCAGGTTCCACAGTGAATCCTACCAGGTTTCTCAGTTACATCATCTCATCTTTTGCTCTGAGGCTGGCAGTCATACAGGTCACCTAACTAGAAGGGCCTTTTATGGGAAAGTCACCTAACCAGAGGCGGCAGGTGATTGGAGCACAGAAAGCATTATAAACGATACCGCTAGCTTTACAGCCTTATCCATCCAACAACACCAGTTAGGCATCTTTCCCCAGAGTAAAACAGCAGCTAGATGTGCTGGTTGGTAACACGTTTCAATCCAGGGGCTTCTTCTGATAGACAGCAGCATGATATTTATTCTTTATCTGGAGCTGAATTGTACAGTATTTAACCAATCGAAGTCAGCATGTATTTTTAAGGACCTGTGCTGCTGGGTCTTGTAAGTCAGACTTGCTGTTCAGTTTGATTTTTATCAGTTGATGAAGTTAGTTTTCATGACACAATTACTCAAGTAATGAACCGGTTCCCTTTTAACAGTTTAAAACTCCATGCAGGAATGTCAGTGTGATGAACTGGATTCATCTGAAAGAAAGATTAGTTAATTAGTCTGACGACTCATGGAGAAAAACAGGAAGGTCAGGCGGACATGCCGGGATGTAACATCTTGAAAAACAGGAGGGTCAGGCGGACATGCTGGGACGTAACACCTAGAAAAACAGGAGGGTCAGGCGGACATGCCGGGACGTAACACCTAGAAAAACAGGAGGGTCAGGCGGACATGTCGGGCAGGACGTAACACCTAGAAAAACAGGAGGGCCAGGCGGACATGTTGGGCAGGACGTAACACCTAGAAAAACAGGAGGGTCAGGCAGACATGCCGGGCAGGACGTAACACCTAGAAAAACAGGAGGGCCAGGCGGACATTCCGGACAGGACGTAACACCTAGAAAAACAGGAGGGCCATGCGGACATGTCGGGCAGGACTTCACACCTAGAAAAACAGGAGGGCCAGGTGGACATGCCGGGCAGGACGTAACACCTAGAAAACAGGAGGGTCAGGCGGACATGCCGGGCAGGACGTCACACCTAGAAAAACAGGAGGGTCAGGCGGACATGCCGGGCAGGACATAACACCTAGAAAAACATTCTTAAGATAATCCTTTTGAGATACAGCTTAGAAAATCCAAATGACAACATCTGAGCAATGTTCATGAGGGCGCTAAGAATGTTTTCTGCGCAAGAACAGCTCCGATGACAGAGCTTCAAAGTTTACTCTCTAAGAATGGAACCACATCTAAGCTAACCCTGAGGCTGAGACAAGATCCCATATCATCCCAGCTTGTTTATATGATACGCCTCCCCTGTTGGAGCACCTACCAGAAAGAGAGCATGTATGACAGCTTTGATGGCATGCCGATAGTGATGTATTTTCATGCTCTATATGTGATCTGCATGCAAAGCGCCATTAGCTGGAATAACATGGAGTGGGCATCAGTGACATCCCCAGGGTGCCATCCTGGGGTGCCTTACTGGGGGGGGGGCATTTGGGTGAGCCCTTACCACTTGTAGCCACGCCCCTTGTGGACATGAAGTTTGTAAAGTGCAGTACAGCTTCCTGGATATGTCTAAACATGGGTGAGGCCATGACTCAGGTCAGCGTTTTCCAACCAGGTCCTCAGGGACCCACAGACCATCCTGGTTTTTGCTCCCTCCCAGCTCCCTGCCAGACAATCCACATTTTTAGGGAGCTGGGAGGGAGCAAAAACGTGGACCGCTTGCAGATCCCTGAGGACAGGATTGGGAAACACTGTCCTAGGGTAAAAGGGTCAGACTGCTATCCCTCCTGGCCTGAACAATTCAATCGTTCTCGAAGGGTACATTACAAAGACAAAGAAATAATTCTTCCAAAGCTTGCCTCAGACTCACAGGCGTTCAGACATTAATAATATGTAAGCATCAAGCAAATTTATCGAGGCTCACTTAGGGAAAGAGCGAACAGCTGCGGGCAAGAGCCGAAGTTCCCTCCCGCGTCGATTCAGCCCACGGAGGCTTTAGTGTTTGGACTGAACAACTGCCCCCCCCAGCAGCCCACGCGCCCACTGATAATCCCCATGGCAATGGGAGCTTCAGTCAAGCCACACCAGCATCACCACAGGCTGAAGGGCAGCACAGAGGAAGAGAGAAAGCTTGTGCAGACAGAGAAAGGGCAGAGTTTGGTTCTGTTGTTGCTCCGGACCGCATTCAGCGGAAGGTAATGGATCCCACTGAAGCTGCTTGGGTCTGGCTCCGTGTCCTGATTGTTCTGTTTGCTACAGAAATAAGGAGGGACCATAACAAAGTTCTCTTAGCAAATTCAATTCTTTAGTTATATTTTAGCCGTAACAATTTTTATGTCACACAGCCCGCTGCAGAAGAAGAGATTGATCTGCGATTGTTGCCCCACTGCCCAATCTGAGTGAGAGCATTTGGCAGCCCACTAACCGCTCAGGGATGCGGCCCTGTATTAACCTAACATTGTTTGTTGGTTGTTTGGTCAGGCAGTCCTGGGAGCCCCCCCCCCAGTCTTGCACCCTGTGCTGCCTTGGATAGACTCCCGGTGACCCTTTCGAGGATAAGGGTTTAGAAGAGAAACAGACGATTGGATGAATGTCTGGATAGATGGATGGATGGATATTCTGTGTGTTCTTTAAAATGATAAGATTTTATAGATGGTATTACTTACTTGTATAGTATGCTGTTAAGTTCATTTCAAGCAGAAATTCTTCCAGTATTCCTCCAGAATATTACATGATATTTATAGTACTTTTTATTTTTGCTCTCAAACATCAGAGGCAGCATTCAGTGAATGTGTGTTTACTGCATGTCTCAGTTTGAGCCTGAAAGGGCCTGTGAATGGCCTTTACTTAGCTCAGCCTGTTACGTCAGATCAGGACGAAGGCAGACATGCCCCTACAAACAAATATTCTTATAAACCTATACAAGATTTTTTTTTTAAATCATACAGATGGGCCAGCCTTATCCAATTAAATGTTCTGAATCAGTTAGTGACAGGGGAGGGGCACTCCAGGAGCCAATCAGCTTTCAGCTGCGGCCAGTGGCTTCGCCCCCGTATCCACCCCTGGACATATTTGGCAAAGTGACATATGTAAGAGGAAAGCTGGGGGTCAGAGAGCCGGCCAGCCAACATTCAGTGTCCCTCAAGCACTTGGGTTTAACACACCAGCCTCCTACTATCGCTACCATTGCCATCCTCTGTGACTCTGCTCTGCTTCTCCAGTTGAGGGATAAATCTTCAATAGACACTTATCCTTCCACCCAAAGCCAAAGCTGTTACATGCAGAGCACCAGAGTGGACTGGGTGAGAGTGCAGTGTGGCAAGCTTACCTTACAGCCCATAAAGTATGCGAGGGGTCTGGCTGAATCTAAGGGCACCGGACGGGGCGGCCCTGCCTGCCAGCGGTCCTGCTAGGTATGGGTATTCTTACTAACGGATAATAAGTTCCTTTGGCTTTAAAAAGATTTTGAAAACGGGAGCCACTCCCCGAAAATCGACAAAACAATGACTGAAGCTGACAAATTTTGATATGCAAAGCCAATTGGTTTTAAGGGTTTGCATCCATATCGACGCTGAGCAATTTATTGGCCCTGTGAGGCACCTGCCATTATCATTGGAACTGGCATGTCGGACCAGGACATGTAACCCTCTGTCACTCAAGGGGGGCACATCATTTCTCTGTAAGAGACCAAATATCCAGCAGTCACATCGGCCGCTTGCGTTCCGTGCCCGTGTCGCCCGGGCGGGGGCCGCCCCGCCGCGGCGCCCCCCCCCCGCGCCCCCCCCGCCCCCCCCCCGCCCGGACACCACAACCCACCGCGGGCGGCGGT
>JAODKC010000130.1:15038801-15052821 GCA_026777985.1 Mormyrops attenuatus
ATTGGATCACAGTGCCGTCAATCGCTGCCCGATTCACTGCCGGTCGTCACCTGACAATGGTCAGTGCCATTGGATCAGAGTGCCGTCAATAGCTGCTTGATTTGAAAGGCAGAATCACAGTAACATGTTTCTCAAGGAGAAATGTGACGCAAGCTACATGAATCAAAACATGCACATCGGAGGAACTCTGTAAAAGGTCAGTTACAACAACAATAATAATAATGCACCGAGCCAGTTTTCATTGCTGCATTTATTTCAGATAGAATTTTATGATTTCCCATGTCCCCCCCCCCCAACTGGTTCTTGGTCCCCCCTGTGTCACCGTATTTAAAAAAAATCCTTCCTAGAATTGCCTCGATTAAAACACAGAAATATCTAGATTTCTATTATACATTTCTTATTATTATTATTGTCAAAGAACAGGCTGACATATGCTCAATTTGTCCGCACATTTTTCACTTCTACTACCAAATCCCAAACATAAAACACATCAAAACGTGAAACTCGTCACGTATGACAGAAGTTTCTAACACTGAAGCACCAGTCAAGCTTGGCAGACTAAATTTCAGCTTTGATTAGGGTATGAGCTGAGCAATCAGAGAGATTGTTAATGTGGACTTAATGCCAGCCTTGGCTTCAGACACCAGCCATTAAGTAATGAAATGTTAAGCACAAGGTTGGCATGGCAACCAGGGCTAAGAAGGAGGAGCCAGTCGGGGGAGAAGGGCGAGGCCTGGCCGTGGAGGGCGCTCATAAGCCTCACATTTACAGTGAACATAATCGATGAGATGGTCCTCATTACCTTCACCATCTGCTCGGGTAACTCATGCAGTACTTTGTTTGAAAGCTGGTGTAAGAGCGGAGGAAGGCCTTCATCCGAATTCGTGATGCTTTGTGTTTAATAAATTGTTAATTCATTCCCTGCTGTCCATCCATAACCTGCCAGGTGGAAAGCAAGGCTCCAAATCACAACCCCCCCTCTCCCCACCATCTTCCCAACTCTTGTTAACGTTCATCCATTGAGGTGGACACGTGTCCCACCTGTGGGAGCGGAGGCCCCTGTGATTATGTGACTCCCCAGGGTGATTTCAGCCAGTGTGCACTGAAACGCTGTATGTACCTCCTAGTGGATCTGAAAGCCTTACGCTGCCTCAACCTGCCTCACTCTGCCTCACCCCACTCCTGATGCAACCCTGTTTGAAGTCAGCAAATTTACTGATTCATAATCACAAACAGGATGTGACATGTGAGAGAAGTTATGCAGCCTTTCTGTAGATCAGCAGTCCTCTGCATGCTGTGCAGCATCCTCTCTCTACACCATCTCCAAACCTTTGTCCTAAATCCATGCAAGAGCAATACTTAGGGCTGGCCAGGTCCTTCTCTCTGCCGGTTTCGTTCGGCTGGCACAGTGGATTCATTTGTCATGGATTAGACTGCCTCCATCTCCAGTGCTCCATCACTGCCTCCATCTCCAGTGCTCCATCACGATCATACGAAACCCCTGAATTCAACACAAACGTGCTCCGTTGCCTTGGGGAGTGGTTGGGGGGTGATTTTCCAGGCCACGGCCGTCGAATATCTGCTCACTGGGTGGGGAATAAGGTTGCACCAACAAAATGCTTTACATTTTCCTACTGGCACCAGTGAACACAGTTGAGGGTAAGCAGCTCCTTCACAGAAATCCCTTCTGATCCTCCTTTGTTATCGCACAGAGCCGACTGAAGGTAAAAGCTTGTGCCAAACACGACTGCGACAGTGACCGCTGACGGCGATCACTTTGACGATCAGTAGTGTTTGTGTAGTGGGTCCTGAGGACAGTAACTATTCAGTCTCTGACGCTACTGGATTAAAGACAGACCAGGGAATTTTGCCAACAAACTATGCATATATACCATGTTATAAATAACAAACTGAGTTTCCCTGCATTTTGGCGATGAAAGAGGCCACAGTTTGCCAGGTGCGTTGCTTTTCACAGCTGAGATTGGAGGTGGAAAGAAATCATCTCTTTTGGAGCGTCTCAGAGGCTAGAAGTGATTCATATCAGCCATTGAAAGTAGTAGGTTAATGAAAGGAAGGGCTCTTCACCGGCTGAGCTCAAGGTTTTTGACACATTTGGAGTCTGCGTTGCTTTGACACTGAGACGTCTGGGTAACAATGGAGAGAGTTACTGCAGAAACGGGCATCGTCAAGGAGACTGAAAACTCCCCACAATCAGAATTACATAACAGAGCCACCTGTTGCAATTAAAATCCTATTAAAATCCAGCTTTGTCTTTTATAGGCACTCACTTTCCTTCATGTTTAATGCCCCGGAGTGAGACTGGAACAGAACCATGTACCACAGAGGGAGATGGCAGGAGTGGGAACTCCATTTGTGCGCAGAGGTCGAGATAGATTTAACAATGGTGTAGCGAGGAATGAAAGATGGATCTTTTGCCGTCATGGGAACCATCGTCTAACATTGATACTTATCCATATAACACATCCATTTGCTAAATATTGGGTCACGTTAGGGGTTCTGGGGGCACAAAACTATGGAGGTGGTACTGGAGCAGTAAAAAGTAATGCAGATAGTGGAGATGTATAAAGGCTTATATGTATTTCTATCCCTGGTAAACACCCAACGGCCAATTTATAAGGTACATATGCCTGTTATCGCAAACAGCCTGCTCCTGCATACAGGGAATCATGTGGCCAGAACTGAATGCATACAGCAGGCAGACGGGGGCGAGAGCCTCAGTGGCTGTTTGGCAAAACATCAGGACACCTTTGGTCTGAATGTTTTTAAACACGGTGTGATCATTAATGCCAGATGCACCAGTGCCTGTATCTCAGAAACAGCTGTCCTCCTGGGATTTTTGCACGGCACAGTGTGCAGAGAACAAAATATGTCCAGTCAGGGGCAGTTCTGTGCTGGAAACTCCGTGTTAATGAGAGAGGTCAGAGGAGAAGGGGCAGACTCGTTACAGCTAACAGGAAGGCGACAAGTGCAAAAATAACAGCTCCAGACGACAGCGGTCTGCAGAAAGGCTCCTCACACCACACAATTCCTCCACCCGTGAAACGTTTCGGAGGCAAATGCCAACCTACCCAGTACAGGCCAGGTTTACCTATTAAAGTAGCCAATGTGTTTATGACTGGAACCTTAATTGAGGAGAAATGTTGAGTCAGTGGCAGATTGAGAAGGCCACTGCACACTGCACACTGCACATTCACTCCTAGGTCTTAGTTTGCACCTCTTTATTTTTGTGCATCTGCCTTTTATTTTGTGGATTGCTTATTCTGTTTGCATGTTATTCTTTCGTTAGCATCTGTCCATTCGAGTATTTATGACATGCGTCTATTTTCTTTGAGTGTATTCCTTATTTCGTTTGCATCTTACACTTCAGGGCAACCTACAAGGGTCTGGTGTTCCTGTAAACATAATGAGACACTGGAGATCACAGCAAACACAGAGAGTGGTTACACAGCCCTGTGTACCGACAGACAGGGCCAGTGATATTGATACATGTGCTTTTTGTTATTTTATTTTATGTTATTTTATGTTTATTTTATGTTACATTTTAGTGTAAGTTGGTGTGGACTTTTGTGGCACAGCTATAATATCCCATTAGATATAAGCTACACAACACCTTTATATTTAAATCCACCCGACAATTAAAACACTGACAGGAAAATTCTTACAGGATTGAGGAGAAACAAGTAACAATCAGTTTGTTAAATTTCTCGTAAATGTGCCCTTTTAACATAACGCACTGTCGTTCTCTAATTAAACAAAAAACAAGCCTCTAAAGCCAAAGAGAATAACTGTGCATTATGAGGTTTAAAAAATTCACCGGTGAAAGACTTATGGTTCCAATACAAAATCTGTGACCTTTTTGCCCATATTTTTGATGTCAATCACCCTAATATATTTCACTTGAAGTTCATTCATTCATTAAAATTAGCTGGCTAACTCTTCACTCTGTTCATTTAGAAAGTATCATTTACCACACCATGATAAACAGCCCTCTTTCTAAAATGATTCCACAAACTGTTAATGTCGTATCTCCTATCTAATCTATCCGGCTATCACCCTAATAACAAGCTATCAAATGTTATAATGCATTGATATCTGCTGCTGGATTTTCTCCACACACGCAACCATATGAAAAATATATTGTATATATATATATTATCCATCCATCCATCCATCCATCCATGCATATATAACTACTGATCCAGGGTCTCAGTGAAATAACACACAACAAAGGCACATAGGCTGAGCATAAGGAATAACTTGAGATGCACTGGAATGGCCAGCAGGGGGCTCTGCTGCCTGGGACGAGCTCCAGGCCCCTAGCGACCTGAAGCAGGAAGGGAGGTTGGAAGGCGGATGGCTGGATGTGTCATATAACTGAAGAAGGTTAAAAGCTGGTTACTAATCATCTGACAGCATATGGGTTGGTGTCCAAGTCAGTTGTATTAATCATGGCGTATATGAGGGAGGACTAGAACAGTGCACCCTTCCCATGTCCCCTGGGGGCCTGGAGTGTTTCACTCAGCCTGGGAGAGGTGGGCCAGTGCTTTTGTGTGGGAGTTGACATTAACAATCCTACAGAGGCCTGTCCCTTAAAGAAACGGGACCCTGCTTTATTAATTCCCTCTCACAATGGCCCAGAGACTCCGCCTCCTGGATAGGTCTGCAGGCTCGCCAGGCAAAGTCATGTCTTCTGCACACAATAGACATATGTGTGGAACAAAGTATGTAATTTGCTCTGCAACTGCCATTCATAGGAAAAAGACAAAGGCAGCTTTGCACTCCGTGCAAACGTACACATTGGCGTCGGCAGTGACGCCCCATCTGACAGGAAGGGATTCTTCTTAAGGTGACAGTCAGGAGAGGCAGAAATGACGAAGGCACTGAAGTGACCTCGGTAGCTGGCGCGTGAGTGTGAGCCCTGTGCTAATTATGCACGTAATGTGGGGACAGAGCATTGGCTAAAGCTGCCATCTGCTCAGGCAACTGCTCAGACACCTGCGAAGGGCACGGGTCCTAAAAGAGAGCATGAATCAGTGCACACGGCCGGCGCCATGGGTCCATCAGCGCTGGTGAAACGAGGACCGACCCTAAGGGTGAAAAGACGACATGTTTGTTTGCCTGTGAAGTATCCAAAGTTAAGTACCACCTTATTGACATTTCCATGACTCTGAGCTCTTAACTGATTGTTAAATGGCCAATTTTCATCATAGGCAGAATAATTAATTGCTTTGCACTGGATCATTCGAATGCTCTGGGGTTCTGTCTGGCTACACTGAATGTGATACAATAGGCTACAATGCAATGAAAACAAATAGTATTTCAGTTGGAAGCAACACCAGGCGTCATATGAGATGATTATAATGCCGCACAGAGGTTTCCGAGAATTTTCGTACTTTGAAATCGTTTTATAAGTATTTCAGGATTTTCCACAGATGAGCTGACATCACTCCAGTGAGTGTGCAGCCATTTCTACCCCATTTTGTTTTTACATAACAAAATTGCATCAGTTAGTCGCGCGGTACTGTGACAGGGTAATTAGCCGCAGTGGGACAGCTGCCACGATGTAATTGGCTGTGTCAGATCCGGGATTTGGAGGTATAGTATGCATCGCTTCCTCACACTGGCTATCAGCTGCTGAGCGGCTGTGTCTGTGAGAACCGGCGCAGTGCGAAGACCGCAGAACAAGCTCCTCTAATTAAATTCAAAAACAATGTATCCATGTAAATAAAAATGCATTCTTACTTGTGGCGGTGTGCAGCTCAGTAGGTTATGGATCTGTGCCCGTGTCCAGAAGGTTGTCGGATCGAATCCTGGGGCTGGTAAGGTAATCACATGACTGTCGGGCCTCTGAGCGAAGCCCTTAACACCAGCTGCTCTGGGGGCCCACAGTGCTGGCTAATGCTGTGCTCTGGGGGCCCCGAATGCTGGCTGATGCTGTGCTCTGATGCCTGGCTTTCCTCACATGTACATCACTCTGGTCAAAAAACATCTACTACATAAATAAGAGTAAATAAACTGTGTAGTCAAGGAATGATGTAACGCCTGCAAACTGATTCTGGCTTTCAGAGGGAGTGAAGGAATAGGTCTGATTCCAAGGGACTAGAAACATGTAAAACAATCGTGTATAGCCCAGAAACAAAGGAGAAGCTATGAATGAGCAATTTTTAAGCTAGAGCGGACTAGGTGTGGTTCAGTCATAATTATGTTGAGCAGTAGTCCTGGCAACTTGCCATGGGATTCCAAAAGGAGCCCATCAACGTCTGGTTCACTTTAGGAAGCCAGACTGTGATTTGTGATCCAGGTGGATGATTCATTCACCCGTCAACTGGTCAAAAGCGTGCTGCTGCAACGCTGAGAAGTTGTGGGTGTTTGTTGTTAGACAACACGCTGTAACTTCGAAGATGCTAACAGGACTATTATAGCAACAGCAAGTTTTACCAAAGGCTTCTGTTTAACTACCCGTCTTCCAGTCACTTCACAAGTGAGGAAACCTTGTGGTCAGAGAACAGGTTGGCTAGACTTCAGCAGTTGTGGTTAAGGGCCTTGTTCAAGGGCCTACACTTATATGGTTACCTGGTCAGTCATGGAATCAAACCCACAGCCTTCTGGATGTAGGCACAGATCTGTTCCCCATAAGCTGCACACTGCTTCACAGAGCCTTCAGAGATTCTTCCAGGCACACCCCAGCCTTGTACCCTATGCTGCCTCGGATAGGCTCCTAAGCCCTACAAACCTGACCAGACTAAGCTCGTGGATGGATGGGTGGATGGATGGGTGGATGGATGGGTGGATGGATGGATAGGTGGATGGATGGATGGGTGGATGGATGGGTGGATGGATGGATGGATGGGTGGATGGATGGGTGGATGGGTGGATGGATGGGTGGATGGATGGATGGATGGGTGGATGGATGGGTGGATGGGTGGATGGGTGGATGGATGGGTGGGTGGGTGGATGGATGGATGGGTGGATGGGTGGATGGGTGGATGGATGGGTGGATGGATGGGTGGATGGATGGATGAGCTATTTCAAAAATGATCAATCGTATATCATGTATAAAGACGAACGACTTATCTATTCTCATCCCACCATCCTCAGACTGTGTCTTTGGGGGGCATCACTATTGCACATGCCCAGTAGCTCAGAGTTCAGAGCTCCCTCTCCAATGGCACAGACTCTAACTCCTTCTATACTCATTTTCCAATCAAACTTCTTTGTTTTCATGTCGTTGAAAGACACAATTTATCAAAACATTATGCCAAGAAAGTAGAACTATTTGGTACCTATGTCTAGACACTCTACAAAATAGTCACAGGACATATCATTTAAAATAGTAAATGAGTAGCATCTTGGCTCAACTTCAGCCCTCCCTCGCGGGGGGGGACCTATTCCAGGCCGCCTGGATGAGTACAGATAAATGCCAGTGTATTCCAGGCAACCTGGATGAGTACAGATAGATGCCAGTGTATTCCAGGTCACCTGGATGAGTACAGATAAATGCCAGTGTATTCCAGGCAAGCTGGATGAGTATAGATAAATGCCAGTGTATTCCAGGCCACCTGGATGAGTACGGATAAATGCCAGTGTATTCCAGGCAACCTGGATGAGTACAGATAAATGCCAGTGTATTCAAGGCCACCTGGATGAGTATGGATAACTGGCAGTGTATTCCAGGCAAGCTGGATGAGTACAGATAACTGCCAGTGTATTCCAGGCAACCTGGATGAGTACAGATACTTTGCTCCATTTTTGTCAAAAATCCTCTTAGAATCACCCTTAGACAGATCCAGAGCATGAAAAAGGTGACAAACTGAATGGACTACAGTCTAATTTTAATAAATAAATCATACAACAGTAAACTTTTTTGTCAGAGGGCATAACACTAGAAAATGCAAAGAATATGTTTTGTTTCTCTGTCTGCCTTGTTGTTCATTCCAGGTAATGGATTTGACTAGGGCTGGGCGATATGCCCTAAAAATGATATCACAATATGTTCAGTGATTTTCACGATATTTTGTCAATATATCACCGAGCCCTACATCACTGGCAGCTGGACTGACTGCTGGTCTTTGTCTCTGGGAGAAAATTGACACAACAGAGGGAGAACATGCAAGCTGCACACTCACACAGGGAGAACATGCAAACACCACACACACAGGGAGAACACGCAAACGCCACACATACAGGGAGAACATGCAAACTTCACACACACACGGGGCAAACACGCAAACGCCACACACACGGGGAGAACATGCAAATTGACACACACACGGGGTGAACACGCAAACGGCACACACACGGGGAGAACATGCAAACACCACACACACGGGGAGAACATGCAAACACCATACACACGGGGAGAACATGCAAACACCACACACACACGGGGAGAACGCGCAAATGCCACACACACGGGGAGAACATGCAAATTGACACACACACGGGGAGAACATGCAAACACCACACACACAGGGTGAACACGCAAACGCCACACACAAGGGGAGAACATGTAAACACCACACACACGGGGAAATCGCCACACACAGGGGGAGAACACGGAAACGCCACACACACAGGGAGAATATGTAAACACCACACACACGGGGAAATCGCCACACACAGGGGGAGAACACGCAAATGCCACACACACGGGGAGAACATGCAAGCTGCACACTCACACTGGGAGAACATACAAACACCACACACACAGGGAGAACATGTAAGAACCACTCACACAGGGAAAACACGCAAACGCCACACACACGGGGAAAACGTGTGAACACCACACACACAGGGTGAACATGCAAACGCGACACACACACAGGGTGAACATGCAAACACCACACACACAGAAAACATGCAAATGGCATTCAAACCCTGAAAGCAGAAGGTGTGAGCCAACAGCTACCCAGAGCCACCGCGAAACCCCAGATAAAACTGCCGTCTAGAACTTTCTTACGTGAACCTGCCTCTAGTGTCTAATCAGTAGAGAGGGAATAACATGATAGCGTTACCAAGTAAACATTTACGGCCCATTCATCAGCACACCAGCACTATAATAATACTGTGAGATGTAAACGTGAATCTGAACGCACATGTAAATAACAACATGAACAGGACATTAATAAAGCTTCTGCAAACACAGGTTAAACCATTCTGACGTGTCTAATGTGAACAAAACTTGGTATGGGCAGGTAACACAGCTGAAAATGTGCCTACCTTTAGGATCCTAAAAATTAATAGGGATATTTATTATGACAATTAGTGTGACCCTGTGTAAGTCTAGTGTTTTCTTGCACTAATTACAACCTTTATTAAATACATGGTATTTAAATATGGATAGATGGTAACATGACCAGCTCACGTGACATTAGCATGCTGGTAGGTTAGGACTGTACAGGAGAAATCAATAATCATCCTTTTTGCTTTTAGAAGGATCTTGGCAAAAGAGACTATTATATAATGTATCATAACATAAAGTGTATGCATACTGTAACACAGATTGTTATAGAACAGACAGTTCTATTTGGCCAAGAATGATTTTCTTTTTTTTTAACCATGAAATGTCAGAGATGAGTAAAAATATCACACAGGCCAGAGCCAAATGCACTGATCCACACTGAAACCTGCTATGAAAAAATTTTCTGTTTTCTTTTCAGTCAAATTTTCATAAAATTAAAAATTATCACAGAAAACTACAACCCAAACAAACGGTCCATCATATGCTTTGTGACTCATCAGTCGTGAAAACAGACTTACTAAAACATTGTTGCCTTTAAATACATATTTCGGAGTAAAACAGGAAAAGCTGAGAGACCAGCGGTTCTGCTCAAGTGGAGACCTGGCTAAAATACACAGTGAGCTTTATCTCCTCTGACTGAGAACTGCCAGTGACGGCCCAGCACTCAGAGAACACGTCTTCAGTCAAATACCTGCATGGGACATACAAGATGTGATGCAGTTATTTGTGGGACCACGGGAAAGGCAGCCACTGGGAGCTCTACTGTATAGTGGTAACAAGGCTCACGTTACAGATCGTACAGACCAGAAGCCAATGAAAGCCAAGATCAGGGAACGAGTGGGCGGACCAGGGAACGGACTGGGAGATACCACTGGTGTCTGGGTGCGAGATCCCACGATGCCCTGGGAGCCACTAGAGGGCACTTTGTTGTCCTCTGCTGTGAGCCTCCTCTCTGGAGAGCATCGTAATGATCCCTTCTCAGTCCTCTGCTCTTTACAATTACCTGCCAGTGCCCCACATGACAAACAACATTTATCTTCTTAAATGCCTGGCAAAAGGAAGATGGTCAAATTATATGACCTTGTTGTCTATGTAAAAACTCTTGCAATAATAAGCAGTAAAATTAAGCGATACATCACAGACTAAACAGCAAAACACGGTTTGCTTAGATCACCAGCTTTTCACTGTTTATTCCATGGGAACGTGGCCTTTTCTCATACAGTCGTTCCTCCCGCCGTCCGTTAGTTACCTTGACGATGCATGACATGATGCCATTTGAATTAATTAGTGGCTTCTATCCATTAAATAAAATTAAATGTCATTCATTTTTCTTTACTGACTAATTTTAGTTGATAAAGGCAGCCAGATAATTCACTGAGTCGGATTCCGAGTTTTGAAGCCGGAAGTGACGACATGCGCGCTCCTGTTTCTCGGAGATCCGAGATATATCTCGGAGCAGCACAGAGGATCCCGAGTTTCGGATTCAAGATGGCTGCGCCCTTTATCAACAGAAGTTAAAGTTGTAGTTTTATACTGTTTAAGCACTACTTCTCATTTATGGCTAATTAAATCGGTAGCACACACTATACCATCCAACTTATCTGTGGACGTGTTGCTACGGAGTTTTATACGTAAAGCACCGTGCGTAATGTGTTATCAACTGATATTGCTAACAATGGCAATTAACCGGGCTAGAATTGGATTTCATGATTAGTCAGATTATTTCTCGGATTTGCGGTAGTTCCAGCTAATTGTAAGTGAACGAAGATAAAGACCATTTAAACTGAGGTACCTTAAATCCGACAAGTTGTCATACTAAGCAAAAAATCTTGCTTTTTTATATGGGTCCATGGTATTGCTACTTCTGCGGCAGATGGAATGCATCCGACTCGGTTTCTCCGAGTTTTTAGTGGATGTGACGTGATCTCGGAATCCAAAAATCGGATCCCGAGGCAAATGGAACGCACCATATGACCCCACCCTGGGTGACCCCCCCCCCCCCGTGACCGTGTCAGGGTCAGCTACTGGAGGATGGATGGCTGGGTTGTCTTAATTAACACTTTTGTATTGAAGGCTTCCATGCGTACTGCGTCTCCTTAGCAGGGGCCTGCAGCCAGGCGCAGCAGCCCACATCCCACGGAGGTCGCCTGATCTCCAGGAACACACGCCGTCTTTTCATGAATTATGCAGGCCCCATTTAGCCCCGTGGTAACAAAGACCGGCAGCTGTGCAGACACGGGGGGGGCAGGCACCGGCAGGAAGAGGGGGGCAGGAGCAGGAGCGACAGCACTGTCAGGTGGGGGGCACTGATTAGCATATCACAGAGGCTCTCTGCCTTGCGGGTGTGCTCTGCCAGACAGGTATACCACTCAGTAAACAGCCAGTATCAGCCCACCGATAACGCTGGCCAGCAGCAGGCTAAACCACCTGTGTGACTGAAGTGGGGGGGGGCGGCACAGTACCTGCCACAAAGATCAGCTGGGGGGGCTGTTTGAGCATTTAGGCATGCTATCACAGCTGTCCTGGTTTCGGCTAACAAAGGTGACTCCATGCAATGCTGAACATATTCATCGTAATTAATTAGCAGAGGACTTTAATGTAATTTCATCAAGCACTTCATTTCTCCCAGCTTGGAGAAGCTAATGAAAAGGCTGTGCACTTTAACATGAGGCGAGACCATGACCCCGTATCGAAATAATAATAAAATAAATGACATCACCCTGCCCATCAGACATCACCCTGCCCATCAGACATCACTCTGCCCCTCAGACATCACCCTGCCTATCAGACATCACTCTGCCCATCACACATCACCCTGCCCATCAGACATCACCCTGCCTATCAGGCATCACTCTGCCCCTGATTTACACAGCTCTGTTATTTTAAGGTAAACACCGTAATGGGCAGGAGTGGCGGTGTGTGGATTAGTGCCCTGTGCCAATGAGCAGAAGGTTGTTGGTTCAAATCCTGGGGTCAACAGAGTGATGTCACTGTTGGGCCCCTGAGCGAGGCCCTTAAGCCCCCCCTCACCCCCACAGGGCCTGGCTGAGTCTGCTTACTCCACCATAGGCCACTTTGGATAAAAGCTTCAGCTAAGAGGGTAAACTGGGGCTACTGTCTATTGCAGCTTCTGGAAACTGATGAGTCTTATTCACTCTGCCAGAGTAGCGGCTGGATTGACTGCAGTACATAAGCAACAAGCACGTCTGGTCTTTGTCCACCTCCTTTAAAGCAGCGAAGTACAAATCATGGCCCATTGTCCCGGGCGATGGCTGTCACGGAAACACTCCGACTGAATCCATGGGACCCGCCGCTCTCATCCAGCGAACAGATGGCGCAAATGTGGTGCCGCCTCACCTATGCTTAGTCTCTGGCCTGCAGTGTAGATACGACTGCGAAGCTTCTCCCTGCCAACCCGCGCCCGAAAACCCAGCGAGCGTTTGCACACACACACTGCAACAGAGCCGCGGTTGTTCGTATCACCCTCCTAACGAGGTGGATGAACAGCAAGCAGAGTCTGAACATGAATTTGCCCTTTGCTGACAAAAAAAAGCACTTGGCTTTGCTCTGTAACATGGACTGTAGCTGGTCATTTTTATAAAACATCCAATCTAATTCTTGGCATGGGCCCATTTTAACATCATATGTTTCAATAGTGCAAAGACAAAAAGGGAAATGGGTCTAAAAATGAGACATTTTTCATCTCTGTCCCCTAGACCCTCTAACCGAAGGTAAGAGCTCAAGCAGGTTCCCCTAAAATGACTGATGATGATATGATGTGTGACAGATTCATAACTCAGGCATATTATTTCACATGGAGTGACGGCCAGGGTAGCTAACACACACTTCCCTCCAAGGTGTAACCATGATTTGGAGTTGTTCCTTATCTCCCCCGGAGCGTCCTGCTCTGTTTGGAGAAACCCAAAGCCCCACGCAGAATGAAATAGACAGCTCCATGTCATCTATAAGAAGCAGCGGCTGAACTGGTTCATTGGGGCTTCTGAGAATGTCCAACCACAGCTGATGACAAACAGCCACCTAGGTTTCATTGGGGCTTCTGAGAACGTCCAACCACAGCTGATGACAAACAGCTGCCTAGGTACCGGAACTTCATTCATGCCGTGGAAATCCGGCTGTGCCTGGCCGGCCCACCCTGCCTGGGGGGACAGGGGCTCCTGTCACATGGGAAAGCCGCACAATGGGGAAATGGTGGAGATGGAGATCCCATGACTGTAAGCCGGGGAGGACACACTTGGATTCTCTAAGGAATGCATCAAGCGACTGAAATGGCTCCCATCCGCTTTGGGCATGTTCTTCCTGTTTCCTACCAAAGCGAGAGCAAAGATATGGGTTCAGGGGTCGACTGAACGCCAGCTTCTGTTAAAGGCTCGCCGCTCAAAGATATGGGTTCAGGGGTCGACTGAACGCCAGGTTCTGTTGAAGGCTCGCCGCTCAAAGATATGGGCTCAGGGGTCGACTGAACGCCAGGTTCTGTTAAAGGCTCGCCGCTCAAAGATATGGGCTCAGGGGTCGACTGAACGCCAGGTTCTGTTACAGGCTCGCCGCTCAAAGATATGGGCTCAGGGGTCAACTGAACGCCAGGTTCTGTTACAGGCTCGCCGCTCAAAGATATGGGCTCAGGGGTCAACTGAACGCCAGCTTCTGTTAAAGGCTCGCCGCTCAAAGATATGGGTTCAGGGGTCGACTGAACGCCAGCTTCTGTTAAAGGCTCGCCGCTCAAAGATATGGGTTCAGGGG
>JAODKC010000130.1:15072083-15082488 GCA_026777985.1 Mormyrops attenuatus
ATCCGAGTTTCGGTTGCCGAGATTGCGTCACATCCGCCACAAACTCGGGGAAAACCGAGTCGGATGCGTTCCGTTTGTCACAGAAGTAGCAATACCATGGATCCGTATCAAAATGGCAAGATTTCTTGCTTAGCCGGACAACGTGTCGGATTTACGGTACCTCAGTTTAAATGACCTTTATCTACGTTCAGTTACAATTGGCCCGAACTACCTTAAATTCGACAAATAATCCGAATAATCATGAAATCCAATTCTAGCCCGGTTAATTGTTACCCATTGTTGGCAATATCAGTTGATAACACATTACGCGCGGTGCTTTACTTATAAAACTCCACAGCTAAGTTGGACGGTATAGTGTGTGTGCGACCGATTCAATGAGCCACAAATGAGAAGTAAACAGTATAAATTACAACTTCTGTTGATAATGGGTATATTTCTCGGATCTCCCAGAAACGGGAGCGCGCATGTCATCACTTCCGGCTTCAAAACTCGGAATCCAACTCGGAATCAGAGTTCCGAGGGCAAATGGAACGCACTATTAGTCAGTAGGTTTCTGGCCTGCTTGTACAGGGCTCTGTCCCCACTTCTGTAGCCATCCTCCTTAGCCTGACGAAGTTGACGTAGACTTGCTGTGAACCATGGCTTGTTATTGTTGAATGTGCGGAAGGTCTTGGATGGGACATGTGTGTCTTCATAGAAACTGATATATGACGTCACAGTGTCAGACCATTCATCCACGTTGTTGGTTGCAGCTCTGAAAATGCTCCAGTACTTTACTGTCTTGATCACAGGCTTTACTTATTTACTTAGATTCAGTTGATGCAATCGAGGAAGCAGGGTTAGCCGTCCTCTGGGATGACTGGGGGTTTAAGTACCTCAGGGGCACAACGGTGAGATCCCTCTGCTGACGGCGGCATCTGAACCGCCGACCTTCCAGTCGTGTCCCGCAGAGCCACACACTGCTCCCGGTCATGCGGCTCATATTTCCCCATCCAGCATCGCATGCTATCTCGTTTCACAGTGTAGGTCTGGGTCAGGATCTCGATCTGTGGAAGATATGCACCTCCCGTCTCCCAGGCTCTGCTGTGATCCCTATGTCTTGTGTCACAGCTAAACTGACCCAGACCTTCTCACATGTTACTATTAGTAGGTGTGTGAAATGTACAGCGTTTGCGTATCGGACAGTCACCCCGACGTGGTTTTATTTGGAAGCCCCACGGCATGGACAGAGCAGCAAAGCGTGACTCTGCCAGTTGCTTTATATTCACCGCATTCTCTCTCTTAATCTCTCCGAGGGCTACGCTGGGACTTTGCCCGCCATGATGGCATGTTGCCACCATCTCTTCCTGATAAGCTCCTGTCCACGAGACAGAGAGCGCCTCCTGCTGGTGAAGGCCAAGAAGAATAAGTCCTGTTCCCTCTGCTTTGCAGTGGCTGCTTGTTGTGATATTTCGGTTTATCTTGCTTCAACGTTAACTGGAAGTAGGCCTCTTCCGTGTCACTGTCCCTGCGGTGTGTGATAATGCAGGCCTTTGGCGAGTACCTCCCAGTAAATGGGAAGGGGTGGAACTTTCAGACCAGCATAAGTGCATCCTCACTGTTGGGAAAGACTTCATGCTGTCACCTTTCCAGCACTCTCTGTGAGAGGTAATTGTTAGACGTGCAATAATGTCACAAGAAGAACTGTTTGGGTTCTTTTATAGGGATGATTTTAGGAATAGTGCTGTACCTCATCTGTGGGGCAGTATCTTTGGGGGGCAAGAAGTGCAGCTGGCCTCTGTCATGAGGAACATAACTGACAATTTATCGTTTTAAAAATGATGCAAGTGAAATTTAATACAGTTTAAAATGCTGAAATACTCCTACGTCCAGGTCCTGCATCCTGCGTCCTATGTCCTGCATCCTGGCTTCTCTATCAGCAAAACACATTAGAGTCTAGTGCTAGTGACTCTTTATTAATAATGTTGAATTTTAATCTGCATTTAGTAAAGGAATAAAAATTTAGTTCACAGTAATGGACAAAGTAATTTATAAGTAGTGCTTGTCTTTCATTGTGGGTCTTTCTCTTCACGCCAAACTGACTCGGCAGTGATTTACTTGCTCGGGGGGGGTGGGGGGGTGCTTTTTGGAGGCCTGCCAGCAAGTGCGTGATGCCAGGATATAAGCAGGGGGACGGGGGATGCGTCCCCCAAAAAAACAACTGCACCCCAAGCAGTGTTCAACATCTTAAATGATGAAATCGCAATTATATTAAAACCTTTCTCACTTCGCATCCTTTCACCATGTGACTATTGCACGTGTGCCCATTGTGATGTCACCAAGGCTAATTCCCCCCCCTATGTCAGACTCCCTGCGACATCACTGGGTGTAGCATAGATGACCCATTGGATCCCCTGTCCCAGTTCTGGCCCAATGAGCCTTTCTTTCTCTACAGTCGGCAGCTCTGGGAGGCGCCGCCCACCTGGTCAACTTCTGCAGCACAGATACTGTGGCAGGTATCCAGATGGTCCGGCGCTACTACGGCTGTGCCATGGCCGGTTTCTCCATCCCCGCTGCAGAGCACAGGTGAGGGCCGGCCTGAGGACACCGCTCATGGGCCGTACTATTACTGTTTTCAGCACTTGCTTTAGATGTCTGGCATATTTTATGAAAGCAGTCATACTTTATGTTGACTGTAATATTGCTTGCCCCTCCCGTGGATGGTCCCCCCTGTGGATGTCCCCAAAATGGCCACTCAGCACCATCATCTCCTGGGGCAAGAACCGGGAGAAGGAGGCCTTCGAGAGCCTGCTGGACCAGTTCCCATCGGGGCCCGTGTCCGTGGTCAGCGACAGCTACGATATCTTCAATGCCTGCAAGTGTATCTGGGGGGATGAACTGAAGGAGCGAGTTATGGAGCGCAGCGCCGACTCCACGCTGGTCATCCGGCCGGACTCGGGGGATGTGGCCAAGACCCTCCTCCAGGTGAGGCGGGGGCCACCGGGGGGGATATGTCCCTGAGTTCAGGGATTGGCTCAGTTTTTCTCGTTTTCTCACGTTTTTGTCCGGACGTGTTTGGAGAAATTTAGCTCCCAACAGTATTTGGCTGCAACTCTAAATGGTCAGCATCAGGAATCTGGCCATACTGCAGTCTCACTCAGATGACTGGAAAATATGTCAGCTGAGCGCTGAAGCAACTGACTCATACACCCCTCTCAAAATGCCCTTCTCCCACGTACCCAGGTCATAAAAATCTTGGAGGACTGCTTTGGAAGCTCCTTGAACTCCATGGGCTACAAGCTGCTCCCGTCTTACCTGCGCATCATCCAGGGAGATGGGATCGACCTTGGCTCTGTGGACGAGGTCAGGAATGCACGCAGACCGAGAGGGCTGGAGAGACCCACGCTGAACCAACTTTCTCACCATCTGCAGATCCTGAAGAAGCTGAGAGACAAGGGCTGGAGTGCGGAGAACGTCTTCTTCGGCTGTGGCAGCGCCCTGCTGCAGAAGATCAACCGGGACACGCTCAACTGTGTCTTCAAGTGCAGCTATGTGGAGACCAACGGGCAAGGGGTCTGACTACAGCCGCCCGCATCCTCGCTGTCACCCCACACGATGTCATGTCATGCTTAGCTAGCCAGTAGCAAGCGGCCTTGCCTTTGTGGTTAACAGGCTCATGTTTGGAAAAGCTCAAGACTTTCTTGATGTCTGTGCTCCCTGAGATCAGATCCAGGTACTGGTTGTGGAAGGTTGGAAGGTGGGCTGGTGGAATGGATAAAATCCAGTATCTTCTCAGACCGCTTTCCACATGGCTTTTGCTGTTGTAATAAGGGGATTCATTACAGCCTTTGCAGGTCTTAATCAAAAGTCAGCGCCGACCACAGCCACGAGCCGAGCTCTTCTGCCGACCGGCTGGCTAATCTCCACCCCCTTTTCCTTGCTCCCAGATGGACGTGTGGAAGCAACCGGTCACTGACCCGTCCAAAGGCTCTAAGAGAGGTCGCCTGTCGCTCAGGAGGAACTCTGATGGCTTTATTGAGACTGTGGAGCGAGGTGCTGGCAAGCCAGAGGAGGTGAGCTCCTTCAGGTTCAGAACGTCGGCCTGTTTTCTCGAAGCTGGAGTGGTGCCCATTTCTCTGGGAGTTTACTGGGAAGAGATGGAGTTCTACACTGCTTATTTCTGCTTAGTGATAATTACGTTTTCGTTTGGGGGGAAAAAAGAGGAACTGTGGTAAGACTTTGTTTCCCCAGTCAAGTCCCCTTGGGCGTTTTCTTGCATCCCCCGTAGGACCTGCTGGTGACCGTGTTTGAGAACGGCTCCATCCTGCAGGAATACACGCTGGAGGAGATCCGCAAGAATGCCCAGCTCTGGCAGGAAGACGTTATCCCATGCCAGCACAACCAAGATGACCTGCAGGCAGAGCAGCGGCACATCATGAATGCAGTGCACTGATCCAGCTGCAGGAGAAGCTCAACACACTGCCAGTGACCGATGAGTGCCCTCCAATTAGCTCTTCTAAATGGTTTGTAATTGTATATCTTTTTAAGTAGAAAATATCCACTTTTTTTCCCATGCCGTGCCTGCGCTAGGAGCAGAACCAAGCAAATTCATGCTGCCACAGATGTTGTAAAGAAATGTGTCAGAAATGAGGGTTCGCAGGGTGAGGGCTTGGTTCTCAGGACTGAAATCAATTAAGATTAAAATTCTGTACATTTTTATAAATGTGACCTGTCGGAGTAAAGATATGTTAGATGGAAGCTGCCTAAAAGCCTTAAAGCTGCATTTTAGAAATGGAGGGTGGAGTTTGTGTGTGTGTGACAGTGTGTATTTAATGATAACAATGAGGGTGAAGACTGCCTCCCAGTGGCGATCTTAAGCATGTGTTTAGACCATGCAAAGTATGGCGTTCTGTCAGGACCGAATTAAAATGTCTGGGGTGTTGGCTTTCCCATCTTAGAGCTTCAAACCTCAGATGAATTTCATTTTAGAAAATGCTGTCAGCTAAAGTCAGTCAGTTTAATTGACCTAATTTCTGCCGATTGACCAGTAAACTGTCTGCACACTGACTTGGGTCGAGTGGATGTAGATGTCTTCTAACACTTTGGTTTTTAAAGAAGTTCAAATTATTAACCTTGAAGCTGGATGAAGGTCTTGTTCTCAACTCTACCTCTTATTCATTATTATTATTATTATTATTATCATTATTGTTATTTTAAATGCAATCTAACAATGTACATGAAAAGATCAACACAATAAAATTGTATTAAATTGTGTACATTCCTCAATGGATCTGTAGCCATTGTTTTAGTACTCTGTTGAAAATTTGTGTACATATATTCACTAACGGGGACGGCACGGTGGTGCAGTGGTTAGCACCTCTGCGACCTGGGTTCGTGTCTCCGCTAGAGTTCCATGTGTGTGAAGTTTGCATGTTCTGCTTGTGTTGTCCTGGGCTTTCCTCTGGGAACTGTGGTTTCCCCCCCACAGTCCAAAAACAAACTGAGGCTAATTGGAGTTGCCAAATTTTCTGTAAGTGTGCATGTGTAAGTGAATGGTGTGTGTGAGTGTGTCCTGCGATGGGTTGGCGCCCCGTCCTGGGTTGTTCCCTTCCATGTGCCCATAGCCTTCAGGATAGGCTCCAGACCCCCCCACAACGCTGAATAGGAAAAGTGGTTTCAGAAAATGTGTGGATACTCACTAGCAAATATAAATATAACGTTTTTGGTTTTACAAAAAGAAATTTTTGTATCTTGTGTCTCTAGCCTTTCGATGTCTTTGAAGAATACAATTTTGTATTACAGCTGTGTATTGATTCTGTCAGGACCGAATTAAAATGTCTGGGGTGTTGGCTTTCCCATCTTAGAGCTTCAAACCTCAGATGAATTTCATTTCAGAAAATGCTGTCAGCTAAAGTCAGTCAGTTTAATTGACCAAATTTGTGCCGATTGACCAGTAAACTGTCTGCACACTGACTTGGGTCGAGTGGATGTAGATGCTCATTCTTGTTACTTCGTGTCAGTTTGTAAATTTAGTCATCTTGACTGAATCGAATTGTCTGGAAAGTGTCCAGGATTTAACGTACCTGGTGTCCGAGCTTCAGTGTGTCCTCAGTGACTAGCCGCCATTAACACAGACATGCCCTTCTGTCAGCTCTGCTTGTTAGCCGCCATAGCTGCGCATTAGCTGGACGCTGTGGTGTGCAGTATTAGTAAGATATTCATGTGCTACTTATTTGCTTTGGAACTGTACTATTCTCTCACTTTCTTACATGAAATACTTTTTTTGAATGTTTTATTTAGAAGCTTTGGGATTTAGTGCCTGAATTTATTGCTTTTGAGAACAAAGAGCAGGGATTGTTCGTTCACTCAGAGTTACTTCTGCATAAGTAGCTTGACAAACTGTGGCAAACGATTCATTGAATTCTAGTGCTGCTTTTTGTCGTTTGGCGCTTTATTCTGTTGGTCCTGCAAATACGCTGCTGCCATTTTAATCATTATCATTATCATTATTATTATCATTATCATTATTATTAGTTGCTGTCAAGTCGATCTCGGCTCAGGACGACCAGACATTCTTCCAGAACCTACTTTCTTCTGTCCAAGTCTTCAGGCATCCCAGTGGCATGTTCACTGTGATCACTCCCTATTCCTTGCTGCTGGTCCTAAGCAAACGCGCGCACTAGTGATCAGCAACACAGCAAGCTGCCTCTTCAGATCATCTTTCCTGCATTTTGCTCTGATCCCTGTAAGTCTGCTTCTGGCCTTCCTGAAGCACAGCTTCCTGACTCTCACCCAGCTGTGGGTTTTCGGACCTCTTGCTGTGTCTCCCACCTTGTTTTAATCGCTAGTGGGCTGATTAGGTGCGGCCTGTCAGTCTGCATTGAATCCCTGCTCCGGACAGGACACACGGCAGCTCTTGACACCATACATGAAGGCTGCGATTGCTTAATCTTTTGCTAAATACCTGTATCTGCTCTGTCTGAAGGTTTCCTGAACCCCTTAGTAAATGCCTCAAATCAAATTCTGCTAAATATCAAAAGTGATATGAGTAAAGCATATGAATAGTGCTCTTTGTATCCAGTACATAGTATTATGCTGCAGAACATTTAATGATTCATTTTGAATGATGCCAGTAAAATGCCCCAACCAAATTCACCAATGGGCCCTTTATTTTGTCACTGTAACACTAGTCCAGAAGGAGGTCAAGTAGCACCAGATTCATTGTACTCAGTAGGTCAACAAAGGCAGTGGGCCCCTACTGCGGAGCAGCGAATTGGCGCCCCCTGCTGACCATCACTATTCGTCCATTACTTTGGAGGAACCCGCGGTTGACGGTCATCCGCCCGCCTTCCAAGCTTATATCCAGCACAGGACTAAATGTAAAACGCAGTCGTGTGCAAACCTTTGTCACGACGTTGATTCGCCGGTTTCATATCTCAACATAGTTAATGCTTGACATTATTTATGATTTATTTGATAGATAATGACTAGCACGGAATAAAAACCTGGTCTGGAGTAACCCAAAGTAACCCAACCCCCCCGCCCCCCAAACGAATCGTGGCCATGTACGTGGCGAGCCTGTCTGGGGCTGTACGATACATGACGCCTGCATCTGTAGCGCCGCGGTGCGGAGGAAAGAGAGAAGAGCGGCAGCCACCACAAGTCAAGCACCAAAAAGTAGGTGTCTTTATTTTAGCTCGCTAAACACCGAAAAATAAACCCCCCCGCCCCCCCCGCCAAGAGAGTCACCGCTAAACCCCGCGCATGAGCATTAAGCATTAAGGGAGAATGTGAATTCTGCACATCCATCTTAGAAATACAAGTTCACCATCAGAACTGTTACCTCTTAGTATTATTTAAATACATATGTTGTTGCTATTATTATTGTTGTTGTTCTCACTGTTATGAATTATTATTTTAAGCACTAAACTGTAATATGCATCACGGTGAGAAGTACTCTTTACAAAGAAGTAATCATAGTTTGGCAGTCTAACTATGATGGTGTAACAGACCCCCCCCAATCTGGAAAGGCTAAACAGACAGCTTGCATAGCCAAGACCGTAGCAGATCCAATAAAAGGGGAATTATATAATGACTGACAAGGTGGTACTGCGGAGTGCAGCCAGTAGAGGGAGTGCCCACATTTCATTACCTCGTTTTATACACAAAGATTCGGATTTCCAAATAATTTAATTGATATTACTGTATCTTTCTTTAACAGGATCTGAAACTATGCATTAGAGACTGTAACATGGACGAGGTAAACATCTGATTGCTATGCTTCCCAATGTTTGCCATTCCACCTACTCATAGCCCCACCTCTCACTTGCAGTAAATAAAAATGATAGTGACAATATGCAGATGTGTAATACTCACTCAGAAATTAATTTATCCTGATATGATAAACACAGAGTAATGTTTGTCCCATGGACTGAACAGACTGACTGACTTGTGAAAGGCTGCTGCTTCTGGTGTCTTGCCTATAAAATTGTTTCTCATTACAATTTAATGGCACTGTCAGCATGTTTTGGAAAAACAATCTATTTTGCCGCAGTACGAAATATTTGTATCTGTAATTTGAGGCTATTCGGGAGTTTTGGCATTGTGTGATTCACAATGTAAAGTCATACGAGGTTATGAGAACGATGTCAACAGGAATCAAAGGAATATATAAAAGGACTGGTCCATCCATCTTGTGACTGCTAAATCTTGTTTAGGATTACTAAGGGGCCTAGAGCCTATCCTAGCTGGCGCACAAAGCTAGCAGAATACCGTGGTCGGGATGCCAGTCCATTACGCACTGAAAATCACATACTGCTGCCAATTTAGATGCCTTATCAGGTAAAAGCATGTCTTTGGACTGCTGGAAGAAGCAGGAGTACCTGGTGGGAACCAGGCAGAACTGGTAGAACATGCAAAGTGTACACATGCACGGCGTGGGTGGGATTCAGACCCCTGACCTTGGAGTTGTGAGGCAATAATGTTACTCACCATGCCACCCACTTAAAATATGTCCCCCGTTTTAATTAGAAAGTATTTCATTTGTTTTAATTATGTTTGAACACTGTCTATAAGCTTGAACTGCTTTAATCATGCAGTTCTTGTGCACAGTGTTGCGATCTGTCCAGGTCAAAGTGGATGGGCTTTTGAAAATGGAGATTTAGGATTATGGTACTTCTGATACACACAGATACCTCATCCAGGTGAGATTGTACACCAAGTGAATATAAACTTTTAGGTATATGGAAGCCGCACCATGTCCTTAAACACGCTCCGGAAACCTCTGCCAGCCCCTCCAGCTGTGATTCTGTCACGGCGACTGTCTGTTCCCCACGTGTGAGACATGTCGGGAGGCGCGGCTTCATGATTGTGTCTGCTGCTCGAGGCTTGTTGATGTGGCTCTAGAGGACAACAGATTGTTCATGTTAATGGACCCACTGACACGGCAACAAATCACACATCCTTATTAAATCAAAAATTATATATAAATGCAATTATAATAGCTGCATTGTGCCATGCCAGATACTTTTTCTGTGACTGAAACTTAGCAGGCCCCTAATTTGTTTTTACTTCAAGACATTTTTTGGGGCAAAGAGCTTATTTGGAACCGTCTTAAAGTAAAGAAGAGGCTGCTAATGGCTGGCAATGTCAAAATGCACTGGCCCATTTGTTATGGACTAGATTAGTTGCTTAGCAACCAAAAGGCGCAAAGCCTGTTGTCATGGCTTCAACTTTCCCCGATGCATGCAGAAATGATTGGCTGTCTGGTGACAGCCCCTCCAGTACTGAGGTGGATCTGAGAGGAGCAAGCGTTAGGTGGACTGGGATGCCCTTTGCAGTAACGTAAGTCAGAGCATCGGTGGGTTGGTGGTCACACTCCCGTAGCTGGAGTGGCTCTGTGCTGTAAACGAGGTCGACCGTGTCAGACGGATGAGGACGGACCAGTAGGGAAACAGCGCCTGCTAGGCTCTCTGAGCTTGACACATATAATACTCCTGGTCAGTTTAGTTACTTCTTTTGCACCGTTGTTCAATTCAATTTATTTTTATATAGCGCCTTTCTCAACGGAGTCGCCCCCAGGTGCATTACATGGGAAATGGCACCTGCCCACAGAAATAAATAGAAAATGCACTGGTTTACAGTATCACTTAATCCAAAAGAGTTGCAATAAAACTATCGCAAAACAATCAGCCGACTGCTTTCAGCCAGAAGCTGGTTTTCACCCACCAGGTGGTGCTCATTTCTGCCCAGCTGATGGCCGGTTACTGGTCATGCGGCGGTGCTGGGCTGCAGGAGAGACCCTCAGGCCACGCCAAACGCAGCTCCCCCCTGCTTTACGTCGGTATCTTCCAGCTGATGGCCGGTTACTGGTCATGCGGCGGTGCTGGGCTGCAGGAGAGACCCTCAGGCCACGCCAAACGCAGCT
>JAODKC010000130.1:15095216-15112804 GCA_026777985.1 Mormyrops attenuatus
CCTGTGACGGCCTGACATTCTGTCCCTCCTTGTGCCCTGTGACGGCCTGACATTCTGTCCCTCCTTGTGCCCTGTGATGGCCTGACATTCTGTCTGTCCTTGTGCCTTGTGATCATGTGACATTCTGTCTGTCCTTGTGCCCTGTGATGGCCTGACATTCTGTTTGTCCTTGTGCACCATGATGGTGTGATATTGTGTCTATCCTTGTGCACTGTGATGGACTGACATTCTGTCCATCCTTGTGCCTTGTGATCGTGTGACATTCTGTCCATCCTTGTGTCCTGTGATGGCCTGACATTCCATCCTTCCTTGTGCCCTGGGACGGCCTGCCATTCTGTCCGTCCTTGTGCCCTGGGACGGCCTGCCATTCTGTCCGTCCTTGTGCCCTGGGACGGCCTGCCATTCTGTTTGTCCTTGTGTCCTGTGATGGCCTGACATTCCATCCTTCCTTGAGCCCTGGGACGGCCTGCTATTTTTTGCCTGGTGCTACCTGGGATAGACTCCAGACCCTCCACCCGAGACCCTCACCAGGATAAACGGTTGGAAGATGGTAGGATAGATGGTTCCAGCACTAGTTTGCATGGCTGAATAGAGTGATTGAGCTAAATTCCCACCAATAATATCGGGTGAACATTTTAACTATAATTCCAGAATTCCAGAAAATCTTCTAGAGCAGGTAGTAGCACAGTGGTGCAGTAGTTAGCACTCTTGCCTCTCACCTCTGGAGTCTCCGCCATGGCTCCATGTGTGTGGAGTGTGCATGTTCTCCCCTTGTCATCATGGGGTTTCCTCTGGGTACTCTGCTTCCTCCCCACAGTCCAACAACATGCTGAGGTTAATTGGAGCTACCAAATTGCCCATAGATTTGCCTGTGTGACTAAATGGTGTGTGAGTAAATGGTGTGTTGGACAACTGGATACAGAAAGTGGATGGATGGATCTTCTGGATGGACCCACAGTCAGTCCACCTTTCTGCTCTCTCCCAGATTCCTCCCAGGCCCTGTCTGCAGGTCCCCGAGGACCAGGTTGAGAGACACTGTTCTACGGCACATCTCACAATCTTCATTTGGCCTCTGGAACACTGCGTTCCCCAGGTGGCCTCATTTAGCACAGATAAGTAGGCATGGCCTTTGTCAAAGCAATAGACACGACTATTCATGAGAGCGACTCTCTTTGTGTGCCTGAAGTGGAACTTGTCAGATTACTTCTTGTAAATGTTTCCTGTTTTTGATGATGCCTGATAGAGATGCTTGTGGGGAGGGAGGGAGGGAGGGTGGGGGGGGTCAGGAAAAATTTGCCACCTGCTTACTTGGTCTCTCAGAAGCAATCTTTTCACGTTACTTTCGGCACAGTGTGCACTTCTTATTCATAAAACATCACTGAAGAGCCGACATCTGAACATCACAGGAATTCAGAAATTAAGATTTTTTTTTGCAAGACGATGAAAAGATGTAGATTCAGCTTAGTGAAAGATGTGTATTTACAGAAAAAGTAAGATTGTGACGGTGGACCAGTGCATCATGGTATGCAGTGGAGACTATTATGGTCATGTCTGTTTCGCTCAGTGATTCCGTCGCAGGGTTATTTTTAACGTTCGTCGGGGACAATCTGGAAAATTTCTGAAATTAGGAAAAATTCATCAGACATCCTATGAACTTTGATCTCAGGCAACTGCTTTGCCAATCAATTTTAATTTACTCACACCGAGGCGCTGTGAAATCGGATTTTCACAATGCATCCTTGTGTGTAGCGACAAAGCATAGCAGCAACAGAAAAAAAACAAACGTTACCCAAATACTGGGTGTTTATGGTGAGACGTTCCCTGTGTTTTTACGTTAAGGGTTGATGGCGTGATGGTGGGCAGTTACCCACCTTGCATGTCTGAGTGAGCCCGAAATGAATCTTCCCACTTCCTGTTTGAAGGGTCCTCTGGAAGCTGAGAGTTACTTACGGCCCCGCGGACGTGCCTAATCCCGTTTAGCCACTGGAGTATTTTGGTGAGCTTTGTTTTTTCTTCATGTTTTCCATATTAATTTTTTTTCTAGCACAGAAAACGTGCCTGTCAAGCTTAACGAGGTGTATTTCTGTTCACTACAGGCCCTTCTGGTGGCCAAATGTGTAGTAAGGACAGCGCTGCCTCTCATATGAATACAAGCACAATTCAGGCACAAATGGGCTCTGCCTTGTGGAAGATGTAGTAGTTTTATCGTTGTGATAATAATGCCCAACAGGGCGCCTCGACACTCTCCAAAAAGCCTCTGGCTTCATTTATGGACAGCAGTGATAGTAAGTGGAAATGAAGGTGACGGCGTAATTGGTGCTGCTGAGAGCAGCTTGCGAGGTAGAAATGCTGAATACCCTGCGGGGTCCTAGAAAAGCAGCAAGCCCCTGTCTTTTCGCGGTGACATTAACGATCAGTGGGACGGCGCAATGCTGCCTTCTGGGTCAATCTGAAACACTTAACATCTCAAACTCTTTTGTCATCCGCTGTCCACTTCTGAGCAACGGATCGTTAGCAAATAGCACACAAACTGTGATGGGAATTTGTTTTAATTGGTGCTCGGATTTTAGGAAAATCAGGGTCATACAGCAAATGTCATGACATGAAATGAGTCTCATCCAGTCATGTTAAGGTTATTTTGCTCACTCAGTCCCCAAGGGGAAATTCGCTACTCCAGCAGCAGCATACTAATAATGGATACTAATGAGAAACAATAATTTACAAATAATTAACATGTGAACTTAAAACCGTTCACATTTATTTGTTCAGTATGAAACAAGTATTAAATAATTAAAAGTTTAATTAAGAAACAATTGTCAGCTATAAGCCATACAAATATGTGTATCAATTTGAAACTGAAATTCTCTCACGAGTACAAAAAAAATCGATGGCAAAAGTTAACAGGAATGTCCAGAATATATCACATCTGGGTAAAAAAAGGTCAACATTCAACAGTCTTCGTCAAGCGTAATTACCTACAGTCTAGCTGCAAACTACACTCACAGCTACCCTGCTAGCAGTTTGTTGTTCTAGCAACGTTACAATCAACGCATGTTCAAAGGGTCCAGTTTTCCTTATGTTTCCAGAATATTATTGCACTACTACAACTAAGACTAATATAAATACAAATGAAGGGTGTGTCAGAGCGATGGGAAACGGCGTCGCATCAGAGCAGTGGGAAATACCATCACGTTACACGTTGGAGTTTATGGGCTCAAGGCTGGACAGCACATTCTTGGTATACACTTACAGCAATTTTATAAAATCATTTTTCATTATAAAACAACATTTTTTTAACATTAATTGTGATAAAAATGTTATCTTGCTCACCTTGACAGAATGTTAAAATGTAAAACGTGGAAATAATGTTCCATGAACGTTACAGTAAGAACGTTCTCTGCAAACACTCAGAAGACCTTCACGTAACATTGGCTAAAGTTCCCTGTTCGCTGGGTAATCCCCAGAACCACGGCTGAGAATCGCAGGGATGGAAGCCAGAGGACTGACTGTGGCCACCTGTGACTCACTCTGAAAAGGGTGCCTGTTGTTTCCTCTTTCTTGAGCACATGACATTCTGTGTGGGAGCTAACCGGAGGTGACGGCTGCCATGTCCCGTCAGTGTCACATGCTGGGCTGAATCCAGCAGCAGAGAGCTACACCGTGAGTTTCCCAGCAAGCTCTTCTGTGACACGTTCACGTTTGATTACAATGAGGCCCCACCGTCAGCCTGATATGCAGGTTCACCTATGAAGGCCTAATTGGAGTTTAAAGGCTGGTGTGATGTGATGTGGGGTCCTGACAAAAGGGTGATCATCTGAAAGACAATTATCATGTTTTGACAAAAGTGAATTGGGGATTTTGGTGACTGATTCACGTTTGCATGAGAGCTGAGGAGCGGGATCCATTAGACAGACCTTTGGGCACATTTTCCGGTGTCCTTAGGGACTGTTTACGGGCAGCGGTGATCACATGGTCACTTGTGCATAATTCAATCAGATCTACATGAGCATTGTGCCTGACTGTGGTTCTGTTTCACTCTGGACTTTTCAGCTTGCGCCGGTGAACTGCCACAGTGTCCCTTCCGGGATCCCAAGCCTGCAAACCACTACGACAATCACTGGAGGAGAGGGGATGGGCTTGACTTGGGTCACCTGACCAGTCACCATGGAAACCCCAGAGGGAGGGAAAACACTGTTATAAAAATAAATTGAGATTTCATGCCTGCTTATGGTTAGTGAAGCTTGCTTAGTAGCTCGGCTATACAGACCAGGAGGAAAGCGGCAAGTCTGAAGGGAAAAGGGCAGCTTGCAGAATCCCTGTCATCAGACGTTACACAAGGAGGTCACTGAAACAGCCCTGGAAAAAGTGGGAATAGTGCAGTGACTCTGGAATGTTGACTGGATCACCATCTCTGACTGAATGGATCATTTCATCCCCTCTATTAGTAAACATCACTGTTTTTTAGATTCATGTTGAACATATCAACATATTATGTAGAGTCAGCTGCTGTTTAGTGATGGGCCAGTTCATACCATCCTTCCGTCCATCCATCCATCCATCCTTCCATCCATCCATCCATCCTTCCATGGTGCAACAGCCTCCCTCTCCAAGGTCGTGGAGTTTGGATCACAGGAAGCGATCTGTGACTTATCTGCACCACACACATCAGGCACTATACATGCAGAAACATGCACCTTAATGCTTTGCAGCCCCACGCATGTTGAGTGTATGACGATACCACTATCCAAGTTATCTCTGGACCTCAGCTGTATGCCATGTAATCCATCATACCGCGCATGTTGCTGTTCCTGATCATTCCCGGCACTCAAGTGCAGTATATTTATCTCATGTGCAGTAACTCATGTGCAGTATTCCTCCTATACTTTTACACTGTGCACTGTTATCTGTATGTGTTTTATTTTATTCTATCTGTTTTTTTCCTTAAACTAGCTTTAGCTTGTAACTTTGGTCTTTACAGAGGCTTCTATCGAAGGATCAAAGAGTCGTATCATTGTACTCATACAGGAACCATAAAGATACCGTATCTCACGTTATCTTAGCTTAAAAGCAGAGGGCATTATCGGGGATCATTGTGGCCCGGGTGCCGGTTCATCTCAGGGCAAATCGCACACTACGTGTGATTTAGAGACAAGAGCCGACCAACGGTGTGTCCATAAACTCATGTAACACATGGAGATCATGCACACACATACCTATATACATACAGACACACACACACACACATATACACACAGGCAAATACACCACAGACACATACAGACATACACACAAACACACACCGACACATACACACACACGTGCACACTTTCCCCTTGTAAGGACTGGAAAAATGGTCCCCATAACATCAAAATAAGTTTTTATCACATTGTTGGGGACGTGTCGCCCCCACAGTGTAATGTATGCCTGGACCACACACTCGTGCACACACACGCACAGACACACAGCAGGCATGAGGGCACAGTGTCACACCACCCTGCTTGCTAAAATTTATGGCATGAACAAACCTTCATTTGATCTGATTTTTTATGCCTGACCTTAATTGCCTTTTTATTTTCTATCTCTAATAGAGCTGTTGATAATACAATTAATCTGCGCATCATAATTCTATTACTCATTATTTTGCATCGATTCTTTGAACCCATGTATCAACATTGATTAATTTATGTGTGTGTGCATGTTTGTGTCTTTGTATGTGCATGCCTGTGTTTGTGTGTGAATGCCTGTGTTTTGTGTGTGAATGCGTGTGTTTTGTGTGTGTGTGTCTGTCTGTCATGCACATATTACATTGCTGGGACCAAATATACCCACAATGTGATAAAAACCTGTTATTTTGACCTTGTGGGAACCATTATTTCAGTCCCCACAAGGGCAAACTCAGATTTATAAAAATCTGTCACTGCAATAAAAAACTAAAAATGCCAGAAGTCTTTTATTTTGTTTCGTTACTTATGGTCAAGGTTAGGGCTGGGTGGGGGTTAAGGTTATGGTTAAGGTTAGGGCTGGGTAGGGGTTAAGGTCGTCATTGTTGGTATTAGAGTTTTCCCCATAGAAATGGAGAGTCCCCACAAAGATATGAATACAAACGTGTGTGTGTGTGTGTGTGTGTGTGTGTGTGTGTGTGTGCGCGCGCATGTATTCATCCATCGGTTTGGCTGCATTACCCCGTTCATGCCTATAGATGGCAGTAGCTACAGAGGACTCCTGCTGTCATGCTAACCGGTTTGCTGTCTGCTATACATTCGGAAGCATGTTAGACGCCCTGGGTCTCGGACCCGGCCGTCCCGACTCTGCTGGGCAAGGTTAAACCCCAAACAGCCGAATCCCAGGGCGCAGCACCACTCATGGTGTGCAGAGGACAGTGAGATTGCCAGTATCTGCTGAAATGTATACACCTGAGATACCATTTTAGGGGAATAAGATGCAAGTGTGATAATTAGTGCTAAATTTGCTGGATTCGCGCACGTAAAGTGTGCGGCATATCTGCCCATTTAAGTTTGTCAAGGCAAAAAAACACCAGGGACTTGTGTTCGTTTCCCGAAAACCCGAAACCTTCTTAACGCTGCGCCGTTAGTAATTAATTCCACCTAAAGTTTTCTCTTAACGCTCCGACGTTTTTCCCGAAACGTTCTTACTTTGTATCCTAACTTTGTAAGATATTCTTTCGCGATGTTGGTCTGAGCCTCGCTCTGCTGTCTCTTATCGCTGTTGTCGGTTCATACTGCTCATTTAAAATAAGACTAACATCGTTAAGGGTACAGTTTTGTAACCATGCAAACATCACTTCACTAAAAAAATAACTTAATCCATAAGATTAAATTATTTTGTTTTATAACACGACTACAATTTTTGTTAGGTTTCGTTCTTGCACCCTGAATGCGCAGCGAATTGGCCTCAGTAAGGCGCGGATTTATTAATTTGGATGGGGGGGGAGGTTGATGTTTTTGGGGTGGACACATTCCCCCAATTTCCGACGCCCTTGTAATGCACATTTATGTATTTGTCTAATATATTTATCCAAGAAGAGCAAACTGGAATAGCCCTTAGTAGTCAATAATGAAGCACATTGGACGTTCTCATGTTTAGACATTAACGCAACTTTCTTTCGGCTATTGCGCCATTTGCTCCTCCTGATGTCAATGACATGCACACATATTGGTGCACGCAGGTGTTTTATAGAACTAATAAAAATAAACTGGTGATCTTACAATCTGGGGAGGTGGGTTCGTGCACCCGGTCGGCGAAAATCATATTTACGGTTCGATGATTAAATTAGTTAAATTCGTATTTTATTTTTAGGTTCGCAACAGTTCTTAATGCAGCAGTTTGAAGGATTCCTGCAGTGTTATAAAGAACACTTTCTGTCACGCCGCAGTCAAGCAGTGCTGCATGGAGGCAATAATCGATTCTCGAGCCATCGATGTCAGCCATAAGGTTGCACTTAAGAAGCTCTCCCTTAAGCAGTCTCCTAAGAAATTGTTCGGGAAACAGGAAATGCCTTTCGTACAAAACATCTTTAGAGTCTTCGTAAGACGCTAAGAGTCATCATTATTGGAAAACGCACCCAGATAAGCTCATTTATGGATTTAAAAATTTTCAGATAGGGTTTGGTGAAGGGAACATTTGAGCCTGACACTGAGCACTCCCAAACCTTTGGAATTTTCTTCATATACAAAATAATGACTGGATCCCTTTTGTCAGATCCAGCCCCCTGTAAACAGACATGTTCTTATTACATTTTTTGAATGTTTTTCCTAGCAGAAGTACAGCCTTCTCTGTCCGTATCTCCCTGCTGTACCTGTGCTGCTCTCTGCCTTCCCTGCCTCATTCTAAAATAGAGCGGGCTCATCGTGCTGTTGGCCTCCTTGGTGACACAGCTGTGTAATCTCTTTTGCCACAAACCCTGTACAGGGATTTTCAGCGCTGGTCCATGGAGCAAAGCTGGGAGCATGCGATAAACAGTCAGTGTGGTGCCCCACATTGGGAGGAGTAAATATTGTCACACATGGTTGGCTAAGTACCTCAGGACCGGGGCAGTGAAGGGGGTGAGGGCCATGGGTGAGTGTGGCCGGAGAAGAAGGGGAGCGGGCACGGCTGGGGGTGGGGATTAGCAGCAGGGATGCATGGCAAGGATCAATGGCCAGGATCGGCAGCGGGGATCAGTGGTGATGATCAATAGTGAGGATCACTGGCAGGGATCCGCTGTGAGGATCAGCGACAAGGATAATCTGCAAGGATCGGCAGCGAGAATCAGCGGCGGGAATCTGTGGTGTGGATTGGTGGTGGAGATCAATGGCAGGGATCAGCTGTGAGGATCAACGACAAGGATTAGTGGGGGGGATTGGCAGCAGGGATCAGTGCTGGGGATTAGTGGCAGGGATCCATGTCGAGGATCAACGGTGAGAATTGGCGGCAGGGATCGACAGCGTGGATCGTGGTGGGGATCAGTGGTGGGAATCAACAACAAGGATCAGTGGTAAGGATCAACAGCAGGGATCATTGATGAGGAACGACAGCGGGAATTGGCAGCGAGGATCAATGGTGCTGATCAGTGATGAGGAATGGCAGTGGGGATCAATGGTGAGGAATGGCGGCGGGGATCAGTGGTGGGGATCGGCAACGGGGATCAGCGGCAGGGATCAGTGGTGGGGATCAGTGGCGGGCCTCTCTGGGGAACAGGCAGCTCCTTCCTTGTGTACGGAGTCAGAGAGACCCAAACTGGAGGTGGAACTGAAGTCTATGATCTGTTGCACTTTGTGGCATGTGAAGAGCACTATAAACCTGCTCCTTCTGAATACCAATCAGAGCCACAGGAGCAAAGGGAAATGATGCAATCTTGGCTGGGTTCTAAATTTCTTTCGGAATAAGTAAAGTATCTCCTATCTATCTATCTGTCTGTCTGTCTGTCTATCTATCATGTGTTTTTATGCTCATTAGGGAATAATGAAGTCGTTCTGTAAGCTGCTCAGTTGGCCCTCCTGAAATGGTTCCTCCTCCCAACAGTGCCTTCTCTCTGAGACACGGATACTAGCTTTCATATGTAATAAAATGAGGTGGTGGTGCATACAGGCGCCACCCCCAAATGTGCCCCTCCCCCTGCAGGATTCACACTGTGATGCCTTTTCTTTTCTGTGAACCTAATTTCAAGATTTGAATACATTATTTCCATGACACAGGGGTCGAGACGCTTGGAAAGGCCCATGCCTTCTGATGCCTGTACGCTTTTATTCAAACTGTAGTGTGACAGCCAACAACACAGGCATTCATTTCGTTGTCAAGTTATCACAATTAACCCCTGTTAGAATAATAATAGCATTGTCTAATAACAATAGCATTGTCTTAATGGTTTATTTTAGATAATACATTTTGAAAATGAAACAAAAAATTAATCATGTAATATAGGACAGACTCTCTTCTCGATCTGAGCACACGGCATTGTATAGAACCAGCTTTTTTTGTACAAAGAATACAACCTTAAATTACTTAACATGCAGCAAACAAAATACTGGCTGCATAAGGGTAAGAACAGCCTTCCGGCTGAGTACAAAACAATAAAAGACCAACGGAGCTGTAGGGTCGCTGGAAACAGAGACTAAACTGAATTAAACGCCCAGCAGAAACATTACAATAGGTTATATACCATTACCACTGACAAGGAGCTTCCATCTGCAGTATCCAGTGCGTAATTATAATGTTTTGAAAATTCTGGATGGCCAAACTCAGACTGTCAATGGTCATTACTTCCTGCTGGGTCACCTTCAGCACATAGCTGAAGGTCGAGACAGCCAATGGAATGAGGACCGCTGCAATTTCAGGAGAACATCAATGGGGTCCCTCCGCTGCCACCACACAGATGACATCATCACTTGCTGCTCCTGAATGGGCCGCTGATTGCATAGGAAGTGCCCCTCTTGTGTTGGCACTGTGAAATATATCATTAGCTCAGTAACGTGGTACTCAGGACAAGTACCAGGCATCGCCTGCTGTTTTAGTCACGTAATTAGCATTAGCCATAGCGCCACTGCTGTTAGCTACAAATAAGCCCCACCATCGTGCTTTGCCGGGCTACTCTTATTCCTCTGTAATTTCTGAAAGGGACTGAAAGTCATTTCAAACCTTAGCACTCCATCTATACTAGGTCACCAAACTACATCCCAGCAGCTAGGAGAGATCGCTCCTTTTTTGAACATTATTTTATAATGTAATACGGCAACTTGTTTTTACAGTTTGTAATTAAATAGCACCTTGTCGGTGGTTGGCAAGCAGTGGACATGGATTTCTTACCTATTTTTTTAAGTCATTATTACCATAAATTAGACTTTTTCCACATTGTACCACAATATTCTAATTGCCAGAGAGGTTCCTCTAAATGGGTTCTGTGCTAAAATGTAATATTACATCAGCGGAATGGAGAGTCCTACACAGAAACTTGTTCTAGTCTCCTTCACTAAATGATTGGGATGTGTGACACATGGTGACAGGGAAATTGTCCCCGGCTGTGTGACAAGTGGAAAGGGGCTGGATGATTAAAGGAGGGGGCGAGATAAGCAGACCTCTCTTATAGGACATACAAGAAGCAAATGAATGTGGCACTATCACAGCGCCGCGCCGCCGCCTTCCCTCAGTCTCTCTCTGCTTCCCAGTCTGCTTAAAAGTGTCCCGGCAGTCAGCAAGTGCTGTAAGTCCTTAGGAGCCCAGTCAAATTGCACCCTTTATGAAACATTTTAATCTGTGGTCCTTTTTCTCATTATCGGCATTTTGGCTGGAGATCACAGGAGGAAGTAGTTACGTCGTCCTTGGCAACAGAGAGGCACGCCTTGTGCTGTAATTTCTCGATCACAGTTCAATGGTTGCTCAGTCTGGCAGCCCTGCCCCCTGCTGGCTATGTCGGATGCTGCAGAATTGCCCTGCAGTTGTTTTTAGAGAAGCGCAGACACACAGTCGGGTTCGTAAGCTGGCACAAGTTGGCATATCACTGCACCCATGGTCTGCTTCTCAAGCCGTGTGCCTTCGCTGATTATGGTTCTCATGGAAGATGGGCTTATATGAGCATAAACCTTTGGAGTTGGGGCTTCAAATCTTATCCTCACTGTGTGTGTGTGTGTGTGTGTGTGTGTTTGTGTGGAGGGGGGGGTTGCATGTTCTCCCCATGGGGGACAAAGGAACTGAGGGTATATGACCTGGCATCTTTAAACTGCCTGTGGCGTGTGTGAGCTGTGATGGACGGTCACACCATCCTGGGTGCAACCCAAGGTGATGGATGGATGGATGGATGGATGACCGGGAAGCGTGATGCATTAGACTTTCTGGACTGTCAGGTCCCAGCTTGAATGACAGTGTTTGAGTACTATGTGGGCATCAATATTTATCGATTTATTTGATAAGCAGTTTGAACCGTGCAGTTAATGCTATATTTTACTACAGGAACCACTCACACCCAGTTCTGGAAAATGTTTTTTTTAATATTAATATTAATAAAGAGACAAATTTGTATCTCCAGAGACAGGTCACTCAGGATGCCCAACCAGCTTGTTTTGAGCACTGGGTTTCCCCGTATCTAGTGCGGATATCGTATACTGGTAGAACGTTCTTAAGCGGGATGTAAGCATACCTTAACAGCTTCAGTATACTGTATTATATGATTATAATGGTTGATGATTATATGTGTAATGATTCTACTGTAATAAAGGTGACCTAAATTGAATCTAGAAAGTTAATTAATGAAACGTGTGATTGTGCAAAATAATCCAGACTGGGGGTCAGTGGTACTGAGGAATGGCACCTCCATGTCAGTTTATTTTCATCACTGATATCATCATCACTGTGGTTAGCACTGCTGCCTCACACCTCTGGGCCCTGGGTTTAAGTCCCTCCCCCCCCCATGCCCTTGTCTAGTGTGATGCAGTGTCCAGGTTTCACCACAAGATGGCGCAGATTACCTGCGTGTTTCTATGTCAAGCAGCCTGCAGGCTATTATCGGGCTGATGGGGTGACACGTTGGTTCTGTGTATGTTGAAGTTTCAAGAATTTGCCACATCACCCATAATTTCTGTTAATGATTAATTTCCCTGAGAAATACGCCTCCTCAGAATGAATTTAAAGCCACATTTATTCATATTGTTAGAAACATTGTGCTGTTTAATATGCCCCACCACGCATAATGCCAAATTACGCACTCCCACCCACAGGGCCCGGGTCTGGGCCGTGGTGGGCCTGCTGTTTAGCCTGCAGACGTCCAACATGTGATCTGGGCAATGGGGTAATACCATATTCCACCAGAGGGAGGCAGCAACGTAGCACTAGGAAGACATGCACACGAAAAGGCACCAAACTCCAAAAATGTCTCTGAAATAAGATGTGGCCCCCTTGGCACCTGTCGTGAAATGAAAGCACCCATGCGGACTCGTGCCAGGGTGCTATTATATGCCCTACAGTACCGTGCAATTGCCATGGACAGCAATATGCGCAGTAAAATTATTTTTAAGTGGGGCTTTGGAAAAGAGTTTGAAGTACATTTTTCTAGTTGCCGAATTGCCTTTGGGTGAATTGGCCTTTCATGTGGGAGCTTCACAGCGGTAAAAACCAGCTCAGTATCTCTCAACATGTGCATGCAGTCTTTTCTATGCTGAAATAATGAACATTTTCAAGCTGATTTATGCAGTTTTTCGTTTACCTTGCATTACTGGGGGGACGGGGATGGAAGTGTGGTGTTTTGCGTGTGGAAGCTCCGTGGGGCAGCTGGTATGCGTGGAGCACCGACACTAAACTGACGATCGGCGAGGCGAGGAGGGCCACCCTCGGAAGGCGGCTCGCCACTGGCCTCTAGGGAGCTTTGGAGGCGGTGAGGGCCACCCTAGGAAGGCGGCTCATCACTGGCCTCTAGGGAGCTTTGGAGGTGGTGAGGGTGCTGGTCCTCAACTTCAGGGCTGCTTGTGCTTTCAGACGTTTACACAAGAAATCTCACTGCAAATCTATATTATTCCATTATAATCCTAAAATTAGCTACATCAGAACTGTTGGGGTAGTTTGCAAACCCTATACAGACTATTTCCAAGGTAATAAATCTGTTACATACATGTAAATGTGTGTACATGTGTGTGCGGACTTAACTCGAATTCTCACACCAGCCAGCTGATCAAAGTTGTCAACCCTCAACATTAAAGTGAGTTCAGTCCGGCCTCCACGTCGCTTCCCCGTTCTCTGTGCAGCACTGGTGGGAATTAGATGATTATTGCTGCTGTCTGTGTCATAAACCTTCTTCCCAATCAATTAATGCCACCCAGCGGCGTAGCGGGTGGCTACAGCTTTTGGGGCTTTAGTGACATTTGCAAACTCCATAACTCGAAACTTTATTGCCACAAGTTTGGTTCTGTAGTAACTCCTTCACTTGCTTCATATATTCATATGATGTGGTTATATTTGAGTATATTATCTTTTCTACATTTTGTTTTAAAAACTGCAATATCATCTCCACTGGACCCCATCTTGGCTGCACCCCCGCCTGACGCCTGTGCTGCCTGGAATAGGCTATAAAGCGTGTCCAGTGCTCCTCAGTCCAATCCAGAGAGACCCATGACAATCCAAGACCTGCTCTGGGTTCTGTTTTCCCTAGAACACAGGTTATGAACTCATGTGATGAACCAGCTCTAATATATGCATAGAAATATCTTTGTTTAGTCTTTCTTTCACGGGTCATTCCAGTCCCCCTGGCTCAGTCTTCATTAACCACCACCAAACTGAAATGTTACCTGGTTGGATCTGCATTCTCTCCCATCAAATCTCACATGGCTGTATGTCTATATATACAGTGCAGTGCAGTGCAGTCCCCCAGATCATGTTTTAAAAAAGGTTCTCAGTCCTTTTGCTTCTGTTCAGTTCTTTCTCTCGCCTTTTTTAACAAAAGGCTGCTCTGAAAGGTTTTGCCTTACAGCTAAAATATCTGTGAACCAAGCTGACCGTAATTTAAGGCGGCAGGTGAATTCAGACACATGCAGACACTCTCTAAGCCCGGACAACAGCGTTCTATTCTCTCTTCAGTCTCAATAGGAAAGGGAGCAATTTTTCCTTTCATCCAGTGATCCTTTTCTGTTTTTCCTTAGAGGCTGGTCTGTTCTCCTGTGTCGGGGTGCAGCGGCTGCTTTCAGAGAATCAAAATGGCCCTTTGTGCAAAGAGTGCAGCAGTTTGCTGAAATCGCCCACCAGTGTAGCGGCTAAGTTAAACGCCGTCTGTCTTTTTCATCAGTATCGACCCAAAGCCAGTGTGACGGCAATAAACCATCTGCCCGGGCTATAAGCATGTGGGGGCTCGGCGAGCCCGATTGGTCAAGAGGAAAGGCCAGCTGATTGGCCGGGAATGAAGCTCTCCCCCACACCGGGGGCCGAGGAGGTGAGTGGGCTGAATGACGGCAAAGAAGCATTTGGCTCCTGCCTTGTTGGAATGTTCAGGGCCCCCCCAAAGAGGTCCGTCCCTCCCTCGGAGGAGACAGACATGAAGCGTGTCTGTGGGGCCCCCTTAGGCCAGGCAGGGTGCTGCTGCGGCCAGTGGGGGGGGGTCACCTGTCACTATGGCCCATTCTGCTGGCTCTAATACCCCCACTGTCATTCAGCACAACCCCCTAGGCACAGACCTGCCCACTGGGATTTGCGCTGGAAAGCTGGCCAGGGACTTGTGTTCTCTGTCCACTGGGAATATGGGAAGGCTCCCCAGAGGAACACCCAAGGGAGGAGGTGCAGCAGGGGGAGGGGTAGTGTCTTGTACTAAGGGGCAGCATTATGGGGTTTCCACCAAATTTGTCCTGGGGTGGAGTGAATTCTCAAAGGATGCTGGGTAAACTCTTTGTATCGAATAGATATATGGCTGTAATTCAATTTTAGGTCACAAGACCATTATCATTATGTCATAAGACCATTATCATGAGTGCATGGAATAGAAACAGAAAAAATGTATTTGCTATTCTGCTCAATAATTTACCTAAAACTGGCAATTTAAAAGTTATGTGCCTGCTACCGAAAAACCTTGCTTAGTGATTTAAAAAAGTTTGCATCCACGTAGGTGGTACAGATGAATGTCAGGATTGCAGAAATGAATCACGGCGCGGCTGGGTCTGCTAATGGCCAGAGGGCCCGTGTCCTCCGTGACACGGTGTTGGCGGTCGGCTCGGCGGTCTTTGCCAGGGCACCGTGTTGGCGGGCGGCTAGGGTCTCACGCATCGTGGTATTTGTGGGTGCTTACAAGTGCGTTTCCACAGCACTTACTGAGCATGCAGAAACCAGGAACCTTGAGAAATGTAAACAAAAGTTGCTGTTAGATACTCACTTTTGGGTATTAACTGCTGGGACTTGATGTTTGTATCTCTTTAAATCCGGAAAGAGCCAAGAGAGGCTCAGCGAATGGATGCAGCCTGCAGCCTCAGTACGCTCCGAAACTGACAGGATTTCAGACGTTTTTTCCTGAAACTAGGTAGCAATATTTGAAATTCTATTTTGTTTAGCATTTTGTGGGAGCTTTGAAGGATTATCCTTCAATGTATTGCGATTTAATTAAACTTAAAGCGAATAATTTTGGAATCTGAGGGCAACACACGGGTTTAATCATCTAGCGGCTTGTTCATGAGGAGTTCTGCCTGTGCCAGGCTTCTGTTGTCATGGCAACATCTGCAGGAAAAACTAGCCGCCACTAGTCAGGTCTTGTTTAAAATTCTGCTTATAGTTTAGCAAATCAGTTGCATCAGCAATGTTTTGGTACGTTACACAACTGTCTCATATGTTACTTTGAAGTTGAAGAACTTTATAGTGATTATTTATGGTGATTGTCATCCAGGTATGGTTTTGGGATTATGTAAATTCATTCAGTTGTGAACTGTAAAACTTAAATCATGGAAATATTTTGATTGCATTCACAATTTTGTATAAAATTGAGCTTGCCCTCGTGGTAAGTGAAAAAATGTGGACATTTGATCTCTACAATGCAATATATACATACAATGTAATATATACACACACACATACACACACATACACACACACACACACACAAGTGTATGGACATATAAAAACCTGAAATGTGTGTGTGTGTGTGGGTTGTAATAAATATATTGTGGGGACCAGATTTCCCCACAATGTGATAAAAAAAAAAACCTGTTATTTCAAAGGGGAAAATTCAACTTTATAAAAATCTGTGACTGCAATCAAAAAACTAAAAGTGCCAAAAGTCTTGTATTTTGTTTGGTTACTTATAGTTAAGTTTAGGGCTGAGTGGGGGGTAAAGTTGTCATTGTTGGGATTAGGGTTTTTCCCATAGAAATTAATTGAGAGTCCCCACAAAGATATGAATACAAATGTGTGTGTGCGTGTGTGTGTATATGTATGTATGTGTGTGTTTATGTATGTATGTGTGTTTATGTATTTATGTGTGTGTATGTATGTATGTGTGTGTTTATGTATGTATGTGTGTTTATGTATTTATGTGTGTGTATGTATGTATGTGTGTGTGTGTGTGTGTATATGTATGTATGTGTGTGTGTGTATATGTATGTATGTATGTATGTGTGTGTATGTATGTATGTGTGTGTGTATATATGTATGTATGTGTGTGTATGTATGTATGTATGTATGTGTGTGTGTATATGTATGTATGTATGTGTGTGTGTATATGTATGTATGTGTGTGTGTGTGTGTGTGTGCGCGTGTGCCTCAGGCATTCATTTTAAACTGTGGATCATTAAGTGCTCATAAACCACTGGAGTTCACTGGGTAAATGTCAGATGTCAGAGGGCTAAGCTGCATTTTTAAGCCGCCTTTGGGGACGTGTTTCATGTGTCATGATATCCATAGGAGGCTTCCCTGAAAACAGCTCAGAGACTCATGCTGCGGAAGATGGACCCCTGCTGGGGAAGGAGACAGCCACCTTACTCCCAGGCCAGTATGGAGGTCTGGGGTGATCGGTTTCTACCACCCAGACAGGCCGGCTTAGCTAAGCGTAGGTAATGATGTCTTATCGCTGCTCTGGTGTACATGTTTGTGGTAGTGCAGTTATGCAATCGGCCGCTGTACCCTTGTTGGGTTTTTTTTCACTGTCGTGTTTATAGACAAGTTTTATCGCTTGCCCTGTGATGGACTGGCATCCAGTCTCGACTATTGGCCTGTACCTCAACCCTGTGCTGCTTGGGACAGACTCCAGTCCCTGACCGGGTTTGGATGGGAGGATGGGAGGATGGATGGATGGATGGATGGCCAGATCATGTATCCCTGACTTGTATAACTTTGAGTTTGTATACTGCATTGATTTGTACCAGTATAAGTATATTAAATTCAAGTTAAGTGCCCTTCTTGGTGCTCAGTTAAGGGATCATCCTGAAATTTCAATGGGCAGTTTATGAGATAAACCAGGAGACTGTAACCAAGATCCACAGAATATGATTTATATAGCTGAAGCAAATAAGAACATATACAAGGCTGTGATCGGACTGGGACCGTTTGGTGACGATCCAGAATGCTATACACTCACCTAAAGGATTATTAGGAACACCTGTTCAATTTCTCATTAATGCAATTATCTAAGCAACCAATCA
>JAODKC010000130.1:15112904-15127269 GCA_026777985.1 Mormyrops attenuatus
GTTCTGAAGGCGAAAGGGGGTCAAACACCGTATTAGTATGGTGTTCCTAATAATCCTTTAGGTGAGTGTATATTACCTGCTTTCATAACATGAGGCAGATAGAAACTGAAAACATAAATAAATAAATTACCAAAAATATAAATTTCCTTATACGAACGCCGAATCTTAAATGATCCTTATCGGAGATAGAGGAAATCGGAAATTGCGGCACTGATGTCACGCTTTTTCGTTGTTTAACATGCACTCGGTTGGTCGTGGCGTTTTAACACAATAGAATTTCAAAAAATTACATCATGAGTAATGATTGCAGCTGTGCGCCTGTGATTTAGGAATACTGTTAGTGTCTGGCATTTTTGTGAGGCTAATTTTAAAGCAGCTTTGCCTGTGTGTTTCTGAAATTGTTTAAAGTGCCTTGTTTCCCCCGAAAAACAATAGGATAAATAAATGTGACGTCCCTCCGAAAAAACTATTTCACTGCATGAAAAATATCGATATAGTATCTTGTAAAATAACATAAAAAATTAAATGGCAACCCTTTTATGTAAAGTATATGATCCCTAAATGAATAGAAACAGTGAACACAAACGTAGGCTACAATGCCTTGATTAGGAAAAATGACGATGGCGAGGAAACAGCCTTTGAAGATAACAACATAATTTGTGTTTAGATTATTTTGCATATAAAGATGTTTGAGGTTGTTGTTTTGAAACAACTTGATATCGGCCTATTCTGAGAGCTGCTGCTGTTGTGCAGGAATAACAGCAGCAGTTCTGCATTTGGTTCAGAGAATAGAGGATCTCTTTGTTTTTCGTTGTTAGACAAAAAAGCCGATGATCATGATGCCTTCAGAGACACCGCGCAGACATTAAGCCGGGGAGATCAGGGCTGTAAAGTGCAGCTTCGCCGTCACACCGCCTCCTGCAGGATTATCTCATTATCGCGGGTGGGATCCCTTTGCTCCCCTTGCTAAACTGACACTAACTTTTTTCCCTCTGATCTCATTTTCAATTAGTGCAAATCCCAGAGCTCAGTCTCGCAGTGCCGCCACCAGTAGCGGCACCAGTAGCGGCTTGGGGGGCGACGGCGCGCGGCGGACGGTACCCCAGCGCCACGCGCCACGCCCCCTTTCGGCGGGGGTCTGCCTCTCAAACCCTTTCGGAGCTGATCCCTGCCTATCCGCCTTCACTGTGCGAGTGGGGGCCACTCCGCGCCGTCTGTCCGCGGGATTTTCCCGGACACCCCCGTTTCTCTCTCTCCCCACTTGTTAGCATGAATGAGCTGACGAGCTGCTGCCCCCGCCTGCCGCTGCCGGATTGTGTTTCCTGCTTTTAAATGTGTATGGTCATATTTGCTCCGGTAAGTTTAAAATTTCTAAGAAATGTATTACTATTTAAAAAATATCCCGTATATCCCGTATATAGTGCAGACATCACCTTCACCAATAAGCAGTTTAAGCAAGTTTTCACCCTGTCTGATGCGAGCTTCATCTTAAGTTTTTTTAGGTCATTTAGGATTTGTTGAGTAACTTCTTTGTTATCGATGCGTATTTTATTCTGTGCAATTCAACGATTGTGCAAGTTTTTAAAAAATGTATAATACAAATGTTGTATAATACTTAAATTTCCTCTTTTGCGAAGGCTGTTCTGCGTAGCATACTGTATTCAAGAACGACAGAACCTGTTCACTCACTATATCCTGCAAAGTCTAATCTCTGGCTGAAGGTTTTGCTTCATGTGATGCAGGGCGATTCTTTTGCCATCCGCGAATAATACTTTGTTTACAATCTCTTGAAATTTTCGAGAATCAATATCAATAATTATTCATTCGTGTCCGTAAATATTGATATTGATTCTCGATCAGCGTCTTTTCCGAGGATGTAATATTTCCATCAGCATTGTCTGTTCTCACAAGCATGTTGCCCTCGAGAAATGGCTCTGTTTGATAATAAACTGCATTTTTAATCTCCCGGCTCTTGATATTACATCTTTACACTTGTATGCTAGCACCTGTATGTGTGTGTGGGGGGGACCTGCTCCTTTTCCCGATTTAAATCGCCCCACTATTGAGGTTCAGAGTGCCCCACACGCGGAGTTTACCGAGGGGGACCCACCTGTCCCTCGAAAAGTCTCTGCCTGCCTGCCTGACTGTCTGCCTGACTGCCTGCCTGCCTGATTGTCTGCCTGCCTGCTTGACTGTCTGCCTGCCTGCTTGTCTGCCTGACTGCCTGCCTGCCTGCCTGTCTGCCTGCCTGACTGTCTGTCTGCCTGCCTACCTGCCTGCTTGTCTGCCTGCCTGCCTGCCTGCTTGTCTGACTGTCTGCCTGCCTGCCTGCCTGCTTGCCTGACTGCCTGCCTGTCTGTCTGCCTGCCTGCCTGCTTGTCTGACTGTCTGTCTGCCTGACTGTCTGACTGCCTGTCTGCCTGCATGCCTGCTTGCCTGACTGTCTGCCTGCCTGACTGTCTGTCTGTCTGTCTGTCTGCCTGCTTGCCTGACTTGCCTGCCTGTCTGACTGCCTGCCTGCCTGTCTGCCTGCCTGCTTGTCTGTCAGTCTGCCTGACTGTCTGCCTGCCTGCCTGCTTGCCTGACTGCCTGCCTGACTGTCTGACTGCCTGCCTGTCGTTCGGGGCTCCTTCTTTCCCCTGTAATTAATGATCTTCACTTTTCCTTGCGTGTTGGATTCCCCCTGTAGAACAATTAAGGACAGACGCTTTCTCTTTTCTGATACGACCTGCCTAATCTTTCTGGAAAGTGTTTGTTACTCTCAGTCAGGCAGCACTGGCAGATATCGCAGGACCGAACCATCTGCAGCTGAGAGAGACCCCAAGGTGGTCGGCTTTCCTTGGCCTGGGGTGGGGGGGGTGGGGGGCTGTTACATAACTTCCCCCTGTTTTCCCCTGCTGTGGCTGTGTGAACAGAGCTCCATCACTGTTGTCATGTCAGTGTAATGCTTGATGCCCCCTGTCATCATTTGCTGATCAGATGCTGTGATGTCGGCACCCGGCACCCGTGCCTGGATGCGGCCGCCTGTTACAGATCTGGCCTCTAGCCATGCATGGGATTAATAGCATCTTTTACAGTTTTTCTCGATTGTTTTGAAGCATTTCTCAAATGACAACTAACATTTGCACAACAACTAGTGTAATCCCCACTCCATAATGTCACTTCTGCACAGCAGAACAGCATTTCTCATTGCTTCACACAAATTTCCAAATGTCTTAGTGCATATATGCTGATGGTTTTGTACAATTGTCATCATTTGGCACAATTTTCAGTTGCTTCAGTTTTGTTGGTCAAAAATAGATTACGTAGTTTCCCATTGTAATAATTTTACTTCCAAAGCTATATAAGTATGTGATCATCGTGTTAGTCACCGCAAACAAACCAAAATGATTAAAAAATAAATATCATAAATTGTAGTGATTCAGCATCGTTGTGTTTTTGGTTCCCGCAGTGTATCACTTTGTTACCATTTAGTTTTTCTTGTATTGCCATGTTACTGTTTTTTGTGTTATACAATACTGCTGTGTGACTTTTTTGTTTGCTATCGTACTGTGTCTTGAGTTCAGAAGAAGTTACAGGTGCATGTGAGTGCTTCCTCTTACCAGTGAACTTTACATACTGTAATGTCGAGCCTTGCAGTGTTGAAACTGGTGCCTTTGATATGAACAAGTGTCAGTTTGCGAAAGAAAAATAATCAGTCAGAGACAATGAGAAAGTGGGAACCGACTGTCATCGAGAATCGTGGCGCTCAGGAGCAGACTGACACTGGCATACTGACAATATATCTAAGCATTTTGATACATTACATTTTGGAGGCACTGACTAATTCATCGATAAAATTATTTGCTTTCGAAAAATGAATTAATTGTTTTGAGTGAGATATGGCCTGTTGCAGCTAAACCAAGGTGTTGTGCTATATGAATGAATTGTTTTGAGAAATGCTCTTATTGTCTTGAGAATTATGTTTCATGAAATGTGCCAAAACAATCGAGGAAAACGGTAATCTCGGTTCATTGCAGAACGGTAATCACATCATTGCAGAAATCACATTTTTTTGTGATTTTTAAAGATCATTCTTCTGTTTATGTAACTCTAGGGCTTTTGGGGGGCCTAAGATTTCTGATGAATTGCTAACTTTTCTTGTTTTTGTTCTGTGGCTGTGCTCAAAGAGCTGTGATATGGCCTCATCGCCATTATGTATGTTTGGTCTGGATGAATGTTTGACCCGTCCTGTAACAGACCGATGCTTGCGAGCCGCCTGCCCGCAGAAGAGCTCCTCTCTAGCGGCTCTGTGATCATGTCTCCGCGACAGCTAATGGATGGGGCTGACGGGCGTCCCCACCTCCTTCTGACTTTCTCACCTGCCCATGTAGGGTTTCCCCAAGTCATATGCCCAGACCTGTGGACTCTAATGCATTATTATGTTCCCCAGCCACAATTGGGTGTTTTTGCTTATTGCGAGCTGTGCTGGGAGTTGGCAGGAGACCCCACACGGTCTTGTACATTTTGATGTGACCAAACATGTAGGCTTGCTGATGGAGTGCAGGTCTGACATCCAGCTTGCTTTTCCACTGTCCCCAGCACTGCTTGGTCTCACCTTTATATCGCCCAGTGTCTAATTAATCAGCACATATAGACGCCCACTTCCTGTCTTTGAACCTTAGTCAGCTGTCCTCTGTTCCGTGCCATTGTTGCATCCTCTCTGACTTGCTCATCTGACTGTCCTCTGACCTGTTTCTGCTTTCTGACTCCGATTGTGACTCCTGTTTGGCACCTTGTCTACCTGCTAGGATAATTTCCTGAGATCGTGGGTTGTCTCATTAGACACCTTGCTTGTTTGTGGATAATTCCCAGGTCACTGATCTGCTGAAGAGGATGGCTTTAACATCTTAAGCCAGCTGTAGGCATCCTTCCATATTTCACTTGGGATTATATTATTTCGTGCCTGTTTTCCCTCACTCTCTATAAATATATGCTTAAATTGTGAAGGTCTTTGTGAAGGTAATTGGTCACACAGCAGTTTCATTTGTGTTTCTAAATGAAGTCATAGTTCTCTTAGTGCCAATTAATGGTGTGTTATGTTTCAGCCAGCAAATATGCCATTTGTCATGTAAAGGAAGGGGACGGATTATTTCCTAGCACAGTGATAGCTGAGTCTGGCAGGAGAATTAAAAGAATGATTTCAAGACAGACAGTTTAAGTTTAGTGTGCATTTCAAACTTCTAGGTTGTTCCACAGCCTGCAGATATATTATGCTTTTTCAAAAAGAGTATACCCTAAACTTTTTCCAGTATGAACCAATTGATGTGGTGTCTTCGGTTTGTCATGCTCAGTTATAAACGATATTGATACAGCTACATTATTTTGGGACACAATTCAGGATGGAGACACTAGGAAGTCTGCTGGACTCTGTTTTGGTCTGGCTCAGCCCATTTGTGGGAGTCTTCTGGATTGAAACCAACCACAGTCTGGATGTTTTGCAGAAGTTGAACTTGAAAATAAATGACTAGAAGCTCAATACAATAAATCAGCCATTATATTTATTCAGAATTTGCATTCTGTGTAGAAAATCTGGAAAATAATACAGCGATAATTTTCCTCAGTGCCTGTTATCTTCTTCAGACTAAGCACTCTGTAACAAACAGATTCTATTTGAATAGCAAACATTTTTTTTTGTGGAGATGAATTTTCCATTCTCTTATTTAAGCGCCATAGTGTGTAGTTTATAAGGCCAGTGACTTCTAATGCAAGTTGCCAAATACCAGAGGTGGGTACTCGAGTCACTGACCCGTAATTTGATTTGGTCTCAAGTCACAAAAGTGATGGAAAGACTTGGACTTTACTTGGACTTGAGGGCAGATGACTCGAGACTTGGACCAGACTTGGACCCTATGACTAGAGAAGACTTGAAGTTATAATCCCCCCTCTGAATACATAATGCTAATTTTATTGTTTCAGTGTACATTAATTCTGTGCTGTCTGCGTTTGGCTGGATGCCAAGGTCTCCTGAGAGAGTTTGTTGGAAAGAGACATCATCCCGGCATATACACGGACATAAAAACTGTGTGATGGCAACCGTGACAGAGTGGAGACTATGAAGGACTTGACCTACGACATACTGTGGGGGGGTTTTGCTGCAGCAAGTTTTAATCACGAAAGGTAAAGAAAACTGACAGGTAGGGACTCAAGTTACATGAGTCACAACTCAACTCACAAATTTGATGACCTGCAACTCGACACCAAAAATAATGGAAAGACTTGGACTTGACTTGGACTTGAGGGCATATGACTTGAGACTCGAATTGGACTTGCAATGTTTTGAATCAAGACTTGACTTGGATGCATCAAGGAGTGACTTGTTCCCGTCCCTGCCAAATATAGTTCTGATCTGATCCATTCTTCTTCTGACATCTTATCTGGTACATGGATATGGGGAATCCTGGATCCTATCCCAGGCTGCCCTAGGGCGCAGGGCCGGAGACAGCCGCTGTGTAAAAACTAAAATGAATGTTTTGAATAGTTTATACTATGTGAGTAGGTGTGATTTTTACCATGGTGGCAGTTTTGTTCAAGAGGGGATCCACAGAATTTTCTTGGAGTTTACATGTGTGCAGTGGTCTGAGACCGATTTTGGTTTAAAGAATGAATGACAGATGTTCTTGAGATTTTAGAGAATGACAGCGCTCCCTAATCATGGAATCTGATGGATTGGTCAGGGTTGGAGGGACATAAAAATGGATTGATGGTGACGTTGTAATATTGCTTCTAATTTTGACCCCAGTGTCTCATTCATATCCCTGCTGCAGCTGAGCAGAAACCTGACTTTGGGTCTCATACAATTTGAGACGTGTTGCACTCACACTCGCCCAGGGCGGCCCTCTGGACCGCAAACCGCTTTGGTCTGTGATAGAGAAGCGGCTTTCCCAGAAAGTGGACACTAACAGCCGGGAAGTGCAGCCTTGACTCGTGTCCGTTTCTGTTCTCAGCTCTTCGCCATTTTTGCCTTCGCAACATGTGGCGGATATTCCGGCCAGCTGCGGGTTAGCGTGGACTGTGTCAACAAGACGGACAGCAACCTCAGCATCGGCATCAACTTCGCCTACCCCTTCAGGTATGGGCGACAGCCCGCTCGTCCCGCCCCCTCTGGGGGAGAGGCTGGCTTGACCTGCCTTACATCTGTTTCATAGTAGATAAATACGCTCCCAAAGACCAGTCCTCTTCCAAGACATATAAACTTCAAAAAACTCATCAATACTGCATTTTCTTTAATGTGAAATTCGTCTATTAAGCAATATTATGTAATGCTGCTGTGCCCTGCCCTTCACCTCTACCACCAACCGATTTAAAGATTACGGGGCATTGCATCACTTTCCTAAGCAAAGATTCGGCGTCAGTACATGGGTATGAGACATATTTATTTTTTATGGTTTACTATAGATACAGTAAAATTCAAAATATGTTAATGGGGCAACAGAATGCCTCACACCTTAAGGGCTCAGGGTTTGAGGCCCCTGTCCATTCTGTGTGTGGCCTTTGCATGTGCTTCCCATGTCGACTTCCCATGAGTTTGTGTCCCCCCTCCGTTATGTCTGTGTGAATTTTTTATCTGCTCCTCATCTGTTGAGGATGTTACCCCACAGTCCAAATACATGTAGGTTAATCTGTGTCTCTTATTGCATGTAGTGTGTAATTGCGCACACATGTGTGTGCCTGGCGATGAACTGGCATCCCGTCCAGGGTGTACTCCAGCCCTGTGCCCCGGGATGGACTGGGATCCTGACCGAGACATGAGATTGAATGATGAATGCATGGAAAAATTATGTAAAATGAGTAATAGCATAAATGTTAATATAAGACAGACAGATACATACATACATACATGCATACATACTTCATTGATTCCTGTGGGAAAATGAATGTGCAGACGGGAAGCCCAACACCACAATCAGAGAGAGAAGACTGTGCCAAGGGAGTACAGTGACAGTACACACTCAGCACAAGTGCAATTCCTTTAAATCAACAAAAATGTCAGTCAGCAGTTACACAAAATATGTGGGAGTATTAGCACATTACCTACAGCACACACACACACACCCAGACACAGATACACACACCCAGACACAGATACACACACACACACACACACCCAGACACAGATACACACACAGACATACACCCAGACACAGATACACACACACACATGCACGCCGACACACACAGGCCTTCTGATGTTACACAGTATGCGTCTCTTTGTCCCTTTGAAGCTGTTTCGTGGTGTTTCACCGTAAACAGGACTGAGCACCCTTAGATAATACGAGACTCCTGAGATCAGACAGCAGCAGGCACAGCCCATCTTTACACACACATTTATATAGGAGAGACTTTTTTGCAAAGCGACATGCCTTTTTCAGATGCACGGTCAGCTGGTCCCTGGAGTGACTGGGGTTAAGGGCCTTGTTGATGATGTCACTCTGCCTACTGCATAATTCACACACTTCTCATTTGAGGAGGGGGCAACAATTTGTTTCTCTGTTTATAGAATAAGAAATCTTCAGTCACCCACAAAAATATTGATAATTGCATGCATGCATCCTGAGATGGACTCCATGCTCTTCCTGCACTGGGTTGTGGGTGAGTGGATGGATAGATGGATGGATGGATAGATAGATAGATGGCCGGTATCAGTTTGACATCCATACACAAATTTGCTTGTCATCATTTTTTGAACTGGATAAATAACTTATGTTCATCCTGTTTATTTTGGTGTCTTTATCAAAATAGTTTTTTTTTCCAAGAAAGCTGGTTAAAATGAAAATGAAAATTATTACAGTTTGTATGAAAACAACAGATAGGAATGTGTCTTGCTGTCATTTGAGACACACACACAGGTTTGTAAGTATATCTTTGTGGGGACTCTCCATTTATTTCTATGGGAGAAATGCTAATGCTAACTATGACAATCATAACCCCTACCCAACCCTAACCTTAACCATAAGTAACCAAGCAAAATACGAGACTTTTGCCATTTGTGTTTTGATTGCATTCACAGATCTTCACCTCAAAATAACAGGTTTTTAACACGTTGTGGGGAACATTTGGTCCCCACAATGCAATATAAACATAATACACACACACACACAACATGCACACACTGCCCCTCCCAAAATGAGTGGGGGCTGATCTTGACAGAGTAGGGCTTGCAGGTTCGAATCCCTGACTAGCAAGGCACCACTGAGGTACCCTGAGCAAGGTACCGCCCCCAAGCACCGCTCCCCGGACGCTGAATTAGATGCCCCCTGCTATGTCACAATGTCACATATGGGTTAAATGCAGAGAACACATTTCGTTGTTGTGCACTGTGTGCTGTGGTGTGTCAACAATGACAATTAATCACTAAATATATAATCCATAAGCAGACAAAGGCCAGTCTCTTTGTCACCAGGTTAAGTTCCTCTCTGTCTAAGTGGGTCCACATCCCCTGCACTATGAGCTAATCTGTAATACTGACTTTGCAGCGCATGCTTGACAGGTCTGGCCCACAATGCATCTCACACTCCGTTTGCCGGGTCTTTGCTGCTGTTGGGCATAAGATGGACAGATTATGGGATCAGTGGAATCAGGCAGATCCCAAAAGCTGGGAGCTAGAAAAAGAATATTGACTTACATAATAACTTCTGGCTGGCTGTCCAGGTTGGCTGATTAACTGCAGTTTTTTCTGTGTTTTTGGTTGGACTGAAGGTTGTACCAAACCTACTTCGATGTCCCCGTGTGTGACGGCAAAACTCGGGAGCGCCTCTTCCTCATTGGGGACTATTCTTCCTCAGCCGAGTTCTTCGTCACTGTCGCTGTCTTTGCCTTCCTATACTCTCTGCTGGCCACGGTGGTCTACATCTTCTACCAGAACAAGTACCGCGAGAACAACAGGGGACCTCTGATTGTAAGTGGAAGCCTCTCGCGTGGGGCCGTCGGTGGTCATGGGGGCTTTTTAGGGTCTGCATGTCTGTCACGCATGAAAATTGGAAGTTGCCCGTGGTTATACTTCTCTGTTCAGAGAAGGCTTCATGAAGCTGGGATGAAGCGACCTTCGGAAGCTTAAATGTGCAGCAGACTCCTGCCCGTCAGTCGCCCCACACCAGGGTCACATGGGTATGACGTCTGAAGAGCAGGTATAAGAGCATTACCTGAACCAGGGGTCGGCGACCTGCGGTCCACGAGGCTCCTGCGGCTCTTTGAGCGCGAGGCTGCGGCCCTTCTCAGGACGATAGACGCATTCACATTTTCATGCCTTAACATATTATAATACTTTCCTGAATATAAATTATTTAATTATGGGTTAATATAATTATTTTTCATTTAGATATCGCTCTAGCTATTTGTGAATGAGGTGGTCCGTCGCACGATTCTGTGATGCCTTAACTGCATAATTTACATCTTCCTCAAAGAAATTCTCTAGCTGAGAGTTTTCTTCAGCGTCTGAGATTGGATGTAGGGCTTCAAACTTAATTGGGATTCCTAATTCTTTTATATACTTTTTGTAGTAAATCGTCACCATGCCTTCCCAGATCTTCGTAAAATTATTATATTTTCTCTGATTTACATATTATAGCTAGCTGCGTTCGGAGCGGCGAGGACATTTTGTGCTGCTCGGTCAGCACAGTTACACACAGTGAAGTGGAGAGTGAAGGGCAGACAACTGCAGAGCCAAACGAGCTTGGGTGAGGGTGAAGACTATCGCTACAGAGCTGAACAGTATTGTGACATTAGTCACCTTTGCGCTGTTATGCGTCCAATGTGCGAGACCCCCCCCCCCCCCCCCCCAATTGCTTTTCTTTATTTTTTGTACTTGAAGTTTTGTTTTCGTGTTAAATGCATATATACTGATATCGCATTAAAAATCGTTTCTCAGACCTTCTAATCTATCCATTGTAAGTCTTGGGTCAGACATTTAGGATAAAATGGCTCTTTCCTTTAAAAAGGTTGCCGGCCTCTGACCTAGACAGATGGTTCTAATCATTCCATCAGGCAGCGGTCCAGAAAAATGACATTTTCACTGAATTTGTTATATTCCTGATAATTAATTATTGCTAATTTGATATTTTCTTAGTTGAATTGTATTATAGAGATTGATAACTAGATTTTAGTGAGATGATAGTCAGGTTTTTCTTAAGGTTCTGCTACGATTTCCCGACAGCACTGTCCCCCGTCGCAGATCTGTATTTATTAATGATTGCCATCCACTCGTGCTTATTCTGCGATGTGGCAGCACATCGACTGACAGTGTATCTCTCTGGCCGTAGCTGAGCCTGGGCTAATCTGGGGGGGGAGGGCTATCATTAAAACAGTCACTCGACTGAAAGGCTGTCCTACCCCTTCGACCCTGTCAGCAGATGTCTGTGACCATGATAACTCAGTCACATTCTGAGTGTGAAGGGCCAGTGGTTATTCTGCGCATCACAGTCAGTCACCAGCACGCCAGCACTGCGCCTGTCACTGCGTTCATGCCTACAGATTTCTTACTGAGCGGTGTTTCTGTACTTCAGCAGGCAATATGACGGTCGGCTCACATATGTCGCCCTTTAGATCCAGAGCACAGCTAAATGTATGGATGCTAAATGCCGCAGTTCAGCCAAATGTGAATTTCCAGGTTCATAACTAAATCATAACTCCCTTGGTGCACTGCGCCTCTGCTGTCAGAGTCAGAGCTAAGTGTCATGTATGAAATATTGTCGCCTGTAGTGTCTTGAGTCTAAAATGGGAGAAAATAAGAGCATTAAGCCCTCATAAAACTTATCATCCTCGGGGAGCAGTACTGGCCTCCTCTCACCCAAAGGCAGGAAAACTTATCGTCCTCAGGGAGCGGTACTGGCCTCCTCTCACCCAAAGGCAGGAAAACTTATCGTCCTCGGGGAGCGGTACTGGCCTCCTCTCACCCAAAGGCAGGCCGACTTATAGTCCTCAGGGAGCAGTACTGGCCTCCTCTCATCCAAAGGCAGGAAAATTTATCATCCTCGGGGAGCGGTATGGCCTCCTCTCACCCAAAGGCAAGCCGACATTGTCCTCGGGGAGCAGTACTGGCCTCCTCTCACCCAAAGGCAGGCCGACATTGTCCTCGGGGAGCGGTACTGGCCTCCTTTCAACCAAAGGCAGGCCAACTTATTGTCCTCGGGGAGCGGTACTGGCTTCCTCTCACCCAAAGGCAGGCCGACTTATCATCCTCAGGGAGCAGTAAAAAATTCCATGGCAAACATCCACTGTATCAATTGCTAAAATCCCTTTCCCACTCCTGGCAGGATTTCATCGTGACTGTGATCTTCTCCTTCATGTGGCTGGTCAGCTCCTCCGCCTGGGCTAAGGGGCTTTCAGATGTCAAGGTGGCAATGGACCCAGACGAGGTCTTGCTGCTGATATCGGCCTGTAAGGTACAGGCTAACAAGTGCAAATCTGTGCATGGCCCCATCTGGTCAGGCCTGAACACCTCTGTGGTGAGTCCCTGTCCAACAAGATCCACCAGCTCCATTTCTGAGGTTTACGTTGCATTTTACCTGAGAGCACATGAGTGTGGCTTACCCAGAATCTTATTAGCATAAGCAACCCAGAATGCTTGTTCTGTCACAAACAAGTCTACAGTTCTTTGGACTGGAGAAACTTTGTAGAAACTTTGTCTCCTCCTCGCAGGTCTTTGGCTTCCTAAACTTCATCCTCTGGGCTGGGAACATCTGGTTTGTCTTCAAGGAGACTGGATGGCACAAGTCAAGCCAGAGGTACCCATCTGACTCCTCGGAGAAGCGTCCCAGTGGTTTTACCCAGCAGCCCTACAACCAAGGCAGCTCTGAGCAGGGCAACTTTAACCAATCAGGGGGCTTCGGCACTAAGGGGGACCTGGGCCAGCAGGTGACTTATGGCCAAGTGTACGACTATGCCACTCATGGGTCCACCTCATTGGCTAATCAGATGTAACCATAGTGATCTAGTCACCCCTTCAGTGCAAGTTCAGTGGCTGGGACTGGTATGTGTGATAAAGAAAAGTGGCTCGTGTGTAGCCTGTTCTGAAGCCTGATGTATGATATATGAGTAGAGGAATAGTTTGGCTTCAGTGGCGGCATTTTGGCGGGTAGCGGGACAGGCAGCGTGTGCCAGCCGTTGACAAGTATTGTACAAAGTCACAGATAGACGCATTCCGTCATTAAAGGTTTCCTCTCGTTTTTTCTACATGTTGTGTTGACCGTGGTTCGCACTCTCCATCGCCAGGTCATGTTGACTCATGGTAGGGCTATGCCACTGACCTTTCAATGGTAAATATTTCTCAAACTGATTTGCACTCTTGTGAAGGATAATGTGGTCATCTGTTTATCTGCTGAGGAATATTATATTGTAATAAGTGCATGACTGTGGTGTTTAAAATGCCTGTTTGTGTAGATTAAAATGAAATTATATTTAGTTTATATATCTGAACAAGTTTTAAATATCTGAAACTTTAAATAATCAATTCAGGCTCATTTTGAAAATGGGCTATGCAAAAATGTTTTCTTTATTGTTAAACTCAGTGTAACTTTTAACCTGATACATATTAATACATATGTATTTAAATATATCTGATCTTAATATTAATGCATTTAAAAGAAATTTTGTCTGGATATTTGTCTATATAACACAAAATACATTTCTGTGGGATTAAAAATTCTGCTGTTGTTATGAAGACCTGTAAGTGAAAATGTTTTCTTTGTTTACGGATCCTTTTGTATGTGTATTCTTACATGAGAAATGTTGTAAAACAAGGCTGTGAAGACAGACTGCGTTTTTCTGTCAAGTTTGCTACCAAGATGTTGTGCAAAATCACAGCAGTGCGGTAGCAGGTGCATACATCTGCACGTCATACAACCTATCCAAGCGTTATGTATTCCCGCCACCTTGTATGCCACTTGCTCCTTGGTGCCCCCTGCTGACAAATTTTATTTGTAATATTTCTAAATCCATTAATTGGGTTTATATGCATTTTAAAAGGTCTGTAATCTCAACAGACATCAAAAGAGAAATTTTAAAGGGACTATTTCTTAACTGTGCTATGTTGTTTCTTGATATTCAAAGCATGTAACTTATTTTGTCTGGGGAAAACGATCGATTTCTGCGTGTTATTAATGTTAAAATGTTAATAATGTGAAATAGTTGGAGTCCATATACTTGTTGTAATCTGTACACGATTACCAAGTGTGAATGGTGTTGTATGTGCATTTGCAGTGGTGCCAATTAAAATGTTGCACAAAACCAAATGTGAGGTCACTCTGTGTCTTCACTGGAGGATGGAACAGACAAGGTCTGGTAGTGGGGATACCCAGTGAGAGTTACATTAACACTGGAGGATGGAACA
>JAODKC010000130.1:15128538-15142467 GCA_026777985.1 Mormyrops attenuatus
ACATCTCTAGGTGTGTGGAGTTTAAGTCAAGGGAGGTGATGCTACGATTATATAACTCCTTGGTAAGACCCCACCTAAATTTCAAGAGGGGAAAGTTATTGCCACTATAATGGCTTGATTGTTAAACATGAATCCCCTAAGCAAGGTCACTGGGCATCTCATTATATGTAAAAACAAATGAATCTTTGGGGTGTAGTTTTCACGACTGTAGTTTTCAAGTGTGCGTGCGTGTGTGTGTGTGAATAGTTTAATTCATGCCCTTGTCCCCGGTAAATGCTCTGCTGTACAAATTGATAAAGTTGTAATTTTCATTAGATAATTACAAAGTAGATACACTTCATTCATAGGGATATTCCCTATGAATCCCTATAGAGGGATTTTCCCTATGAATCCCTATAGAGGGATATTCCTTTGATTAGAGCAGCAAAGGAACATGAAGTGCTCAGATACAAACACAAAAAATACAGAGTGCAAAGACTCAAAGTACGCAGAGTGTATAATGCTGTATAATGTAGCTGTCTCACTGCACAGGGTGTCCCCTGCCTGACTCCTCACTGAACACGGCATCCCCTGCCTGACTCCTACCTGCAGCTGTCTCACTGCACAGGGCATCTCCTGCCTGGCTCCTCACTGAACACGGCATCCCCTGCCTGACTCCTACCTGCAGCTGTCTCACTGCACTGGGCATCTCCTGCCTGGCTCCTCACTGCCCAGGGCATCCCCTGCCTGACTCCTACCTGCAGCTGTCTCACTGCACAGGGTGTCCCCTGCCTGGCTCCCCCCTGCAGCTGATTCAGAAGGAAGGGTATCCCCTGCCTGGTTCTCATTGCAGCTGTCTCACTGGGCAGAGCATCCCCTGCTTGGTTCCTCACTGCAGCTGTCTCACTGCACAGGGTGTCCCCTGCTAGGTTCCTCCCTGCAGCTGTCTAACTGTACAGGGTGTCCCCTGCCTTTCTCCTCCCTGCAGCTGTCTCACTGCCCAGGGCATCCCCTGCCTGGCTCCTCCCTGCAGCTGTCTCACTGCACAGTGCTGCTCAACAAGAGTAGGCTTGGGATGGGGAGATTAAGTCTCACTGTACTTGGTACCTGTACAATGACAATAAACAAGGCATTCTGTTCTATACATGGTGGCCCACAGGACCCACTGGGGGAGGTGCTAGTGTTTGGGTGCAGGCGGTCTTGGGGTGGGCCATTCTATTGGCCTGCCTCTGAGCCTGTTTAATGTACAGTAATGTACTGTTTAAAATACAGGCACTGAGGTCTGTTCCACGAAGCAGGATTTCTTGCTTAGCCGGATAACTTGTCAGATTTAAGGTAGTCTGGGCTAAATGTAAGGGAACGAAAATAAAGTCCATTTAGCCCAGACTACCTTAAATCCAAGCAGTTAAGCTAAACAAGAAATCATCCTTCATGGAATATGTCCCTGGTCTGCTCGTTCAGTAACGCCAGTCAGTGATGTTTGCATATTGGTAGGGGCAGATATCTGTCTGGGGCCAGCCAGGCTATTGTAGCTAGCAGCATGCTACTGCTGCAGGGAAGAACACCCAGCCTAGGCTGGTCACATGACACCGGTCACATGACACCGGTCACAGAGCTTACTGGATGTATCTGCTCGAGGGCCTGACATGTCTCAGCGGCTTAGGGTTCCAAAAGGTCCCTGGTTCAAATCCCATGGTCAGCAGATGGAGACCACCACTGGGCCCTTGCGCAAGGCCCTTAACTGCTGGCGAACCCTCTACTGTGACTCCAATACTTGCTCCGTTTTGCATGTGTGTCTCATGGAGAGCAAGACGGAATTTCCCCATGTGGATGAATGAAGTGTCACTAAAAGTACATTTTGCATCTGTACTGAACAGTTTGACACTTGTAAGCATTAGCTTCTGCTGTGTATAGATTCAGCATATAAATGATATTCCAGGACATTCCTGAGTCTTTGGGTTGTATGTTTGACTCAAAAACTCACCTCACTGCTGTTACCATGGCAATGAGCTGTGGGGTGCCCCCCTCCCATCCCCTCCACACCCAGAAGCTTATTGTGGTAAGCTTTCCCAGCAACCCAATAAGACCTGGAGCCCAGTTTTTACCCCAGTGATGGGAGAATGAAATGGGCCGCCATGTAACTCACTTCAATGGCTGTTTGAAGATACCTCGTTAAAATGTGGCCTTATAACGGATGTATGGAAGTATCCATGCTTTGATGTCGCCCTAACCAGCAGATGACCATGTTTTGGGGCCCAAAATTATTTCCAGGGCATCTAACACTGACACACTGCCATTATTCCTATTAGTTCATATCATGCGACAATACTATTGCATTTTATATGCATTTACTTAATGCAGCAGACATTTCTGTCCAAGTGAAGCAAAAGCACCTTACAAGCAAAAGTGCAGCTCAGCTGAGTTTCCACTAAATGCCGAAGCGCAAGTGCAGACGTCTGCATGCAGTCCAAAAGGTGGAAAAATAAGTGTAATGCTGATATTTTGCTTTTAAATAGGTTAAACGTCAACTCGATGACCTGCGGCTGTGTTTCAGACCGAGGCTGTTAAACTATCCATATCCTATGTAGTGGATAAACAGATTAAATTGTCCTTAATCGTGATCCACTACCTGGTGCTAGAAGGTGAAGAAGTCTGACGCGTTGAAAGATGATAATACGATGATGAATCTCTTCTTGATAAGTAGATTTATTCATATGATATTCTGACACACAATACACTTTGAGCTGAGTTATTTGGTGCGACAGAGCCGCCTTACAGACACCATCACATACGGCTGATATGTTCGATACAACTAGTACGGTCAATGACTGTTTCGCATTACACCTTCACCCCGAGCCGCACAATCTCAGCACCTTTAGTAGCTACCACTACCGCCTCCTACAGGTGGGAATACTCTCAAACAACAACAAGTCACTACATCTCATTACAATACATCTCATTTCAGTTATTACAATAATACATATAACACAATATAAACATTAAATAATATTACTATATTATACATTCCAATATACCATATAGTATGTTATAATATTATATTTAGGAATGGCTCCTACATGCTATAATGCTGATTATACAGACTCTCGCGTCCCTGGCGGGATGGACAGGATGCCTGCGAATGGGGGGCCTGCACAAGGTGACGGGAAGCCTCGGTGCAGGAGCCGTCAAAGCACGGCCATCACAAAGCCCACAGACGAGACGCGTAATTAAAACTTCACAGCGGGAGGGGGGAGCGAGGCACTGCCAGCCATCCGGGACTGGGAGCTGCTCAGCCTGCAATCATTACTGGCTTTTGTGCAGTTTCTAGGATGGTACCTACAGTTGTTTCTTCTTTAAAGCACTGTTGTCAGACGTAGGTGGAAGCTCCTCAGCTTGCAGATCTCATTCGTAGTTCATGATCATGTTCAGTCTATAGAAATGTGTCAGATCTAATCTTGGATTTTTTAAGACACAGAAATACTCAAGTTTGCCTTAAGCCCAAAAAAAGAGTAAACTATTAGCTGCTCAGCTATTTAATATGATACAACATAAAGCACAAAAAATTACGCGTCTTGACTGCAGTTTATGGTCTGCACAATCTGTGGGGAGACAGGCAGTCTAACGTCTGTTCTAATTTGGGAGACATTTGCATCTGTATGTCAAAACCTTGTAACGCAAACAAGCTTCACGCACCGCAGACCGCTGGAGCCTCCGCGAAAGGCACCTCCCATGTGCCGCAGCGCAGCTCCCGATGTGTCAGGGTACGCAGTCGAAGGCGTGTCGCTCATAGCGGACCTCTGCGAACGGGACCTGGGGAACAGCACTCCTCATTGCCAGTCTGCAGTCATCTCAGTGTCGATCTGTGGATTGCGGTCCTGTTATTTATTGTGCAGTGACAGGGAATCTGTCAGGGTCAACACCCCTCTGTCCGAGTCTTTTGTGTCACTGCGCATCCTGTCCTCCCTGTTAAGGTCTTTAGTGTGTTTCTCCTGCTCCCCCAATAGCTGCATGGCTCAATGAGTTAAGCATCTGCTCTCCAAACCCTGTGGTCTTGTATTCAAATCCTCTTTTCTCCATTTTTGTATTTTGTAGATTTGCTTCCATAGTATTCCATTTGTATCAGTTTTTCCTAGTTCCTGTGTTTTGTGATTTGTATTCGGTTTTGGTTCTTTGCTTTGTGCCCGTGGTTGTGTTTTACCTGTCTGTTATTCCCCTAGTGTTAGATTCTGTTTCCTAGTTTACGTTTCATGTTTTAATTCATTAGTTTCACCTGTTGCCGTTTACCAGCTCTTGTTAATTGTTCTCACCTGTCCGGCATTATTCTTGTTATCCCTCTGTATTTAAGTTCTTGTCTTAGTTCAGTTCAGTTCCTTAGTGGGTCATTGTTGTAGGTCTTGTTGTCTGTTAGTTGTGTTGCTTGTTGTCTGTCTGTCCGCTCCTTGTTGCCCTAATCCATTTGAAGTCAGTCATTGTTATCCCCTTTTTAGTTTTGACCCCTCGTGGTCCATTTTGTTTTGTAGTATTCCCTGTGTTTTCAGTTTTGTGAATAACCCGCCGTGTTCCCTGAGCCGCCGGTGGTTCCTCCGCCTTTTTCCCAGCCTGCACCACGCCCTCGCGCCGGAACTGCCAGGGTTCATGACAGAATCTTTATTGTTTCAGCAGAAATATGATTATAGCAGCTATAATATGTCGTCCCTAAAGTGATGTGTGGTCCACAGTAAATGTGTATTTTTAATATTAGTCTAAATCATTTGAAATTACGCAAATTATACAATCTGTACGGCATACAAGAAAGTCCATTTGTAGGAAAAAAAACTAATGAAATTTATCATGAAATAGGATTGCTTTTTCTGCCTCACTGCTGAGTGCTTTTGTTGGACTGAAAATAACTGTACAGGTAACTGATCCTGTTTCCAGAAACTGTTTGTGTGCATCTGCCTCATTCTTGTCCGACTGCAAACTGGTGTCTTTCTGTTACAGTTGATTTGAGGAATAATACTGTATGCACATGGAATTCATGTGCAAATCAAGAATTTCTAGAACAGACCCGACGAAACGCAATACAGAAGGCATTGTCAAAATCTTTAAAATGCCACTTTGTGTTTTTGTTTAAATTTATGTTTAATGTGGTTGATTCCTAACGTCCACTGATCTGAGGCGAGAAGGATGAGTGAGAGGATAAAGGATTAAGTGCTGATGTTTTTGGTGGAGGGTAACTGTGGCCAGCCAGTGTCTGCTGTAGACATGGCCTGCAGTGGACAGATTCCCAATCGCTTGCAGAAAAGACACATCCAAAATGTACATTCCCCCAAAAATGAGGTACTTTAATCTGACCTCAGTGAAATACATACATGTTGCTACATTCTTATATAGTTTTTTTTTTTTTTTTTTTTCTCTTTGGAAAAATGGAAACATTTTTTCTACCTGCTCAAAAAGCCTTTGCATTTATTCAGCCATATTTCTTATCGTCAACTGTCGATCATCGGGGTGATAAGATTTCTGCTGTTAACTTTGTTGTTAGCTAACAGTTGGACCTATTTTAGGCTTACTTCTGGTGACTCATCCCACTGCTTATCTCCTCTCATCTCAGCCTGTGACCTGAGACTGGCAGCAGGTGAGGAATGCTGGCCCAGAATCAGCCCGATCTTCCGTAGCCCCCTGGGGGGTTGGGGTGCGCTGTGATGGGGAGGTGAGGGAAATTAATGTCTCCCGCCCTCCTGCTGAATGCTCCATGTCGGCTGACTGAAAATCCCATTACAGCCATTCGCCTAGAAAGACTAGAGCAGCTTCCGCAAACTCAGGGGTGAAAAGAGATTTAATAAACCCTGTGTTTCTGAAAACACCCCCGACAAATACAGCCATATTGTATTTTGAAATGAAGAGAAATCAGTCGTAGAAGTGTGGCGTTAACATGACCTTAAATGATCGCAACAGAAAAATCCTTCCAACACCCGTATCGCTCCGTCCCTGCTGGTCGTCGAAATCTCCATGACCTTTTCTTTCCAGCTTAAAGCAAATTCCATCAGCAATTGAACTTTAAACCTTAATATTTGTCATTCTGGTATATTTTCCACACTGATATTTTGAGTTGGTACTGATTAAGCTTCTGGACCACTGTTTATTGTGATTCATTATATCAAGCAGGCTTGTGTATTATTTACATGTGTTTGATGTTATTCACAAAAGATTAGTACGGTATAACTGAGTATAGTGATGGATATAGAGAGACATTTGAACATCTGACGGGCAGAGGGAAGCTGCAGAAAGCTCTTTCTCCTCCTGTCTCTTTCTGCTGGCCTACTGAAAACCCTGTCAAAGAAATCGTCAGCATTTCACAGACGGTCGGACTGGACTGGAGACGGGCCGGGCGGGTCTTTCTTTTTGTATGTGAAGAAGATTTTCAATGACTTATCTCCCCATCGAACGCTGCCTAGTTGCCAGATCAAGATATTTCAGTTACTTGTTGGGAAGAAAAGAAAGGAGAAACTCCCTTGACTGCACATAACTGCACCTGCCTGCTTCTTTAGAGAAATGATTCTGTTTTCATCCTGGACTGTGCTGTCTGCTTGTCCTTTTTGATGTTCATCAGGCTTACCTTGTTATTTTAAACACAGATATCCTCTCTGCTGCCCTACAGCTGTCTCATTAGCATCTCTTTCAATATTCAGTGTATTTTCCAGTGTTTTGCATTCAGACCTTGATCAAATTAAACTGCAACTTGCCCTGAAATAAGGCGACTAGGTAATAAGGTTACTAATGCTAACCATTTTGACCATGCTAGATTTGAATTTTAGGCTGATTTGTTGTTGATTATAGCAGCTATTCATACTAAATTGTATTGTCGTTCTAGTTTGAAGCATTTGCAGGAGATTCTGCCTTCATACAGCTGTAGAAATTCCCCTGGAAAGCTGCATGGTTTCACTCTAATTTATTGACAAAAAGACTTAAACTGACCCTCTAACAGCTCCCGCAAACTAATTGTTACTGCTGTAGGGTGGCATCTAACCTGGCGTGATGAGAGTCTGCTTTCTGTCTCAGCGGGTCAAGGTAATCGGTGCAGTGCAATCGGTCCTGTGCTCTTCCCACAGATGGATGATCAGTCAGGTTTCACTGCTCTCCAGTCTGCCATGCAGGATCGCTCACTGTCTTATGGTTCATTAAGGATTCCACCATTACAATAGCATTCTAAATGCCCGCTGAGTGTAGACAGCAGAGATGGATGGCCTCTGAGGCAGATGTAATGGTTTCCAGGAATGATGCTTATCGCTCACCCTGGGGTTCCTGCTTTTTGGTAATGCAGTTTGATGGAGCTCAAACTAGAAGCTTCCTTTAAAAATGGCTGGCATGAGGAAGACACAAAGCATTGCACCATCCATCAGCTATACCACTTTCGAAATTCTAATTCGTTTTATGATGTCAGGGATGACTTCTGGACATTCTCAAGCACACGATATTAACCATTAATGCTTCTGGCGAGTACTTTTCAGTACATAATCGAATATGGATTTCGAGTACCTGACAGTACTTGCATCCCTGTAAGTGCATGTTCAGGGTACTGTTCTGCTCCCACTTGGGGACATCACCATTAAACACCCCAGTCAATAGCAGAGATGGGGACTCAAGTCACTGACTTGTGACTCGCCATGGGCTCAAGTCACAAATTTGATGACTTGTGACTCAACTCTGTAAAACTGATGGAAATTCTCTGCTGTCTGCATTTTTATTTGGCTGAATGCAATGTCTCCTGAGATAGTTTGTTATAAAGATGTGCCACTCTCTGCAAATACATGGATTAAAACTGTGTGAGGATAATCGTACGTGGACACTCTTTTCAACCTATCACTGGCTATGAAGAAGGTATCATACAATTGTGGCAGATTTTTGCTGCAGCAAGTTTTAATCGCTAAAGGTAAAAAACAGACATAGGTAGGGACTCAAGTTACATGAGTCATAACTTGACTTGGACTCGAGTCACAAATCTGACTTGACAGCAAAAATGATGGAAAGACTTTGACTCAATTTGGACTTGAGGGCAAATGACATGAGACTCAACTCGGACTGCGATGTTTTGACTCGAGAATTGACTCAGACTCGCCGAGCTTGTTCCCGTCCCTGGTTAATAGCCCACTCCAGCACTTACCGTTTGCTTGGGATGAGCGATTTAAGCAAAAAATGACTTGAACTTCTCTCAGCTTCTGAGTTTAGTTTTTTAGATGCTGAACTTGTACTGAAGCAATTTAGGCCTTTGCCTTACCTGTAACTTGTCGTTGTCACTCTGGAATGAGCAAGTGGGACGTCTGCCAATCCTGTGGTTTTCTGTTTATGTCACTTTCCCCTGCTTTGGTTTTTAGTTGCTGTGCTAAATTTCACCTCTGTCTGCTACCAAATGAGCACCATAGATCTAAGGGGCAAGAAAATGCTAGAGGTGTCCCCTTTCTGCGGAATCGGTGTCACTTTATTGTGAGATCTCTCATAGATACCAAAAGTGCAAATATAATTACTAATTTACATTTTTACAGAGAGAGCTCTCAGGGTGATTCTAGGAAGGCATCTAAGGCCCGTCCCCTACAGCATCCTAATCTGTTTGATGTTGGCACTTGATGGGAGTTTCATTGCAAAGATCATCGTCTCTCCCATCCGCAATAGAGGTGGTGCCTGGGACAACCCCCCCCCCCCTTCCCCCAACAGAAGCCCTCTGTCTTTTAGGTGTATGGGACCATGACAGTGATCCCAGCTGGTACTAGTCAGTCTTTTTGTGACAAATGCCAATGACTACCAGTGTGAGGCCACCCATGCTCAAGTGAGCTGCTGACAGAGGGAGTCATGAGACACATGACCCCAAAAGGCCGTAATCGCCATCCAACCATGGACATAGTCTTTCACCATGCAGTGTGCTTCATTCAGCTCATTCATTCTCGCCTATATACAGGTGCCATTTACCCCACAGGACATTCCAGCTGGTCTCAGTGAAGCAGTGCTAGGTGTGCTTCACTGGACATATCGGAGGAATCATCACAAAGGTCAATTCAGTCTAATGTAGACATCCAGTTATTCTAGGCAGAAAATAAGACCAGCGTTCTGAATGTAGGTCCAGGGCTACAGCGCTTTCTGACATTTACATTACTGATTAATATATGCATAAGACATGCTTCTTCACCAGTACAAGCTCCCAGTGAGCCTGGGGGCCACGAGACACCACTATGGGTAATAGGAGGGCCATCAGCACATGCAGACCACATGCTGTTAGCCTGTGAACGGAAATGAGGGTCCCTGGTGGGAAGCCACAAGAAAGTGAGGAGAACGTGCAAAGCAGCAGTCGTGGCTACAGAGGCAAGAGGCCACAGGGATGTTCACTGACTCACCACAGCAGGCAGCAAAAATCACAGGATGTCAAAATGGAGGATTTACATGCTGCCCAAACTAGGATATGGGAGATGGATGTTTAATGCTGTCAGCAGAAGGATGGGTGTAACAGGATCCTTTTAACATGTAAATATCATCACTTGGCTGCTGGAAGATGCTGCCTGTAGTCATATTGACAGGGTGTAGTTGTATTGATAGGGTGTAGTCTTATTGACAGGGTGTAGTCGTATTGATAGGGTGTAGTCTTATTGATAGGGTGTAGTCTTATTGACAGGCCGGCGTCCTCATCCCGCTGTGCCATTCATTACAGTCTGCATGCACAGCACAGATGGCTTTGGATGCAGAGTTTGTGCTTGGTGTCTAATTACTGGTACAGCTTACTGCTCATACATTAACTGTAACCACTGGTTTAAAAGGAGCTCAAAGCAGCATGAACAAAACATTTGGATTCCAGATGCCAAAACACATGACGAATTGCATTCCTAGCTGTTTAGGTGCTTTATTTTGCTCGTCGTTGGGCACATTATAAGGTAACAGCTGCATTCTGCAGTGGGAGCTTTTTGCCAGGCACACACGACTTTAGTGAAGGCACGTCAAGATGCATCTAGCGCCTACTGTCAAATTAATGTGGGTTTCAGCCAGTTTGAGCATGATCCCAAGCAAACACAGGTGAGGTAAGAGCCCCCATGCCGGGCCACAAAAGGGGGCAGCCAGGGGGTTGCTGAGCACTGGAGGAAACCAGGGCCCGGCCAAGGCAACGGAGAGAGGGTCTGCAGATCAGAGCGGCGGGATGAGAATGTCCAGGTAGTATCGCTGGGAACAGCCGCATGCCCTCCGCCAGTCACTGCTGCTGGCAGAAATCATACTCACACTTAACAAATGCCGCAAACCGTGCCTTTACAGTTTCTCGATTGCTTTGAAGCATTCCTCAAATGACAAGCGACATTTGCAAAACAAGTAGCGTAATCCCCACACCATGATGTAATTTCTGTACAACAGAACTTCCTTTCTCATTGCTTCACACAAAGTTCCAAATGTTTTAGTTAGGGGTGGCAAAGTTAACACATGAACACCTGTGATCAATTTTAAAATTATAACACGTTATTGTTTTTTAATCATGTTAATGCACCCTCATACAGCCTATTGTAGAGCCCTGTTTTGGTTCAGGACAATGCATTTGTTGAGTTTTCTGTTCCACTTTCTTCATTAGAACAGCATTTCTCATTGCTTCACACAGATTCCCAAATGTCTTAGTGCATATATGCAAATGGTTATGTACAATTGTCATTTGGCAGAATTTTCAGTTGCTTTGGTCTTGTTGATCAAAATAGATTATGTAGTTTCCCATTGTAATAATTTTACACCCAAAACTATATATGTATGTGATCATCGTGTTAGTCACCACATGCTACAGTTTACCAAGCTGTCGACATGATTAAAAATGTATTCTTTGAATTGCAGAGGGACAACATTGTTTTTGCTTCCCACAGTACATGATTTTGCTGTGCTTTTGTTGTTCTATTGCCATGCTGCTGCTTTTATGTTATACAGTGCTGTGTGACTTTTTTGTTCTGTGCCATGCGACCTGCAGAAGTTGCATGTGCATGTGAGTGCTTCCTCTTGCCAGTGAACTTTACATACTGTAATGTAGAGCCTTGCAGTGTTGAAACTGGTGTCTTTGACATGAACAAGTGTCAGTTTGCGAAAGAAAAATAATCAGTCAGTGAGTGAGAAACAACTATCATTCAGAATCGTGGCGATCAGGACCATTCTTACACTGACATACTGATAGTATATATAAACATTTTGACTCTCGTGGTTAAAACGATGCCGATTGTACTTTTCATTTTGGTGGCACTGACTAGTTCATTGCTGGAATTATTTGCTTTTGAGACAGGAGTTAGTAGTTTTGGGTAAATCACAGCCTTTTGCAGCTAAACCATGGTGTTGTGCTGTATGCATGAAGTGTTTTGAGAAATGCTCTTAAAGTCTTGCAAAAGTCTTTTTCATAAAATGTGCCAAAACAATCAAGAGAAACAGTAAATGGAAAATGAAATGCAATGATTTGTAATGTACCCTACGACCCTGGCTTGGAAGATCGATGGATGGACAATCTGTTAAATACTTTGCTCTCTAGTTGCCTGTTTGATACATCGTCACTTTACACAAAAATGGCCTCCTATAACAAATGGGCTACTATAACAAATGGGCAGCTATAACAAATGGGCTGCTATAACAAATGGGCTACTATAACAAATGGGCTGCTATAACAAATGGGCAGCTATAACAAATGGGCTACTATAAGAAATTAGCTACTATAAGAAATGGGCTACTATAACAAATGGGCAGCTATAACAAATGGGCTGCTATAACAAATGGGCTACTATAACAAATGGGCAGCTATAACAAATGGGCTGCTACAGTATAACAAATGGGCAGCTATAACAAATGGGCTACTATAAAAAATTGGCTACTATAAGAAATGGGTTACTATAACAAATGGGCTACTATAAGAAATTGGCTACTATAACAAATAGGCTGCTATAACAAATGGGCTACTATAACAAATGGGCAGCTATAACAAATGGGTTGCTATAACAAATGGGCTACTATAACAAATGGGCAGCTATAACAAATGGGCTGCTATAACAAATGGGCTACTATAACAAATGGGCTGCTATAACAAATGGGCAGCTATAACAAATGGGCTACTATAAGAAATTAGCTACTATAAGAAATGGGCTACTATAACAAATGGGCAGCTATAACAAATGGGCTGCTATAACAAATGGGCTACTATAACAAATGGGCAGCTATAACAAATGGGCTGCTATAACAAATGGGCTGCTATAACAAATGGGCTACTATAAGAAATTAGCTACTATAAGAAATGGGGAGCTATAACAAATGGGCTGCTATAACAAATGGGCAGCTATAACAAATGAGCTACTATAACAAATGGGCAGCTATAACAAATGGGCTACTATAACAAATGGGCAGCTATAACAAATGGGCTGCTATAACAAATGGGCAGCTATAACAGATTGAAGCTCCAAGTTTGCACGTTATATCATTTGTATAAATACAAATGTCACCCCAATAAATTCTGGCATTTGGAATAAAGAAAATAAATAATTTATATGTAGGAATTAAGCAGATTAAAAGCAGCCTGGGATTTAGTCTCTATTTTTAATCCATTTACCCACCCATCTGACCCCCCACACCAATCCTCTCACAACTCTGTTACTCCTAGTTTTTGCAGAAAAATCTGAAAGCCGTTTAGACATTTAATTTTTAAACAGTATAAAAACTGTAAAGACTTTAGGCCACTGACCCTTGTTGATGATTATGGACTGACAGTTCCTGAGTGTGTACGTACGGCCCTGACCCACAGGCTGCGGTGTGTACGTTGGCGACCTTCTCTTCCGAGGTTCCTGAGCAAACTGTCGCCGAAAGCAGCAGCTGGCTTCAGAACAGTCCACTGCTTAGTGTCCCCTCCTGCTGGGAATCCCATGGCATTCAGGCGAGAGGATGCCACAAAGAAGCTGCGAAGATGTTTCCAGAAACTGTGGCCTCCCTTCCGCCGGGACGCAGGATGTGCAGGCGGGCGCCATGTCGCGGGAGAAAGCCCTGATCCGCCACATCCTCCATCTAGGTGGCGCCCTCTGCATCCGCGAGACCAGGGCAGGAGCCGATGCCACAGGCTTTTAGTGACATCGTCATTCGAAGATTTGACAAGCAGCGGCATCAGCAGAGGCCTCGGCCCTTCTGCACAAGGTGCTGGTGAGTTAGCAGATGTTCATTAGGTCTGTAATGACCAGGGCTTTTCAACCAAGATTCTACAAATGAAAACAGACCAAAGGTGGGCCCCCCCCTACACCAAATATGAGCTCCTGTTAGAAAATGTTTGTGTTGTTTGATTGAGAAGGTTTCGATTTACAGACCCCAGGTTGAACTGCGACACTTTGAGGTTTCCGCTCTAGAGAATGATGGATTTAAAAGGCAGAATACATTCTGAGCACAAACAGAGGACAAAACCTGTGCCAGAGCCTGCTGGCTTTACGGCGTTCAGGTAGAGAGCCGCTGGTGACGTCTAAAGCCGCATTTAAGATCATCTTTTAAATCTCTGAAAGAAGCACAGGCGGCCACACCTCACAGAGTTGCATTTACATAAATTAGCATTTCGCCAATGCAGTGCAAGGGCTTAAGTTCTGATTATTTCGTTTAAATGTTAAAATTCCTGAGGGAACTTTTTAAAAATAATAATACCTCAAAGATTATCTCCTACAAGGAAATAAGTGGAATTTAGCCCCTTTGAAGTGGACACAGCGCCACCTAGTGCTATATAAATTGAACTGCTATTTGTTGTGTTTTTTTCTCGGGTTCTTACAGTTGGCAAACCAGACTGCAATGCACAAAAGCAGCAAAGGCTGAACAAGTTGGCGATCATGGTTATTAAATTTCACTGCTTAGAGCTACCCAATCCATTTCAAGTGGGGGCCAGATTATAAAAATGAAAGCAATTCTTAAGACAGAGCATTTTTCTCTAGAAGTATGAGGAGATACGCGGGTGACAGTGGGGGGGGG
>JAODKC010000130.1:15142567-15153140 GCA_026777985.1 Mormyrops attenuatus
CCCCCCCCCCCCCCCCCCCCCCCCCCCCGCAACACCTGGCCACTCTGTTCAGTACATGGTTCCATCTTGGGCCACTAATTATAACTAATTATAATTGGCCATTAACACTGATACAGTGGGACAGACAGGAAGAACTGGCATTTTATACAGGCCCAGTGAAATGGTAATCCCAAATTACATCTCTTTTAATTAGTTGGAGAGAGCCAATTAACAGGCCAATAAAAACAACTGTTGCACCCAGGGGGTGGGGGCACTAATCAGATAGGGGTAATTTAGCATTTAGCATTAATGCGGTAATTTAGCGTTTAGATTCAGAGTTCATGTTTAACGTCTTCTTGAGGTCTGATCGCTCACGGAGACACGGGCGTTGACAGGGGCTTCTGGGTTTATTTGTCCACATGGACACCAGCCACCATGCAGATGGATCTGGTGGAGGAAGAAACACAGAAATACGTTGGATCGAATCTGGTGCTAAGGTCCAGGCGATTGTCCCGGAGGGTCTCTGTCTCAAGGCCAACCACACACACCCAGAAGGTACGTCTGTGAGTCAGTGTTTGCCAGCCCGTCCGTGATTCTGGCCGCTCCGATCCCTTTTGGAATTCCATATCCTTTTTCCAGGTAGAACATAAAAAGGGAAACAAGAAATATGCATTCTGGAGAGGAAAATCCAGGAGGAAACCAGCTGAAAGAACCAGAGGGACATCAAGGCTGACACTAGACCAGCTGCAGGGCCAGGTGAGGCCAAGGATGAGGGCCTGGGGGGGTCCTGACCCCACCATGATTAAAATGCCTGATGCAGATGTTCAGGCGAGAGCCGCGGCTGTGGTCCACTTCCTGTAAGAACGTTAAAGCTTCACCTCCCATGAATGTCTTATATGACCAGAGCATGACATAACAGGCCCCGCTCTTCCTGAGAGAGCCTGAGCGAACCCTCTATCGCCACCCTCAGGTGGATGACCTAATCGACGCCGTGGTGGACAGCTCCACACGCCTGATAGGGCAGCGCCAGTCAGAGTTGGAGCAGCGCCAGGAAGTGGGCAGGGAGATTCTGCAGAGCAGCAGCCAGTTCCAGAGGGTCTCTAAGAAGGCAGCGCAGAGACAGCACTGGAGGAACGCAAGCGCCATCTGCTGGTGGTGCTGCTAGGCGACACAAACACACCACACACCCGCGCGGCTCAGGAGCACATCATTGTTTAGTTTCATTTAGCTTGCTCATCTCCCAGAGTTTCACTAACGTAAGAGCAGTTTGAAAACAGCTAAAACACCTGCATTCAACAGCCCTCTAGAGACAGGCTGCACCACCAAACATCGGCGACACATTCAGACTTTTATATGGGGCTTGGCGACCAAAACAAAAAGAAAAGTCGTCGTTAAAACAAACAGAGGCAAGTTACCTATTCGGTTACCTATTTTTGGCTCCATCAGCCCATCAGTCTGATCTTAAGGTTTGCAGTGTCTCCCGCTAAGTAACCTGTTTGAAAACAATGGACTTTCCTATCAGAACAGTGTACTGCTCAATTATTAACATTTCAGCTAGAATGCCCTTGATTACTGGCCCTCACTCCCTTTTTAAACATGTCCGACGAAAAGAATAAAATGGATCGTTTCGGTATTAATTAACACAGGGATCCCATATTGAATTTCTGCAAGATTATTTATATACTGCCTGTCATTCCAACCTAGAGGCCTGTGCCACTATTAGTATTAGTGTCTGGACAAATTATGTATTTGGATCCACACCAGCATGTAGGAGACGACCATCCAAAGCCAAAAATATGAGAGGATGGACAAAAAAAAAAAAAAGGCATTTTATTTATACACAAAAAATACAAACTATAAAAACATCAAATGTGGCATAATCAGAGCTTGACGGGGATCATTCAAATCCGTAGCAACGATATTTAAGAAAGCTGGTGGTGGGAGGGGTCACATGACCAACGTGTGGGGTCTACTGTCCATTTTCCATGGCACAGTCTTGGGATTCATCAATCTCCAGCTTTTCATCGTCTGTTGGAGAAACAGAACCAACTGAGAGACACAGCGAGGGCACATTACTGAAAGCTATAATATCACATGTCCCGAGTCCCCAGACCGGGGTGGGAGTGGCTAAGACACCAAGATCATCTTCAGCAAGTCAGTGGTGGAAGGCAGAACTCAGAGAAACACGCTTTATGATTCCCAGGCCCAAGCCAGTCAAACTGAGCAAGTCTCCCCTGTATGTGATTTTAAGGCTCCACCCACCGGGAAATTAAATATTTCAGCCATGATTTTCTCCTTCTCTGCTATTGCTGGCTCACAGACAGAGCTCACATCCGAGTGGCAGGCCTGTGGAGGCAGACCTTGCAGGTGGCCGAACTCACACCCTGCCGACGTGCCCTCGAGGTCACAGCCCAAAAACAAGGTGCCCCCCCAGCACAGGAGGGGCACTACTTACTCTCCAGGGTCTGCTGCAGCTCACGGATGGTGCTCAGTAGCACATGAAACTGCTTCTTCCTCAACTCGAGCTGCGGGTGGGGAGATAAAGGCCGGAAGGTTAAATCTCTGCAGGTGAGGGGAGCCGTGAGTGAGGGGCGGCCCACGTCACCCCACGTCACCTTGTCCTCCACGTTCTCCTTGATGTGGGACAGCTGCTGCAGTTCTTTGTCTAGCGCCTTGAGCTGCCTGAAAGACAGTGACAAAGGTCACCCGCCCTGCGCTCCACTGCATAGCTCTCATAAAATATGAGAAAACATTTTCACAAGCGGACACGCGCAGACGTTACTCCCTGCTGCGATCCCTCACTCTGTCAGAGACGACATTCAGAGTCACTCCAGCTGGGGAATATCCTGCCTTTGGGTAACACTCCCCCGTGGGGATTTCTAAATTAGTACAATTATTCTCGAGGAAATTACTATAGGTTGTTGAGGGGCCATGTGCTCCACTTGACTGTAAAAGTTACCTAAGCAGGCCATGCATTTAATGAAGACACCCCCCTCCAGGATTAGTTGGATTAGCTGATTAGTTGCATGGCAAAGCTTCTTGTTTAGTTAGCACTCACCCGGTTAGAGGTACACCAAGAGTGAGAAGGTGAGTGGCTCACCAGCAGAGGACATACTCACTTCATAGTTTCGTGTCTGTCTGGATGCTGCTGGATGACCTTGGCCAGAGCGTCATATTCTGTAAGAACACGTTTCCGCTTTTAAAAATAACACTGAGAAGATTTATAGAATAAAGCCAGAAATACACAAGAGGGGAGACATTTTAGAACAAGCTACAGTAAACAGTAAAATTGTCAATGATGCACAAACACAAGACGACCTAATGCAAACAGGGTCCCTACTCACTTTCCATTTTAAAATTAGATACTTTTGCAGACTTCACTGGGGTGGAACCAAAAAATGTCGGCAGGGGGAGATTAGCGTGGGTGGTTTGCCAAGAAAAGATGCCACCCTGGTTGTTTCCCCCTTCCCCCTCCGGCTGTGATTAGATGCCAGTGCTTCTGCCTGTCATGTGACCAACTGCTCATCCGTGTTCAAAATGTCGAGCAGCTTCACGTATACTTCGGATTTCACTTTTTGTCCACATCTGGGATCACTAGCCAGGCCAAGCAGGTGAGGAGTCATGTTCTCCCTGTTGCAAGTGCTGGAAATGGGGAGGCCGCCTACATCAATATTCCTCCTTTCCCGGGATTAATGAAGGCCGCAGCCCCCCCCCATCGGTTTGGGACGTCGCAACGCCGCGTGCGCAGTGTGCATTATTGGGTACTGACAACCAAGTCACAACGCTGACTACATCTCAAACATTAATAAGTATAAATTGGAATATACAAATTTAACTGTTGACGGTGGGGGGGGGGGGCGGGTTAGTGCTGGTGGTTCACAAAGTCATTCATATTTATACATACATTTATTTTAACTAAGTGTTGTCCTGTGTCCAGTTACTGAATATTCGTCTTATGTCGTTACTCTATCTGCAGTAGGGAACCAGCTCATTGTACTCAGTACTAGTGTAAAGAACAATAAACATTGAGTCCTTCAAAAGAAAAATTTGAATGTTTTTTTGGAACACACAGTCGGCCAATTTGCTGCAATAGTCTAGAAACACAGAAATATTTCCACACTTCCTTTTTCCATGCACAAAATCAAATCCTATACTTTTCCATAATACAAAGGAACCCAGATACGATGCTTTAACTGGAACACATTTTGAATCCCCTTCAGGTTATGAGGCCATATCTTTCAGCTATACAGCTTTGTCAATATTGCATAAGGATAAAAACAGGCATCTGTATAATGACCCCTGCATGACTGGGCACCATCGTACCCTGTCGATTTTTCCGGATCCGCTTGGCTCTGAGAATCTCCTTTTTGCATTCTGCGATCTTATCATGGGCAGATGTAATGCTTTGCTCTGTAACAGGAGAAAAGTTCACCTTTAAGAAAAGGCCAAACATACAGTAATAGTCTGCATACTATTCTCAGGACTCTAACACTCAGCTTACCAATATCAGCATAGATTTTCTCATAGTTTTCCATTTCCCTGAGGTTCATATTATAGACCAGAACAGTCTTTCCCATTGAGAACTCACACTGTGCCAGAGTTCCCAGCATCCGCTGGTATTGCGTGAACCTGCAAGGAGATGCATGAGGATTATCGACATCAGCACTATGGCAGAAAGCACCATTCCCAGCCGGCCCATGGGATACAAATACAGCGGGCGGAATATACAAGTACAATGTGTTTGGTTGCAAAGGTTTTCACATCTCAAGATACTCAGCAAATATGAAAACAAAGCCATTACGAGCAAACTGTAATAAATTCGAAGTGCGAGTCTAGGTGGCCGGATATGTAAATAAATCCACTTGCAGTTACGTTACCCTTCCTCAGGTGATCCACCGGAGTAGCACCATTTTGTGAAGCTTTTCAGGAGCACATTGATGCGTCGGTCGTCGCCAGCTCCGTCGCCGTCAATCAGAAGGCGTTTCCGAATAACTTCGTCTGTAAAGCAACAAAAAAAAAGGTCAATATGTTCCTGCGAGCACATCACACATCCGTAGGGGCAGTTTACAGTCACCATATCGCCACCTTGCCAACTACGATTATTACTTTTACTAGCAGGCTATGCAGCCATTCAGTAATAGCGAACTGTTGCTATATACCTAATTAATAAAATAAACTAGCCCGCATTTTTTCCATAGAGGACCCTTACGTACTCATGCTAAATTACTATTAACCGTGTTTACCATTCAAGATCCCTCTTCGCATAACACGCACACAGCCTTTTAACCGCCGTATCCAGCTGCCAATTAATAAACTAAAGAGCAATCGGAATAATTGGTTAAAGGCAGAATCGGATCAAAATTGCTCACCATCCGTAACAGCCCCCATTTGTTCAATGGCGCCCGTCTGCTTCAAATAAAACTTTATTGTCCGCTATCGACAGACACTCCCTTAATGGACGCTAGCCACGTGCGCAGCTCGACGGGGCTGATTGGTCGAGAATGATGCTCTCGTGTGCTGAAATGTGAGAAACTGCATCGCTTATTCCGCCACGTTGGCTCCAGCTTCAGTTACGGCGCTCCCGGCGGGAAGCCGGATGCTGAGCCAAAATGGTCCCAGTTTCAGCCTCCCTTCGGTTCAGCCGGCTGTCGTAAATGCGTGCGGGAAAAGTGACGTCCGTATCCCAGAATGCAGTCTGGTAAACAGAGATGGAAGCACCTGGTCAGGACCTCCACAGTCAGTGAGCACTGCAATCGCGATTTTTTAGCGATCGCATCCGTTTAATATAACCTGCGGTCATCGGATTGCGGTCTGCCAAGGACTATATTTGTATTTTACGGCATTTTATAATCAGGTAAGGGAAAAAGTTGGGTTGCGCTTGTAGTTCTTAATTATTGTGTTTAAAGACCCCCTTTAAATTTCTTTTCCATTGGAATGACAATGAACTAATGTGGTAGTATTACTCGTCAACATGATTGTCTTCAGCCTGGCCACTAATTGTACGGCATCGTGATTACAGATGTCGTTTACCGTAAGTGTACGCCGGAGACACTGTATTGTGAGTACTGACATTATCAGAACTGCGTTGCCCAACAAATGTGAAAGAAAGCGAAACCTAAACAAGCGTAAGTTCATCAACTGAAGGTATGCTGAGTGGAAAACCTGACGTTTTGTGGAAGAAGGTGGCAGGTGATTAATTATATATTCAATATAGTATCAATGTACTTGTATGAGTGGTTCTCACTAAAATTTAGGTATTGATCGACTTTAAATTTCGTGTGCTGGCCGCACTGAATTCTACCAGAGCGATTAGTGGCTATGTTGTGTTAGTAGACCTATTTTTTCTATGCCGCTACTTAGAAAATTCAAAATGATATTCTTCCGTCAAAACGTCCAACCACAAATCACTTTTTTTATGGAAGAGAGGAATTATACAGCTGTCACATTTACTTGAGTAACTATTAGGAGTCCGATAAGACAATACTACTATACCATTATGCATGTAACAATGAATCTATTATTGGTTGCTCAGAATGATCTAAATGAAATGTAAATTCAGCATCTATCTCACGAAGAACAGGGCAGTAGGAATATACTTGCTGTGAGAATAACAGTGTGGGACATTTGTGTACTGCATAATGACCACTGTTTTGGGTTATAGATTTTGGGACATATAATGTGTATGTTAATAATTATTTAATGGATGGGCCTGTGTTGTACAGTATTGCAGGGGTCACCTTTATATTAGTGTTGCTTTATATTTGTGGCATAGACCCTAAAACACCCTGCAAGCACATTGTCTGCATAAATATGCTAAAAAATATTTTCCTTTTATAATTTGATCTCACAGATTTGTTACTTATGACAATTGAAAGAATAAATAAAGTGTTATGTTTCATATATTCTTATTCCATTGTTATTACAGTATCAAAATCATTTTTGTCTTGCAGGTGTGTTCAGATACCATAAGATGTTAGTATGTAACTCATCTTGGTAAGTTAGCAGATATATCTCCTTTAATAGAAGAGTGTAGAATTGTGCGTTTCTGTGGCACATTTCTTTACATTGTATTATAGGAGATTGTAAGAAATGGGATTGAAAGCATTATGTTTTTAAACTGAGGTGTCAGTTTGTAATACAAAATGCACAGTACCTACACTCTTTGCATACAATGATTTGAATGAGGTGAGTATTTTTAAATAATGTGTGAGATTTAATGTTATTGTAAGTTAATGTTGCTTGTGGTTCTCAGCATGTTTTAAATATAGAACTGCGGGGGAATCATACTATACAGTCTAAATTTACAGACATTTTGGCAAAATTGTGTTGGCAGAATGATCAGTATTTTATTATCAAGTGAGTTTTGCCCAACAATGTGTGTTACTATTATTGTTAGCGAACTTAATATGAATCTCTTTCAGATTCTGCCTTTTAATTGGCACAGGAGACTCGGAGCAGCCACACTGATGAAGTGGAGCTGATCTGACCAATAGGCTTTCTAGTTCCTTATTTGGGAAGGTATGGGCGGGGTGGTACTTTCTGGCTTTTCTTGGGGCTTGAAGATCACAGGTAGGAGCCAGTCAGGCTCACAGCTGGATCTGAGCCTCCTGACAGGGCCTCCTCATGAACCCTTAATTCATACAGCTGGAACTACAGTCAGGTTTCAACCATATCATTGACCCATATTTGGCATTTATGCATTCCTAATGTCCGTTACCATAAACCACCCATTCGGTTTGGGAGGCACAAAAACACTGGCACATATATACACATGGGGTCACAGACGCGCGCACACGGGGTCACAGACGCGCACACTGGGTCACAGACGCACACACGGGGTCACGGACGCGCACACACAGGGTCACAGACGTTTTGTGTTTTTTTTTTAACATACCTGGAGAATCACTGGGACTGATTTTGATAAAGTTTCATTATCTGTTATGCACCTACCCATTTAGCTGACACAGATGTGCCAAAATAGATGTAATATTTTGCAAACCAGTCAGAATATTGATATCTGCGTATTATATGTAAACGTGATGGTAAATGATAAGCTTAGTGTTTCACAAGTTATTTTAATTATCAAGGGGAAATGGAGTTTCTTTCACCCATAATTGGACATTATGTAACTCTGCATAAAACTCCGTGTTATGATCACCACCATTAGCTAGTGAGCTATGAGCTCTGGCGCACATTACAGATCACGACTCCGAGCTGGTTTCAGTTTTGGAGCAGCTGAGAGCAGGCAGGAGTCTGCAGGCCTTTTGGGGGCCTTTGAAATGGTAATCAAACGTTATGATTTCTAACTTCCAATACCATTTATAATATGTATTTTTAAATGATGATTTCTGAGTCATTTGTCCACAACAAATGTTAGTTCAGTAACTGTTTTGCCTCCTGCGTTTGCCTTTTTGACCAGAAATGTTGACCAGATGAAATTCCTCTATCTGAGCAGTGATAGTAAAATTAAGGAACTGTCATGAAGGCATTTGCACGTTTCAGCTTTGTCTAACTGCCACGTACCTTTAACATGACATGGCTTTTAAAAACTACCTGAACGTAAATGTTTCAGATGAGAGCCAACTTGCATTATTTGGCAGTTACTGTGGCGTATTGAAAGGATCGTGAAATCGGTTACCAGTGAAACAGCTGGATTTCCCTCCACCGCACACTTTTTGAACTTAAACAGATCGGGCTGCCTGTGTTCCTCGCGCAATTCGGCAAAGTTATTTGTTCCCCCTTAAAGTTGTATGTCTGCGATGGGGACGCTCGGCGTCCGTGTGTGTGTCGGGGATCGCCCTGACATTTCCCCTCAATCGCATCATCGCGAACACGGGAGGCCCGCCTAATATGACAGCCCTGCGGACCGAGTACTTCTGCGTGAGGAGCCATGTCCGAAGGGGGCGGACACGGATTGATGAGGGATCCTCGTTAAGCACCTCGAACCTTGACTGCCGTCTCGTTACATTGTAGCGGAAAGAATGTCGGAAAGGGCCGATTGTGACGTCAGAAAGGAGCAGCGCAGAGCGGCCAGGCAGCCAAAGCAGCAACAGCGGCACATCCAGCAGGGAGAAGCCTCTACAGCAATGGCGACTGTAGGGGAGCGCAGATCTCTACCCAGTCCAGAAATCGTGCTGGGACAGCCTTGGAGCGACTGGCTGGATGTCGCGAAACTCCACGGGAACGACGGTGCGTCTCCTCTTTCGGGCGGCGACAAAAGCTTTCGGTCGCGATCTCCCGGTGAAGGGAAGCTTTGCAGATTGCGCGCAGTTGTCGCGGGAGGGGGCTCGATCGGTGTAAGAAACGCCGCTGGTAGCTAGCAGCACCACCGGCGAGCAAGTGTAACTATTTATCTGACTGTATGCGATCGCTTGTTTAGGTGCGGAATCGGAAGAAAGTTTGAAAGAGTTCGGGAAAAATCGAGAAGCCATGAGGCTCTGCAGAGACGGTGAGTGGCTGTTTTTGCTCAGAGGTACATTTTATTTAGGTGGTTTGCATGGACTTAAACGCACGGGCAGAAATCTCATCTCCGTTTAAAGCAAGTGCATTCGATATACGTGAGGTGAAGGGGTCTGCAGACAGCAGGAGTCTCTGATGGACTCCACGGGGACCCAAGTTATACTCTTCGGGATTAGAAGTTGCTGTCGTTCATTGGAGGGTTGATCGGTAGCAGGTAATAACTGTTATGCTTTCTGCCGACAGGCAGGGGAGGAGACTGTATGGTGAAGTTAACGGCAGACCTCTGAGGTTGTCATTAAGGACGTTTATTGATTTATTCGTATTATTGTTATTGTTTTTAATCTCGGAGAGATCTCTTTCTGACATAACGGAGTTTTAAGCTACTGAGGTGTCATCTTCTCCTGTCAGTTGTTTTTGTTAAAGGATCCAAAGTATTTTAGGTTTAGGAATAAATCCTTTGGCAATAGATGTACTTTAATTTAGAGGATGTGGTTAAAAAATTGATAAAATAATTATATTGAAGATTTATTTATTTATTTTTTTTGCCAAAGAAATAAAATAAACGAGCAGAATTTCTTCAGTGGTAATGTTTGTTGTTAATGTGTTGAATCAGGATTGTAAACTTGAGTTGGTGTATGAGTATATAAATATCTAGTGTAGATGGAATAGGAATCTGTATCAAATTACCACCATAACAATTTTCCAGAAAAGTTATGTAATGATTTGGAGATAAAATGGTTTAAGGAACACTCGGAACCTGAGAATATGATGTTTGTGTGAATGGTGTGTGGTCTCCGTGGCCTGTGGCTTTGCTTCCACCCAAGGCTCGGTGTGTGTCCATGTCCTGCTTGTGAGTTTTCAAAGACATGTAATTAGGTGAATGTGTGTTTCTCATAGTATGGAGCTGTCAGCTCACGCAGGGTGTACCCCAGCCCCGTGCCCTGCGATGGACCGGCATCCCGTCCAGGGTGTACCCCACCCCCACGCCCTGTGATGGACCGGCATCCCATACAGGGTGTACCCCACCCCCACGCCCTGTGATGGACCGGCATCCCGTCCAGGGTGTACCCCACCCCCACGCCCTGTGATGGACCGGCATCCCGTCCAGGGTGTACCCCACCCCCACGCCCTGTGA
>JAODKC010000130.1:15176884-15193944 GCA_026777985.1 Mormyrops attenuatus
ATACACAAATCAATATTCACTTTATATTATTTGACTTTAGCTTCAAATATTTACATTTTACCAGTATACCAATTTCACCTGTGAGCATCTCCTTAAGGCTTCGTCAACAGACTCGACCCCACACATCAAGTCGCGGGTCAAGTCGAATTCTCTGAAGTCCTTGTACCTGCCACAGACATGTTCTCGCACCATTGGTGTGCAGTGCTTTGCATTCTGGGTATTTTTGGTTTGCGTCTTAGAGAGCCGTGGGTGGAAAAGGGTTCCACATAGCGATGGCTCATATTGTAATGCTTATTCCTGACGCTATCAATGGCAGTAGCCACAAGAAGTGTTTTGTATGTTTTTTTTTTTCTTGTATTATACAAATATTGAAGTATCCCTATTTCAGAATACATATTTTGTTAAGTGTACATATTTAAATATGTATTTTTGCACAGGTGTTTTTTCCTACATACGATTTTGGTACAATTTTGAGATCATCATTATTTATTTACTAAATGATTAATTAAAATAAGACTTTTATTATTTGAAGTGGTTCACTGCCAATCCAATAATGTGACATGCCTGTAACAGCCAGATGACTCATCTCCCGCATCCCTTTCTCAAAAGGTGTGGCATCGCGTGGCGTGTGTCGGTCCGCGTTTGATCCCAGGCGCTGTCATCGGCAGCTTGGTTCTCAGCCGGTGATTCTGTGAACGCGACCCCCATCGGCGCCTCGTCATGATTTCCTGGGGGGGCTGTGTCACTGTGTCACTCCTCGCCTTCAGAGGCCAGAGTCAGAACGAGGACGAGGGGTCTACCACTGTTGCCAAACGAACATTTTACATGCGTAACTAAGGGTTTTATTTGCAGATTTTTAAACACAAACATTGAGGGAGAAAAAGTGCCTGATTTTGACTTTGGAAAAACAGACCTACTTCATTAAGAGCATTTAGCAGCTGATTTTAGTCCTCAACAGCAGCTTGGGTCTGGCAGCAAGAGGCTTCTGTCAAAGACCCACCCCCCATTCCCCAGTACCCTCCCTTAAGGTGGCTGCGTCCGGAAAAAAATATCGAACGTTGCCTGCTGGCAAGAATGATCTTTCCCAAACTTAAAATGATGCCATCTTGGTCACTCGCCACAGCACTAGAGCCAAATGTGTTTCAGTGCAGGAGACACACATACAGCGCAAGCAAACATACGCTATTTGCAATTTTTTATTTTTTTTTTACCCATGAATTAGTGTCGCTTATGAACGAGATTGGAACCCATTCTCATGTCCAGGCCACGGAAAAGCAGCTTCTTAGCTATGCAGTGTGAGTCGCTTCCTTACCTGCCGTGCTCAGAACCTCCCCCTCACTGCTCTGCCAGTGCTGCCCTGTGAAATATGGCAGAGTGATGCACTGCAGCTGTGTAATGTGAATTTCAGACAGAGGGGCCTGTACTCCTGTGCATATGTGAGTCCATGCATTTGACTATCCGGAATTCAGCGTAACTAATGAGGAAAAAGCAGGACAGACTCCTTAATATTTAAGATCGTATAGATATTTGTTTTTTTAACAAGTTTCTGTAAATTAAAATTATTTATACAGCTATTTATAAGTAAAAGTAAAACAAAAAAACGACTTTTCTCTGGCAGTCTTATTCTGGGTTAGGGTGTGTAGCACACGATTATTTACCCACGGTAGTGAGCTGCCTGATCCAGGCAAAATGCACAAACAGCTACACAGAACTTCATTAAAGTAAATCGGGGATAGCATACGCTATTACATACACAGTGTGATTGCAAATCACTGAATGCACAAGAACTGAAGTTTCACTGAAAATTTAATATATACAGAAAAGCACGACTGTTCGGTTTGGGTTGTTCCCCATACATCAGCTTGACAAAAGTAACCATTACACCAGACTTAAAGGGCTCCCCTGTGACGTAGCAACTACATGTTAATGACTCTGGATAGCTTCTGGACTCTGTTCAGCAGCAGGTCTCCCTTTTTTATGGTCTCTTGGTACTGCCAGTTCTTACTGTCAGGCCTGTGGAGGAAACCATGTCAGCATAACAGGGGGTTGGTTCTATGTAAAATGTCACGGCAGTAATTCACAGTCAAGCTAAGTGTTAGCGAGAGCAAGGACTGAATACAAGGCATAAAAAGCAGGGTTCTCAGCGGAAGCTGCTGGCTTTGCACAGTGGCAGCGTACAGACGTAGGTTTACGCTTACAAACGGAGCCCGCAGTATAAATGGCCGGCCCTCGTCTGAGAGCCGCTAATTCCATTGTGTCCAGGCGAGCTTGTCCTTACCTGTTCGTTTCCACTATCTCGTTCACTTTATCAATTTTGCAGTGGAGCCGGCCTGCAGCAATGAATCGTGACAATTCCCTGTGGTAGCAGAGGACAGAAAATGAATAACGGGATGTGGACCATGCAGCCAGCAGAAACCGAGCTCCGGAAAACTTATGCGAGGAGGCAAACTCACTGGTCGATGAACTCTGTGCTGACGCCAAAGGCTTCCGCCATGTAGCCAAGGGTGAGCGAGCGATAGGACTCCAGCAGCTGGCTGTAGGCCAGGATACGCATCTCCCTCACATAGTAACGGTAGTGAGAAGCAAACAGCCAGTCCTTTTTCATCTCCTGCTCCACCATAGCTAAACACAAAAGCAGACAGTCTTTAGAAGACTAGACACCTGCGATTACTCGCGTACACAAGTCCTAAACGATGCGCAAAACAGCCTGACAAGTACAGCAGCACCTTCTGGCCAATGGGAATGTAGGAGCTCTACTAAAGACTTAAAGACGTAGACTGCCGAGCACTTATAGTCGGGTTCCCCAGGACATCTGACACAGCAGAACAGATTTGGAGATTACAGACTCACCCAGTGACTGGAAGAACACAGAGTAGCGACACTCATACAGTGAAAACAGGTACTGGCGGACAGCGGGCAACCCGTGCAGAACTTCCAGAATCTCTGAGCCTTTTATCACCTGAGATCCAACAGCAAAGGTGGAGACAGATCTCATGAAAGATCAAAAATCATCATATAATGTCTAAAAGGGTCTAGTCAAATATGATCACAGACGATCTACAAGCTTACCTTTTCCCTGAGGTCGGGCCGCCTCAGCGCGATCATGCTCACATACACGGTGTACGTGACGAACGTCTTGTAGTCCATGAGCTCGTACGACGTGAAGGTGGACACTGTGTCCAGGAACAGCTCTGCTGCCTGCTTGAAGTCCCTGATGGCGACGCAGTAGAGCCCCTGGTACACTTTCAGCCGATTCCTTCTGTCCCAGTCACCCCCTTCTTCAATGAGGCTAGAGGGACGGGCGGGTTAGTTTTTTAATCTTGGCAGAACTCTTCCATGCTCATTTAAGGGACCGTCTGAATGAAGGCAGCATGCCGTTTGACCGACAAGAAGTCCGCAAACCACAGGCACACAAGGGAAAGACAGGTGAAAAGCCGCAGCTTACCTCTTCGCTTTCTCAGTGTTGCGTGTTATGAGATCGTTGTCCATGTAAAACAAACCTATCCTCAACAGATAGAATACAATATCCAGCCGATGTCCCAGAGCCACGGTCTTGTCAAAGGTTTTCCTGAACGCGGTCAACGCCCCCTCCTGTACATTTCACACACATACACACAAATCAACGATGGCTGACGATCAGAACACGCAGCCAGGCCGAGCAGCCTGACCTCCTTTCTAGAGTTAAAGATGATTAAATGAAGTATAGGAGCGTGTCGCCGGCAGCTGGTCCGAGCCATACCTTATCCCCGATTCGGATCAGGTACTCGGCTTTGGCCATCATGGCATCCCTGATTTCACTCTCGCCCAGGTTCTTCTCGGCATCTTCCAGCACGTCGTCCAGGCGCTTCAGCACCTCCTCGTTCTCCTTCTTCATCTTGCTCATCAGCTCCGCGTCCACTTGCCATTTCAGCTCCTTGCATAGAGACTCGTAGTAAGGAGCCATGTCTTAAAAAGAAAAACGCGTGGTGAAATCTCAATGCATGTTTCGTACATTTTCCCCGTTTAGTGCATATCACACTGACGTGCGTTTTAACGTCAATAATGAGAGAATTCATCTATTCTAAGTACTGTGTAAGCAGACTGCCCGTATACCCTCGTTCATTTTAATGGCTAGCCATGGACATGCTTCATTCAACGAATAATACTGCAAATAATTAATAGTCCACTTAAATCTGACTCTTTAAGGCAGAAATCTGCATCAATCTGACCCATGAATGTACAGCGTAGGGCACTACTTTACACATCTACGGCGCTATGGTCGTGAATGTTGAGGCTCAGACCCTCGCACAGGCCCGTCACTCCGAGCAAATCGAGTCCGAGGATGAAGAGCGGCCTTCAGTGACGATGCAGATATGCGTTAAGCTCGCTGGCCACTTACTGTTCGCTTTAATGGCCTCCATGAGCTCCGATACAACTTTCTCATCCTGCTTCTGGTCGTCCAGCATAAGAAGAAACTTCAGTTGCGCTATCCTCAAATCGGGGTTTTTGGGCAAGCCCTCTTCTTCTAGGTTTTCTAGCGGCATTTCGAGACTAGCTAGATACGACCCGCCGTTACGTTACACCGCTGTCAGCCTCTTTGTCGGCAGCACTGCGGACCACGAACTCTAACTACGGTGGCCGTGCAAGGAGAAAAAGGGCGAACTGAAAAACACGTTAGCGCAGTGTGTGACTATTGCCATCTGCTGGTTAAACAAGTTAAACAGTAACGTTATTCGTGACAAAGTCGAATTATGATGAACATCTCCTAAACCGAAATTGTCTCCTGTCCTGTGGCCTGCACTACGAAGCGGGGTTACTGGCTTATCGGGGTAACTTGTCGGATTTAAGGTAGTCTGGGCAAAATGTAAGTGAACTAATAAGTCCATTTAAACTGTGGTACCTTAAATCCGACAAGTTACCCCGATAAGCCAGAAACCCCGCTTCGTACTACAGGCCACTGCAGTCTTCCTGGGATAGGCTCCAGGCGACCTTCTCAACTGGATAAGCAGTTAAGACAGATGGATGGAAGTACAGTGGTAATCATTATATTTAATGCCGTGAATAAAATGACGTAAAATGCAGATATTGGTTAAAAGGAAAGCTGCTTAACGATTCTGTAAATCTTCAACATATCTAACAGACCGTAAATTTGTCAAGTTACCCTTGTCTGGAAAATTGTTAAGGTTGCTTCTATACAGGCAATGAATGGAAACTATGCTGAAACAAATGGTAGGATCTATATCTTTTATTATTATTATTATTATGAGATTAACAAAAACACGTATACTCTCATTTAATCAACAGAACAAAACGGAATTCCCTGTCATATACAGTAAGCTACAGCTATAGATGTCATCGTTTCACTCATGTTGTGCGTCTTGTTGCGTTGACTGGCACAAATGCTGCGGCTCCTTGTTGGTGGGACGCTTTTTATGTACACAGTCTTCACCGTCTTGTGGGAATGGTTGTAAAATGATCGATTGTTAAGAAATAGTCTTACGTCTTGAAATTTGTTTCATTAACAGGGGGATGCTGCTACACATTGCATTTTAACAGCATGCAATAGGATTTAACGTGATATACGGCTGAAAAAAAATATTGGATGTTCAAAACAATGCTATAAGTTTACTTTTCTTTTTAATTCATATTGAATCTCATTATATCATGTTTGAATAAACGAAGAGGTAATTGATTAGGCCTATATATCATATTTATAGCTCTGATTTTGCGTCGGACTCGCAGGGAACAATGTAGCGAAGCGTAAAGCCGCTGCATATTCTGTGATTTTCCTTCAGTTTAAGGGAAGCCTTCCAACATGCTACGACGTGACTCAGTTTCGCACATCCCTGTGGCGATAGAGACGATTTCTAAATATATTTCTAAAGATATAGCCTGAAATGAAACAGACATACAATAAATATTCAGTTAAACACCATCTGAAAAGAACGCTTAAATGATATATTAACAGAAATTCCTCGTCTCAATTTAAATGATCGATCCATCCATCCATCCATCCAACCATCTAAACTGACCGCTTTCCCAAGACACGGAAAGTCTGCAACATACGTATCCAGAGAAACACGCGAGAACCAGCCTAGACAGGGCGCTGTCCCTTGCGAAGACACACACTCACACACCCTAAACAATGTCCGACAGACCGCAGCCACACCTGTCTTTAGACTGCAGGAGGGGACTGGAGTATTCCCCTACAGCAGAGACCCGGAGGTGTGACCCCTCAGAGACACACACCGATTCGTCCGATATTAAAATTGCCTCTTGTGCGTGAATACGTGCCATGTACTCAGTGAATATACCTACATCCCCTGCTTTCTGATATATGCTCCGGATGAAGATGACAGCAGTAATTGATCACCACTGAAAATGTTTTATTTGTAGAGACTTGTTAACAATGATACAGTGCCAAAGATAATACACTGGTTCTTGCATATGACTGTAGTTTTTTCCTCTTTTCAAGGCCTGTGATAAAGGCTATTATTCGCCTTTTCCATTCACCCCTTTCCTTTGATGCGTTCATTTCCAGATACGCGGGAAAGCATTATTTTTCATTATAGTCCTTGGCATTGGAGGATCCTTGCAAAATGGATTTCACATCACAGTAATCAGTTCACCATCACCTGTAAGACACGTTCAATTGAATCCCCATTGTTTGAATTCATTTTGCTGCCGTAATCATATCTTTATGGCTTCCGACGAACCCTTGAGCCAGTTGCGTTTGTTGCCCGTCTGCCTGCAGTACATCCAGGATTTCATCAATAGGAGCTGGTTGGAGCGTTATGAGGAGCCGCTGCAGACGCACACCGTCACCTTCATCTGGTCCAGCATCGTGGGTCTCTACGGCGTGGGCGGCCTTATCGGCTCTATGTGCGTCAAGTACTTTGCAGGTAGATTCGGAAGGTGAGGTTCCGATTTTCATCGTGTACAAATGCACTCAAGACATATATGGAACCTTTTTTACTTAAAACTCTGCGCTTTCAAGCCATGCATTTTTAGACCAATTATAACCTATTTCTCAATACATAAACCGTAACACTTAAAGTCTTCAATGAGGATAGCAATTGAAGAACTGTATGACGAACAATGGTTTTTATATTTCTTACTCTAACTGAGAGAAATGTATTTTTAAAAAATCATTTGATTTCGGGATAACATATAGACATTCAGAATTATTTCGTTAGAAATACCTCGTACAGGATGGCTTCGATCCATCGACTTCTGGGCTATAAACCAGCACGTTTCCACTGCACCGCGCCGCTCCCGGCTGTGTTCTCGTTTGGTGATCATCAAGTGAAAAACAACATTCGCTTATCGATATTTAAGTTGAATATTGGCTGAGACAATTTCTGTTTAACCGTTGTTGTTCATTTGCTTTAGGAAGGGGGCCATGATGTGGAACGACACGATCAGCATCCTGTCCGCACTGATAATGTTCTCTAGTAAATCTCTGAATTCCTTTGAAATGGTCATTCTTGCGAGGTTCTCTTACGGATTTGCAGCAGGTGCGTAAATTAGTGTTATATTTGCTTAGAAATTAAGCGTGGAAGGTGAGTTATTCTATTTGTGAAATAGGCAAGATAAGACATTGTTCTGAGTTTCTAAATTTCACAAGGTATTTTATTTGTCACGAGGAAGTGGAATTAAAGGACGACAGCTGACCCTTCAAAGTCTTCTGACGTATAGTGTTGGTAATTGACAGTGCAACTGTGAGATGCATATTTATTTTAGGCTTGTCTGGGTAGAGAAATGTATTCAAAAGTAAATCTCTTATGTCTGACAGTTCAAAAAGAAACAAAAAGTGTTTTTCTTGTCTTTTTTTTCATCTGGCCTGACGGACCACTCCTTGTTTGTTCAGGACTAGGTTTATTTGTTCATATGATGTACCTGGGGGAGAGTTCTCCTACAAAACTGAGAGGAATGGTCACCCTGACATCTGCTACATTCCTCGCCATCGGGAAACTGTCAGGACAGCTTGCTGGCCTAAAGTATTCACTCATTCACATCTAGTAAAAAAGGGTTATAAGATCAGTGGATAGAGATTCCCTAGAGAGAGCCGAACCCGACGCGGTGCGTGGTGTTCTGATGCGCCGCTTTGCCTTCTTGCAGGGAGTTCTTAGGCCGTGAGACTTTGTGGAATGTGCTGCTCTCTGTTCCTGGGATTCTCGCTTTCATTCAGCTGGTGGCGCTTCAGTTCCTTCCGGAGGCACCCAGGTACTTACTGATAGACAAAGACAACAAGGAAATGTGTCAAAAAGGTGGGTTTAGTTTGCTTTGTGGGATCGGGCCGCCGCACCATTTAATAAGATACAGCAATGTCTGCAATTATACTACCTGCTTCCACAGAAGAAATTATGAGTATTACTGCTTGATATAGACTAGTTGTACAAATACCCCATCCATCCATCTTCCATACGGCTTGTTTAGTTCAGGCTCACCATGACACTTGCAAAATACAACAAACCAAGCTTACTTAAGTTACATTACACTCTTGGAGTTATTGTAGTGTATACTTGGTTTTAAAAACATTTTCGCAGTCATCATACATGTAATATGTCATTTTGTAATTACAGTATTCCAGAATCGGTGTTTATCAGAGTTTATACAGATTACATTTGCTGCGTTTTTGAGTTTTGATGATTTATTTGGTGGTGGCCTGGTAATGCATATTTCACTTTTCATCATCAGGAATTGGCTGCGCACAGCTGCGGTCGCTGCATGTTTAGCCCAGATTGTCTGTCAGAAATCATGCGCTTCCATGCGCACCTGTGTATGATAATTGATTAGGTATTTCCAGTAGGTGGCAGTGTGGGCTTTAACAGATCAGCAGAAAGAGTAGAGGAAGAGTAGTTGTTGCTGTTGTCCTGGGTTATGGTGAGCAGCTGTATAAGAAGGGCTGCAGCTACCCGCATATCTAATTTTTCATACTGTCCAGACATGATACTGAGGTATGCGGTATTTTTAAAAGAAACACTAGTCTGTCATTTTAAAATATTGCCCATAAAATTAGCAAATTCTGTCATAAGGAATTCAAAATAGTGTGCTCTGTCATATTACTGCAGTACTGCCCAAGCCTTGACCAATATCTTCAAAACATAGATTTCATAGAAGTTAACCCGTTTCACTACACTGCTTGTATTTTTGTCTGTTGCAATTCACCTGCTCTCTCCTGGTCTGGTGAAATATCACTGCAGTACGCATGCACCAACAGTGACCATCCGCATCCACAGCCAAATGTACAATGAACACAAGCTGCCGCGTGGATGGCCGTCCGCAGCCCCAAAGCGCACGAGGAAAAGTGAAGCATGAAATGGCCTGAGTTTTCTGCCGAAAACATGAGCGTGAGGAAACGCCTTATGCTCCAAGGGATGTCTTCCAGCCCTGCAGACCCTGTGGGGAGTCGGAGAATACAAGGTGGAAATCGAGGAGATGATGCTGGAGCAGGTCGCTATAAAAGGACAACCATCCAAGAGCCTCTTGGGCCTGCTGAGGGATCACCTCGTCCGCTGGCAGCTCCTCACCATCATGGTCATCACTTTCTCCATCCAGTTCTCGGGTGTCTCTGCGGTGAGTGTATCGTTTGTCACATGTCCATCACCCGCAGCGACACACATAGGATCATGTTCATACAGGCCCATGTCAGGTGGTCGAGGCGTCTGGTGATTGTTCTGTTAATGCCGGTACAGATCAGTTCCTTCTCCTACTCAGTCCTGATGGACGCAGGCATCCCGACGGATAAGATCCGATATGTCACCCTTGGGCTGGGAATTTCAGAAGTCATGACCTCCATCGTGTGTGTAAGTCACGACGAAGAGAGTTATATTTAGTGTGCCGGGGGAAATCTCTTTGGAAGATGAAAGACAGCGCTGTATCTGTGCTATGTCTCCTAGGGATTTCTCATTGAGAACTTGGGAAGGAGAAGCCTTCTGTGGAAGGGCTTTGTCGTCATGTCTGCAGTCATGGCGCTGGTTGGACTCACACAGCAGCTGACGGTTAGCTTCCTGGACCTTGGGACTGTCATTTGCCGATTCCTGAATAAAACAGTTTTCTCTTAGCTGAGTCAGTGCAGCTCCTGCTGCAGTTAAGGCAGCATGTTTAAAAACACGGGACTGGACATTTACCCAGCTATCACGGTGGGTGCAGCCTATCCCAGGCAGCATAGGGAATACCATGGTTGGGATGCCAGTCCATCACAGGGCAGATATACACAGTGGGATATTTAGAGATGCCATATAGCTGCCTATCTTTGGGCTGGCAGAGGAACCCACCAGCACATGCAAACTGCGCACATGAAGAGCGGAGGCAGGCTGTTAAACTTGGAGGTGTGAGGCAACAGTGTTAACTACTGAGCCACTGTGCTGCCGTTCATCCATATGTTTGAAATGGAATTTATGCTTTAATTGAGTTAGATTCTAAACCTCATAATGGGTAGAACATATAATATAATGGGTAGTGCATATAACGTGAAATTAATTCAGGATATTTAAACACATAAAGCTTAGCACAGGGTTCGAGTCTCCAGCATGGCTCCATGTGTGTGGAGTTTGCATGTTCTACCCATGTCATCGTGGGGTTTCTTGGATGACTTAACAAATGCTTGTTGGCCTGAACGGTGCCTATAGGTCATTACCCACTGCTTCTTCTTCCATTGATGTATCCTAGTCAGAGGTCATATGTGGTCATATGTGGTCATGTGCCAGGCAGCACAGGGACACGGCAGAGATACTCCCTTGGTGTGTGTGTGTATATATAAATATTCATTTTGGTTTTTTTTGGAATACAGGGGAACAGCTATTGGATTCCGTACTGTACAGTGGGCCTGATATTCCTTTTTATAATATTCTGCGGTGGACCAAGTAGGTGCACTACATTAATTTCATTAACAGTGTATTGTTTTATTCAGATCTTGCCAACAATGATAGAGCACATGCAACACTACAGCTGATTCTGGTTTAGGTAGAAGGTGGTGGCTGAGTATGAATGATATGAGCGACAGTACCATAACGCTGCGTGATTTCGGACGGCACACAGCAGCCGTGTGACCGCAGTGTCCTTCCCCTCCAGCTGGAGTGATGCCTCCCTTCAGTCATGAGATATTCGTACAGTCCTACCGGCCGGCCGCCTTTGTGTTCTCCGGGATACTCAGGTGGTTGGGATTCTTCATAATGGGAATGATCTTTCCCTTCCTGCTTGTGAGTCTGGTAACATCCCGCCGTTAGCTTAGCTGATGCCGATTCTCTGCTCGGTTTTATGCTATAAGTAGAGAATCAGTTTGGGAGCTGATTGGCTGAGGAGGCCATTCGGCCAGTGAAGCTCGTTTGGGGAGAATTCAACCGATAGCTAAAGTTTATTAAATCTTACCTAGCTCTGATTTAAGGAAACCCAAGGTTTTAGCTTGCGCTACACTAACAGGAAGACTATTCCATACTGCACAGGAAGACTATTCCATACCTACACGCTGTGTAAAGAGGTGTTTTCTCAAATCCAGTTTAAAATATTCTCCCTCTAATTTCCACATATGGCCACGAGTTCTTGTATGTGAACTAATATTGAAGTAGTAACTTGGTTGAACAGCATCCAGACCTGTTAGAATCTCATATACCTGGATCATGGGCCCCATTAGTCTCCTTTGCTCAAGGCTGAACAGATTCAGCTCAGCTAACCTCTCCTCATAAGACACTCCTCTAAGACCAGGGATCATTCTTGTAGTCCTATGTTGAACCCTTTCCAAGGCAGCAATGTCCTTTGCAAGGTAAGGTGACCAAACCTGCATACAATATTCTAAGCAGGGTCTCACCAAGGAATGCATGGATTACCTTACATTTGTCTACATTAAATTTCATTGGGCAAGTATTAGTCCAGTCACTAATTAAATCAAGATCTGGCTATAGCCTCAATGCTGCTAGTTCAGTATCTGCTACACCTTGGTGTGGTCTGCAGATTTAACCAGTTTGCTGTATATGTTGTTGTTAATGATATTAATGTAAATTAGAAATAACAGTGGCCCTAAAACTGAGCCCTGTGGTACCCCACTATGAACTAAGGCCCAATGAGACATTGTGCCTCTAATAACTACCCGCTGCTTCCTGTCAGTTAACCAGTTGTCAATCCAAGCTGCTACAGATCCTAAAATCCCTGCAGCTTTGAGCTTAAGCTGGAGCTGTTTGTGGGGAACAACATCAAAGGCCTTCTGGAAATCTAAGTAGATCACATTGTAGGCCTTTTTATGATCGATTTCCCTCAGAGCTTCATTAGAGATCTCAAGTAGATCTGCCTCTCTTATATCCATGTTGGCTATCCCTCAAAATGTTATTGGAATCCAGTTCAAATAATAATAATGGCGATCGTAATAACAACAACAATAATGAAAGTCAAAATAATAATAATAATCCATCCGGTTTCTTGCCACTTATCCTGGGCAGAGTTGTGGAGTAAACAACAAACAATAAAAATAATACAATGATACAGTTGCTGAATTAAAAGCGGGAGGCTACTTTTTACTACTCTTTGTAATCCTCCTTTTAAGTTTGCCTCTCGCTGTGGGAGGTTTCCATTAAACAAGACATACAAATACAACCATATTTTAAAAAGCTTAAAATGCATTTCCTGGAAGATTAAAGCAGGCACTGCATACAAATCGATATCATGTGCCACCTGTAGTAGTCTCTGCATGTTCTAGTTTAAAATGAAAAATATCCCATTTTCACCCACTTCGTTAATAAATGTTAACATTAAATCACTTTGTCTTATGGGTATAATGAGCTCTGGTGAGATATTAATGAAGTTCGAAGCAGAAGCTGGAGTGGAACGCTGTCTCACAGCCAAGTCCATAAATAACAGACGTACTGACAGATATCATGCCAGTGCTCCCAGCCCCCACTTGTCACTGCTGTAATGTCCGATGGTGGGGGGATGGGGGGCACCGTCAGGATGATAATGACTTGGGCCATACCAAGGAAAATTCAGCTCTGTGTGGGCCTGCAACAAAATGCATGTCTTTATTTACAGTACAGCTGCATTTAAATTCTATTGTAAGCTCTAAGAATATTACTGACTTTTTATATTTGATCTAAAAGATTGTATGTCAGGGTTGACACCATGTCCCTCCCTAAACCCGCCTTTGACAGTGACCCTGATAGACTGATGTGTTGTTTCATGTATGTAATTAGACTGCTTGTTAATCGCAACTTCCGAAATCGCAAGGCTCAACATGTCTGTAAATCATATCGTTCCCGACTGACACCATCGCCTGCGTTACTGCTCTGCATCCTAACACTGGCGGGAGTAACTCAGCCCCATAGACTCTGCTGAGTTATGAGGTGACAGGCAGACCTTTGCTTCCTTGTGGGAGGTCAGGGACAGGGGGCTAGCGGGCTAGGGCTCTGGTTCCCTGTCCGGTGATCCCGGCCTGGGCTCTTCCAGCTGCTCTCTCATTCTCCTTAACACATCACAGCTAGGAACTGTAACAAAGGGACCTATCTGATGTGGAAGCCCATTTCAAGTCGAGGAATTATGAGACTTTAAGATGAATAGAGCACCTTGAAGACTGTATTTGTCTCACATCATGTATTTGAAGATGAATTCAATAGCCCTTACATCTTATATGGAAACTGTAATTAAATCTCCATTCTCTGTCAGGTTAATAAGCTACTAGGATTTCTTCATTTACACGGAGCCTTTTATTTTCAACCTAATGAATCATCATAAAGGTCTAATTAAAACAAGACATTGCTGTAAAGGATTTTTAACTTTTTCTGGACGAAGGATAATCACACTGTAAAGGCCATTCACCATGTTTTACTATTGTATTTGACTAGTTCCTCTCTGTTCTCATTTCAGGCATCTTTGAAGTCCTTCAGCTTTTTGCTGTTTGCCAGTGTCAGTCTGTTGGGGGCGCTGTTTATCTTTTTCCTGGTGCCCGAAACGAAGGGCAAAACTATCCTTGAAATATCAGAGGAGTTTAATAAGATCCACATATACAGGCCTTCATTGAGTAAGGACGTGGTTTTGGAGACGAGGCTATAAAACACAGTGTAATGTATTCCCCAGTAACGGAGCAAGCTGTCTGTTTGCTTTGTGCCAAAACTGCAGAAGCAGGTCTCGTGAAAGACCTAATTCCTAGGGTTTGAATCTCTTAAAAATTAATACTTTAAATGGTATTCTTTGCATGTTCCCATGGCAACAAAAACCATGCATTTTTAAGTTTCTGCCCATTTATCCCTGAATTTCCGGTTCAATTTTAACTGGAAGCAAATTTTGAAACATTTCAGCTGTTCGGCACATTGCGCCTTTCTGTGAATGCAGTCTGTTTGATTTTATTTAGTACAGATTAACAACTTGTGCCAGCCTGATGCCCTAAGTATGGCTGTAAATTAGATCTTTATTGTTCTTAGTAAAAATATTTGCCTTCAAATAATTGATGGATTTACTTTTTTGTGCATTTTGTTTTTGCAAACAATAAAATCAACTTCTAACAGACAATGTTGTTCAGTTCCAAAACACACAGACCTGAGGTGTTATTTTCCCCAATCAATTAATGTGTTTGTACCTCAGAATTCATGATGTTCGTTTAGAGATTGTGCAGCGTGCCATGTCGGAACCTTCTGGAAGGTCTTTGGAGGGATTTCTTATCAATGTTCACCAGCCATCAGGGACAGAGAAGCATTTTGTTTGGTTTAACTGCATCCCAGATGTGGTTTGTGTGCAAGGAGGAAAATGATTGACATTATCTGAGCAGGAAAGGATGTGATATTAACCGTGATTATGAATTAACAATGCATTAATTAAGGCAGCAGTTTCTCTCTGTGAAATGGGTGATCCAGTCTGGGTCAGAGGAAGTCAAACTTTACACTAAGAAATTATCTGCTTGGTCTGGAAGGAGCAGACATTAAAGAGGCATTCCTCACTTTTTATGGATGTCAAAAGAATATACACACTGGGCATTTATATCACAACTAAGGTTAAAAAATGTGAATGATTCCAAGTTTATCTGACTCCTACATCTCGATATCATATAGATGGATAGTTACTAGAGGACTAAATTCTTAGCTGGTTCTGTTGATGCTGAAACACCACAGACTTTCCTTACATTTCAGTGACATACTAACTATTCAAGGAGCAGGCCAGACAGTTTTCTGTAGCGAAATGAAAGTAACAGGAGGCTTCGGTGGACTTTGGGTGGGAGACGTATGACTGAGAAGATCACAAGTCCTGGGGGACGCCGATAACATACTGAGAAGTATGAGGGAGACCCCAGATTCCAAGAGTGACCATGTATGTGCATCTTGTCAGTATAAGCTGACACTTTTCCAAAATCAGGTCATTACTGCTCATTACAGATCTGGTTGAGTAAATTAATCTATTAAGGTTGAATGGGATGAGGACTGGAGAATTCATGGTCAAAGTTCCAGACATTCACGCATGCTTTTGAATGAGTCACTGATTAACTCCAGGTGAGATGGCCTCACGTTAAACTAATGAACTCCTTATTGAACTGACAATGAAACGATTGAGAGCTGATGTAAAGGGGAAGCTGGTTTAATTAACCATAAGCTTTGGAGACTGGAATTTAATGTTTTAGAAAACAAGAGCAATAACACAAATGATTGCTCAGGACATTATGATAGCGCTTTTAATGACATTGCTAGATTGTGTATTACATAAAAAGCTTGAATTAGGTTATGGCATGAATATTTACAGCGTCCAGCATTCACACAGTTGTTTCTTTAGAAGTCATGCAAGCCTCCTTTACGGGCACTGCCTTTAGAGGTCAAGGCGATGTGCAGGGTCACTTATATTAAATATATACAATAGACAAATTCAGTAACGTTCATAAGGTAAGAGAATTTTAATATGTTAAATAATACCTATAATATGCTAAGATTTTTTAATACAAAAATAACGCACATAACAATATGGTCATCGACAAACGTGTTCTCATAGACCTATATTACAATGTGCAAAATCATATAAGAATGTGTAAATTATGATAATGATGTGCAATATCGATGTGCAGTGGTTAGTAACAGTGATAACACAGTATACCAGTTTATGGCAGTGTTTCTCTACCCAGTCCCTGTGCTGGGAGCGGGGAGAGAGCAACAATGTGGACTGTCTGGGGGTCCCAGCCTAGGGACTGGGTTGATAAACACTGGGATACTCTGATTGATGTACTGTACACTGCATGATAACAGAAAGTACAATCTTTGCAGTGCACAATGTATCATAATGTGTTCATTTTATGTCTATGTCTAGATTGTGCAGAGTTAAAAATCCTTACAGCTTTGAGGAAGACGCTGTTACAGAGTCTGTTTGGGGCGGTCCGCATGCGCCAGGACTGTCTTCCATGTGCTGGCAGGGTCAGTGGGGTCCTAGATAATGCAGTGAGCTCTCTCTCCACAAGGGAGATACATGTCAGAGATGGAGGGTGCTGGTGATCCAGTGATAGGCAGAGCCTGTTTCTCTTAAGGTCAGCGCTCCTGCAGCAGGTGTGGATACTCCCCACACTGCATTTAGAGAAGCTCCTGAGGATTCCTCCTGACCTTTTTCAGCCTCCTAAGAAAGTGCATGCATTATTCTGCCTTCTCTAACAGCCTACAAAGGTCCATCCGTCTCTTTTCCATAGCGCAGCACGGGGCTGTGAGCAGCCCGGTGCTATTCCCAGCAAGCCTAGGTCCGGGGACCCCCTTGACTGAAGGGATTCAAACCTGGAACCCAGGAGGAGTGAGACTACCATGCCAACCAGTATACTGTTCAGGCAAGATTTGGCCCATAGGCTTTATAGGCTGCAGCCTAGGGGCCCCACGTGTGGCAGGACATAAAACAATAAGCAGCTGATTGGTAGATATGGAAAAGTTAATAAGGTCAACTGGCGTTCAAATGATACGTCATTCACCGTTACGTACTACAGCGTAGTAACGTTAGAAAATGGCGGAAAGAAAATACGATAGTGGAGCACAAAACCACACAACGACTGAGAGAACACCGTGACCAAAAACTCATAAAAAAGATTCCCAAATTGACAGGATAGTTCAAGGCTGCCGAATCTTTGAGTAAACCGCGTGATAATA